>JALXJV020000011.1:26774300-27374300 GCA_024633595.2 Lepomis macrochirus | reverse complement strand
TCCAGCACCTTAGAGAAAGACAGAAATCCCAGCAGATGCAATAAGGGCGTATGGTGGGCTAAAACTTGGGCTTTCAAATAAATGCCAGCACACTTGAACATATAGCAGTGCTGCTCATGTATGGCAGGCAAACTGGCCATTATGGATCCTGTATTATCCATGATATATCCATGATATTGTATGGAGAGGATAAAAGGAATGGGATGATGTAGACTGTTTTTTATGTTAAACGTGAACGCTATATTAACTCACAAGTCCATCATCCCTTTATTAATTCATTCATTCAGTGACATCTTATTTACGACCTCTGTGGGTGTCTTCACATGAGAGTGGATCGTAGCTCAGCTCCTGACTTCAGAGCCACAGTGCTGTGTGTGACGGACTCCCTGCTTGGTTCACACTGCTGTTGCTTTCTGTTTCCAGGGCTGCAGACCTAATTGGCAGGTTAATTAGCAGTTTCCTTGGGCAGATCTCCTCAATGTCACATCTTAGCGCTGTTGCTTTTGGTTTCCCATTTCTTTGTTTTTGCAGCTCAACATCCATGCAGCTCATTTTCACTCATCCTCTCCATACACCACTTTACAGATTCCTCCCATCCATGGGTTTTGTTGGTTTTCTTGTTTTGTTGTAGATAAATTGCCTTGCTACTTAGTTCACCCGTGTCTCCCATTTTTTGTTTCAGTCTACGAGCCAGGCTGTGTGAGCCGACACTGTGTCCTTGTGTTGTTCATACCCCAGGAAGAGCAGCTGTTACGTTTGTCTGTTGGGGATCCAAATAAATAATAAACAGCAAGAGTTTGGGTATGAGTTGTAGAGAGAACCCTTGAAAAATATGCAGATTACAATACTTCCCAACTTTTGCATGGCTTGTAAGTAGCTTTGAGTTCCTCCTTCTAGAAATGAAAAGTTAACCAAGTCGGCCCGAGCGCCCCCCGTATCGGGTCGGTAATCTAGTTGGGTTTTTATAGCTGGATTCCGTCCAGAAACAGCGGCGATTCGGGTTCGGAACGATCGCTCGGCGCGCCGCCATCTTGCCGGCGGCCTACGGAAGCCGTTGGGTTCATTTCAGTTTTGGCGCCACTTCAAATCCTCTCATAAAAGAAGAGCATGTTCGGTAGAGGCGGACTTTGTCGGCCTCTGCTGGCGAACCGTAGCAGGTACAACCTCATGCAATAGCATGTTTTTTCGCCTGACCCTGAGGAACACACAAACATCAGAACCAACTCTGTAGGATGTTCTGTTCTCAAGCTATGGGCCTTTAAAGCATGAGAGTGATTTTTCTCAATTGTAATGACTGGTTTTATCAACATTTCAATGTTTTGGAAGCTTTATGTTATTTGGAATGTGATTGTATGAAGAGAAATAGTGTTTTAAAGATAACTCCCAATAAAAGTGAACATATTAACAGAAAATATTTCAAAAATATGGACATTCGCCAGGTATATTTTTAAAAAATTGTGTAATAACTGGTGTATATTAGTTTCTTTTCATCAATTTTACAGTTGCAGTTGTGTTCCAGGTGTATTAAAAGATATCCAGGTGCTTTATAATCTATCTTATGATGGTTTTGATGGTTTATTGCATTAAAATATAGCTTTTTTTACCAGGCGAGAATGAAAATATCATATTTTTTCTGTATTTAATCTCCATGTAGTCTGTAATGGTAAAATAAATATGTTAATATACAATGGATTTATATTCCTTAGCTTCTGACCTTTCAAAGGACACCAGAATTATGCATCCAGGCCTAATGGTTGAGGAGATATTACTGATTTATTTTGGATATGTTATTTTAGGCGTTTTTCCTAAAAATAGGTTCTAGGGGTTAAGTGGTTCACAAACTATGGGCCCCAAGAATCTTACTTTTTCCCCTCAAGGTTTTCTCATGCTCCGGAGTGCTACAAGTCAGATTCAGCAAACTCTCTTTACTCCTCAAAGTTGTTTCAAATTGCTCGTTTTCAACTAGATGAATGCCACCTATTTATGAGAAGCTGCACCTTCATGAGATTTGGTCATTAGCATTATTAACATCTCTTTATTGCCACACAAGTTTCGTTTACAAAAATATCATCAGTAAATAAAATATCAGAGTAAAAAGAAGAACTTCACACTGCATAGCTTCAGGTCAGAAATCAGCATATTTAGCAGTACCTGTAGTCACATTAGTGGACCTAATCCAAATACATATGTTAATACATATTTATCACCAGCATGCGCCAATTGACCCTTCGTTAAGCCACACCCCAAATACGCAGCTGGCCAATCACAGTGAAGTATAGGTCTCACTATAACTGAGGTCTGGCTGGTGCAGTTATGGAGGGTGGAGATTTGGAGTTTTTGGTGTAATAAATAGCTTTACAAAAAGTTGACCTGGAGAGGACAAAGGGATTTCAGTGTGATTTGTGTGATTTGTATGATTTTTGAGGTGGTTAGATTGTCTGTTTTGCTTTGCTTGCCCGGATGTAGCTGCAAAAGAATAGTCTGTTGAAGTAACCTGATTGTTTTTACTGCGGTTGTTTACGCATAGAAAATGAGCACCACAGACAGCACCTGCCACAGGGCACTGGGCCAGGTTAGGCTACCTGAATAATTGTTTTTACTCTCTTGGTCTGGTACTCGGTTGTTAGTCTTCAGTGATGTTGTGTTCTGAACATTTGGCCAAGCAAGAAGTATCTAGGTTTATTTGATACATGCACCACTGCTACTATGCAAATCTTCTTCTGATTAAGCTTGAGAATGCTTCTTTTATTCTTCACCTGCACTATAAGCAGTGGGCTATGTATGCTGTTTGGGGTGGGAGAGAGTGACTAAATGAATGAGAGAGAGAAAGAGCACACGTCTCGGTAAATAAACTTTCAGAGTGTGTACTGATAACAGATGCGCATCTTTAAAGTATGATTAAATTTTGTGTAAAATTAAAATTATACTCTGTAATAGCACAATGCATTAGATAATTGCCCTCCAAAAAGGACATCCCCTCTCACTTGGCTTCCCCAAAAATTGACCCCACCCCACGCCACTGTTCACTTTCCAAAACCTAAAAGAAATCCAGGAAAATGTAGGCGGTGAATTGTTCCTAATGTAACGTTTGTTAGCTAACACTAGCTAACTTTCTACTGAATGTAGCGTTATATAACCCTGCTGTTCTGCTTCGTAATGACTGTAATAGTGATAGTGATAGTAGAGACCTACCCAGCTGTGCAGGAGCAGTGTTGATCATTAGAGTCGTTGTCCTCTTTCTCAATGGTAATACGGTGGTTCACTTTTACTCTGTGATCGGTAGGCTTTAGCTTCTGTCTTTGTATTTTTCATGTCAGTTTGACAGCCTGGATATAACCTTCACATGCACAATGCAACTGCAAAACTGTCTGCTTTTTCTGAGATTGCTTTTTCCAGAAATTAGACAATATTTCTCCAGGGACTGCAGTAATAGACAGTGGCAGCGCTGTGATAAAAGTCAAACAGGTCCAACAGTTGGTCGGACTTACAGTAACTAAGGAGAGCGTGACTTAACGAAGGGTCAATTAAGAACAAATCTGTGAATACGAATGGTTCTTATGTGAGGCCCACTGTCTCATTGGGCTTATTGGGCCCATATCAACCACGTTTCCCACTACTGCCTAAGGTCTAGAAAAAGACAATGGAAAATTCCTCATGATGTGACATCACTACAAGACATTTGACTAAAAGGAGCTGATCCACTTTCTTCAGCTCAAGCAGGGGTAAATAATTGGTTCCATCCTACATTAACATCATAGTTATTTATTAACTTTATATGATAACTTTATGATTTAGTATTAGTGTAAAGCAAAGCATGTGCCTCTACATCAATGTGAGGGAATTTAGTGTACTATGACAGAGGTTTCCGCAGGTCATGTACGGGTCCAATAGCTTTGCTAAAGTAGGCCAAAAGTGACAGCCAAGGACTCTCCAAAACAGTAGGTCAGACTCTGTCTCTCCTCTCTGCCTGCTTGGTCGACTGACTGGCGTAGCTGTCTGGATAATGATGCACCGTTATCCATTTGTTTGGTAACCCAAGGTCGAGATTATCTTTATTTTGTTTCATTACAGACAGACTGACTGGCTCTGTGTAGAAAGTGATGCATGTGGCTTAAATGTGTATAGAGGGTTGAACAACTACCTTATTTGGACACTTAGTGAGTCTCTGTAGGTCTAGGAAGCATTTACATCCTCAGACAGGAAGTATTCTTGAGATTTTGTGTTGACCATGTGTGTTCACACGTTACATGCTGGCACTGTATCTCCTCAGCCTGGGCTCCATTAACAATGCTATATGTTTTCATGAGTTGTCTTCAACACACCTCAACCTCACTTTATTTTCGTGACAATGACGCAAGACCGTGCTGCTAGCCAGAATGAATGGATCATACATGGAGTCAAGGTAATTGACCACTTAAACTGTGCATGGAAATAGTGAAGTTTGGCAAAGTAGGGAAGCTTTCTGCTTGTATGTCATGACTTGTTTTTTTCCAAGAGTGAAAAAGTAGCCACTTATTATTATTCATCCAAACTTCTATATAAAAACTAACATAAGATTGAGTCAGGACATTGTGAAAAAAGGGGGGAGGGAATAACTAACACTGCAAATCATCTATAATATATAATTATTGCTTCATTTATTAATACCACCCCTACAACACTGTTCTAGGTTACTACAGCTGAACCAAAAGTTTCATCAAAGCAGTGCTTATTTCATGAGGTCTACAAGTCACTTCCCCTGTTGAATACAGGTTAAAGAATGAGTGAAATTGAAAAGTAAAGTGAACTGAAACCCTGACCCTGCACACTCAGTTTGTTCACACACAGAGGAGAGAGCATGTGTGGTCTTCTCAGTCCAAGCACTGACTTGATGGCGTGGGTGTTTTGCAAAGGATTGAAAGACGGTAGCGAAGAGTGAAGGCAGACACAGGACATCTGCTGCTGTGGCTGCTGCTCACACTTGCTTTGACATGGGAGGACTCAGTTTATTACCAGACAGACATATAGCACACACAGTAGTCGCAGTGGGCTTATCTGTGAAGGACTATAAGCACAGACTTTTCCCCACAGGACATGACTAATCAAATATACAAAAGTTGGTGTCCTCACAGTTTTTGCTTCTCTGCCTTTTTATCTCTTTGAAACATTGCTAATTGCTTCACATCATCTCAGTATGTTTGTGTAGACACCTTTGGTATTTAAATTCAATATTTCATAGGAAACCTACATTATTTTAACACCTACAAAAATACCTTGCTGTGTCATGTGACCCTGCCTTTAAATTACTCAAAATGTCTGTGTTGTGTATGTGTGTGTACTCACAGATATTAGCCGTGCCCTTGGGGATGGGCAGGTAGGAGCCAGCACTCCATGCTCGCCCCTGGTAATTCTTCTTACAGCGGCCACAGTCAGGCCCAGTGGTGTTGTGTTCACACTCGCAGCTCAACTTCTCTTTGTCATACACACAGCTGTTAGCGTGAAGGTTGCACTTGCACCTGTCAAAGAGGGTGAGAGAAGGGTAGTTGGGAGGTGGGAGGGGCGGGGTGGAGTTGAAAGAGGACAACCACGTCAACATGAGTGAATTTTCCCAGCGCTGAATGAAAATTCAGACAGCTTTTATTTTGGTGGACAAGCCGCTGAAGGGCGGCGTGTCCTTGACTAGTGGCGGCACTGGAACGCAGTCAGAACAGCTATAACAGTTGCTTCATAAACTTCAAGAGGAGCTAGTTCAAAGGAGCCCGGCGATTGCACGAACAAATCTAGGCATCATTATTTCCGTCCCTTTTCTCCCCACCATCTCCCTCCACTCCGGAAGGTAGCTCAGTTTTAATTGTCCCACTGGAGGATGCATAATTGTAGTAAGGTCACAGTTGATGGGCGAGGGATGATCAGGAGGGAGAGAGGCACAAAGAGGTGCGGAGGAAAATAAGCCAAGTTAAACTGTGGAACAAGCACTGAGAAGATTGAAGGCATCGAGGCTTGTAGCTCTGCAAGGCGAGGAAGAATAGCTCTGAGTTAGCCAGAGGGCGGCATGGAGAAACAGCATGGCTATGTTCGCTGTGACAAATTAATATGAGATGAGATCTCAGAAGCATATTTCCAGTATGGAAAGAGGGACTCCCTTAAGGTGCACTAAATCCCCGCTCACATCCGGCTCACTAGAACCTTCATTTAACAATAAACTCAGCAAATTCATTTTCTGCTGTGGCTAGATGAGCACTGAGGGGATATCTACCTGTTAAATTAATTTATGATCCTCATGAAGCATAAAGTACTCTGAGGAATGAAGAGAACTTTGAATTCCTAAACCTCTTTTTGAAGAGCTTTGCAGCAGAGAACAACATGACTGAGCAGTAAAGGAAGGCTCTCCCATCTGATACGATTTTTGCATTTTAGATGTTTTATTACAGAAAGTGTATGAAACCTATGAAACATTCGGTCATTGTGTTATCTATGGATGGCATTATAGTGAAAATAAACAATTCCCCTTTTTGCTGGGGACCCCCTAGAACACCCTGAAGGACCCCTGGGATTCCCCCGACCCCACTTTGAGAACCACTTAGACAAGTACAGAGATGGAATCACACTCTGCTTGACATCTAAAGCTGAAATGTGATACGACACACTCCCAAAACATCAGCATGAGAACGCTTGATTCTCAAAGATATCCTTATTGTTTCTAAAATGCTATCATGAGTCATGATCATGCACCAGTGCCAACACTGGCTACAACTTTGAATAAACTCTGGAAATCTGACTTCCAACAGGCATGACTCATCGTAGATGAACGGAACTGTGGCTGTTTGTGTATTTTAGGAGAAGCAGCTAAGAGGCAGACAAAATGGCACAACTCAAGCCTCCTTTTAAAAGTGCCCTTTCCTCAGGCCATCCAGCTTTTTTTAAAACTGGGACCCAGGTGAAAGGCATCTTTCAATTTGTTCCTTAGGCGGAGGGAGAGAGAGAGAGAGTGAGGGAAAGGTGTTGAGGAGGGAGATGACACAGATAGCCCCACAGTTGTGTTCGCTAACGTCTCAGTGAGAAACTCCGGTGACAGCTGGTCTCTTTCATCCAGCCCATTCTGCTTCGCCACAGCTTAGTTTGATCCTCGAACAAATATAATATTTTGGAGGGAAAGCACTCATCACTTCTTGACCCTCACACTCAGCGTAGCCTATCTGCTATTTGCCCCAAACTGAACTCAGAGGCTACTGAATCTGATAAGGAGACATTTAGACTTCTTATGAGGCATCTCATTTTCAGCTAGCAACGCACATAGCACATGTGTTTGCCTGTTTCAGTAACATGAAGTGCAAGGGATTACAGTCCTAAATTGAGTTACCATTCCCAGTAATGCTCCGTTACTTCGACATTCTGGAGGTTGGCTTGTTTGCTGTCTTTCTGGGGACGTCAATGGAGGGCCGATATCAGTTTCTGTTCAGTAGAGAAAATGTGCAGAAAATGTTGCTTGGTGCAGGGGATGGAGGAAGAGGAAGGTGGTTAGCCTTTATCAGAAGAACAGAAATGTGACTGCCAGTGCTTTTGCAATTAACCAGCACAAACAGACTTTAGTCAGAATCTCCCGGTTAAACATTTTCATGCATATCATTTGAATTGATTTAGAGGGCGGAATGGTGGTCCGGTGGATGGCGCTGTGGCCTCACAGCAAGAAGGTTGTGGGTTCAAATTTCTGTGTGGAGTCTGCATGTTCTCCCCTGTGTCTGCATGGGTTCTCTCTGGGTGCTCCAGCTTCCTCCCACCATCCAAAGACATGCAGCCTAGGTTGATTGGTGACCCTAAATTGTCCTTAGGTGATCGTTTGTCTATGTGTGGCCCTGTGATGGACTCTCAACCCGTCCAGGGTATACCCCGCCTTTCGCACAATGTCCAGCCCCTTCCGCAACCCTGTACGCAGGATAAGCGGTTGACGATGGATCGATTCTGATTTGGGACATGCAGTGTTCGGAGTAAGTAGCTCAAGACTACACCTGTTACTTCATCATGTCAGAAACATTTTCAATATGCATTTCACATCTTATCCTGCTCATCTTTCCTTTCAAGTTGTAGCTACAGGATACGAATGTTTAGGCAGACACTCTTCACTGTAGTGTTGCTGCGTTCTAAGCCAAAGGATAATAAATTTCAAAATAAACTTTTAGTTTTAGGTTTAACTTTGCTTACAAATGTTTAAAGTTGCATTCAGATTGCATTTTTCAAAGCATTCAGATTTGAAAAAATGCAATCCAATTCACTCAAAAATCTCTCCCCAACCACATAATAATACAAGATTTTTTTTGTTTGTCCACATTTGTCTGGTTGCACTGACACTCTATAATTAGTGATGTTTGTCATGCCACAAGTATGTCTTTTAATTTTTCATAATATTACTTTGTATTTTCTCTCACAGCTTTCTATTGCTTTTCTGTATATATGTGTGTGTGTGTGTGTGTGTGTGTGTAAGAGGAGTGGGTAGGGCATGTGGTGTGAAATAACTTCACATGGAGCCCTTTGCGGTTTAACCTTCAGCTTCTTTTAACCTCGCCAACATTTTAATCAGCGTCCAGAAATGATAGCGCCGTCGGCATAATGATGGAGACCGCCAGTGAGGCCCTTAGGGTCTCATACCCACCAGTGCTGTTGCACTGCCAATCAGCAGTAGTTCCTGAATGTGGATACCAGGGGAGGCTCCCTCACCGCTGCACCAGCAACTACAGCTTCAGAGAAGGTGCAAAGTAAATGTGTATTTAAGAGCATTTTAATAGGAAATTCCCAACAGGGTCCCCCACACATACAGTGTTGTGTCTTCATTTCCTATGGGTCATATTTCTCTTTGAAACCTCTGTGGGTTGTCTCCTTCATGAGTCTTTGTATCATTCTCTCTTCTCCATTCACCTATTAGACCATCATTTTTAACTCTGCTACAGAATCTCTTATTAATAAATATTCATGAAGCTAAGGCATCTTTGTTTTTGTGTTTTTCTCTCAAAGTGATATTGCTCGAGGCATTATTGAGTGTGCCAGCCACCGGTGGTGAGCTAAAGGTCCTGATATGTATTCATAAAATTACCCATGAGGCCATGAGCGCCAAATTGCTAGACTGGCAAAAAAAAAAAAAAAAATAAAAAACACAGAGGAAAAAAAAACCTCGACTGAAGTTATGATTCCATTTTGTCTTGAGAAAGAGCAGCAAACATATTCTTATATCAGACAAGAGTTTAAAGTTCTCCTTGAAATGTGGGGGCAGAAGATATTGTTGGGCCCAAATTTATTATTTTCTTTATCACGTTGGAAATGCAAGCGGAGCAGCCCGTCGAGACTTGGCTTACCTGGAGCAGTGTGTCTATGACCTCTGCAGTAATGGGATTCTGATTGACACCATGGGTGCCGACGACATATTACGCCTTCCCACTGATGATGCCAGCCACAACAAACAAAAACAAAGCAACCCAATGCCCTGCCTCTCACATAAAATGCTCCTTTCCATCACTTCAGCCATTATCTGCATAATTCCATTCAGCCAAGTTCATCCCCCAACATTGCTCTATTTCTCTCATTGAGGCTCCAAAGCCAAAAGTATCAGCCACTAATTAATAGTAATTATCCATGATCCAAGCCTACAACATCCCCGACGCACAAAGCTGCTGATCCCAACAAATTGAGCAGACTAAACGCAACATGGTCCTTAAGTGGGTTAACTAAGTGAAGCAATTAAATTTCAATCTAACGCCCAGGTGTTTTAATACACAAGCCAATCGGGTCAAACACTGGGTTAATAAATGCTTCTTTTTTTGCTCGTGTCTGCATCCAGTGTCTGCAGTAAATAAGCGACAACACACCATAGGTAGGGAAGGCCGGGCAGTGGGGTGGGGCAAGAGGCGAGGGTGGGTTCAGAGAACACTCCAGCTTAATTATGTGTGATGTAAATAAAATAGAAACACAGGAGTGACTGGTAAAGAGGGCTTGAGATGTGTGTGATTTGTTGTCTGTCAAATAGATAATTGCACAACACACACGCAGAATTAAATTTACGGTATACAATATATTTGTTCCGCTCACACACACACGCACATACATACACCTTTATAGTGATACACACTACTGGTTCTCTTCACATTGACATGTGACTTCCAGCTGCTGCCTGTACTGGCATAAAACTGATTCACCTGCCTGCTAATGTGTTACCAGCTAATTGCCTACTCTCTTTCCCCCAGCCTGCAGTGCATTGTGGGAAGTGGAAGGAGTGAGCGCTCAGCCCCACTTCTCCTGGGATAGACCTCAGCCCCCAATCTTCCCCCTTATTATATCCTTCTTTGCCAGTCATCCCTCTCCTCTCACTGGGAAGTGGGCAGTTAGAGAAAAGTGGAGGCTGTGGGAAAAAACATGGCATACTCTCTGTTACTCCTCTCTTAAATGTCAATTTTTGGTTCAATTTGTTGGCATGAGAAAATACATGTACAGAGCCACGCCATAATGAGACATTATAGACCTATTCAACATATATCACATTATCTATCAAATTGATGTGAATGAAACAACAGCGATTTTGCTTTGTATTCTGTCTGAACAGACAGTTACAGTTCAATTCGAAGTCCTCAGTTTATAATACACAGTTGTTAAACAGGTGAAGGTGGTGGCTGACAGACAGGGGGACTATTATCCCTGTTTAGTATTTAGCAGTCTTACATAGCCATCATTTGATCTGGTACGGCTGTTTGTAACACCTAGAACAGAAAGACGTACTTAGACACCAAAGAAAAAAAGCAAGAAACATCACTAAGATCAGCCAAACTGTGAAGATCTGGTGTGTGTGTGTGTGTGTGTTATTTAAATTATATTTTTAAACAGGTGCTGGGTCAGTCCTATCACCTTTAGCACTGTTTTATTTATTTGCAAGGGTTTGGCGAGCGGAGAGAGACACAAAGGAAAGAAAGTGGTTGCAGGAACTGGTTGGAGGCCAGAAAGGGCAGCACAGGCAAACCACACTTTTTTGTTACAGTTTGTAACGATGCAACATACATGAACAACTGACTGGGAGTTAAGTCTCTACAGAAGCTGCAGGCTCAGCTGAGTTGGTTGAACTGCCTGGCTGTGCTCATATTTACAGCAGAACATATCGGAAAAGTGATGTGCTTAAGTAGCCAATTAAGCCTTGGAGTGGTGCACACAGTAGTGACCCAGCTGCTGACCTATGGCGGCTAGCTTAAAAACAGCAACACTTTAAATCATTTTAATGATTGTTTTGGTGAGCTGATGAGTGTTTTTTGTTTCTGTTGCATGTTCCTCTGAAAAAAATCATTATAAATGTAAAAAATGATCTTGCAAAACTAAAATGGCACAAAAATAACTATCTATCCTGGCCCCTCTGGTGTATAACCAGCCACAAAATGCCAAGACAACAGTACAATATCTGTATTTTGTGATCTTTGTCATTACACTGCAAGTTCAGTTCATCTCTGGTTCCCTGCATTGAAGTTAATGTGCCACCTGCCTGCATGAATCCGTCTGGGCTATTCATCTATTGAATCCGCAGCATTACTAATGTATGGAGTTGGACATGCTATCCAAGCAGGAGTCAATCAAGAGGTCTTTACTGCCTGTGACATGCCAAGCCAGTTCAATAGAATCGACATGCTGGGCCTCGCTGATACTGCTCTCAGATAAAGACTACTGGCTGTGGACTTGGCGACAGCAAAATGCCCTGCGGAGGAGTGAGAGAGCAGCCCATCACTGGGAGGACGGTGCCACACAGATTCAATGTGAGGCCAGGTGGAGAAAGTGATGTTAAGTGTTCTTGTCATTTCATAAGCGGCATCACTGATTGGAGCCCTTAAAGGAAATAACTCCCCAAAGATCCTGCAGCATTGATCGCTTTGGGTTGGTAGCTGGTCCGCAGACTGCGAGAGGTGAAGCTACATTTGACCTCTGTTTGCTTGTGTGTGTGTTTGTGTGTATGTGTGTGTGTGTGTGTGTGTGAGAGAGAGAGAGAGAGTATTTGCCTCATCCACAGCTCACTTTCTCATTAATAATCTTAATAAACATTCTATTTGTTAAAAGTGTCCACCTTGTACTTAGTGTCCTTACTTTATTTACATATTTGAATCACCTACAGCACAAATGAAATAGTAAAATTACACCACAACATTACCTTAATAGAAGGAAATATAGAAAGAGGTTTGGTGTTGTTGCAGTCAGTAGATGCGCCAGAAATACAGCGGTCACAATGTCCTAGTAAACCAAAATCTGGTTTTCAGAAAAGGAAAGAGAGGAAAGACAAAGGAAAGGATATCAATCTGTAACCCAGTCTTTCACCAAGAAAGGTAGGTAGTTTTTAGTCTGTGAGTGGTGCAAACCTGTTGGCTTAATGTCCATAGTGAAATAAGCTAGATAGCTAAAGCCTAGTGTTAGCCTACATTTCATCAACATTTAATCAGTGCAGGGAAACGTTCAGCAAGATATTCATATTAAATCATTGATCATTGTCCCTGCTCTTTTAGCAGAATTAACAACATCCAGTCTCCCCATAGCCTCCCAGTGAAGAAGGCAAGCAACATTATGTTAATGACATGCCAGTTAGCATCATTCCAGGGAGTCCAGTGTGCAAACTATACCATGGCTTTTGGGGGAGCTCCCTTTTATTCTCTCTCTTTCGCTGAGTAGGGGTGGGGAATTACACACTGATTCTTACTGCTGGATCATTAATAGCTACACGCATGCACGCCTGGCAGTGAAAGTATCAGGCATGTTTGTCTTATTATTATAATAATAACTTCACACAACAGCTGTTTGTGACCGACAAACTTTTTTTTTTCTCCGCGATAGGGAAGAATTTTGAAAAGTTGCGTGGCGCTGTGGAAAGTCTGATGCTTCATCCAGCCAGGAATATAGAAATTAATGACAATAAAGCATGATGTCAATATTTTAAGACCCCCCATAATATCACAAATCATGCTTTCACGGGAGCTGATGTCTTATTTAGGGGAGCTAAGCTCCCCCTGGCTACCCCGTAGTTCGCACCCTGAGGGAGTCTATTGGGATTTCTCTGTCTCACTTGCTCTTTTTACCATAACAAAAGAGAAAATGAAATATTTATTAATGAAATTCAAACACAATTATTTTCTCACATCATGATCATTACAATTACATTTTATCTCTTAATTTTAAATAAATAAATAAATACATTGAGACTGTAAAAGACTGGAAATTTTTTATGGTGGCTTTTAATCTTGCATCAAATAGTCTTGCATGTACAAATCACCAGCAGTAAATATTGTACTAGTGCTTGTGTTGAACTACAAGAAACAAGACGGTTGCAAGCCTTTAATTAGAGTTATTTAAAGCTTTTGATTGGACACTTAGGTCCTTAGAGATGTGGTGACAACAGCTACAAAGAGGGGGCCTAATTTGATTTTTTTGTCACGGGGCCAAAAATTCCTGGCGGCGCCCCTGCTCTTCCCTGTTACATAATCCTGAAGTCTGGAGCAGATATCTCTCCTGGCTACGCCCCACCAGAGGCCAGAATCTGAAACCAGGGTAGGACCCCAGGAGCAGGTGTAATTACAGAAAATGTTGGCAGTTTCCCAGCTAGCAGAAGGGTTAACTCTTAGCACTCTTAGCATTTCTTTTCCCTCCTAAACCCCGAGAGGGGTCATTAATAGCTCGGGTGGTAACAGTGTTCACTGTTGTGTTGAAAACATGAACCCCTGATAGACCAGAGGGGACAACGTTTCCACTATATTAAACGGGAGACTGCATGGCCTCCTGGTGATTAATGAGAACGGCAGGCGATGGAAAGAATTGCTTGAAGGAGGGCATGCAGGTGTGTGTGTGTTTGAGAGAGACAGAGAAGAGAGATGAAGATTTAGAGAGAAAGAGAAAGTGGGATTGTGTGTGTTTACAACTGGGCCATAGGTTTTATATTTACGCTTCTTTAGTGCATTGTAGTTCAGGTTTGTGGCAGCTTTTACAGTGTAGTCTCTAATGAATCAGAAAGAATTAGTATGTATTTTATATGGGGCCATCCCAAAAGTTTAGGCACGAAAAACATCACTAAAAACTGCATGTTTGGATTAATACATGGTAGGACATTCCTTCAGTATGTAAGACTGCAACATATTTGGCAGGATGAAAAATGGAAATGTATCCAAATGGTCACTGAATTGTTGCACTGGAAACCACAACACAAGCCAACAGACCTACGCATTTAAAGAAAAAAGGGAAATCTAATTTCCAAGGGGGTTTAAGGCAGTACGAGTAAATGAAAAAATTGTTTGCTTGTTTACATTAATTGTTTATGTATTGGAGTGTACATGAACATATTGAAGCAGGACTGCAAAATATGAGAGATGGGAATTTTATACAAATGGTCACAGAAACTGCAGATTGACCACTGCAACAGGGGAAATGTGTCTCATCATCAACGCTTCAGTACCAACCATACTGCAATGAAAACCATTAAAAAAACATTCAAATAACAAAGAATATTGCAGCAGAGTAAAAGACAAAAGTGCAATTACAGGAGCTGCCTATTCAGCACCACAAACTAAGCCAGCAAAACATTAACCGCAGTCTGGTCTGCCTTTTTACAGCAGGAATCTTGTCAAATCAGGGACACGAACATGTAGTCCACATGTTTTTAGAAATGCAGGAATTACAATTTTTTTTATAATTCAAAAAAAGCCAATCACCAATATTTACTTCACTGTCCACAAAATTGAAACAAAACTTTGAGGAATACTTAAATATTGATCTATTGTATAGAGTGGCTGAATGTAGAAAAGTGAGATAATTTAATATGCTAAATATGTGCACAATTACAGGCACTCACTACCACTCACTGGCATAAAGAATGCAGAAAATTGCTCAGTAAATAGAAATGGAAAAAACAGTATTTCACTGTCAAGAAAATATTATTTTGATTTTGTTAGCCTTAGTTTCTTTCTAAATGCATATGCACAACACACAATTACAATCCTTAAAATCTCATCATATCAAACTCAATTTATGGTTGGCATTTATTCTGATATGGCTATTAAATGTATGTACACTCATTAGTTGCCTCTGTTTATAAGCAGTTTGCATTCTTATCATCAGGGATTCACGGAAAATGACACCAACATGTACTGTACTGTATGAAATTCAAAGCCACCAGCAACATTAGACTCCATTTCTGTAAATACTCCATACAAAAGCAGAAGTGACATAAATTTATGCGGCTCTGGAATCTGGTAATTTGTGGACAGCTTAGTAAGTCAAATCTATTGAACTTTCCCCAGACCCTCTAATCAACATCACCTAGCATCATAATCACCATCATCTTCGTCACCACCCCACATCACCACTGAGTCATCCTGCTCCAGTAAGTTTCATTACCTTGCTAAAGACACAGAGGTCTGGGAAATTCAATACAGCACTTTTTCTTTGTTTGATTGTTACACTTCTCTTTTGTCAGTTGCGTCTCTATTGTACGCTTCTGTTCTGCTTGAAGGCTAAAGCATCGTTGGATGGCCATACATAATGAGTGCCTGCATTCATTGTCCTCCGCAAAAGATAATTCGCTCAGAATCACTTTTCATGACTCAATGATCGCATTATCAAGCAAGTTTTTATTCATCAGTCCCTGTCGTCTTCAGATCAGAATCAAATATCTCGCTTGGGGAGGTTTAGGATCTTACCACATCAGCGCTGTCACCGTGTGTGTGTATTTGTGTGAATTAGACAAACAGAAACAGTATGATGACGCTGTCAACACTTTTCCCTCTGTTAGAAATGCTGGATCTGCTTCAGCTTATGAGGGGGAAATATTGCCATATGGTGTTTTCTTCACTGACGAGGCTCTCTTCTCATGTCACCCATGCCGATATGGCTAGCTCAGTGGGATGTCTGACTCATGAGAGGATGGCCAACTCTTTTTGGTATTTCTGATTATGTACTACTTCACAACAACACTTCACTTCATCAACGCTTTCTTTCACTTAGGTCAAGGTGGGCCTCATTGTTACTCTTAAAGTTCTGAGTTCATTACATTGTCAGTTGTCAGATCTTACATATGCTATTTTCGCATAAATGAGTCCTTATCACATACATTTTAAGACTAAGAAGTATTTAGTACTGTTGTGAGATCATAGCAAATAACTTTTTTTTGATTCTTTTTTGGTACACAACGTCAATATTAGACAAATCTGCAAAATCTTGGCTTATTTTCTTTTTGTCTTTTTTTACTTCCTTCCTTTCTTTTTTTAAATCCAATGCCAGAAAACTTAACATTTTCACCTTCTATAATATCTAAATTGTAGATATCATAAAAATGATATATTAAATAATAATGAATAAACTATGGCTAGGTACACACTTGGTTAAACTTTTGGCCATATTGTTGCTGCAGAAACAAGCTGTAAACACATTGTTAAGATATTATCACCTTTTAATTTAATAACAACTTGTTGGCCAGCATCCAGTGGTCACAGAGCAACATTAGTATTATTTTGAGTCGTCTTTCTAGCTACATGAATGTACGTCCAACAGTCACTCCCTTCTTTTTGTAGCTCTGTTTCTGGTCTCCTTCAACTCCTGAGGGAATTATATGGTTCTTTAGTGGCTAAATGCTCCACTATGTTCACCAGCCAGTGGCTAACTTTGTTGTGTGGTGCTGAGCAGGTAGAGCACAGTGGGTTTTGTGATCTTTTTCACTGCAGGAAATTATTTAGGTCCCTGATATATTAATATTTTAGCCTCTTGGAATATCAAACATAAAAAATACACTGTGTTTGTCCACTAATTAAAATGTTTTGCTTAAAAACAATGAATGGTTCAGTCCTACCTAGCTGCCTCACAAATCAGGAAAGGTGGAAACTAGCTGGTAGTCTGTCTAAGCCTGTGTGTAGAGAGCCTGCGAGGTGCTGTCTGCACAGAATGTGAAACTCAAAACCAAAATCGGGGTGAAAAAAGGATTAATTGGTTATTAATAATATTCTGGCTTAATGTTGTAGCCACTGGCAAGCTACCGTACAATATCTCTCAAGTGTTTTGATTTCACTTAAAAATACTCTATAGATCAACATTATCCAACATTCTTACAGTCATTGCAGATCATTTATTTAGCCAAAATGTAATCAATACGTTAATCAATAATCAGTTCTTTCCTTGTCATGCTAATGCAGCTCCAGTGAACCGAACATCAGTCCTCCGTAGGACTAGGGAGGACAAATCTCCCTTGAAGGAGAAGAAGGTGAGCAGTATTTCGTTGATAGTAGCTAGTTAATGTTACCCAGAGCAATCCATGGAGCTGAGGATGGAAAAAGCCAGCCTCCCCTACTTCTCCTAGAGCATCAAAACTAATAACTAGTGTAAGTACAAGTACTATAAGTATTATCACGTAATAAAAATAATAATATATTTAATAATATATTTAAGGTAGAACTCCACAATTGAGATTTCCCTGACATGATAACCACATTAATGTCAATACATGTAGGCTACTTTCAACCAAATAGTCAGAATAACAATGGCATCAATTGCATAAAGTAGTTCCTCAAATAGTATAGATTAATCACCATATTATAGACTAAAAATGAGGTAATTCACTCAGACTGCAAAAGAGATTCCAGCCTGCAAAGATACATTTATTATTAATATATGGGGTCGTGAAATGGGTTTTGCAGGTGTGGTTTGTTCCAGCAATGTAGCTTACATGGGTGATCTCTTGCGGCACTTCTGGGTGTGGAGTCATCCATTATGGATGTAATTCCTAGCTATGGGCTGAAACGGGAGGAGGTTGAATTTCAGTGTAAATGGAGTTAACGTTTGAGATTTCCTAGCACATGGTGTATTTGACAGTGATGTTTAACATGTTCATGTTTGGTCAACACACGGAGCAACATTCTTTTTCCAACATGAAGCAACAGAGATCAATGTGGTGGCTTTAATTTTGAGAAACACTGGCACTATAGATGCCCCTCTCTGTGGTGATCATACAATCATGACAACGAAATCTGATATGTATATTTAAAAATGCTACATATAGCATCTTTTCAAATCAAACTATTCCACTATTATTTACAAGCTTACAAACTCAATAGGTTATAGTAAAATATAGAATCATGTTTAAACTTGTTCTCCCAATCTCTACCACTGAATCCTCAGTGTGGTGGTGGGGGCTGCAAGTGAAGGAGAGGTCAATGAAGGGATTAGTCATGAAACCCTGACAGGAGGGCCCATTATGAGGGCGGCTGTAGCCGACAAAGACGGGGGGAAGACACGTCGAAAAAGGCCTCTCCATTAATGAAATGGGTCACCACATGAATGTTGAATGTGCTCTGTCGACAGTGAGGAAGAGAAAATGCTTCTGACATGGCTGGGTTTTGTGCCCAAGACCCCTTTCTGGCACAATAGATGAAAATTGGCTACCCTCACATCGAGATAAAAAGGCTCATTGTAGCCATTGAGACTGTCATGATTTTAATGTAACTCCATGGTAAACAGTAATTAGTCATTTGGTATGTATGGGGATATTAATGTATGGATCATGACGTGAATCAAAGATGCTGCCTGCATTATCTGTATGTGTGTGTGTATGTGGGGATTTTAGATTGAATTCCCGCTGAACTAGATTTATGGAGTAAAATATTGGACAGATATTGCCTGGAGGATATGCACACACACGCACACACACACACACACACGGGACCTCATGCACACACATACAAACCTAGCCTTCATTGTGAAAATATTGTATATATTGCCACCGCATCCTATACAGTATACCAATGAAGCATTTGTTGTCTCATGATGCGGGGCACATCAGCAGTGCAGTATTCCAGTCTTCAAGATGTAGATGCAATTTGTTGTCTGTGCTGGCTACTAATAATGGTGAACCTATTGGGAGAGAAATCAATGCACAAAATATACGTTGTGCATTATCAGCAATGCAGCATTGCATGAGAAAACAAGTGGATCAACTTGAAGTGTAAACTTCAGCATCTGAAGTGAAAAATGAATGTTGCTTCATCCCTGAAAACGGGAAAGGGATTTGCTGAGGTGACTTGGCTCCTGTCCTCTGCTCCTCCGCCGATAAAATCTTCATGTCACTTGTAGCTTTGCACCTCATATCTCTGCACTCGGTCGATTCCTCTGGCCTGTGATGAATAGTAAGGGATTGGCTTGTACACCTTCTGTGGGTTCAACGTCAGTGACATAGTGGCTTATCACTTGATTTCATTTGTACATAAAGCTTTCAGCGTACACGATTTTATCTCACAACTGAGCCGATCTGTACCATTCACACTGTCGCCAGGATTTGTTTTTTTATGTTCCGCATCCCTGGGAAATACCGACATCAGCTGCTTTCAGTAAGAGAAGGCAATACAGGGGAATGTGAAAGAATTTAAATATGAATTCATTATAATTGTTGGGATATCTTTTGATAAATTAAAACCGTTTTTCATGGTGGATAATGTCAGAGTGCTTTTTTTCATTTTTTACTCAAACAATTTTACAATAATGACTTTTTTTTGTTTCTTACAAATGACAATACATATGTCTTTTGCTCGACGTCCCCCCAAAATATCAAACAGAACTAAGGAAATAAACAGAAGCACTTACAACCACTATTATTAGAAACCAAACTAACAAATCTGGGAAAGACTCCATGTCAGCAGTCTGCTTCTAAAGTCACCAGTAATTTGAAAGCACCACCTCAAAAGCAAAGATCGCAACTTTCACCTTCCCTCACACAAACTACCCCCACAGAGGTTTGGTCTTTTTTATAAATACTGCTTCAGCTGCAATAGCTTCATTTAGACAGGGAACATCTGAACGTAAACACTTTGCTGTTTGTGTTATGAATATTAAAAAAATCATAGGCCTTATGAAAGTACAGCACAATGGGTTTAAGCTGGATTGTCTTTGGAAAGGAGCAATTCAGCAAACAGAGACTAAGCAGTCAAAATCCATTCCTCTTTCATCCTGCCATTTGTATGTGAGAGTGATAGGCAGCGTGGGGAAAGGCAGAGGTTTAAAAAGGCAGCATTGAGAATCTGTGGTTGGGAAACAGTAGTTTGTATATGGTCTGGGACTTAAAAATCCCCCTTAACACTCACACGCAGATTCACCTTTTTGAAGACTCACAGGATGAATAAACTCAGACAGATGTCCTTTAACGCTGAGACGTTTTTGTTTATTCTAACAAGACACATTCAAAATATAATTCAAAGTGAATTCAAGTCTGTTCTCTCATAACTAGCTACGCTATACACAACCTTTTTTTGCTTCACAAAGAACTTTTCATTCTCTGAAAAGGGAGCCTTGGATACATGTTCCACCCCACCACCACTTTTCTATCTATTATAATGGAGCTGAATGTTACTGATAAAAGTAACACTGAGAGATATGTCTCAGCTCCTAAATACCTGGTAGGTGAATACTGCAAAATGACACTAACATGGCACCCACTGTGTATGACAATTGGTGCTATGTGGAGCTTTTATTTCTTTAACGCATGTGTCTTTTAATGAAAAAAAAAAAAGCCAGACCGCCACGTGAGTTTAAATTCTCCAAATTTATAGGATTGTAATACTTACTTAGAGCAATAAGCTGAGGCACTTTCATCAAATTCAGTTGAAAAGTATTTTAAAACAACGTCATGTGCTTTTTCTGCGAGACATGGTGATGTCTTTGTGAAGAAAATGTTTAAGTGTTTATTTTCTCTTAAGATTAACTTCACCATCTATGTTGTTTATGCCTTGGGTTAGGTAAGATTCACGTCAGCTCTCTTTTTATTGTGTATCTTACAACAGAGTACTAGATATTGGCATACCACTTTAGAACGATAAATGGACTGTGCTTATAGAGAACCTTTTTAGTCTTCTGACCACTCAACGCGCTTTAAACTACATGTCACATTCACCAGTTTACACACACACACACACACACACACACACACACACACACACACACACACACAACACACACACACACACACACACTGATAACACTGTCATCCGGAGCAATTTGAGGTTCAGTACCTTGGCCAAGGACACTTCGACACGCAGACTGGAGGAGCTGGGGATTGCACCAATGACCATTTTTAGCCATGCCAGGAGTGTGGCTCTATGGATGGCATTCTCCTTAATTAGAGCTAATTAATCACCTGAACCAATGCTTGATTGACAGGAAAAACATTGGCGTGTAGAATATTTTTGTCTCACCATCCAGGAATAAGCCCCATTTTTGTCCATTGCCATTAAAGGACACAGACGTGGCGACGATGGTCCGATGTTGCCAGCAGCCATATATACAGATGACTGTGCACAGGCAGCTGTGGCCTCTAGATATGGTGCACTACGCTCTACTGCTGCCAACGCGATGCACCTCATATTCTGCCTCCGCCTATCGCATTTTTCAAATCTGCTCTCTCCTCATATTCTTTCTTTTTTACCTTCACGGTTCACATGAATATTGCTTGGGGAGGATTTTGCAGCTGGTAATATCCAATTAATTGGATAGGGGGGCCAGCTTCTATATTAATACCGCCTCCCACTACAGCTGGCTCTAGATAGGTACGTGTTTGAGTAAATGAATGTGAATAGTAAATGCACTATACAGAAAACCACTGGAAACAAATTCAACGTTTTTTTTTATCATTAACAAGCAGTTTAGAAGCAGGAGCAGCAGGAGGACATTAAGGGGACTGCAGGTGCTTTTGTTTCAGACCGTTTTTAACTCCACAAGGACAGATGGAACTAATACATCATACTAGGATTTATTTCATGTTTTCTTTTTGCCAGCTTGCCCTGGCTTCTCTGCAGCTGCAGGTTGGTCCCAAAAACTTTAAGATGCTCTGGTGTCCTAACACCTTTGCTCGCGCATCCTTTACAAAGCCTTATCAAGCAGGCACTTTCAGAGCACATGAACAGGGTGAGCAAAAAGTTTCTGCCCCAACCGATGAAAATTTCTTTTTAGCTCCTAAACCCTGCAGCCTCAAGCAGGGAGAGGATGTCTGCTAGAGACAAACCGAGGAAGGAGGATCAAAGGCAGGGGAGGTGGAAAAATGGTCAGAAGACAGGAGCAACAGGTGATGTGGGTGTTGATGGAAGGAGGAAAAAAAGAGACAAAGGGAGAGGCAGTGTTTCAGTTTGAGCAGCTAATTAAGTTCTGCCAGTAACAACACAGAGTGAGGTAAAGTGTCACACTTTGAAAACTAAAGGTTCATTTAACTCCCCTAATGAGGTAAACCGATGTCTCAAATGTCTATTTAAGACAAGAGTTACTCTTCCTTTAGCTGCCAGCTGAAGCACTGATGGTTCTCAGTCCTCACATCGGTAGTAAACCTACTTAAAAAAGTCAATCTACTGTAGATTTCTTTAAATGCAGGCAAAGCTGAATAAAATCTTGAAACAATGAAACAAAATCTTGCGAGGTAACCACAAAACCTTCAACGAGGAGAGTGATGACATTTCAGTTGCAAACCACCAGTTAGTAAACCATCCTACGCTTCCCCTCCCGGTGGACCCGCAAGTGTAGGAAGGCAGCTCGCAGCTTCAAACTGAACTGAATTTTCTCTGCACACTTTGAAGTGAGAAGGAGGATAAACAAGAGCAGGGAGGGGCGAAAGCAAGCGTAGGTCAGAAGATAGACTCAGGCCACGGAACAATTTCATTTGACAATGTGTGTTTTGTTATCTAATCTCTCCATTCACAGAAAGCCAACTCACTGTGAACGAGTATCACTGCAATACAGTATAAAGCAATTGTCAAAATAAACATGCTAAAAAAATTTAGGTTGCAGTACTTTGTGTTCTAATAAGCAGTAACAATATATATTTACTGACTCTACCTAAGTAAAGTGCAAGAACTGAAAATGTATCTTCAGTACTTCCAAAAATTAAATCTTTTTTTGACCCTTTGAACACCGAGGGTTGGGAACCTCTGGACTAAACTAACGCCACCTCAACTAGCAACAACAGTAAAATGCTATATATGCAAAAAATAGAATATGGGTCATAATAACCTATACGGCTGTTTTTCTTATGAGGATGGGCTGAATAACACATTCGTCACAGGGGCCATTCTCTCCCAGCTTTAAGTACATTTTGAAGATAATACCCCTGTACTTTTACAAACTGTAAGTAAGATTTTAAATACAGTACCTTAAGTTATTTTGCTGTGGTCAAGGTCAAAATGGTCTGAGAATGGCAATGTCATTTTTGTCTGAACTGAACAGTATATGGAAATACTGGCAGTCTGGACAGCAAAGTGACAGCTTGATAAATGAGGGCAGAATGAATCGAGCGTTTGATTACAACCACTTTACAGTTCTGGCCTTTGAGTGGCAACCACATCATTTCTTCCTGTATCTTCTCTGTGATGAGCCACCCCTCCACTTCCATTCTCATCATTCTACGGTAAATATGACAGGTACATACATTAGACAGTTTGACTTATAGCCTCACTGCCATTTGAAATACTTCACGTAACTCATTTTCAGTGGACTAACAAAAGGCTGTGGGTCATTTGATCACAGCTATAAAACTAACATGTGGCATGGGTGTTAACAGATGGTCCAAGTTATCTAGACCAATTGCTTGGCCTGTCCCACAAACATGGCATTCTCCCACACAATGACTAATGCAGACTGCTGATTAAAAAAAAAGAGAAGCTGAAATGCAGAGCACAGCGGAAGGTAAATAGATGCGTATGGTGGCACGACAGAGAGAGAGAGAGAGAGAGAGAGAGAGAGACAGAGAGAGACTAAGGAGGGTAGACAAGTGGAATGACTTATTCAAGAGGGAAGTGGGCAGGAAGAAACATGAAATTAGCACAAATAGATTATCTGTCGACTACAGGCAGGCCTAAGAGCAAGCCAAGCACTGTGGAGGGAGAGGGAGAGAAAAAAAAAGAAGCAGACTGACTTCTTGTTTGTTCCTCCCTTAGGGGAGATTCGATAGAGCCATCACTCACCAAATTGCTGATCTGTAGTTGAAACAGCTGTATCCAAAGCGCACACGCACTGAACTACATGGCAATTAGAATGCACTAAAGTATGACCCAAGCACTGTGGGAGAGATTAACTGTTTTTCATATGCGTAATGTTTTTGCATGCCTCTGATGAAAGCTCTGCTTTATAGTACTTTTGAATATAAGTGGGTTGTAGTAGTGTGGACTTGTTCCAACAATGTAACAAAGTAGTAGGAATGCTTAAAATAATAGTTTGAAATTTTGGGAAATCTGCTTTCTTGCCAAGGGATGGGTGAAAAGACCAATGCCATTCTCTTGTCTATACGCTAAATTTAAAGCTATAGCCAGGTTAGCATATGGAATAGAAACAGGTGGACACAGCTACCCTGGCTCTGTATAAAGGTAATCACACTACTTCATTTGTGCTAAACTAACCTGCTGCTGGTGGTAGCTACACATTTACTGTACAGATATGTGGATGATATCAATCTTCTCTTCTAACTCTCAGTAAGCTAGAATAACATGCTGTATTCTACTTACTGGTAATACTTGACACTCTGTTGCAGATGTGAAGTGCGTTTGTTGTACAAGTAAGTTTAATTAATCAAACATGTTTTGTGCCAGAAGAAAGCGTTTAAGTGAGTGGGAATGATGACTTAAGTGTGAAAGCATGGTGACGTGTTTACATTCTGTGGGCGGTGGTAATGGGCACAGCCATATGTTTGCAATGGATGGATTTCATACCAATCTGAATACACATTTCAATTCAGACATGATTCAAACTATTTTGAGAATTTATCTCAAACCAAGCAGAGTGCAGTTTACAAATCCAATATTTTTCCTCGCTATAACATTCAAATGATTTCACATATTAGGCGAGCAATCACAAATGTTTAGATGTGGAATTGTATGCATTTTTTTGCTGATCAAAAGACAATGTAAATTTAACAGCATACTGTAATCTCGAAGGTTGGTGAAACTTTAAAGAAATAATCTTCTTGACGGTAGAAGCTGACATACAGCCAGGATCAGAAGAGTCTGTTTTGAGTGTTGTGCAACCACTGCACAGAGAAAGGATGTAATGAATCTTTGTTAAAGGATTGTTTTGAAAGAGTGCGGTCAGAGTGGAATGTTTAATTCTAAAACAAAACCTGAGAGACCAGTGTCACAGTGGTAATGGTCTGTACATATTCAACGGTATCAGCTGAATAACAAAGTGGCTATTTCTGGCCATTGGCTTGTGTTGTCAAGTGATCCGCAGTTGGGAGACGTGTGTGTAGTGGACTGTTGCTAGTGATTTAATAAAAAGGAAAATGTAAGAAGAAAGTTTGTTAGTGCTCACTTGTCAACTCAATGGACTTTTGTTCCGAGTTGGTAGCAAGAGACAAAATATTAAGGCAAGTAGTTGAGCCCACTCCTCCCTTTATTAACATCCAAATGAATTTTAAACTGTCAAAGTTGTGCTGCAAGTGATCTCGACCCTAGCAGATCCAGGGAGAATAAAAATCAGACCAGGAGTTGTCCACGGCAATATCCTGATATGTTGGGGATTCATTGTCAGTGTGTGAAAAAGGGTCTTTCGATGAGCCGGATCTAGACCAGAAAACGGTCGGTTCGTCTACTAACCAGTTCACCACCTCAGGTGAACTGGGTGTCTACTCTGCAGTCAAAGTGACTGTGAACCCTCCAGGACGTTTCTGACCTTACCTTATAAAGCCCTGCAGCATTTATATGCTTTGGAAACAGAACCACAACTCCCTGTTGTTCATGGGTAAATTGGTGAAACAAACTTTTCTTTGTTTTCTGTAAGCTGGAACTTAGTTCATAATATGGGGCTTTCATTTTTTTATGCCCTGACAGCAGGAAAAAGGTTTGGAAGAAATAGCACAAGTCTGTTGTCAGATTGGAAGGTTATTTAAAACCTTGGCCTGTAAAAAGGATTGTTATCGTAGATTTAAGCAATTTAAACCATGATGGTGACATGATAACAAAAGTAGTGCCTCAAATCCCACCTACAGTTTTTGCTTTTAGGTGTATTCTTTGGTTTGTGGTGGGTAGTGTTTTTCATGGGTATACAGTTGGTGTGGTCACTTGAGTCATGCTACAGAAATGGGACGGGGCTGGGTCTTCGTATATAATTCAAGGCAGGGACCCCTTCAGAAACAAGTCCATACTACACAGAAGAAATAGAGCAAGACAGGGAGTGGGACAGAGAGAAACCGAGAGCCAGAAAGAGATCCTTTAGCATCCTGAACCTTCTCCAGCTTTAATTACACTGTATTGATCACAGGCAGGAGGAAGGATGAGGAGGCAGAGATCGAGCGAAGAGAGGGAGAGACAGTTGGCCAAATTGCAGGCCGTAGTTACTGTAAAGCATGTAAAAACGAGAGGCAAAGCAATTATGCCAAATTCATACGGTAGATAATTGGAAAAGCTTTGCAACTCTCCACACGTTCTCTCTCCACATACCCATTTAGCACCGCTGATACAATAAAACAGTGAGGGTGTCAAATTCATTTAAGTCACCGGGCCGTATGCATTGTTCTCATCCATCTCACAGCTCCATGCTTGGTTTGATTTGAAATTCTTTGCATCGATTTTTTTTCTCCCCAGTGCCTTTGGTCCGGCCCTTCCTTGTAATCAACCATAATGGAATGGTCATGCATGACACTTCCCTGTAACAACTTTAGCTACATGTTACAGTTGCAAAGAGGTCCGCTCCTGCAAAGTTGTGCTTCTTCCGTTCCTTTTCTATCTTTTCTATGTTGACCTACTTTGGCAAAGAGCTTAGGTTCCTTTCTTTGTTTCTCACACTGTTGTGGCAAGTGCAGAAAATCTGCGAGCTCTCCTACTGTATTTCCCTCCACACCCCCTCTTACTCCTGATCCAGGCGGATGGCAACTGAGTCCAGCACAGTGAAATATGCCAGACTCAACCTCACTGCCCCTGCAAAATCGCTCCCGTCGAGTCTCACAGAACTGTATTCCGGGGGTTAAGGAGCTTATGTCTCGTATACGGCGCATGGAGAAAGGGGCTGAGCAGTGATTCGCCATGGGAGGGGGAAAAGGAGAGTGAAGCCTCTCTGTGTTGAGTGTATCTCATTATGGCTGAACTGTGTGTTACCTTTGGTAAACAGTGGGGGACATTTCTCAGGCGAGCGTCACTCCAAAAGCAGCGGGCTGGTAAACGACAGCGGCCCGATGGTGGCGCACAGCCATTGCTCAAATCTACAGCCCCACAGGGATGTATGAGTTCGGTCATGATTAGTCAGATAGAATAAATAATCTGCGTCAGCCCCCTTCATTTCAGCGGGTGTTGAATGGATGCCCCGTCCAACTCTTTTGTGTTAGTAAATTCCCTCCAGTTATTTTTGCTGAATGACCTTCTCAATCACGACAAAAGTCAAAAATTCAATTTCTGGGCGAGGAATTCATTATCATAGCCCCTTGTGCTCAAGGGTACCTGCCTATTTACAGTGCATTAGAGCGATGTGTAGCATGGCTGTACTCCATTTTAATGGCATATAAGGAAATCGACAAATTAAGAGATTCATTAAATAGCTTGACAATATTAATGTAAATAATGTCACAGCCGCAAACACATTATTACAGTGCAACGATGTAAAATTTTTTCACACAACCACATTGGTTAGAGAAACTGACGTTTGCCGTGACTGAACAGGTACTGATGTTTCTATTGGTAGTCTAGTCTGTCTTCAGGCGCACTATGGCTCAACCGCTGTTGTGAGCCACAGTCTGACTTCAACACTTCTACCCATATCTTTGAGTTGTTGTGACGTTCCACAACTCTGCGCTCCTGTACTGCGAGCCTCTCATGTGTGAAAAGCAAAACAAGAGTAATTAAATCTTCGTTCCTTCACCCCTACAACCACACTCACATCTGTTAAATTAAAAAAGCACACAGTGTAAAACAGATCCACTTAAGTCTATGCCCCAGTGACTCTTGTAGTAGCGTCAGGAGGCGGGGGAAGCTTTTGTCTGCCTTTCCGCTAATGGTATAATGGTGCCTTGTTTTCATGTTATATGACCCTCAGTGGATTCTGTAAATCAAACACTAATTACAACGTGCAGTGACCTGACGGCTGAAATGCTACCTCTAATGTCTTCCACAGGCTAATAGACAGCTGAGTGAATTTGGTGTCCAAAATGGAGTGCTTCAGCAAACCGTAAGCAGCTTGGTTAATTAAGACATGCTGACAACTGGTGAAGTCTGCACATCATTATGGATCTGCTGCCTAATTGGAAAGAATGGTAACGGTAAATGCATTTTTCTTCACTATTGGGTAGTTGCACTGTCGCTGCAATAAAACCACAGACAAACCACAGAGATATCAGCTTACAGAGTCATCATTACATTATCATTCCTAAACATGTTCCTTCATATAATTAGTCCACCCATGGCTGGATTAACCTGATAGGGTAAAGCAGGGCTAAAATGTCTCGGTGGACCCATTTTTATCTGACTTTTTGTTGACTGGGGCAAATTCCCTTACCAATTTGAAATCCATTGAATTATCAAAACCAATAGGTATGAACACCTGGATCTTTTGGGGTCCCTAGGGGTCTGCCTCCCTTGGACAGTTACCTGCTCTGGTAATCCAGCCTCGAGTCCATCTATTGGCATGTGTACAGAAGAATTCAGGTCTTACCTGCCCTGGACTTTGATGTCAGAGATGGCATAAAAGTATCTGGACAGGTTGTTCTCATCCACCATTGTAGCTCCTGTAGCAGGTCGGAGCAGGCGGACTCTCAGGTCTGTGATGGTAAAGAAGTCCCTCAGGTTCTTGGTAGTGTCTAGTTGGCCATAAAGCGAAGCCATGTTGTGCAGCCGGGGCCCAGCAAACAGCGCAAAGCGGTCCTTGATCTCAAAGCGCACTGTTTTATCATACTTCCACACATAACCTCGGGAGTAGTCCTCAGTGCAGATGATGTCCAGGAGAGTATGCTGAGTCAGGTCCTGTACCGTCTTGGGTTCCATGGTGAAGGCATCCAGGCAGTCAGTGGCATAGAACTGGTAGGGCTGCCAGGTGCGTCCATAATCCAGCGACTTTTCCAGGACCATCTGTTCAGGCCGGCCTGACTCAAAGGTGAGAATGATGTCGTCGGTCAGCTCGATGGTCTTGTTCCAAGATAGTGTGATGTTGACCAGGAGGGCCTTTGGATACTTCTTCCAAGATGTGGACTGCCAGAAGGTTGTGGGGTTACGGCCCTCTATGTCGAACATAAGCTCTGGGGGGTGGGCGAGTTCCTCTGTGCTGGCGTCACATTCATTATTACACATGTAGGGGTTCTCCTACATACAGAGAGAGAGCGCAGAGAAAACAAAACAGAGAAGGAGGAAGAAAAATTAATAGAGAGTCGTTAGTTTTGATGAAAAATAACAAGAACAAAATGAGTTCATTTTCAGAGTTGATAATAAGAACTCAATATATGCATGGCATCACGTCTTTCATATACCATCATGTACTTAGGAGAGTCATTTAGGGATGTGTCAATCCTTTACATGAAGCTAGAGCTGAATCACAATGAGGGTATCATGTCACATACTCTGCTGCATGTAGTTAGCAGTCATATATGAATATTTGAAGCCGTTGGCTTTATGTTGCACATTTATCTTCAAAGAGTCTGCCAACACCTCTGTTAGCTCTTGTCATTACAGCACATTTCCCCGTCTCTATTTTCACTACACCATGTCTCTACAAATATCATGTCATATTATTCTCGGTCCTGAAATTAAGATGTCTCTTTTTCTCCTGCTCCCCAATGTTGGAATCACAGGAATAGTGTGGAACACAAATTCATCCATAAACTGATTTGATAAAATGAAGTCAGTTCCTTGGGTCTGTAAGTATCTGCATGTATCTTGGGTTGTCCCTGTACCTTATTTATTTTTTCAGCTTGATCCATTAACACTACACTGACTCTTTAAAACAGGTTGTGCACCTGACTTCAGCTAAATCATCATTTCCATCATAACTTCATTCACTGAGGGCTAAAACATGACTATTTTTATACGTCATGTGGCAATGTGACTTGCGGTTTTCTCAGACTCTTCGCAAGCTTTAAATTCATCACGGCCTTTGCTCGAAAGAGGTCTTTCCAAAAACATTTGTCCGATTTACCACAAATCATTACCAGGCGGTGTTCTCTCCTTGTTCCCTGGGGGCTCCATCTAGCTGTCAGGGGGAGGAGGCACTCCTCCAAGAGGACTTTTCAAGTGCTACAAGCTCCAATTTATCAGGACAAGATAATCCACTACTTGATTAGGTGGGAGATGTCACCCTGTGTGCGTGACTACTTGTGTGTGTGTGTGTGTGTGTGTGTATGGATGTGAGCATGGTGATGTGGTGAGAAAACGGAAAGCAGCAGGACTCTGATGTAAGACAGTCTAATGAAGCGGTGAGGCAGAGATCGAGGAAGTTAGGGAGGAGAAACAGCTCTATTCGGCTAATAAGCTTTGCGAGCTTTTCCCCGTCCTCCAAGGCAAGGTGACAATGAAACAGGGCTCTGTCAGGCCTTCTGACTGTTGGAGGGCCCCATTAATATCCTGTCTGGACCATCCCCTACAGGCTTCTCCCGATGGCTGGGAGGAGACAGAGGGGGAAAAAGGAAGACTGGCAGTGGAAAATTCCACTTCGGTTTTAGTGTACCATTTGATGGTGGGAGGTTAGGTGTGCCATTAACTGTAGCATCTGGCGCCGTGTATCCACAGACAGATGTGAAATAACTCTTATGCGACAGTCATGTCTGCTTAGGGGGTATGGACAGCCTCTAAAAAACACACTTGGCATGCAGGATGGCTGACGCTGTGGCTTGATGGAAACATGCATTCATCGAGGGAGACCTAAAACTGTTATTCAGTGACTGTGTAGTGCTGTGCTTGGAGCACAGGTGTAGATTTGTGAGGAGAGAGGAGAACATGTTCCTTTTCTTGCCCTGATTAAGCATAGTTAATTATACTGTATTTCTACTGTCTACTGTTCTAACTGAACAACAGTTAAGTCCTATTACTCACATGAATTCTTTTGATTAGCACTGTCCCTCTCACGTGGTGCCCTTATACGCTTGAAATCCTATTAAATGTTGTCAGAGACATTTATTTTAATTAAATCGCTGCCTCGAAATCTGGTTTTCAGTTACACAATATTCTATTTTTACATGAGAAATTATCTCCTCCCCCTCATATGTGCCGACTCTTCTACTGTAAGTTTTGCTTCATCCTTACTTATAAACAGCAGTGAAAGAAGTACTCAGATTCTTTACTTAAGTAAAAGTAGTCGGAGTGTGACGAGATCTCGTGCCATGAGATGGAAGTGCCAGACCAAAAAATACTTGCCTGCCACAGTTGCAGACAGCTAAAAAAGTAAATGTCAGACCCTGAAAGCAACATTTCAAAATTATGCATTTTGTGACTTAGCTAAATAAAACACTATTTTTCAAGTCATATATTTTGTCACTGAAAATTTCTTAAAAATAGTGTTAAAAGATCGTCTCATCTCGTTTTCGTAAACCCAATATAGTCTCCTCAGAGGCATGCACAGAAAAAGGTCTGTAGGGGGCTATAATGTGTGTCAGTACGTAGCAGTAGCCCTGCTGTTTATCATAGGATCATCATCAAGGGAAAGAATGCAGTCTGGTGCTGCTTCTGCAGCCACAAGATCAAACTGTTGTGCCAAAATAGAAAAACAGCAAAAAATTAGCAACAAATTGTGTAAACAGTGAATGATGCGTTTCAATCAGCATATAATTATGAGCATGGTTTCACATACTCTCACTCAAAGGTAGGGGTTGATGTGTCTCTCATTGGAGGTAATGTAAAAGTACAGCAGAAAGAGAATATAACACAATAATAGCATTATATTATTGTAGACGGTATTATTGAATTAGTTTGTCTCGTTGTGTCACCCTGTGAGTAACTGGGTCCAGGGTGTACCCCGCTTCTCACCCAATGTCAGCTGGGATTGGCTTCAGCCCCCCCCTGCAACCCTGCATGAATAGGTGGTTATAGATAAACGATGGATGGATATTGTTGACTTATTAATACTGATGCATAAATACTATAGCAGTGTTTTAATGTTGTAGCAAGTTAAGGTGGAGCTCAATTTAAACTACTTCATACACAGCTGGGGAAGCTATCTCTTATTTATATGTTAATATAATAACAAGATAAGTTTTTTATGTAAAAGTAACTAAAAGTAACGTCAGATAATGTAGTGGAGTCCTATGGAGACCTCAAAACACTATATATATATAAGTATCTCAAAAGTACCTCAAAATTGCATCTAAGTGCTAAGTAAATAAACTGCCTGATACCTAAGTCTCTGTTGTAAACTTTAACTTTGGCTCCAAGAATAAGGAAACAACACTTACTTAGGGTGTCTTTATGTGAGTAATCATGTCCTAGGTCAGCCTTTTTGTTTTTTCACGTCTAAATGAGGCCAGATCCAATTACTGATACACTGACACACACACACACACACACACACAACACACACACACACACACACACACACACACACACATCTTTGTAATCAGACAAAGATGTATTCCTATCGATCCCTGTGGCCGAGCGGCTGAAAATCTGCTGTGTGTAGCACCTGGCAACCTTAGCCAGTCGTCCGGCACTCCCTGAACACACAGGTTAAAAACCTTTCATTACTGTTTCCCCCCTTCTTCTCGCCTAACGACAAAATACTGCCTTTATGAAGATCAATAACCTCACCTGTCAGCCCGGAGAAGAGAAAGGAGATAAAATGCTGAGTATACGGCCTCATGAAAATCAATGGCAGATTTCTGTGTTTTACTGTAGGGCACTGCTGAGGGCTCGGTTAGCCGATTAATGGTTTGGCACACATAAAATAATTGACAACAGCCAGCACTGCAGCATTTCTCTAATTACAAAAGATGTTTCTATTAATCCCAGTGTGATGATAAGTGCCCAGGATGGGGGGACAGACACCACAGATTACAAAGCCAGCACTGAGGTTGCTGGAGTGGATCAGTCACACTAAATTGGCGCTAATAAAGATGCCGTCGACCCACTCAAAACACAGCGGCTTAATCCGATTATTAGCGTTGTGATGCAGTGAGATAGTGAGACAGCAAGTGTGCGTGTGCAGGTGGGTGTTTATGTATACCCACATGTATGTGGTTGTGGAAGAATTTTACTAATCATCAGGACACTGCTCTAAATTCCTTTGGCATTTTGCCCATTATTGTCAAACTGCTAATTTTACCAACTGACTAGAGGAATAAAAAGCAGAGAATAATGGATTAGACTAATTTATTTCATTTAGCTGCACTCCACAGACCAACGCTGGTCGTGTTTAGGTCAAAGTGTTTACAGATTGAACAGTTTGCCTGATGCACTCACAGAGGTAAGACAAGTCTTGTTATCACTTGACTGAAGCAATTTAACTCTGGAGCATTTGTAAATGTTCCAACCTTTACCATAACAAAACATCCTAAGAACAAACCTTTATGTAAAAAGTTGTTCTGACAAAGGGGGTATAGAATATATATAATTTTCCTCATTAGTAGTTGTATTTGCACCAACAATCAGATACAGAGGTCAAAGGTGGGATCCATGAAAAGTAGGTATACGGGTACAAAAGAAGTGCACTGCAGATAAGTTACAGAGGTTTTGACCGTGTGTAGTTTTAAAATAAGATATGACCGTGGTGGCTGACAGCCTTGGCCCGGCCGCACCGTAACGCTGATGGAGGATGGGACTTGGGGGGATATAAATTTACTAACTGTCAACAAGCCATCTAGATAGATGGGCTCCCACCAATCAAACAAATCTGTTTGTGTGACAGATGTCTTGCACTTGTAACCCAGATAGCAAACTGAATCCACCTTCAATCTTTTCTTCTTTTCCGACTTTCCCTCTTTTCTTTTTGCTTTCTCTCTTTATTTCTTCCACTAATGCATTTAATGACTCTTGTTTTTGAGTAAAAATGTATGATTCTTAAATAATTTACATTGTGAAGTGCAAGGAATATCTGTTTAAATAACAAGCTAGTTATTTTTAACTACTGTATTTATCGGATGTTTCCTATCATTCCCTAACCTTGCAGAAAATGTTGGAGCAAGACATCAAGAGTCACACTGTCAGTACTGGTCCATTTTAGAGTTTGACTACTTTCTAGTACTCTATCTTTTTTAAATCAGTAAAAGTAAAACAACTGGAAATAAATTAAACCTTTAAACTTTTTTGTAGATGCAACTCCGATCCTATGCTGTATAAAGTTTATGATACTGACATTTATCACATAAACTGTTTATCCCCATTTATCCCCATTCACTTTCTATGATCTTAGTCTCATGTCCAAAGCCAATGGTTCTGCCACTAATACTGTTCCTTCTGATGTAAGATACTTCAACAAATGTAATTATTTCATTCTCTCCAATTAGGCAGATAGAGAGTGACTTAGGAAGTTTATCACTGAACAAATTATCAATACCAGAGTCCAGGAACTCCTATTGACTGAAACAGATTGCTTCCTCCCCACATGCTCCAGTCTTTGCAGGTTTAGTAAGAAACACTCTCCACAGGGTATAAGAAATAAGTCCAAATCATTTTTAAGTCACACACCCACTCTTATTCCTTGCTTTGAACAGTGATCTTTAAAGATTTAATGTTTTAGGACAGTATTTTTTATTGCCAACTTTGTTTTATTGCTATTGCTTGTTAACAAGAAAATTAAAAGAGTTGTCCATCCATGCATCCATCCATCCATCCATCCATGCATCCATCCATCCACCCATGCATCCATCCATCCATCCATCCATGCATCCATCCATCCATCCATCCATCCATGCATCCATCCATCCATCCATCCATCCATCCATCCATCCATCCATCCATCCATCCATCCATCATCCATCCATCCTCTGTTCTGTCCAAGGTCAAGGAGGGCATGCATAGGACAAGATGCACATTTCACTCTAGACAGGTCAGCTGCCTCTTGTAATTTACCAACATATCAATAATAACGATTGATATGTTGGTAATGATAAATGATAAATGAACTTATTGGTGAGAAAAAACTGTTACAAAGTTGTCTGTTGCTCTTGATTTCAGTTTTACTTACATTCACCAAATAAGCAAATGCACAAGTACTGTTATTTCTATATTTAATTTGGCAACAAAATCAAAAATCAGAAACAAGCCACCACACACTTAAATGACTATATTTATTATGAACAACGCGTTTCACCTATGACTACGGCTTCTTACTTGTGTGTGTGTGTGTGTGTATATATATATATATATATATATATATATATATATATACACACATATAAATTCTCTCTCTCTTTATCCATTTCTCTTCCATGTATTTTTTTTACCTCTCTTTCCCAGCAAGGTGAGCACGTGTGTGAATATGTGAATGTGAGGCGGGGGTTAAAGCTACCCCTGCTGCATTAATGAGACCTTGTGTTCAACGATAGATTTCTTCATCCCCGACCCAGGGGCTTGATTGAAGCAGTGACACCTTTACTGGATTCTCTCTCTCTCTCTCTCTCCCATGGTGATGGGTGGTGCAGACAGAAAGAGGAGCTTAACCTGGACGTGGAATGAATATTGGATGCCAGTGTGACAGATTACAGTGGTAATAGACATCCAGGCCAAATCCTCACACGGATTACAATCATATTTTCAAATGTCTCAGGGTCAGCCGGAGGTCGACCGACCTGGACCGTGGTCAACAAGGGGATGGGGGACCTGAAATCCCCCACACACACAAACACACACCTGCTTCTTCTTGCCAAGATTGCCAGGCATGGTCTTAGCATATATTTTCATACATTTTAGTATAGCTTTTTGAAAAACTTATTTGTACCGTAACCTTGAGGTCAAAATAGCCAAAGAAAAAACCCCAACATGAATTAATTATAATTATTATTAATATAATAAATGAGCCAAAGGAATGAGTTCAAAATTAAACTGTGGTTAAGGCATTTCATTTGAACAGCCACTCTCTTATACAGTACACTCATCTTCTTTCCATTGTAGCTCGACACTATTACATGATCCTCATCTCATCATTACTTTATTAGTTGTCAATCAATTTAGTTGACAAAACATTGACCAACAGTTTGATCATTTACTATTAAAGTCACTCATCAAATTAGAGGTTCCAACCTCTAAAATGCGAGGACTTGTTTTTTACTGACTGTTACTCTCTATCTCTTTTTTTATCATTGTAATCTAATAATTTGGGGTTTGGGGCTGTTAGACAAAAGAATAGTATATAAATTGAGAAGAAATATATGAGGGCTTTAAGAGTTAAACCTGTAAAGGTAGTCTCAACATGACATTTGTTGCACACACCCACACAGATTTAAAAAGCAGCTTGAAGTGACCCGCATGCCGACAGCTCTAAGAGTCCAATAGATGAAACATGCTGTTTTTGGGCACCAGTGGGGGAAATCCAATAGTGATCTAAGGCAACGAGCTGCACCGTTCAACCACCTTAAACGCCTCAGTGCGGGCAGTCCAGTCGACCGAGGGCAGGTTATGAGGCGAGGCGATGTGTAAATGTCCCCGTGTTGCGTTCATCGCCATCAGTGGCGGTAATTTAGAAGATTCATGTGCCTTAAAACAATAGCGGGGAAAGCCTTCAGCAAGCAGCCTCTGCACATTCAGAGGATATAAAAACAATTTTATATTCCATTATCTTTTATATGGCAGCGCAAGCCCCACCGGGTGCCACTGTGATATGGTTTGGAGGACAGGACAATATCCCCTGCTTAAGAGATGGTATATTTGTGAGAGCAAGGCAAGTACACCCATCAAGAGCTACAGCCATGGTTTGTTTAATGGCTGTGAGTAGACCTTTAACACAGGCAGTTAACTCAACAGCCTAAGTACTGTACCAATGACCCAAGTTAAGGAAACATATCCAAGCAGCTTAAAGTATACAGTTCACTGCATCCTTATCTGTGCAGGCTCTCAATTTCCTTTTGGGGGGTTCAAAGTTCTATTTGGAAAATTTCTGAACCACATATAGTACAGTATCTCAATTTTACCTAAATGTTAAATAACTTGTTTTCGTAAGGTGCTAACAGGTATGGAACATGTTTATTATGACAATATATTATGAGCATAAATAAGCCAAAACTAAGGAGCTATAGATTATTTAGATCACTGCTACCCCACTCTTTTTGACAAATTAACTCCTTAATCGACACCGCCTGTCATGCTCCAAATGTGTTTATCTGAATTTCTTTTAGCAAACTATTCCAACTATTTATCCATTACTTTTGACTATTTGAACCATTTAATTAGCTAACTGTTTAGATGATGCTTGCTTACTAACTGCATTTAGTAGTATGGTGTTCGGTTATCACAGCTGACTTAAAAAAAATGTAATTTCAAATTATTCAAGCTACATTATAATCTTTACACCCCCTGGCAACTGCAGAAATACCCCTGGGGTAGTACCCCTGGTTGGGATTTAGACAGTGGCGTCTTAATACAGAAGATCCATAGCTAATAGTAACGCATTATCTGTGACGACTATTTAAAGAATACCACAAGGCAGTGTATTAAAATGGAAAGAGGAAGAGCATGTACCATTTAAAATCAAAGGCTAATCCTTTATTCAAGTCTACAAAAGAAAAACGGAGCATTATTAATTTACAAGCAACTTTAACAGAAAAGTTAAAGAGAAATACATTTTGGTTGAGTGCCGCCTAGAACTTGTCATTTGGATTATGCATCATGCTTGTTATATAAAATTGTGACTCATACAGTGAAAGTATGACTGTTCAGCTTCCAGGTATACAATAGATTTGGTTCTTTGTAGCTTCAGATAAGAAATATATTCGTGAATTAACGTAAATTAAGCACTAAATTCCTACCCCCACCAAATCAGGAATGGATCACTGTTATTTTCCACCATTTTCAAGTGTCATTCATCTTCTCTTAAGAGGGCATTTCTACAGCGTGCCAGTACACCAGAGGATAATCGATCTGCTGGCTGCTGCAATGCTACATCTCTCAATCAAACCGTCCTGTCAGATAACAAGTAGACTTAGGAATTTTTCACAATACATTAAGAGATGAAAAGAAGACTAGCCTGTGGCCAGGATCACCCCTTATCTTTTAGCTGAGAAATCCCTCAGGAGGTGATAGCATGAAACAGAGGCCGCATCACACTCTGCCTACCGCTCCATCCCCCATCGCCATTCCTTTCTCTCTCTCCATCCATGGGTATTTTTAATAACACTACATATCCTGCACAGAAAAACCCTCCAGAGAGACATGGATCACTGTCACCTTGACCAAGCTGAGAGGCTAACCCCAGCGCAGGGAGCTCCCGGGCTTCTTCCCCATGGATACAAACCCTGCAACAATAAAGCTACCTTACGAATTAGTGCTCATTAGCTGTACTGATGCCAGTTGGGATAGAGGTAAAAGCCAAAGGAATATTTGAGCTGTATTATACTGTTGGTATGACAAAGCATAGGACTAACCATGCCTTAGCCTTAGTAAGAGCAATTTTTTATGTTGTCATCAATAGTGTGATAAAAATACACAATACTACAGTGATAAAAAATAAATAATATAATTCAAGTGCAACATCTTAGTTGTAGCTGTAGCAGGGTTGAGCTGGGAAATTTAATAAATCTTACTGAAATACAACAGTGAAATTACACTTCCCGTCCTGCACCAGGGGCGTGGTCCAGGGGATATCCGTTAATGTATTAGCATTTTTTTAAGTTTTACCTCTAGCCTCACTTTCCAATGTCTTTTTCTTTTCTTTTTTGTCTTTTTTTGCCATTATACACAGGTATGAGTGAAGTTTTATGCAAGCACACAAGATTTTCCAGTCATAATTGCAGCTATTGTGAATTGCAGTTGTAAAAAATAGTGTTGCAGTACTCGCGACCGGTCTTCAGACCACTTTTTGTTGGCCTTGGACTCGTCTTGGACTCAACCACATTTGTACTCGTACATTGAGGACTTCATTCAAGACCAGTCAAGACCATCACTTTGGGAATATCAATAAATTGCTTGTGCATTGTCTGATTTATTTGTCAACATCCTAACTTAGATTGGATGTAAAACATATTGCTTCAAATTCCCTTCAAATAATCCAAATTAAAAATATGTTGTTCCTGTTAACGACTGTCACTCCTAACTGCAAAGGTAAACATGGAAAAGGAATGTTGACTAAAGATGCTTACACTGACTTCAGCTTTGAGAAGTACCTATGAGCTCGTTGCACATTTTATTGTGTGTCATGCAATGTGGCGAAGCGGTCTTGGTCTTGACTTGGTCTCGGCCCCTAAAAGCCTTGGTCTTGTCTCTGTCTCAATAAACTCTGTTCTTGACTTGGTCTCAGTGTGGGCAGTCTTGACTACAACACTAGTATATAGTTGTACAAATAGATCATCATACCGGTTGGTTTCCCATTATATTGTTTCCAGTTGTTGAGTTTTTCTGGTCTGTTTTCTGTTCAACTAATGACTGCCATCCACTGTCAAACATACTAATGCAAAATATATCTAAAAAAAATAATATATCATGGCAACATAAACATATATGTCTCCTACAGTTATGGTCACACGAAGTGCTTGCTGGATTAGAAATGCTTTTTACGTTTACGTAATCGCTTACATGTCATAGTAAAAGTTTAGTTTACGTCGCAATGCACAAATTCATCTGTGGAGTTGTACCCAATTGTGTTTTAGTTCATTTTTCAGTTTCATTTTAAATTCATTAGGATGCAGACTCAGCCATTCCCAACTGACAAATCCATGCATTGAACACCATCGGTCTATGAAGGTAGTGACAGAAAGGTGTTTATCTGACTATCAAAGCACATGGGTTGTGTGGAGGACATTGCACCTACAGCTGTTTCATGTTCAGTAAAAATGATGAGCACGGGAACTAACTGGATCACTAATGTTTGACATAAACAATGATTAGCCTACATACAACACTTATTTGTTGTATTGACATAAAAATAATAACCAGTAGACAGTGACAATATTCGTGTCAGTGTCAGCCCATCCACTACTTTGTTCCAGACAGAAATATCTCAACAACATTCCTTCTAGTGGCAGGTTGAGGAATGAGGATGCAATTTTTGGATTAAAGAGAAACATCTTGAATGGACTGTCATAAAGTCTGGGTGCACATACATTCATGTTTCTGTCAGGATAAATTGTAACAAGTTTGGTGAGCCTTTAATTTCATCTAGCACTAGCATAAACTCAAATTTTTAATAATCTAATACTTTGGTTTATGACCAAATACCTGAAAAAATTAACAACATTTCAAACAACCTTAGTGTTGTTTTCTCCAGGAACACTCTGTTAACAATATAAGTTAAAATCACTCACATAAGCATATATAAATAGCGTAACGACCATGGATTTAGTGACTGTAATAAAAATCAGGCCTATTAATGGATATTTGAATCCTCTACACATGGCTGCCCCGGCTGTCCCAGAGTACAGAATTTGGAAAGATGCCACAGTGTTCAGAGTATGATTTGATGGCATTGAGAAACAGGTACATTTTTTACTAATAAGCCCCCCAAAAATGAGCAGTGATGAAAATAAATGCAATCAGGAGGAATTACCTCTCATCCAGTCTGTTGCCATTGAGAGCAGTGTAGTGTCCCCGTCACACAATTTGTGTTCTGGAAGCCCTCACAGTCATATAAATGCCATCACATTTCACTCCTAGCTATGCCTTTTCAATCAAGCCCCCGTCGTAAAGCTTCACCCCTCATTAGTGGCTCCACAGACTGCAATGAGTACATGGAGAATCTATTCCTGTTAATGAGCGCTTCTGTGACTTGGTCAGCAGCGGGCAGAGCAGGGGGTCAATTTAGCACCTTATAATTATCTCAAAGGCCTCTGCAGGATGAGGTGGGGGAGCTGATTGTGTTGGGGATGTCAAAAAAATCCAATCAGTCATCATCTTCCAGATTCAATGGATCTCTATTTTCTTTACTCAAGTATTTAGGGTCTCTTATTTTATTTATATATACATATATATATATATATATATATATATATATATATATATATATATATATATATATATATATATATATATATATATATATATGTTTTTTTTTTTTAAGTGTGAGCTTTTAAGAGATGATTAAAATCAATAGTGTGCTAAAGCCCGGCATTCCCAGTGTGTATATTTAACTGTGCAGAGCGTGGTTGGGATTCAGCTCCAGGCCTCTCTGTCAGATCACTGAAGGTCTATTTAGTCATTCTACAGGGAGACTTTCTTCTTTTTTCCCCTTTATTCTTCTTTCTCTGTCTCTTCCCTTTTTTTTTTTTAAAACCGCCAAATCTGAGAAAATGATTGGCAGATGACTCCTGGGGAAAAAGAGCTTGGGCCTTTTCCTCTCTCCGAGCTCTGAGGATCACGACACTCAAACACACTGACAGGCAAAGTGCACACACACACACACACACACACACACACACACACACACACACACACACACACACACACACACACACACACACACACACATTTTAAAAGGCAAGTCACAAAGAACCCTTACGAAAAATAAGGACAAATACACACACATACACACACACACACACACACACACACACACACACACACACACACACACACACACACACACACACACACAGAGGTTAGGATATTTACAGAAATGAACAAAACTCCTTAAAGATTTGACTTTTGGACATCTTTGATTTTAAATAAAAAATACTTAATGACCCAGTACTAAAAGCAGTTGTAAACACAAAATAATTGTGTCCCCTTGCAGTACCCACTTCAAACTTTTGACCAAGGGGTTGAAAAAAAGGTTGTAGCAGTGTGACAGCATGAATAATTCTTTCTTAAGTATAAAACTATAGAAACAGTATAGTGAACAGTCACTACATCAGTCAATACAGAGGCAGCCGTCAAATATCCTATGAATAACGCATCAAATTCTGCAATACGTGATTATGCGTCATCATAACTCATTTCAACTGAGTTAAAGGAACCCTGCATCAATACAGCAAAGCAAGAGGATACACTTGAGACATTGATTCTCTGAAAACCCGTCGCACTCTTCCACTTCATCACCTCTCAGGCTAAACACGGCAGCAGTCCATAAAATAAAAACTAAAGGCAAAGTGTAATAGCGCACAGCCAGCAACAACGAAACACAAGTGGATCCACTTGATTCCACGACAATAACTTTGAGCATCCGCTGCCATCATAATCATAGTCCTCAAAAGGGAGTCAAGGGTGCTCCGCCAGCTGATTGTCTCTGAGCTCTTGATGAGCCTCCATTATAAAAGATGAGAGAAAAGTGAAGGGTGTGTGTGTGTGTGTGGGGGGGGGGTAAAATAAAAGAAACACAGAAAAGGAAATCAAAAACTTTAACAGGGCCAGAGGGAAATACTACACTAATCAACTCCACTCTGCTGAAATTATAGATGAATTAAGCACTCTGTTAGTGATTAATTAAACCAAGAGATTCAAACTAATGAGACCACACAGAGCAATGTGTGTGTGTGTGTGTGTGTGTGTGTGGATGGGGGGGGGAGTGGAGCTGTAAAATTTTTTGTGTACATTTCTGGCACCAAACACAGCAGAATCACACCAGTTTCAGGCTGCAACCCACTTTAAAGAGGGATTAGATGCAGTGGTTGATCCTGTGATCGCTGCACACAGGCTGGGCTCATTAAGTAGTCAACAGGCTTAAAATAGCTGAAAGAAAGGGATATCTGCAAATGGTCTTGGATTTGAGGGAGAAGAACATCTTTATTTACAATCATAGGACAACAAAAAAGTAAAACCACTATATCAATGTTTATTTTTTGTGTATGAGAAGAGGGAGCAAAGGGCTCACTCAGGAAGTTACTTCTGCAGTTAGCAGCAGCAGGTGTTCATGTGATGTGTTGCCTGACAAACATCATTTGGAAGCTAAAAGAAAAAAAGTTAAGTAAAGTCAAGAGCAACACTAAAGAATTGAACATTCATTGATATTGTAATTTTAAAGATAGCTGTCCTGGGAATGTACATCAACCGCACTTAGGCCTTTTTTCAGCTTTCAATATACATACAGTAAATGCAAAACAGTTTTCTTACAGTGAACAGCATGATCTGGGACAAAGAATAAAGTAATATCCCCTGGCTCTACCTTTCCTTCTTTATAGAAGTGTTTAAAAGTAGGTTTTTGTAGAGAGGGTTAGTAAAATGAAATAGAACAGTGCTGACTGCAGGTTCCCATGTCCTATTTTGGTGCTTGACTATTTATAAACTCCTACAGAGATATGTGCAATCAAATCTGAATTTGTGCAACTGCGGTGAGATTTCACCTTACATTACAAATTCGAAGGAAGGTTTGCTCAATAGAATGCTGGGAAATCTTTCGGACAACTTTTTGGATGTAATAATAAATGCTGTAAAGAGGAACAAGGTTGTGACATTTGTTGATCTCTTGACATGAGATTCCCACATGAACAATGTGGCATCAAGAGCCTTTTACACATTTGCAATTAAGCCATGAAGTAATAGGTATAACCACAGAGGGAGTCATTCATTAGTGTAATCAAATGCTATTGAATGAAAGCCAGAGGTGTCAGGCAGAGGCAACTGGGGGCTTATTTATAAATCATGTTATGGCCCGAACGTGATAAATGCAAGGTCCTTGTTGCAACTGAAGGAATTAAATTTTTTTCTGCAAAGCAAACTCATTTTTGGAGGCCTAAAAATGCTCAAACACTCAAACAAAAACTTTTGTGTTTTATGGACCTCGCATGGGCATGGCAAAATGACTCGCTAGCACCCCCTACAGAGCAGCCCTCGGCCAAAGTTTCACCTAAGTGTACGAAATTTCTGTGGTAGATGTATTACTGTATGTCCAAATGTACAAAAAAGCCTCTTGAAGCGATCCCTGACACTCAACAGGTAGTCGGACATTTTGTGTTTAATGGTCATTTTTGGCAATTTACACACTTCCTACTTTAACAAACTCCTCCTAGGGAATTCGTCAGATTAACTGCAAATTTACGCTATGCAGTCTATACCCACTGATGATTAAAATGTGTACGAACGGTGAGTTTTCATCCATGAGTGTGCCCGTGGCGTCCAAAATCGACAAGTCGCAACAGAACAGGAAGTTGTTATTACTTGTTAGCCGTCTCACACCTCGACACACTACACGTGCGAGGGCCCTCCCAACGCTGCTTGTAGCTTTAATTTTTATTGACTTAACTATGCAACTCAGTGCAACAACAAATAAACAAAGTTGCAATTTATCAATTACATTATGCATTACAGTGGTGCTGTGCCCAATGTATTGTGCTCTGCAGTTCGTCATTTGACCATCGTGTAAAGTGAAATAATTTATGACCTGTCCCATACTGAAGCTTAATTTATTAAGTGTCAAATAAAAACCATACGGAAAAAACAAAAATGTTTTTTTTAGTACTGTGGTGATCCAGCTTTAGACCATATATTACCAAATATAGTATTCTAAAGTTGTTTCTGTATGTAATGAGCCTGCATGTGCACAATTTGTCACGGTTCATCTTGTGAAGTTGTGTGCTCGATAAGTACAACTTTCTCGTTCACATACACAACTTGTTTACGCATGCGTTGATAAATGAGACCTTGTTCTAGTTGTTTTAAACAGTTCCAGATACTAGTCTGCTTTTTTTTTTATTCAGGACAGGATATATAAAATACCAAGGTTAATTCCCAGGATCACTGTTTCACCTTTTTTCCTCATTCATTCTCACACTTGGCCTCCAGCTATTCTGTACCACCCCTGACTGGACTTTTATTCCTGTGACTGACAACAATAACAATGCATAGTGAAACTAGGGGTGCAGCGCCTGCTTCCAGCCCCAACAATGTCTCAAAGCCCAAAAGATCTCTCTCCTGCCTGTGCGTGCCTCTCCCGGTCGCCCCTCTACTACCTCCTCCTTTCCTTTACTTCTCTCTGAAAGTAGATTTCATCTGACGTGACAGAGTTGTGGAAGCCATGGGCGGAGGTGTTACAAATGCTCTGTCACCATGCTAAACATGGCAGGAAGCGAACGCCTCGACAGCTCTTTGGATGCTTCCTGGGAAATCGGCAGTGACGCTATGCCTCGCCAGCGCCTGTTTGACTTCAGCCTTTATCTCTCATTTCAACTATACCGGCAAACTGTTCTGTGCCTACCCTGTTCAGCTGGCCTAGTTTTGATACTGGCGAGGGAGAATGCGCTGGCGGGGAAGTGGTGGCAAGAAAAGGGAGGGGAAAGGGCGAGTGCTGGATGCTGAAGGGGAAAATCCTCAGTTCAAATGATATATACAGAAAGTAAACACAGTTCACTGTTTGGTTAAACAGGCCTTTTGTATGTTTGGAGTAAAACACTAAAATACCATCCACCAACAAGACACATTATCGGAACTGAAAGCAAATAACAGCAGCTTTTTATGATGCAACAGGGATCAGCAATGTCAATACCACTCAAACTGGCGTTTCATTTCAACATAAATAATGTGTCACTAAAGCGGTGGTGAAAAAAATAAAGTTAATGCATATCACTGCGGAGTATCAAACTCCCACCTTTTCTCTGACTCAACAGTATCCTCAGAAACGAGGGCTGGCTGTAATTCAGTCTTCCTTATAGATCTAATCTCTGTGGCGTTATCAGACCACTGCCTGGATTTGAAAAATATCTGAGTGGGGGTGTGTGCATGTAACGTTGCTTTAGTGTGTATATGCTGATAGTGACAATGTTTTAACTTCAGCTGTAGGGTTAAATGATACACTGACGAACAATGAAAGCAAGTTGATCTTGTGTATGAGCAGCTGTTTAGAACTTAATTCAAACTTTACCTCTCATGATCGTTATTAACCACACACACAAACACACACACACACACACACAATCACACACACACACATTATGTCCATATGGTCCTTTATACATGATCATTTCAAAGACCATCTGGAGAAAATTTGAAATGTAATGCAAACGCTGATGAAAATTAGGCTGTTCTTGTGTATCCTGGAAAGTCTGCACTATACATATCTCCCATACGATTGTGTCCTCAATGCATGCTTTTGTTTGCAAAACGGAGTGCTTATCTGTGCTTAAGTGACCGTGAAGCACAGGAAAATTACCAAATTGTATCAAATCAGTATGTGGCCAAAACAACTACTCTAAATTAAACAACAAAATACATCATTTTTCTTGATCTTTTTCTGAGCCTTAACAGTTACAAATGGTGTGTTTTATAATCTGACGCTATTGTTAAGGTTTGGTTTAGGTACAGAAACGACTTGGACTTGGTTTAGGGAAAGATCATGGCTTTGGTTAAAATAGTCAATTTGTTAAGGCACAGTGCGGTGGTGCAGTGGTTAGCCCTGTCGCCTCGCAGCAGGAAGGTGGGCTCGAACCTTGGTCGTTCCAGGCCTTTCTGTGTGGAGTTTGCATGTTCTTCCCATGTTCGCGTGGTGCTCCGGCTTCCTCCCACCATCCACAGACATACTGACTAGGTTGATTGGTGACGCTAAATTGTCCTTAGGTGTGCGTGTGTCTGTTTTTTTTGTCTGTGTGTGGTCCTGCGATGGACTGGCAACCTGTTCAGGGTGTACCCCCCCCTTTTACCTGATTGCATAGGATTGGCTCCAGCCCTCCGCGACCCCGTAGGCAGGATAAGCGGTTGACAATGGATGGATGAATACTTCATTAAGGTTAGTAGACCTTTGATGTAATGGTGATGGTGGTTACAATAAACATGTGGTTATAGTTACGTAACAGCAGTGGTCATGCAACCCCCCCTCGCCAAAAAAACGATGTTGACTGTTGGCTGGAAATAGGAAACATCCACCACAACCTCCTCCCTACGCAGACTTTGTTACTCTATAATGTTACCTTGCTTCCTCCTTGTTACAGCTTTGTCACCTGAAGGGCTTTGTCACACTTATGTGACTGAAGTTCGAAAATTTGGTTTCGAGGCCACCCAGGAGGAGAGTGCAGCACATAAATGCCCATGCTTTTGGAACAAGATATTCAACAATCAAATATGGTTATTACCTGTGTCCACATACTTTTGGCCATGTGGCAATGAAATAAACCCAGACATTCTTCCTAGGTATGTCAACATAGCATTTGATTTGGCAAAAAATGTGTGTCAACAAATGTTTTCCAGGTTAAGACTAACAAATGTGGAATACTGAATAGTGTTTGTTCATTAGTAATTACCAAGTAGTAATACAAAATAGCCAAGTGAACATTCATTGACAATTCACTAAAAATGTTAGGTTGTAATATTACTTCAATCCACAAAATGATGCATGAGTACATGGGGCTACTTGCACAAACACACATAGTGAAAGCGGTCTTGTTTCACTGGTGTGTGTGTGTGTGTGTGTGTTGTGTGTGTGTCTGCCTCCAGTTCCAAAATGAAACCCTTGGAGAGATGTGTGTTGGCAGTCAAACAGAACAGTCTTGCCAAACCTCCTCCCAGTTTTAACTTCTTAATGGGAATATGGCAGTCAATCTACCTGAATTAATAAACCTCCTAAATATCAATAAACCCCTGAAAACAAGCTGTGGTGCTGTGTGACTATTTAACATAATTGGAAATTGTGAGTGTCAATTTGACTCGCAGTTGGTTCTACTGCCATAGTAAATGCAACAGTACAGTTCTAGCAGCGCTGTTGATGTTTACAACATTGTCTTCAAATAAACTCTAACCATACATTTAGTGATGCTCTGGCTCTGACCAACTGCTTTTAACATGTAATTGTTTTGTTGTATTCAAGTGCTGGCAAAATGGTAAGATATCAAAGATTTCCAAGTTGGCTAAACAGCATTTAATTTATCTACTATTCTTTCTAATAATGAAGCCCTTAAGGAGGAGTTAACAAACTGGACCAACTGACAAAACAACTGACCGATCCTAAATCAGCTGTTTGACACTTTGTCCTCAGTTGAGCAAAACAGGCATCCAGGGGAACCTTGGTCAACTTTCCCCTTTCCTGTACTTAGATATGCTATGTGTTAGGTTTGTGTATGGTGAAAAGAAAACACATTGTGAGGATGGTTAAAAATAGTTGATTGAGGACCTGTAAAAGCGATACTCCAGATTCACAGACACATTACATATGACATAATTGGTTTGTCCAAGCTTGACAAAAAATTCTCCAAGCAAGTTATCTAAGCAGCCTAGGAAGGGTCAATTGCTGAGCTGATTTTTGCATTCTCCAGTTTCAAGGGAGATGGCATGGGGTAATATTTAAATTTTGAAAGCTCCTCTTTAGAGTTTTATAAATTTGATGTGGCACACAGTGGGGTTTCTTGTGAATGTTTCTTGAGTAGAGGCCGTATGTTGACTGACCTTGGGCCTGAGCTCTGTAGAAGAACTTCAACAGCTTCAAAAGCAGCCAAGGAGCAAAGTGTACTTCAAGCCCTTGAAGTCCATTGTAAACAGCTATCTTGTGCACTTTGTATGTGACTCATGAACACAAACAAAAGGGCAGTCACCTCGTGCACAAAAGGCCTTTAATGAAAGCATGGAAAAATATACCATTGTAGGGACGGTGCGGGTGGCGGAGTGGTGGGGGAAGGGAATTAAGGTAGTAATCTTTACTTATTACTATTGACGGCAACATTGCCCAGCACCATTGCTGTAAAAGTTGCTCCGTGTATCATCAGCTTAAAGATGATCCTTTAAAGTCTAAGTGTGTATGGTTTATTTTTACAGTATGGAACTTGGCTGAAATGAGTAGCCGGTACAGATAATGACTATCATCAGAGTAAAATATGTCTGTATCGGTATTCTAATAAACAATAAATATGGGAGCTTTTATAAAAAATATATGTAGTTCTCTTATTATTGTGATCAAAAACATTGCTCTGAAGCTCAACTCTAAGGCTGTTCAGTAAACAGTTTTATAATAAATATAGCAACTTCTGATCAGCCCATATCAGTTTCAGGCTTAAATGATCAACTTCCGGGTATGGCATGCCCACATCAGGTTTAAGCCCCACCCATTCAGAATACATGTATAGATACAGACAATTTAGGTGGTTGAACAGATACAAATAGTGGTGTACTCACTCATCCCTAATTACAGACATATACAATACAGTAGAATTTCTTCCAAATTGCAAAAGAAATTGCATTAATACTTTCTCTTTCATTTTGGCCTGTAAGTGCCGAAACAAGTTGAAGAGATGGCCGGATTAGATTAACTTTCCGGCTAGAGGCAGTGTGTTGCTCAGCTAGGTAACAAAAGGTTGTGTGCTTGTGCTCAGGAGCAATTTAGATGTGGCGGAAAGCAGACACCTAAAAGATGGGAAAGAGCAAGAAGGCAACTGAGAGGGGAGCTTCAGAGTTGTGTGATTTTGTGCATGCTGTTAGTGTAGGCGTGAGGTTGTGCATGTGAGCATGGCAGCTTTTGTTTACATACACAGGTGTCAGCCTAGATATACAAGTGTGGCCAAAGCACTGCTACTTGGCTAAAATTCTGCTGGAATAGAATTTAACCTCCTTGTGTAATGCCTGTATTTGAATAAAAGTAAAAACTATACAAATCTAAATAGTTTAATGGCCTTTTATGGAAACTCTGAACAACAACAACCACAGCAACAACAACAAAAGATGCAGAGAAAAAGAGAAATAGACAGGAGCGGTGCTACTGAGAAATCCTAGTGTGTTTACCTCAACCTGAATCTCATCACAGCAGGATCTCTCTACCAGGCGAGGAGGCAGGGTGTGATCAGCAGCCAGGCTGGATCTCAATAATTCAGGCTGGTCTGCTCCTCACCTCAGCCTGCTTCACACGAGCCACCTCCCAAATGCTTGGCTTTGGCAAACGTACTGTACCATCACCAGACAAGGTGACATACTGTCCAGCCTTTGCTCGCACCTCTGCGCACATGAACGGCCAACGTCACAGGTTAGGTCGTGACAACTCAAATACCTCGGGGCCTGGTTGGGGTAATCGGAGAGGCGGGTAATTGCACGCCTCAGCCCGCCAGCTCTGTCAGCCATTTAAATATTATTGTTTGTAGCTTTCAGAACATTAGCTGATTACTCCACAGGCTCCACTTAACGCTGTGTTTTATGGCCGACAATAAGCCTAAATTGTTGCCATAATGCTGGTGTAATTCAATGTAATGATTGTTTTGCATGTTTGCATGCAGCTGAGGAATGATTCCTCCCTGCAAGTATTTTGATGCTTAAGAGTGATATGACACCTTGTACCTAGATCAACAACTTTTCCAAATACTTTTTTTATAAGCTGGACAAGGCATTGTCCAGCTTATAAAAACTACACCTTAAAGCTACACACTCTTGTTGACATATATGTCAAAGCAAAGCTTCATATCAGAAGTTAAAAATCACCTTTTGGGGCCAAATTTAATTCTGGTTTCAGACCATTTCATGAACATTTCATGAAGTTGTCTCTAAAGCAACAATCCAGAAATAAAACTTTGTGTCTGAGAACTTTGTGCTGACTGGACTTTCCCAGCACTGTCATCTCAACAGCTTGATTCATAGTTTCTATAGGAAAATGGATAAATTCACATATGACAGCGGGCAGTTTGTATTGTGTACAACAAAGGTGACACAGTACCATGAGTACCTACCAGACAAATCCAAACTGAAACCCTCAGAACTTCAATAATTGTGGCAGCAAACTGCAGCAAATGACAAATCAAACTGCCTGTCAGTTCCCGGCAACATGAACAAAACTTGCTCTATGCCTGGTTGTATCCCCTGAGGGTGTAGTTTTCCTTTTCAGAAGAGGAAAAACAAAGACTATTGTGAGAATATCCACTTGCTAATTTGAAAAGCAAACTAAACAGTGAACACGGCTGACTTGATGACAGCTGTCAGTGTGACAAGAGGTATTACCAGGTGGGATTTAAATTGTTATGCTGGAGGCAGCCAGGCGGTGTCCAGAAGGGATTTGAAAAGACAAGATCTGGGAGGAAGGGGGGATGTTTAGTGGCTGTCACTCAAATATATATCACATTTCTAGCAGGCCTTTATGTAAAAGTTTCTGTGCTGAATATTCATAAGGTACATAACTTATAATGGCCTCCCCCCAAAAAAAGGTAATAACAAGCACTACGCCACAAGCAATTATATAACAAAAGGTAAACACTGGTTCAGTGTATAGTAGCTGAAAACAGGGCAAGTTTTAATTTCCACATCTACTGTAATTGCTTTAGGGAGCCGCCATCGCAGTTAGAGGGGAAGAACTGGGCCTCTTATGATTAGATAAATGCTTTAAGCTTGACACATTAAAGTGCAAGAGTAACATGGATAAAATGAAAAGAATATTGTTAATCTTGTTCTAAAAAGTCCTTCACGCTTCCAACAAGAAGTTGCATTATCACAGCCTGCTCTCAACTCTCGGATGCCTGAGCTTCCCAAAACTTCCACAACTTAGTTGTTATTGTGAAAAACGAGAATTTTAAATGTTATAGCCTGAGTAAGTATTATACAGCACAGAAGTGAGACATTTGAAGCAATTGGATAATGAGCTGCACAAATGAACCAGTGTTTGAGAATGCTATTTCTTGTGTGTTCTCACAATATGCTTCAACAACAGACACTGATCCACAGAGGTCAGCCAGCAGTTGCATCTAAAAGAAACACAAGGTCTGACAGAACAAACGGATTTTCCAATTAGCCATCGCGCCCCTAATATGCATGTTACCAACACAGGCATAGCAGCTTTGGAGCAAAACGGTTATATTTATATATGTTTTAACAGTGTTGAAACCTGTCATATATCTTTGCTACAAAGACCACTGTGTTTTACTGTCTTTTCAGTCTTTGACTGATGTTCATTTCTAGTGTCTTTTTCAGGACAATAATAACACGCAGTACCTTTTTATTTAGCTCTGAGTAGTCTCTGAAGTTTTTCCTTTCAGGCTTCATGCAGCCCCAATAACCTTTACCAACAAGGTTGGGCAGTCTGTATGTTGACACTCAGAGCAAAATAAAAGGGCTGCAAAGGCTGCTCATTGCTTTGAGTGCACTGTAATAACAGGTGACTATCAACAACTTAGATCCTCTCTACAGCTGGCATATGGTGGCAGGACAGAGAGACTTTAGTAATGAAATCAACCTGAAAGATTAAAAGTGAAGAGGACACTCAATCTTATCAAGTCATGCATTGGATGGCTGGAGAAGCTACGAAACCACTGGCATGACACTGTGTGGTCACTGACCTCTTTGTCCAACCATATAAGACGCTGAATTGCCACTATGGGAGTGAATTATCTCTGTTCTGCAGATCTGAAACAAGCTAAAAAGGCAGCCTAACAAGGGTAAGCTGTGGTGAGGCAAAAGCCTGTGAGCTCCCTCAGCCATATGCCAGCCTCCGCCTACACTTCCCAGCAGGCACTGCCCTCTTGTTGCAGACCTGTTTGCGGACTGCTGCCAACATTTCACTGGCAGAAATCTTCTGCAAGACATGCATCCAGTCAGCACAACAGTCTAACACCTTTACTTCAGGAGCCAGTCTCCCTTTATTTCACTCTGCACTGATCTGCAATAACACAGTAGATTAAACAGCATCTCACACATGATATCTTGCACATAATCTTTGTGGTGTTATAATATAATGTGCTTAAGATTGAAGTGCTTACATAATCAAAACAATTAGACCAGCCTATTACATGCTAATATTCCTAATCACCATGTGAAACTGTCCTCCATGAACAATGCTTTAACAACGCTGCAGTTTCCAGCATTTGCAGGATTTAGCTTCTTTTTTTCTTCTCTCTCAAGTGCTTTGCCATTGATAATCTATTTCAAATAGGTTCTCACAATGAGCATGTACAGCATATAAAGTCAATATGGCGCTCTGCAAGAATTGTCACTTCAGAAATAGAGCAGCCCTACAACTTCCAACAAAGACGATTCAGAGGTGAAATCCAGTAGGCTGGCACAGCGAGCGGCTTACCCTGTGTTCTTATCTCTTGGCAGAGCAAAGCTGAGTCGCTCAGTGCCACATGGCACCCGGATACACAGCGAGACACAATCACACACACACCCACACACACCCACACACACACACACACATACCAACACACATATAGACACACGTTGGCTCTTATGATCTATTCCCCAAAAGCACTTCCGCAGGTTCAGAGTCAGTAGAAATGAATAAGCCAGGTTTTGCTTAGTTCAATCATTAACACCAGGCTAAAAACTGGAAATGTGGTCATTTCTTCTTGGCTTGGTCATATGATCTAAATCTGGTGAAACAACGACTATTTTTGCTCACAGTGGCTGAAACGCGCTGATGTTGAACTGGTACTTTTTTTTTAACCATTTTTATCGTGTTATTTTAGCAAGCTAGCATGCTAACATTTGCTAGCAGTAAACACAAAGTACAGCTAAGGCTGATGGGAATGTCAGTAGTTTTGCAAGTATTTGGTCATAAAACAAAGTACTGGACCAACCTGAAATATTGACCCAGTGATGGCACTAGATGAAACATTTAACTGTCAGCAGATTAATTAGAATTCATCCTGAGCTCAAGATTGAGTTGAGACATGAAAGGACATTGTATACTTGACCGCGGAGCGCTACAAAACCAAAAACGACACCAAGGTGTCTTGACAATTTCAATACCAGGGCACAGCACATGGATACAGGGGCACGTGCCCCAGTAAAAAGGGTCGAGAGACACCTATGTCGCCTATAGTTTAGCATCTTTATAGACAAATAATTTTAACTAAAATGTTTAGTCTCCTTAATATTTAGAAATGTAATAATGTATTTACTGTTTGGACCTAAACTCGGCTATAGTAGTTGTAAAATTCATGGATGAAAAAAAAGTTGTTATTGTGTTTAGCCTCCAATAATAACAACACCAGTTTCACCTTCCACAATGGCTAAAAGACAATCAGAGGTGGTGGCAGGGCTGAATGGGTTTAAACCTCAATTGCACACCACAGGGAGTATTTAGTGGGGTGGGGGTGAGAAGTACATTAGGGGAGGTAATTAGGATTATTAGCAGGACACATTTTATTCAGCTGGGACTAAACCAAATTGTTCAGTCATTGCACCTTTTTTTTTTTACAGCCAGTAGGCTATGTGTGTGTTTTGTGAAGACTAATCAGCAGTTCAAACACGAAATACAATCACCTTGCATGTTTAACACAGCTAAAGTCTATCATCATGGACCCTTTTCACAGCAGACAGTTTGACTTGTCAAAGTGAGAAAAGCACTGGTGTAAATAACAACATTAACAATGGCTTCATTCCATTTAGTGTCCTGGTAAGCCAAGTCAGCGAAGAAGCATTTACAATAGCTTTACCTGCTTTGACAAGTTAATGTCTGCTGTGAAAAGGGTCGGTTGTACCTGTAAATAGGCATTGATTGCTAAAGAAAGATGCCGTCATATTAATGTCTATGCAGTACGGCTACTCCCTACTACTGATAGCCTCGTACTACACTACTGCTGCAGATCAAAATATGTATTTTCACTTTCTTTCAATAGATGTGTTGATATATGTTTTTAAAGGAATATTTCCAACATTTTAGAAAATACACTTAGTTGCTTTCTAGCTGAGAGTTAGATGAGAAGATCAATACCACTCACATCTGTCTGCTAAATATGAAGCTAGCTTAGCATAAAGACTGGAGTCTTCTCACCGTGAGGTTGCCAGGCCCAGTGGAGACGACAAGTCACTATGTCCAGCCAAGAAATAGTTCAGCACATAGCCTCCTGTAAATCCACAACTTCTCGTTTTTTAAACTAAGGTGTTAATCAGGCTTTAGAGCTGCCGGTAGGCGAATTTGTACCTTTCTTACAGAGCCAGGCTAGCTTTTCCCTTGTTTCCATGCTTATCTAGGTTAACAATCAGCTGGCAATAGCCTCATATTCGCTGTACAGATATGAGTGGTTTTGATCTACTCATTTCTTGCCAAGAAATCAATGAATTGTATTTCACAGAAGATCAAAGTAATTCTTTAATAAAAAAGATATGCTTGTGTTCTTTCGCTGATACAGTTGATCCGATATTGACACATCCCCATAGTCTCACTCGACATAAAGTGAATAATAATAACAGTGTGATGTATCTGAGATAAACTCAGATACATCACACAGATAAACACCATAAAGGTATTGTTGTTGTCAGTATTTAAGTACAAGATCACATAAGGAAAATGGAAAACATGGGCTGATAGGTGAGATTTGACAACATCACATTCGAAAGGGCAGGTCAAAGATACCTATTCACATACATGTAATCGACTAGTTGTCTGCTTCTCAGTGTTTCTGTCATATTCTCTGAAGCAGTAAGGGTGATGGCAAGACAGCAAGCCAGCTAATAATACGAGTAGAAGAAAGCCCTTGATGAGATCCAAGGGAATTCAGGCGAGGACGGGGTAGCAGACTCATATCAAACGCCAACGTTCCCTGCCACAGTGTCTGCAGCTTGGCGTATCGCCCTCGTGTTTATGTTGTGGGAATAGTCTGAAGCCATGCTGAATGTCGTTGAAAGAGAGCCTTCAACGTGACAACAATGTGTGTCCCAGAGTAGCAGCTAATGCCTGGCACCTCTAACTAAATCATTTCATTTAGAGCCTCTGATGTGCAGACAGAGGGGATGTGAAATGCATTTCCACGCCAAGCCTCTCAATCGCTAGCTGTCCTTGCAAACATAATGAACAGATTACCGTTTGCACCCTTGTCACATGATGCTTCTCTGACAAGTGCCTGGCACCTTGCGGGGTATGTTTAAAATGCATGTCCTCTCATTCCAGAGAGGAAGGCCTGAAAGAAGGACTGAAAACTAGTTTAGCAGCCACAGGAAATAAAACAACTTGCTAATTAGGGGAGCAATGGACTGAGGCAGACAGTATTGCCTGAGTGGATGGCTTGGGAGATGGAGAGGTTGAAATGCCAAGTGTCTATATCCCAGCATCCTTACGCCAAAGTCCTGCGGACACTGCAAGTCTATACCCAATTCACCAATTACTCTTTCTGTCCTGACTCGGGTTAATAAAATGCTAACCATCTCAATATCCATGACGGCACTTTACTAACTACCTCCCCTCTAGTTAAATTCAGCTTCTCTTGTCCTTTTCTCTCCCATAGAAAAGTGACTGTAACTCCTGCCTTGGCTTAATCAGGAGGATTGCTTATTAAGGAAAAGCTCTCGGGTGCTTCCTAAATTGGGGGAGAGGACAGTCTCGCCAGTGCAATAACCGCAGATTTATGTCAGAATAAGGTGTAAATAGCTGCACTGGTTATTCCCCTTCTTTAATTAAGCAAGCACATTTTCCAGGCCTTCGTCTTGTGCGCTGACTGCTCCAGATACCTCTGCTGGGCAGACGAAAGCTTACAAAGCAACTCAGCCACGTGTAGGACAGGGCACAGAGGAGCCATTTTAGTGCCCTCCCAAAAGTTCAAATGGCTAAAAAACTCAGCGAGTGTTCTTGTATTTCTGTAATATGTGGAATATATATCCCTGTATGGGTTTGATAAGGGATTCAAGCAGAAATATCACTTCATTTTACTTGTTTTGTCATCAGCTGTCTTTTTGAACTAGTAATCTAGCCTGTTTGCAACTACCAACGAAAAGTCAAACTGTTACATGGCAGCAAATGTGAAATTACCTCTCGGTGTCAGATCAAGCTGAGCTCACAGGAAAATGGAAATGTTCTCCGAGTGTAATATCACTTTAAAAGACTATAGACACTGTACTTTGAAGACAATTCCATCTGTGGCCTCTCATCTCCCTGAGTTCTATTTTTGATGCATGTCCCAACAAACTTTACTCTTTCTCTCAGCTGTGGCTACACTCAAATATCTGAGATGGGCGGCGGAAAAATGCTCTTATGCAGTTCATGAGGAGGCACTCAGCGTTTAGATTCAGCATTCAATTTCCATCACTGATAGCGTTGCTATTGATTCAGAGTTTGCCCTATGCTCGGGGTGGGCCAGACACAACAGATCTTAGGGTTTGGTAGCTGTCAGTCAAGGTAATCCAGGAGTCTTTCTTTGAAGCCTGTCAGGGCGTAGCGTATCTAGCCTCACATTTCCCTCAAACAAGGAGGACGACAGAATGCAACAGAAAGCTGTGAGAGGAGAGGAGAGGAATGCTCCTCAGAGAAAAGACAGCGAGACCAAGCAGGGAGGAAAAACATTAAACTTCTGTGAAAGGGGCTACACTTAAAACATTTCCTTTTCCTTATCTAAGTTAAATCAGCAGTTCCTTTGAGTCAACGACAACAAACTCAGTGTTTAGCATCAAGTCATACCAATTTTTCCTTGAAAAACCAACAATGATTTGATCTTTCCTCTGCATTGTTTCTCTATCTCGGTTTACAAATGGTCTTGTTTTGACATCAAGAAATTACTCACACATTAAATCTCTTACCCTGCATTTTGCCAGACTGTGTGCAGCACTTCTTAATGTTCCCCTTATTTATGATACAGAGCTGATGATTTCGGAAATACAAAAAGCTGCATTTTTCACTTCCAATCAGGGTGACATGGATATGTCATACAAAACTGATCCCAGGGTCTGCATGTGACTTGTATTTGAAAGTTGCAGTGTGAGCATAACAGGTGAAAATAACACAGTTCAGGCAAAATTTGAAGGCACATTCTTTTTTTCATCATAGCGGTTCACATTAGTACGCCGTATATTATAGTAGGTTATGTCCTAAAATAGATGTGAACAGTCATCTAAAACAGTGAGGTGTGAGCAGCAGTTCAGAATTCATGAAAGCCTGTGGTGTGGATGCAGATACATACACAAATAGAAACAGACAAGAGGCACACACACACACACACACACACACACACGCACGCATACTCCAGTCAAAAAAAAAAGGTATTTATTGTGCTGATAAGGGACGGGAGGCGCTGCTGCTTTGAAATGCTGAGTAGGGGAGGGAGAGCGTCTGCCACGGCAGTGGGAGCATCTGACCCCCCACCATGGATAAAAATGAGGGATGGGATCACTGGGATTGCTCCATTCAGAACACTGCCACTTATCTGCTGCAATTAACATTAAAAGCCCCCAACACAAATAAATGAAAACATGAGTGCCTCTAAATATGAATGCCACCGTATGTCATGCTTTGCACTCTGTAGGCTTGTCTGTGTTGGCTTGTGTGTGTGTGTGCGCTTGCCATTTGTTATCTGTGTCCCAAAGAGGGAGGGGGATTATTGTGAAAATCAGTGTTGAAGCAAGTGAGCTCTGAGGGGAAATCCTCCCCAGGGGTTCAAAGAGCAATTAAAAGTCAACACATCTCTCCAGAAGCCCACTACTGTATCGCCATCTATTCTCTGAGCCCCATGCACAGGGGCGGAGGGAGTACAGGGGGAATGATGGGGGAGTTCCAGATCGTAATTTTCCATGATGAACTGTGAAATGCAACAAAAAGCCCCCATTACCGCAAGAGGGATTTAGAGCACACATAGCAATAGAAGAGGAAAGGGGGTAAAAATGCCTTCGTCAAATAAAATACATGACAGAGAAAGAGAGAAATCATAGAAATCAGACTGTGAAGGCCCATATGCTTGGCTCATATTATGCACGGGTCTTCAGATCCAGTGAGTGCAGTGAGCATTTAACTGTGAGACAATGTGATATTTCTGGGTTGACTTGTAGTCAATAGCAAGAGCCCTTAAAGATATTCAGAGGCAAAATCTGAGCTATGAGCCATCATTCCTCCCTTGACTTATATTCAATACTGATTTTCTGGGAATTCATCATGTCAGTATCTGGAAACCAAAGCTGAATGACATAAAATATAATGTTTTTATTTCCCACAATGAAACATTAGCCCTTCTCCTATTGACTTAATTCTCATATGCGCAAGAATATTTTTCAAGTGGCACTTTCACTTTACATTTTCCATTCTTCAGCTTCTCCAAACTTTCCTCTCCATACTTTAAGGCAAACGGAAGGTTTTGCTCCAAACTTTGACAAAAAAAAAGAAAAAAAACAACAAAAAAAAGTCAACAGAAAACCCTGTGGGAAGCTGGAGTCAAGGAGGCCCCCTGTTATCTTGTTATGGCAGCGTAAACGATGAGGCAACACTGAAAGCCTTGATGGAGCCCAGATAGACGAGTCACAGGCTCACTCAACACAGCATCACAGAGCAACACCTGATGTCGCATACCAACTCTTCACTAACTTCACTTTTACAAACTTTTCTCCCTGGGAGTAAACATTTCCTTTTAAACAATATTCATTTTTTTCCCATTCATACACAAACCATAAAATATCACATAATAATCATGTGGTGATAAGAAAGACAATGGTGAAGATGGAAGTGATCATGTTAAAGACAATAATACTGCAGTTGATGACGACGTTGATGGTGATGACTATGATAGCATAGAAAACACAGGGGTAAAAAAAATCAATATTCACTGCAGCAACAACTCCAATGCACATCAAATTGACCATTCAGTAAACCTGTTCTCGCAAGGCACATCTTCGCTGTTAATGATAATGTTGACAGATTTCCTACTTGAAATAGTTGGTCATTTTTAATTCAATGGATCCTTCATTTGAGACAGAGGCAGACCAAAGGTTTTGCATTTCTAACGGGAGATCAGAGGGTTTAGCTGTATGAAATGACAGATTTTATCAGCTGTAGCTAGCTACCTAAATGCTGTTGTAATTAAGCTTTACATGTACCTGTGAAACTGTGTATAGGGACATTATGGGATAGTTAGCCATGTCATGCCATTCTCCCAGATAAACAAGACAGTTTTCTGAAGAAGCAAAGGACCCCGTTTGTGAATGCATTTGTGTGTGTGTGTGTGTGTGTTAATCGACCAAAGGCTAGGCTACCGCATCCTTTCTGAAAGGTATTGGATTGAAGGTTATAATTAGACTTTTAAAAAAATAATCCCTCTGGAACAGGTTGATCAGGTCAGTACTAGTATCCAGGAGAGCTGTTCTGATCAGTTTGACAATGAAAAGGAATTTATTTTAACAAATAAATGTATTGTCATAAGCCATAGTGGTTTTTGTGGTCTACCAGGTCATTTGCTATTTCAGAGTTTATCAGTGGGTTTTTGCTCCTTCCAAATAGAGCCATTAATTCATTTTGACAAACCAACCAACCAACATTTTGCCATGATATTTTAATCCTTAATATGACTGATACAATTGTGCTTTACTCTCAAAGAGTGAATGATAGCTCTTTATTTCTTTTACAGTCATGTTGAGAGTAGCAGAGGACTTTCAAATTGATGTATAGTGAGCACAAATTGGCGCATAAAAATTCACCAGAATGCAGGACAGAGTATTTGACACTCAAAATCTCATGGGGGACGACCCTTAGACATCCCGCTGGATTTGTGCTTGCCTCCAGCCCCGCGGGCACGGGCAGCTGGCAAGGAGTCCCTTATTTTTCCACAGTGAAGGTGGCAAACGCTACCAACTGATGATTTATGTAGAAGACATGGAATTAAAGAGCAAGCATTGCCCGTGTATTGCAGTATAGAGCTAGTTAGCCCTGGCATACTCTACTTTGAAATGCTTTGTTGTCGACAAAAGAAAACATCTGATCTTACAGTTTTTATTATGACACTCCCCTATTTAGCTGTCATACTTGGAGTATAGTTAGATTTATGCTTTACTGTTCTAATTTCAAATTCAAGTTCTAATTTATGTTTGAATTTTAACGTTTACACAAGATGACTTTTAGAATGAGGACTAATCAATGTGTTTTGTGCACTCAACCCTATTTTGGGTGAAGTTGGCTGGAACTGCTGAAGTGAAAACGTCCCCAAAAACATTCAAGTTATAATGCTATCCTAAATTCTGACACAGTAGCACCCAGGAATGGTTCCCAAACAGTTGGGAAAACCTAAGCGGTGTATATATCCAATACTTTACTATGTCTTTACTATGTATGTATGTTGGTTACAGTAATAATGTGCTTCCCTTGGAGGTAACGCGTGGTTACAATGATAAGTTGTAAGCTTGGTAACATGCTCAACAATCACAGTTCACATCAGAGCAAATAAACACCAGTGGTTAATGGATGAAATATGCACACATTAACACTAAGACAAGAGTACAATGAAAGGTTCAGTGTGCAAGTGAACCATTATCAAAGGACCCTACCAAGATGCATTCAACATTAAAAACTGATAAATGTGACAGAAATGTGATAGTCTTACTCAGCCGGTGGACTAAGCAAAGTTGGGCCGCGACATACCCTTAACAGGAAATGTAGGATTTTCTGCCAACACCTGTTTAATGGACTACTCTTGCGTCTGACCTGCACTGGCTGTCAAGTCTGTGTTGGTGTTGGCGCTTGAAGACCTGGAAGAACGAGCGGATGGAGGAAATAAGAAAATGATAAAAATTCAGACGGTGCCGGACGCTCATGCAAAGTTTATGACACAGGACGGGTCGGAGAGAATATGATGAGATCCTCCTGTGACCGCGGTGTGTATAACCTTCACATTGGGCAGACAGACACAGTCTGACAGTTCTGTGCGGTGTTATACAATATTTGACTTATTCTGACTGCACTGCTGGTGTTTCAGCTGAATGTATCAAGCTACAAAATGAATGTTTGTTATGCTGCTGAGTACAGAGTAGGGGAACCAGGAGTAGGGGCCCTACCACTAAAAAGCAGACTGAGTAAGAACTAGTGATTAAAGCTATGCACCATTGAACCACTTTTGTACACAATTGTGCTTAAAGGGGCTATATGTAGTTTTTCAATAAAATTACATCATTACATTACATCATTAAATTACATCATTAAATCACATTAAATTAAATTTTCATTGCCTTTTTCGTCAATGGGCTCAAAACTCACTTGGAAATTAAACACACCTGTTTTCTCTGTTGCTTCCATCAGCCACTATTCTGCTATAAATATGAGGACACCGGGTCTGATTCAGCCCTGTGCACACCCCCGAGGCTCTCTCAGACTACAGCTACTACACGACATGCAGTCCACTAACACCATTAAACAACCCGCTCCCTGCAAAACACAGACTCCACGTAAGGATACAAAACAACAATAAAGGTTTATATGCTGAAGCCCATCAGACCAAACAGATTCCGAGGATGTCGAGTAAAAACACAGTGAACATCAGGAAGGCTGGAGAAACACGGAGAGAGTCATGTTAGCTTGCCAGTCTAATGCCGAGCAGTTGCTAACGTTATCGGATGCCAAGTTGTATCGCTTTCTACATTACTTCACCAACAACTAACAGGACCCATATTACCCATATCCTGTGTTGGTTTAGACTGCAAAAAAGGATGTAATGGTGAAGTGCAAATGTGGAGCAATTTGTTAACTAGCCCATAGTGATGCAGGCAGGGCAGCCAGCTAACACCACATTAGCTTGGACCGGCTACTTTGTAACATTCAATTTAGATTTATTGTTGTTTTATCGATACGCAGGTACACAGGTTCTCCACCTCTCAGTTGCTGTAACTAACCCACATAATAAACAATAGTGCACCAAAATGGCAGCGATAACACAGAGGAAGAGCCATCCACTAACACCGCAGTGAAGTTACTTACTGCAGTCTAACTGTTATAAAGTGTGGACACAATCCTGTTATAATATTCAGTCCAGCTCACTAACCATTTCATTATCATCCAATACATGTATGTTAGCTGTGCTGACGTTGCTGAACCTCCGGTGAAAGATACACAGATAGTAAACTAGTTACTGAAGAGCACCAGGCGAGTGAACAATGTAGCACATTGGCTGAATGAAGTAAATGTACCACTATCATGTAACGAGCACGGATTAGTTCAACCTCAAGCTGATAAAAATATTACTGTAACATTGCAATGGGAGTTTGCCTGAGTTTCCAGCATGTTGTGTGAAGCTGTCTCCCTGTCTCCAACAAGCCGCTCTAAAAGTTCCTTTTTTTCAGGGAGTATTATGTCAATATGCCATAATATGTGTTTCACTGCATTGTCTGAAAGGTACAGAGCCGGTGTTGATCTGCCTCTAAGCAGGGAGTGTTGAAGTAACAGAGCCTAAACATGTCCGGAGAAAAAGCGACAGCTGGCATGCTGGTGTTTCTGTGTTTATTGCAGGATTTCTGTATGAAAGCGGTTGTGTTTCGGATTATGCTCGCTCATGAGTTCAAGCGAACACGCGTAAAAGTCCGGTTCCATTAGAAATAATGTAAAATAACCTTACTTCTCAGCTTATTTATTACCTCAATAAACACTTTCCTAATGGGTTTATGGTCTCAATCGCTAGTTTCCTGTCTTCTTCTTTACAACATGATGTTAATTTAGTAAGTTATGGTCCATTTAGAGGAAAATAGACCATAAAGCAGAGTATGCTTCAGGGTGGGATTATCTGTGATTGACAAGTTGTTACCATGGCAACCTGTCAATCAGGATAGATTTAACCAGTGCCGTTGAAAAAGCTTATTAGGAGTCGGCTATTCACTTACTCTGGTGAGTACATTTAGTTTTAAGACTGGTGTTCGCTAGACAAAATTGTCAGCCTGGTTAAAATGACAGTTAAGGTGAATTACAGATGCAACTAGCTAAGCAAGCTAACTAGCTCCACACACGGCCGTTAGCCGTCTTGTCCAATATGATCACTTCCGGGCACTTCCAGGTTGCAAAAAATCAACATGGCGGCACCATATCGGTCACACTTGAGGCTTCAAAATAGCAGTCCACAAACCAACGGGTGATGTCACGATGACCATACAGTCTATGAGTGTAATCGGTCAAGTACAATCATGAAAATACAGTGCAGTGTGCTACCTCGACTTCAAACTGAAATTGTTTGTTGAGGGCTGATTAGACTAATTAAATTGCATAAAAAGAGACCGATTAAGATCATGTGTGGAAAAGAAATAGAGGAATTATGCAAAAAATAATAATAACTCCAGCTTTGTTTGGCATTCTTGATAGCTATCACTAATCAAAGAAAGAACACAGCTGCAAGAATTTGTGAATTGAACAATTTTCCTTTTAGCTTGTTTTGGTCCATATCCTGTGCTTCTGTCAGAAATTGCAATAAAGCTTTGATTTGGTTTGGTTTGGCAAAGAAATAAAAGAACATACATGAAATGGATCAAGTAGACTTAATCCTCTGATGTTAAACAGTTCTATTGAATCAGTAATTAGTTTTTCAGTGCTGGTTAATTTCTCCTACATTTCTGGAATATGACCTTTTTTAAAGGCAATCAGCTGGCCTGAAAAGCTGCCTGCGTGCTTGTTTTTGCAACCTTGCCGTTTCACAAAGAAAAGCCAATAAAAACAAGTTTATGAGACAGAATGTCACCGACAACACTGCAGCCATGCGGAAAAAAACGCTGTCTATTTCCTTTCACTCTCATCTTCCTCTAACCCGTGCACTGACTGTTACAATATGAAATGAGACATATTGTTGTTGACAGCGCACTCGCTTCTCAAGGAAAATGTCAGCGTGGAGCCGGTTGAGAGGCAGCACAGTTTGCGAGTTTGGGGTATGGGGGAGTTAAAAAACACTTTGTCTGAAACCTCTAATCAGGATCAGCTTATAGGACAAGGTCAGATTTGTATATTGTCCATGGGAGTCTATAGCACCCCTCACCTGCATGGTGCTTGTTGTGGGAATCTTTGAAAGGAATGATGAACAATGCAGGATCTTATAAAAAGCTCATGCAAAAACTAAAATTGGACAGAGAGGCAAAATTTGACAAAGGTCAACAAAAACTCTTCAAAACTGATGTAAAATAAACAAACCAAACCTAGAGTTTCACATCAGCTGCAACTTCTCCCACTATAGAGAAGTGAATAGCACTTGAGTGAATTGAGTACTATCTTAACCTGATTTAATGTGGAACCATCTGCTCACATGGCACATGTGAGTTAAACAGATACATATTCAAAAACTGTACAATAACAACAAAAATAGAGAGAGAAGATGCTATTTTTGACATCTAAAGTTAGCTATAAACACACACAACAGTAAACATGATCACACCAAATTTAAGTGTCACCTCTTGTTTTACCATTTCTTCACTTGACAGATGCCTGACATCTATTCTTCACCACAGAATTTTTAATCTTTTCACAGTTCAGCAGCTTTTTGTAACAAAAATAAAACTACACCACAACAAGCGTGTGTTCTGTTTGTTAACAGCAGTTGGTTAATTGGCAAAACACAGGGCTGGAATTAATAATGTAAGCAAAACCCTGATAATGTTGGGCCTAAAACTAGTTGAAGTTTTATTTAGCTCACAGGTACTGCATGGCACATTGCACCACCAACCATATATACTATAGTGAATTCCATTTCCTGAAAATAGTATACAGTATGACCCAAACCATCATTATATGGGAGTCAAACTCAGGGATTTAAACATGTAGGCCTAGACGCATAGTCACAATGTAACTTTGACGGAAAATAAAAATATGTTCTATACAGCAGGTTTACTGGGAAAAAATATACCACATTCTTCAATATGGCTACTGGTCATGCAGCATTGCTCATGGTTAAAAAGGGCCACTTTTAAAAGCTTAAATCAGTGCATCAAACTGCTTTCTTGTTAGCAAAGCTGAATAGAACTACACTATTTGTGAGCCACCTTCCCTTATCATGGCACAGCCTTAATGACCCTTCATCTGAGCTAAAATTGGGGGGTGGGGCACATGCTGCACCACATTTTTATTAATCCCCTTCGTTTCTAGATTTAGATTTGATTGGCTATGAAATGCACCGGCCTGCCGGGACTCAGGTTTCAGCATTCATCAGCGTTTCCTGGTTGTAAATTGATGGCACAAAAAGAGACATACAGTACTTGCACAGGAATGCATAAGGACGTCCACACAGATGCACACACACACACACAGACACACAGACACACACACACACACACACTTGCTCCTTTGTTCCCATGGGGACATCTCATTGATATAATGCATTCTCTTTACCCTAACCCTAACCTTAATCCAAAACCACATCTTAAAAATCAAAAAGCAGTCTGTACCCTGGGGACAAAATTGAGGTCCCCATAGTGACGTTGTGCATTCAGGTTTAAGTCCCTGCCGGGATATAAAAACATGAAACACACACACAAGCATGGTTTTCTAGTGTTGTATAAATTATGGAGTTGCACCTGGAAAGGGGTTTTGTCTATATTTAATGCCATGCGCATCAAGGAAGAACCATCACATGCAAGGTTGTGTTGGTTGAAAAGTAGTGTGTCTGAGTAACTGAGCGGATGTTACTGCTGTTTAAACGTCTGCAGGCAAGTAGATAAAACACGTTAATTCTTCTATGGTACAGGAGCCAGAAATACTGTAGAGAAAGCACAACTACATTGTATTTACTATTTTTTAACTTCTTTCTGTTTTTAGGGTTGGAGGTTTTCAGAAAGCACAATAATCAGAGCTGTCAATTAGTCACGAGCATCAGCTTCTTCTACAATAATACATCATCTTTGTATGAAGTCACTCTCGTATCCTGTACAAACTCAACTGGCTGAGGCTATGCAACCTGTCCAGGCTTGGAAGTCTAACTGGAGGGGACAGTAAAATCTTATATGATGGCAGATTTCTGTGCCAGAGTTCAGTGAATGCCAGCTTATTGCTATCGAAAAGGTCACTGGGCTAGAAGGAGAATAAAACGGCTTTACTGGAGGAGTGGTGTGTATATGAGCATATGTGTGTGTGTGTGTGTGTGTGTGTCTGTGTGGCCGCAACCTGAGACAACCACGCTCATATAAGCACCACGCCCTCGAGCTGCTGCATCCCTCTCTGTCTCTCTCTCCTCTCGTCAGGCTTTGGTGTCTGTTACCTTCAGCACTCCAGGAAGCAGACGCAAGGCTTTACATACACCCGCCTCTACGAGCGCAAAATCAATTACCAGAGAGATGAAATTCTCCGATAACGCGGCCTAATGATAATTGCCCCGAATCTGCAATGATCTGACTCACAATACAAACCACTATTGGCATTGCAGAAGCTTATTGGCAGCCAGAGTAGCTGGAATATCAATGATAATTGTTCCGATGTTGATTTGGAGCCGCGTTACTGCCTGGGGTAAACATAAACCAATTGCAGAGAATTGGACTCTATGGTAAGCGGCAGGGGTCATGTTTCACTGATGTTTGTGTGATTTGTGATGAGTAGAGTACAGTAGAGAGGGGAAATGGTTATGTGGGAGCTAACCACTGCCTGTTTAATTGAAGTACTCCTATCACACTGACTGCCAGAGACATGAGGGCGACAGCGCGGCGTAAACTCCGGCTAATTCAATAAGCAATCATCAGACTGTTAAAGGGCTGGCAACAATAATAATAAAGTCAGTTTCAACTCAGCGTCCAGAAATAGAACGGCTCCACTGAAGCATCAGGCACGGATGAATGCTGTTCATCCAGGATTCGTCCGCAACACTGCCGCTGCAAGGCAAATACGACACATGCTTCAGGTTCAAATGTGGATCAATCGGAGGTCACGGGGCTGCCCAGGGGGAGAACGGAGGGTGACCCCATTTTGGTGATGACCTCCCAGATATGACATCCTACCCCTCTCAACCCACCCTACGCTAACTCCCCTTTGCCTTCAACCAACCTTGGCCGATCACAGGAGTCAGCATTTTCCAAAAGTGCCTGAGAGATGTCGGGCTGAATAATGTGTCCTATGAATAAAACACATTAGCTACAAAACATGTTGAATTATTCACATTTCAGAGCCTCCATCCCGCCCCACGCAGGAGATATTAGTTCTTCAGTCACCGTATGCTTTGCACATAGTCCTCTGAGTCTCTCTCTCCCCCATGTTGGCTCCCTCTCACTTCTCTCTTGATCATTTGCTCACTGGCTTTGTCATCTGTATTTTGTTAATCCCTCTCTGTTCCTCTGTGTCTCCTCTCAGCTGACTTTCTGCTGTTGGCGACAGTCTATTTATACTCCTCAAGTTACTACTTTTCCTGGAACATCTGATTATTTATCTAAAGAGCTCTTGACGCTGTTGAGGAGTGCATTTGTTCTGAGAGAATCTTTGATGACTCTGTACCACACGACGGCCCAAAATGGATTCATCATTTAGCGTTAATCTGAGGCGACCAGCTGTGAGATTCAAAGTGAAAAGGACCCGGAATAAGGAGGAGGGCGGTTTGCTAATTAAATACTTGACCTAATATGCATGTTTTGCTCATTTTATTTTGAGCTCCACAAGGCATTTGTGATTTTCATGATTGCAATGTAATTTGCAGAATCAACAGCACCGCATGAATTTCAAAGGGTAAACCAGTCGACCAATCACTCCTTTTTATTGTGCTGTTTAAATATAAAATCCCTCTTATCCTGTAAAACTTCACTTTTAAGTCAGCACGATTTTACACATGTGCAACCATGTGCAACCCTTTGTTAACAAGTGGGCCTTGGCAAATTTGTTTGGTGATTTAACAAACCCTTCCATTCTTTTTTTGTGAAATTAAACCAAGCTAATTGGTTCATTATTTTAAAAATCCAAATTGAGTGTTATTCTTCATAAAACAACTTTAAGAAAACCACAATAAGAAAATTATTTCACCCGAAAATCTGACACAGCGGGACACAAATATCTAACAGGAAGGCAAATACATTGAAATGGAAAGCAACAGTCAACAGTGAAAATGACCATAGGGACCAATAATGAATGCTAACGCTGAATGCTATAATCTTGGGCCACTGTGTTTGAGCAACAAATGCAAAGCAATGAACAGTACTGCATGGACAAAGGTGTTGCTTAACGTGAGAAAAACTAAAATCTGAAAATAGTGCTGCACTGAAGTTCTCATACGTGCTGTTGTATTTTTAGTCCACCTGAGCACTATTTCACCCAGACATTGTCTGAATTTTCAGGCCACTCACTCGTCCAGGTCTGCAAAAAGACACACATTGATGCCATGGAATAACTGTGCTGGGGCATCTTTTTACTTTGAAATAACAACGACTGAGGGAACTCTATTTTTATGTGACTGATGTGTGTGGGGGTGAGGTGAGTATGTGTGCATTTTCATTGGTAAAGACATATTATGCAGTGTTTTCTGCAAGTATGCAGCATCAACAGCACATCAGACGGTGTTTGCACTGCACATCGAGAAGCAGCTCTCTAAACAGCAGAACATGACGTCAATGGGCACCAAACCTCTATTTCTTCAGCCACAGCTACGTATCTGAGTCACACAGGCTTTGAAAGAGACTGTCACGGCTGCAGGGTCAAAACAAGCCGATGAGATACACGATTCACAGATAAGGAAGCTGCCTTGGTAGTTGTTTTTTTACTAGGTTTACAAGTTTACAAGGGGAGATTCTGAGGTTTTCCTCACTTTTGCACATACTCACCAGGGCACAGTATGTCTCTGGAGGGTCTCCACAGGTGATGTTGGGGGGATCCAGAGTAACCTTCAGGTACTGGGTCATGTCTGCTGCCTCAGGCTGGCAAGCCATGTAGTCCCAGGTTAAGCCTTCATCTGAGTAAATTTGGGACTTGCACACATCGTAGTGGCCCCATGCTGCGGGGTAGTGCTGCATGGCCGCCTGGCAAACACTGGTCCACAGCGCCTGCAGCGTCAATGCAAAATGGAAACGCATGACTGGTCCTCTCTCAGCTCCTTCTTAAGGAGCCGTATCTCCTTCTGACGGTGTGCAAACAAGGGATCCCTCTCCTACTTCCACTTACTACAACTCACTCAACTGGAGTTAGGAGGCATGCCAAACTCCCCTCAGGTGGAGCGAGGGTCGGTTTAGAAGTGTCTTGTTGTGTTTCTTTACTATTTCTGTCTCTTTCAGGTTTCTGGTGTGGTGGATAACTTTGAGGGACGGTGAGGTTACCAGCCCATTGAGAAGATAAGAGGAGAGGATCGAGGGAGGGAGGAGGACGGTGGAGGAAGAGGAGGAGGAGGAAGAGGGGGGAGGCAAAAAAGGAGATAGCCCTCTGACACGCTGATAGGAAGATGAGTGACAGGTCTCCTCAGCTCGCCTGGCTGTCAATCATGGCCCTCGTCCTGTGCAGTGATCTGGTGCTGCAGAGAAACGAGAAACAGAAGAAGGGGGGATGAATATACCTTCCTTATGGGGATAGAATTTGACAGTGAGAGAACATTAGCTGGCCGCATAGCATGGGTGGAAGGTGTATGTGTGAACAGAAAGTCGGGTGGGTGCTAGGTAGAGGTGCCATGTTTGTGTTTGCTATCCATCAAAACACAGAAAATCAGATAGTGAGGCCATCAGGGTGAATTGGATCCTGCTGCTTTCACACCAAACCCTGATCTCACTCAACGGTAGCAAGCCTACACTTTTCCCCGTGCCCTCACGCCTCTCACACACCCCCCTGAGCTGGAATGACAGAGAGTATCCATCAAGATCATAAAAGATCATGTTTCATGCATGGCCACATATTTTGATTCCTAACTTCTCCTGATCTTAATCTTAGTGAGCAGTACTGTAAGGTGCTCCACCTACTGTAAATGTGATTGTAAATTTTAATTTCAGTGTACTAAGAGCTGATGAGAGCGGTGAGCTTGAAACAAAACAGTGAGGTTTCAGGCTGTAAAACCAAAACAATGAGCTAAAGGACGCTAAAAAAAGGAGAGGAACTGCAGAGCTGATGTTAATAATTCTCTGTGGGTTCGTCACTACGAGCAACACCTTTTACATTACACACAGTGATCTTATCCATTGTTAATTAAAAAAATATTGATTATTAATGAAAATACCAGACACCAGAATTTCACTTAAACAGGATAAAGTGAGCCCTGTATACTTAAAATAGATGTTAGCATAAATATATAATATATGACTAGTGCTGCTTTCAAGTTTCTTCTCTTAAGGGGTAGAGCTGCCCATAGCAGGAGACACTACACTATATCACATACAGTGATTTACTTCCCAGGCTACATAGCATCCATTTATATCTGCCAACCATTGTGGGCTATGGCCTCACTTTTCCTTTTGTCTAAAGTTTTTGTATTAAAACACCTATTTAAACATGGCTAGGCATCAGGCTTGCAAACATTTAACCCCACTGTCTGCTTTTTTCTCCTACTGCTCCTTCCACTGGCTACAACGTGTATGTTTAATCAGAAATATTTTCATCCTGTTCTTCGTTTTGTTTCTGAATTGACCTTCTTTTAAATGAGGCTGTCTACAACCTGCCTACACCTTGATGTCTGTCTGGCCAGACGCACAGCAGTAAGCAGGTTGGCTTGCGAGCCCATGGATACAGTGAAGGTTTCCTAGCTTTCAAACAGCAGGTTGGCAGCAGGTGATTGATGGAGACCAGAGTCGATACTCTGAGACAGGAGGGACAGACAGGTAGACATTTTAGTGCTGCTCAATCAGTCAGCTGAGTCAGTGTGTGTGTGTGTGTGTGTGTGTGCGCTAACCGGAACACCTTGCAGTCATCAGTGATCAATTAGCAGCTACAGAATGGATAGTGTTTGTGTTTGTTTATAGCAAAAAATGTGTTATTAACACACACACACATTGCTAATTAATTTAAATTTTCATTAATCACTAGATTAGATTAGATCAGATACTGGGTATTAAATATAAACGGGTTAGAAACTGTAAAAAAAGGGGGAGGATGCAAAATTGGATTATATTAACATACCACATACAGATTACTGTTTATGTAGATGTTTAAAAAAATCTGGATTTCCACATGAACAAAACATGCAAAAGCAGCACTATCAAGCACAAGCTGTGACAGAATGACAAGGTGACATAATGTAATGTGAGAGTCTGAGAAAGACAATATGTATGTGAAAAACAATATATTGCATATAAAGGTACAGTAGGAGCTGTGTTCACATCTAACGGTCTACCGGAGGCCTGAAGATATGTAAGATATGTATTCATTGATTTCAGATTTGATGGAATGTAAACCATAATTTTAAGGAACAGGCAAGGTTGGGGGGCAAAGGCTTAGTGGCATAAATATATAATATATAAATAGCAGCAAATGCACACAAAGGAAAAAAAAACAACATCCTGTAAAACTACTGGAAACAAAGTGATATAGGCAGGAACAATTATTAAAACATGTCTAAAGCTAGATGCAAACTGAAGAATTAGCTTGCCCCTCAAGATAATTGCCCCTCATGGCATATAATGTTAATATAATATATATAATATATAATGTTATATATAACGTCAATAGAAAATATTACAACACCTATATGGTTAGAAATGTTTTTGCACAAGATGATTGAGAAAGATAATGTAAAATCGATGCAAAAAAATACAAGAGCAGGTATTGTTAGTCAGAGGACGGAGGCAGGAGGAAGACGTTAACGGGGGAAAGAAATGAAGCACCTTAAATGTAAAATGTAAGAATGTCAATGGGGGAGATGTCAGCAGGTGAGGAAGCAGCCAATTATCCAGAGGAACTCTTGGCACCAAGCTCCCTGTTCCCATTAAGAGACATAATATTACCGTGTTAAGGGGGAGAGTAAAGGGATGGCTGGGAAGTGTGTGCGTGTGTAAAAGTGTGTGCAAACACTTCACGTGCAACCTCTGGATGAAGAGGGGTTCAAGTCATGGGTAATGAGACAACAAGCGCTGGCGAGGCTTCGATAACAAGCAATCGAGATCACAAACGCGGGGTCGTTATCACTCCGCCATCCTGGACACAGCGGCCCCTTCCTCTCATTACTGCCCGCTCATAACCCTCCCTCGCCCCAAGGAGATGAGGTGAGGGAGAGAAAAAGTAGAGCAGATGGAAGAAGTGTGGATGTGCATTTTAAGTGGAAATAATGTTTATTTTTTTTTTTAGAGCAGGTTCCTCCAACCATCGATCAGGTCCAAAGACATCAGAGGAGGCACTCTCACAGGAAGTCTGAAATCCTTCCACTTACAGGAATATATATTGCATGGTTGGCACAGAGCGATGGGAGGTCGCTGCGTGTGAAGGAGGGTGGCAACAATTTTTGTACTAAAGTAATTAAAATAAAATGTTTTTAATTGCTGCTATTGTGAATACCAATTCATACAATGTATATTAACGTGCCCTGTCATAACACATCAATGGTGTAATGGCTGTGGTGTTTTATTAGGAACCATGAGGAAAAAGTCAGATGTGAAAAATAAAGATCTGATCCATTTCAAGGTGTAACAACAAGGGAAATTGTGGTTTTAACTACTTTTCTAAAACATTTACAACAGGAAAGTTGAGTAAACAAAAATTTTATTCACCTGTATATGAGGGTGATAAACCATTAGCAAGAAAAATTGCCCTAAAGACCCCCCCACCTCCGACAGGCATGTTTTAAGGCCAATAATAACTAATGTTTTAAAATCATTATGGTTTGTCCAAAAAAGTAAAATTCTTAAAATTACATCTACTCTTTCTCCCTAAGTAAAAATGCAAAATCTTTTAGTAGGCACTAGTTTAACTAGTGGACACACACTGATGTAACTGCTACTAGAGTGTAAGTTCACGGGAGGCTCCATGTTTCAACATCACACTTGTATACTGCAAGTTGCATCCTGGACCACAACCTCCAAGCCAGTGTTTATGCCGCAAAATCCAGCTTTCACTACACGTACGCGTCTTAAACTGAGATTCAAGGTGAGCACAGAGAAACCCTTCCCACTGCAGCAGATAAATGTGAAGACAAAATGCATGTTCATTATTTTGCACTGTGAAGCTCAAACATCCAAGAGAAGTAACAATAAGAGAAACACATTTTTGAGTGGAGGGGGACTTTAGATACAGATACAGGAAATGCAGATAACATAAAAAGTTAAAGCAGCAAGAGGGAAATAGAAAGTGGGTTCTACCTTTTAAACATATTTACAAAAGGAAGATTTTAACAATAAACTGTAGATGCAGAACAGTTAAGTAGCCAAAAGTCTCTTATGTATGCAGGTTTAAAAACATTAAATAATTAAATAAGAGAGAGTCATGGTCATCTAAGATGTTTTCCACTCTAAAAAGAATATTTATGGTGGAAATGCAGAATATTTGAATGTTTTGGCTTCTTGAAAATCAAAAAATTTTAAAACAGCCAAATGAATACTAGCAAAGGGGTTTAAAAAATCAGCTACTGGCAGCTTCATGTCAATTATATCAATGTAGACCTTCACCGTCTGCTAGTAAACCACATACAGTAGTAGCAGTAGTAGTAACAGTTTGTGAGGCGTTCACTCAGCCTGCCTGAAACGACAGGGGACTGTAGGTAACAACTCGCCAGTGCTGCAAACGGCAAGCTAGATTTTATATTTAAACACATGAATATTTCAGGAGGCCCGGTGGACTCAGGAGAGAGGTTTGTTTGGCTGGTGAGTTCATCCCACCCACCCAAACAGCCACCCATGCACCCGACCGCTCGCCCGTCTCTGGGGCTGAGAAAACAGCCCCTGGTGTCCGCTTCCATTTCACCCCTGGGGCCACTCGAGCATTATAGAGTGTTTTTTTCAAATTACAAGGGAGACGTTAGACGCATGTCCCCGGAGCCGCTCTTGTACATCACGCATCATCAAAGGAATACATGAAGGAGCGCGTCCCTCGTGTCTGTCCATTTTTCAATCTCTTCTTTCTCACTTACCTAAACCTAAAGCTGCAGGTGGGCATGCTGTCCATGGTTAGTTATTAACATACTCAAAGCATATTTGGAACCTTTTTTGTGGCAATGTTATAAAACTGCAAAATCATACCTTTATATTTCAAAATGGCTGTTTTGACCTATGTGTTTTCCTCTTTTTGTCCCCAGCCACTTCACCTCTTTTTAATTGTTGCCCATATTGATTATTTTTGTTTTGACCAGTGGCCGTATCTGAGTTTCTCAGTCTTTCTTTGATCAAACAGGGCCCCATTATTTTTTTCTTACCCAGGACACACTGGAAAGAATTTTCAGGTCACAATCTCCCACCGATCGCCTACGGTGGCCCACAAGGGGCAGTACTTGCACACCTGTCTGACAATTTAACAATTCGACAATTTAGAAATGTCGCAAAAATTCAAAAATGTCTACAGCCACTCACACAGAGTAAGGTGGAATAATTACAAGGTTACCACTGATGTCCGGGCTGTTTTTCCCCCCTTTCATTTTTAATTTCACGCATTTTATGCACTTTCAAGGGCAATTTCTGACCCTGCTTCTGTCCTGTCTCTACCTACTTTCATCTTTTCTTACTCTACCTGTTTCATATTCCCCACCTGTGCCTTACTAAAAGAGAAACAAGAGCACAGGAGAGAGAAGGGCAGAAAGACAGGAGGGCAGACAGTCAGAAACAGATGAAAGATAGATAAAGATAGAAGCTGGCCCGGCTTCAGAAAAAAAAAAGCCTCCTGCCTTCTCTCTGTGCTCCACTCACCAGATTTCTCTGCCTGCCTTTCCAGAATCCCTAATCTTGTCTGTTAACAACCTGCCAATAGGGCCGCTGTCCTCATGAATAAACATATGGAGAGTGGAGCATGGCCCTGCAAACATGACAGCCAGCGTTGCCGTGGAACAGCGAGCACGCCTATAACGCATCCCTGGGGCTTGCCTCCGAGTCAGCCCTTCACTTAGCGCTCTTTTCCACTTCTTAAAATGTTGCCGCCTTCACTCGGCAGGCTTATGATCTTTTAATAATGATGACAGGTAGAAAATGGGTGGAGACAGCTGGTTAAGTGACTCTGTGCTGGTGATGGGTGGGCAGCCTCAGAAGGAATCAAAACTGCGGCTGGGTCCTGTAGGCTTAGCCAAATAGTTTGGCTGTTTCAGTTGGCCAAACCTTGGCTAGTAATAGGTTTGCTTTGAGGGTTGTTCTCTACCTCAGATATGATAAATTATTGCCTGTGTGTGAAACCTGCATGGAATAAAAAAAAATGTGAGTGTCTTATCCTGAAAGAATTTCATTAGTTTAGAGTCTTAGTTTCTCAGGTTTAAAAAGCTTTTCCACCCTCACAAGAAACTGAAAAGTGGAGAATCCCGGAAAAAGGCTACATTAGTGCTGGCTATCAAAAAAGCCATGCTTGAACCCTGCTGAGGTAATCATTCCTTTAACAAGGACATGGCGGCAGCCTGTCTTCAAATCCAGAGTGCACTGGATCCAGACCGATCAGGCCTCTGAAGGCTAACAAGTCCCTGACTGCTGAAGACGTGCTTCACTTGCCTCCACCAGCTGCATCCACCCACATCCTCTATCACTCCCTCTGTCTCTTCTAACTCCATCCGCCCCACCTTCTCCCCTGAGCTGCTAAAGCTGCCACATGCACTCTGTGTGTGCAGCACTTCTGACAGGGCGACTGTGGCGATGCTGCCCCAAGTCGAGCTGAACACCCCTGGGCGTCAGTTACTCCAGCGCCACATGTAGGCTGCAGCAGAGCAGGGCGGGGCACCCGATGAGACAGTGAGTCAAGATCACGCCTCCGCCGCCCTCCCTCAGCCTCTCCTCGCCACCAAGCCAGCTTCTCTTTGCGACACTGGAACACCTTATGCATTATTCAAGACACTTTTCCTAAAAGCTGCTAGCACATTATTGTGCAACCACAGTGACATGTCTGGATACTCAAAATGTCCACTTTAGCTGAAAGAATGTGCTCAGCCAGGTAGCTCTCTCTCATGCTGGAAATATAGGCAAGGAATAACCACATGGTTTAAAGCGACAGCTGCTAACACACAAAAGATGAGTCATTATTACCTTATTATTTTGAATGGGTAAAGACTTCAATCAAAAGTCTTCAAAAAAGACTGCAATCACAATTACTAAGCCCATTAAAAGTATTATTGACTCTCACTGGAAGTTGCAACTTGAAGTGTGATGTGAAACTTCAAAGGCACAGTATAGCCTCAACCCTACACCCAGGTGCGATCATTTTTTTAACAATAGCACATCCTTAAAAGAATAATTGTTAAGTATTATCCAAATACAAGGCCAAAGTAAAAACATGTGGTTCGTGCAGATTATAAATAAACCCATAACTAAAGAGCACAGACAGCTGTAAAAGAATATCTGCCTTAAGTCAAACCCATTGGGCTATAAGAAGCACTGGAATCAATCAGGTTTGAATTAAATGAGCAGCTGATGCATTTGTAGAGAGTGAAGCAATCTTGAGAGCATGTAGCACTACCCAATCAAACCTAACTGCAATAGGCAGCTCATGTAATGACGTGTTAAAGGTAGGCCAATTGGCTGCCCCAAACGTAAACATGCGCGACAGATAGGAAACGATTTGGCAATAAGTTCCACAAGAGGGCGCCTCCAAAGACGGCCTGAAGGAATTGCGTGAAGTTTTGGATGCATTCAAGGTCGTTTGTAAATATTAATATGCCCGCCTTTGTGGTTCAGAAAGTCTTAAAAGTTGTTTATGCAGTTTAGAAGGAAAACTCACAAAAGACCCCCTACCCACTGCACTACAGGAGATAAATGCAGCCAGGCCAGAGTCAAGTAACTTCCAACGACGATATACACTCTGCAACACAGAGGAAGCAAACTTCACATGCAAAAGGGAAAACTTACGTTTCTTGAATGTGCCTCTACTCCCTGTCCCACTGCTCGTTAACGCCGTTCAACAAGTTCAGAGCAGCAGAATGAACAAGAACGAAGAATGGAGCTCTTTAAGATGCGCTCCTTAACGGGAATGTGATGAGTACGCACGTCAGTCTCTGAGGAATCGCTGCGCGCACCATCTCTCACTCGTGTTTGGCGACCGAGGGGGGAGAAAACGATCAAGAGGAGGATTTTCCTGCCACTTCAAAACAAATGAGTGATCACCGTCCTGGGGGCTCGGTCAGCACCCTGCCTGCTGTAAAAGGGAGGATTTCTGAGCAGAAGCTCCGGTGCCAAAGTGTCCATCATCCTCTATCCAAGTGTCATTCCATCACGGCGTCAATCCGAAGCACAGTGAAGAAAAAGAACACTACTGCAAAAGAAACTTTGACCCGCTGGCGTGCGTCCCTCCTCTTTTTTGCTCTCTTTATAATTCCTTCATTTCCAAAGACTCCTGCGTGCGGATCTCTGCGCGAATCTCGTCCTCACTCTCTCATCTCTTTCCTTCTCCCTGGCTCTGAATAGGTTTCAGCCACAACAGGGACATGAATCACACCAATTAGACACGGCTGCTTGAGAATATCCGCTCGCCTCAACGTATCTTCTCCTGGACGTTTCCCCGGCACGGCGCAGCACCGACCGCCCAGACGGAGATGACGGGGAAGATTATGCGCTCCGAGGCTCTATTAGATGAGACGCAAACTCAGCTTGCCCCCCACCCCCCCCACGCACACCTATGGTTTCTCTCCCCACCCCTCCAGCCTGTCTCCACCTCGCCTTCACCCCACACACACACACACACGCGCGCGCTCTTACGGGACCGTTAGAAACTCCGGAGGGAGGAGGATCGCCTTTAGTTGAACCTCTTTTGGTGGAGTTCACCCGACTCGCCTGATCGCGTTAAATTATCCAACACACGCGGGCGGTAATAGTCTCAAAGGGATGAAAGCATCCGGGTAAAATAGGAGGAAAAGACTTCCACTTGATGGTTATTACTGCGCAGCAAACCAACAATGTGTTTGCTATAAAAAGCTATTTAAAGAAAAGGTGATGTATTTATGTTTCTGTTCCTGCAGATGAGGGTTGAAATGCCACACCCCTATGTGCGTATAAAGTAAATATCTGTATCAATTAAGAATGGTAATTGTTCCAAAAAGTGATTTTACCTTAGAAAATTAAATTATATAAATTGTGTGAATACAAAGGGAGCCCTCCCTGGTTTCAGGTAGTTTTACTATCCTTGACCTATTCAGTAAGTAGAGTTTAATCTGCAAATAGGTGTAAATGGAGAAAGTCCTCTGAATAAAATAGGCTAATTAGGAAAATAGGAAAAAGGCGCCAATCCTCTGCGAACTGACTGCGGATAATTGGGCATTAAAATGCCTAATGAAATAAAGGAGAAGGAGTCCTGCGTGTATTATTATTTCAATTCAAAACTCTCAGATCTGCTGTTTGAAACTGGTGTGTTTTCCCGGGATAAATTGGATGGCTCAAAACGATTTCTGCCTAATTTGTAGGCCTATTCTGCAATAAAATTGCTGAGCCCGGAGAGTAGCTACACCGTCTTGTTAACACAGAGTGAGAGGAGGGAGAGGGGCGGGTGTTGGAAGAAGTCGGGTTGTGACACTTGGCGCACAGGTTAACCTCGCAGCAGGTTGACAAGCTTCTACACAGATGAACGTGTCAGTGCTTTACAGTCTGTATGGAGCCTCTAAAGGCCCATGGAAGTCCCCCGCTGCATATCACCCTAATCTGTGCTGGTGCTTGTAACATTCCTTGGTATCATCATCATCAGAAAGAAAGCCGGGCCTCACAGAAAACGTGCGTCCAAGTCTTCTTTTTACCCGACAAAGATTGGGTTTAAAGGGTGAGATAAAGGTAAAAGATCCAGCGTGACAGCAAAATTCAATTGGATGACAAGAGCGCTGTCTCCGTGATATTTACAAATGACAAGGAATCATGTGTGTTGTTGTCTGCACAGAGCATGACTGACTCATTTCAGCAGACTTAGATGTGGAAATGCAGTGCACACACCGCGCCTTGGTCCTGTGCACCCACAGCTTGTCCTTGTGTCTTTTATAGCCTCTCTTATACAGGTGAGTTAGTCTATGCACACAATTGTAAGAAAACGCAGTTTACTCTAAGAAACAAAACATCTCTTTTCTTTTGCGGCATCTATATTTTCCCAACACCTGATTTCTTTTGGGTGTACCGCGCCAAACGTGTGGCTTGTGTTAATTAGTACAAACCCATGCAAGGAAAAGGCATGGTACTGAGTGAAAGCAGACAAAGATAACCTTACTTTCTCTAATAACGACGCACAGTGTGGCCACCCACTCGGCGCGCGTCGTAGCGAAGCCTCCAAAGTTTACGCGCCCCGGTATTTGGTTGGAGATTAATGAAATCAGAAGAAATCAGCTGCAGTCTCTCACCTTGGTCTTCAGTGCTTCATACCGTCGAGGACAGCCAGTCGTGTAGCCTGTTGCAGCCAAATAAATCCTCTTTAAAACGGGACATCTTAGCGCGACGCAGGAACGGGAGACTCGCCGTGGATGCGACCAGCTCGCCTCCGCCGCTCGCGGGGAATGGACGAGAGAGCCACCGCGACGTCACCTAGAGCAGGACACACAGGTGGAAAAAATCCTTCGAGGCAAATGACGCGATTTAAAAGAAGTTGGTTCAAATGTAGCGGCTGATAAAAATAAAAAATAAAAATAAGATTCCAAGTGGCTCCTTAAAAAGAGCCTCAGAGACAGCAGAGAGTGGCCAGACTCACTGCGCTCAGACACAATGAGGCGGTGAGCCTCCGCCAACTGACTTTCACCTGAAGTTTATTTCTCTGCTGAAGCCTGTGAGCCGCTGCTGAGTACAACCGTGAACGGAAACATGTTTAACTGGAGCAATCAGCCTAGTTGATAAACCTTGGGGTTTGGGATTTTTACCACCCAGCACACAATTTATTGCCACAAGTCACCGAGATCACTGGCACATCTGATCATCAGCATTAGTAAGAAGAATAGGTGGGACATGTTTTATGACATGAAGAGAAATTGCTTTATTGCACAAACCAGAAGATAAAGCTTTCAGGAAACACTGATGGTAAAATAGCTTCCAAATGATGTAAACCCACCTCTCTGGGACACAGAAAGTAAAAGGGGTTACAGTAAATGTGTGTGCATTTGACCAACATGCGGTCAGATAGAAGCTGCCACTCACCTTGATCATATTAGACTCAATTGTTCAAATTTATATCAATTGATTCGACAATAATATAGCAATTTTTAAAATGGCAAAAGCGCTGTAAATAGTTACATAAACGCCGACCTGCAACAAAGGAACTGGAACATTGGCACCTCTTTGGCACAGTGTACAGCTGTAGCTAATATTGTTTTCAATTTGCTTTTATAAAAATAGAAATATGATGCCAGTAGCTCACTTGTCCCCAATTTTGAGCACTTACAGCTGAGAGGGTGGCAACATATGAGTCAGTGAGTATGTTTTGAAAGGCAGAAATCTCAACAACAAGCCAAATTGAGTCATCGGTATTGATAGAGGAACGCAGTGATTTTGGTTTATAAGACAGTTCAGATCTTAGTGAACTCCTCTTTAACTTGTGACACAGTGGAAAGGTTAAGGATATAGTGTGGCTGTGGAGACAGCTCTTCATGCAGCTGCCTCTCTCTTTCTCTTTCTCCCTCCTCTGTGAGCCCAAGGGCAACTTGCCTGACATGAACCTCTTTTTTTTCTAATTCACTCAGCAACAAGAAAGAGGACTGCACAGTGGAAAGCCACCAAAGAGCACATTTAATTCCCACTTATTGACTCAATACAATGACACCGTATAATATGTTCACTCACAATACAGTTCTGAAGCTCATCTGCAGATTGTTAAGCTCTGTTCTGTTTTTTTTTCCCTTCAGGGCCCAAGATCACTAAGCTCAGGCAGACTGCGTTTGCACAGCGACTCTGCAAATGGAGAAAGGCACCATTAAAAGGATAAACACAGATATATGTCTCACATATATTAACATGTTAGAGTGGGACTGTGTACAATGAGACGTGCTAGAGGTCAGCAAGCAGAATGAAAGGTGGATGTATTTGTATGTGGAGGACAATTATTACTCATAGATGCACAAAGACAGAAAAGAAACACACTCATGTGCACACAACACGTGTCCTTAAATCCATCAGTGGGTTCAATAGAGACCAACAATCATGTGGTCTCATGTTCCGATATCCCCCCTCCAGCCTTTTGTGCTGTTAAGTTTCTTCTTTTTTTACATTCTTGCCTTATTGCATGATGGTTATTAGAAAATTGACGGGCAAAGCTGTTTTTGCACATCCCTGTCAGGCGGACGCCAGGCACAGAGGTATTGGATTTTTACGCCTGTTCAATGGAGGGTAATGTTGCCTTCATCCGGAGGAGTGTGTTTGTTAGCATTGGCCGTGGAGGGAGGAGGGGAGAGCGGGCTCAAAGCACTTTTATGTGGTAAAATACAGCTGTGTCATCAACCTAAAGTGTGAGAGTGTGTGGGGCTGGGGCAGGCAGAACGGAGAATATGTATTTAATTCACTGGATTAGCCCGTGGCACTCTGATCTGGTTATTGTATCTATATATGGTTTCTCAATGTGATATAAACTGATATATTCACTACATAGTGATCAATACCCTGATATACATTTGGTAAAAGGATATTTTATCTATAAAGTGCACACCTACGGATGCATAGAGGTGTAAGAAGCAGTTTAATGTTGTAGCTGGTCTAAAACTACAAAGTAACTTGTAACTTAAGCTGTAAAATAAATGTGGAATAAAAATTATTTGCCCTTGAAATAGTGGAGTGGAAGTATAGAGTAACAAAAAATGAAATTACTCAAGTAAAGTGCAAGTACTGCAATATTTTGCTTAAGTACATTACTGGAGTAAGTAGTATTTAGTTACATTGTTGCACTTGGGACTTTTGATTTGGTCAAATCATCAGCAGGTAAATTAATTTTATGCAATCATTTTGGTAGGTAAAAACGGAATAGCAAAATGTTCAAGTCCCAAAAACATTTAACTATTTAATCTTTAAACAGTAGGAATCTGCACATTTCAGAGAAGGTTTTTCCCCCTTGAGTCTTGTTTAGATTTTGTTTTTTTTAGTCACAGGTTTTGGATAAGGTGAAACCTGTAAAGAGCCGAGGAGACGAATGAAAAAGACTTTATTTTCTTTGCCGTCATTTCAGTGTTACTTTGACTTTGCGAGTTTTTGATGTCCTGCTCGATATTGACAAGGTGAATCAAGATGGTGGCTTTGGAGTTTGCTATCTTTACTTCTTTCACATACTGCCTGACTATGCAAAGCATCCTAACTTCTCTTGGGAGGTGAGACACTTACAAAGAGTCAGGACAAATACAGGGGATACGTTGCAATATGGAATGCCTTGGAAGGACTGAATCAGGTCAGTCTCAGCACCTTCATGCACCTGCTCCATTTGGACTTTGTGTCAAAGGTTTATCACACTTCTTTCAGCCTGGCACTAACCCTCCGCTCCAATCTGCTGCTTGCAGACCTCTGCTGCTGATCCAATCCTGCACGGTGTCCTAAACCCATAACCCAACTCACCCACATTGAAATATCATATTAAGTTATAAAACAATACCTGAGAAGAATTACACAGAGGCATAATCCAAAAAGTGCATGATTGAAAAAGGATTACTTGGGAGGAGGAGTGGGGGAGAACGTGGTCACACAGTTTGCTGGATTTGTACTTTGCTCACAGGCTGAGAGCCGTCTGCCTCGGGCTGATTGTGAATCGGGGCCATCCCGTTCAGATTTACGTGCCCCTGCGAGTGATTTGGGATTTACTTTCTTAACAGGCGCCGTCCAGATCTGTCCTTGTTGTACAGTGTGTGTCCGTCCATGAAGTCACGCCTCAGCGCTTGCAGCTGGATGCATTTGTGATAGGCAGTGGCTTTTTTTTTGGCTGAGATTTGCAGCTAAGGGGTAGAATAAACACTGCTTCTCATTTAAATAAGTGTACTGTTTTATTACTGTGGAGAAAAAAAATATAGGAACACAGAGTGGGACAGAGTTATTTCCGGGTTTAGCAGTATAGTCAGTTCCTGTTGCTAACGATAATGATGACAAACGGTCTGGCCTGCAGAGCCCCAGAGAAATGAAGTCCACATCTCTCGCTGTTGGGACACCAAATTAGCTTTTGTCAATACCGTGTTCCCAAATTGTCCTCACAGGATGTGCTGACAGAAATATTGGTTACTGTAACCGAATGTGGGAATTGAATCCTATTGGCTTATTTACGGTATCATTAGCATACAAGGATGAATGAGCGGCCATGATTAGATACTGTCTGCCACCAGAGTCCAGTCAGGTTTCAGCAGCGATCGAAAATTAACTCTCTAGAAACACATGAAATTATTTCCGCTCAGATTTTTATGTAATGAGTGAAGTTTAAGATTCATACTGTAGAACCCTTTGAGAGTTTTGATAAGCATGTTAATCTGGTGACTAAAAACATTAAAAGGAACAAATTACTGCAGCAGTTTAAAAGGGCTTTCAACACTGACAATTATCCCAAATCAAACCAAATTACATCATAGAGATTGAAATATTTCCTGTTTTAGTTTTATACTACATAATTCAACACTTTTGTCACAGAGGCATGCCGTTTGATTTCAGCAAGGTGACAGCGAGGTGTTGAATGTGGAGGTGAAATACCCTGAGATCCATCACTTTTCAAACACAGTACAATGCATGCCACAATGTGTGAACTAGTTTGCATATTTCCATTTTTGTGATATGGTAAAAAGGCCAATATTGCATTATAATAAATCAGGTTGTTATTGTATTAGAGCGATATCAGTGCTGTTGTTTTTAAATGGAGTGCTGTTAAGATAGACATCAAACAACATACAATACTGTTCTAATTTTCAGATGAATACAGAAGGAGCCTTGTAAAATGAGCTGAAGGGCTGTGGTCAACACAGATGTGAGGAGCTGTACATTGTGTCCCCATCTTCCTAGAGGCTGACAACTCAAGCACAACCCCATACTGCCGCTGTCACATGAAAACCAGATAACTGCAAGTTGTGTCTGTCTTTGACTTGGAACTTGAGGTTTAGACTTGTCACTTATGTCTCTAGTGACTTTCTTGAAATCTCTTCTGTGAGCAGTGTGGTCTGTTAGAACCCAATTAGCAATTCTCAAAATCCAGAAAAAGTGGTTCTCTCTTCTTCAGTCCTGCTCTGCTCCAATGAATGCACCTGCCCAGCATCCAAAGATGTTGGGTACCAATGTGCTTTGTGTTTTATTACAGACTGTGGTTTATTGTACACTATTATATTTGTATGCTACTGCTGAGTGACTATCACTGTGTTTGTAGACATTCCCAGGGGTTGACTATACAAAACTTGGGCAGGATCCTACATGTGTAAATCAAAAGCAATATGATCTCTGCTACAGATGTCAGTTCCCTGAGTTAGAAAGCAGGGTCTAAAAACTACAACTTCAAATGCGTTTGTCTTTTCACCTAGAACAAAATACAGGAGGGATACAATTCAATTCATTGTGAATTCAGGTCAGTTTTAAAGGTCACAAATTATGCAAATTTTCAGGCTCATTTTTAATTTTGGGTTTCTACTAGAAACTGTTTGCATGCTTTAATATCAAAAAACACATTATTTTTCTCATACTGTCCATTACTTCAGACACGGCTGACCGAGCTGTCTGTCTGTCTGTCTTTAAGGGCCCCCTCCCTGAAAGCCCAACTTTGCCAACTTACTGGAATCCTCTGAGGGGCAAAACCTAGTAGAGTGCTGAATCTATGTGGATAGGTCTGGCTCAAGAAGCTTCCGGTCTGAGAACTGAAGGTGGAAATCACTTAAACCTGCATTCTATTAAACGGCCAGCAGGGGGCGACTCCTCTGGTTGCAAAAAGATGTCCGGTTCTGTTAGAAATAAAATTACCCTACTTCTTAGCTGATTCATTACCTCAGTAAACACTTTCCTAATGAGTTTATGGTCTCAATTGCTAATCGCTAATCGTTTGATGTCTTCTTTAACACAGTATGATGTTCATTTAGAAAATTATGGTCCAATTTAAAGGAAAATAGATGATAATGTAGAGTATGCTTCAGGGCGAGACTGTCTGTGATGTTTACACCTCTAATGTTAATGTAGAAGCTTTGGAACTCTGGATTAGGCAGAACTAGCTGACAGCAACAGCAGCTAGCTGTTGCTGTAGCGTAACAGGCTATCTGTCAGAAAACTCCATAAAGCACAGAGTAGCTGGAGGACAGCAGAGGGAAAACCAGAAAAGGTTTACAGTTCCTTCATAAAAGCACTTTCTGTGAGATATATGATGATGTATTTTGTACGCGTTCAGTGGGCAGGTCTGTCTACTGTTCTGGAGGGGTGGAGGAGGTCCTACGCTAAACAGACAACCTCCATGACATCAACAAGGGAGCCAAAATCAAACAGCATGTTTGCACACATATTTACGGAATAACTGAGAAGAAGAATAAAAAAAGAGACACTTTTCTCATAGTTTGGAGGTCCTTGGACGGGACTATTTTCTTGATCCCGCTCCCGCTGATTTTGTGACCATTACTGCCCACTCCCGCAACAAGTGTGTTCCAACATGTGTATCTACCCCTGCCTGCACCTGTAAACATTGTGACATGCAGAGTAAAAAAGGGACACAAATGTTTGGGCTATGCTAAATGTTCAGAATAACCGACATAAATCAATGCGTTCATTTTTGTCTGTAACAACAGAGAAGTTTTCCAAATTTCAGAGTTGCCTTGCTGTGGTCTTGTACTGTATAAGCCCGTGTGATAGAAACCAGCGAGGCTGTGCAGTGAGTAAACATCACTCCGCGACACCTTAACAGACGCACTGGGCACTAAAGGGAGGCTAAACCCCTTGGGCACAAGCATGTGCCCAAGGGGTTTAGCCTCCTTGTCAGTGTGTCTGCCTCCCATACCCAAAATTGTGGGTTCAAGACAGGCCTGTGTAGTACATTCTCAGAAGCAGCTGCATAAACTTATCTTCTTTTCAACTTTGTTTTTTGTTATAAGACATTTGTTATAAGACCATACCAAGATAAAAATTTAAGTTTTGAAAATGAGTGACATGTATAAAACTACAGAAAACATTTTTAGAATATCTGACTTTTAAATTATAGAATACTACTACTAAGGAACATTAAATAGTGCATGTATTTTGAGGGCCAGCAAACCAGAAACTATAAAAAAAATACCAATATGCAACAACTAAAAACAATAATAATACAATAACCTCTCATGTCATTGCAGTCTGGTCATTGCTATCATAATAATGATAACAGGGCTCTCCTACATAGGTAAACACTTTGGATAGAATAACAGAGGGCAGATGATAAACTAGATGTAGAAAGTAATCATGGCAGATTATATGTAAAGTAATTACTATATATATATATATATATATATATATATATATATATATATATATATATATATATATATATATATATATATATATATTGCACATTGCCTTTCAGTATAAAATTATCACTGCACAGTGTTCAGCAGCAAGATTAATGTTGCACACATGAATAAACAGTATTTCACATTGCCACCCTAATTATTTTCACATGCCAGAGAGGTTATGATGCAGAGGTGATCTCAGAGTTCATGTTTATGGCAGCTGGGATAAAAACTGTGTGTACTGTGTCAGTAACTCTATACTTATTGTGTCTTTCATTTGCCAGTTAATGTTAACTATTGATGCTTTCATGAATGAAAGATATATATTGAAATTGTTAAATTATTGCTTTGTCTATGATGAATAGTTTGTGTTATATAAAATGGATCACACAAAATATATTAAAAATAAATTCACATTCTTTCATCAGTGTCCTATGTTAATTGTAAATAGTGTGATCTAAACTTAACATAATACAGCTGTATATGAAAATATTAATGAGGTTGAACAAATCTAGAAAGTGTTAAGCTGACATACAATCTGGTAAACAGTAAAGCTCCAAGCTTTCGGTTAATACAGTTATAAAAACCTGACATCTGGTCCTAGACTGTCTGGCCTGCAGGTGCAGTACATCATTTGAGAAAAACATGACAGGAGCCCAGGAAAGAAAAACATCTTGTACAGCCTTCTTCCTATTTTATATTTAGTTGTTCTCCAACTGTCTTCATCATTGTGAAACCATAACACAAAACATGTTGAGGATGACTAATTTTCACTCCTTCCACCAAAAAATTGTTTAATATTACTATTTTTAAGTTACATAAATAAGCAACATTACTAATCTTGAAATCTATTTTTGTTTTACTATGCTGAAGTAGAGTACACAGAATGAATGTTTAGTTGACAAATCTACCACATTTGACAAACACAGGGACACCTGGCGGCTTGTAAAACTTAGAGCAGCCTTTCAAGAGTGGGGCCGAAGCACCGCCACACCTCACTGATATTAATAGTTTTAGTCTCATATGTGTGCAAAAAAAGTCCAACAAGCCCATGCGTTATTATTAAACCTCTATACATTTGTTCAGAAGCGCTTGAAAGGTTTCTTAAATGTACCTTTTTTAGTGTAGTCTAGTCTGAGCACCACTGTGAGCTCACGTTAATAAACTTCATGGTTGATATTTATGTGACATATCAAATGAGTAGCAATGTGGATGTGATGGAGAGTGATTTATTCAATTAAATTAGCACGATATTTTATTAATATTAACATTATTACTTAGTTATCATTAGGAAATGTTCTCAAGCTTTGGTATCATTCACTTATCTCGACTAGCAAGTTAACGTTGGCTAACTAGCGAGCAATACATATTAGGCTAGTCACCACACCAACTCACTACTACTAGCTAGTGTTACAGCTGTGGAGTCCCAAACCTGAAACCTGTCTGTGGTTCACTGGCTGATGCTGCTGCTGAACCACTTTCTGTGGATGGCGACCAAGATTTACTCCTCGTGAAAAACATATTTCTACAGTTGCTCACTGAGGTGACACAAGACAACAACCCTATGACAATGGTGGTGATAACTTTTGCTCCATTGATTTGCCTGTGCAGTCAGAGAGACTGAGGGAAAACAAAATAGAACATCACTTTGTTCCTACCCACTAATCCTGACTTTCATTGTCAAAAAGTTGAAACACGAGTTTAGAAGACAACTGCTACATATTGTGACTTCAGTTCTCCTTGTCCTGGACTGTGCTGTCTTTCAGTCTCATTCACCCGTTCTGCACTGAGCAATGAGTCTTGAAATCAGTTAGATTAAGCACATTGTCTATTGATTGGCTCCTAAATTGGTGTGCAATACAAGACAAATAATCCCATTTCAGGTTTCAACACTTGTTTCTAATGGTTTCCAAATCATTTCAGGCAGGAAGGGATCACAATTAGTTTAGCATTTAGCAGACAAGAGTGGCCATGCATGCACAAGTGTGATTCTGGGCTTAACAGTGGCTGCCTTGCGCTGCATTTGACATTTCCATTCTCTGGACACCTTCCTTTGTTCTGCCTGCTGCAGGGCACACCTGTAGAGGCAGAGGAGAGATTTAGCCACTGTGTGTGTACATTAGGCCAGCTACAAGTGCAGAATTGAATTTGAGAGAAAAACGTCAGAATTTATTTTGGTCTTTCCTCGACACAAAAGCGCTTCTATGGTAACAAAAAGACGGTGAAAGACCCATTTCACACTGTACACCCCTTTCACAACAGAGCAGACCTGACCTTGGTCAGATGTAATCACAACTATAGTTAGAAGTCGGTCTGACTGCTTAACTTTTGTAATAAAGAGTGAACATGGATTACATTACTGTATACAACAGCTGTACTTTAAACTGTGAAGCTACTCATTTCAAACATTCTTGAACGTTATTTTAGACAATAAAACAAAAATAATGTAAGTTTTACCAGATGTGTTAACTGTGATCACTTTTATTACATGACACTGAAAAGCCATGCTTAGCAATGACATATATGTAACAAGGGAGTAGGCTTGCATATGATATTTTGGGAGGGCAAATTGTTCCTACCAATATTAGTTTTCAATTCAATTCGCTTTATTGGCATGACTGTAAAACAATATTGCCAAAGCATCATACATATCACATAACAACAATCAGCCCCATACATATAACATAAAAACAGTTATTAGTTATTGTATTATATCATATTATATTATCTTTGGAGCAAAGTCATATTAGATCATTCCGATGTGCCACCCGGAGGCTAGGTCAAATTATTGGCAGAGATAAATATTGCTCAGCTGTTTTTTCAGAACCATGGACAGCCCTCGAGAGAGAGAGAGAGAGAGAGAGAGAGAGAGAGAGAGAGAGAGAGAGAGAGAGAGAGAGAGAGAGAAATGCAAGCACCAAACTGTGAACATATTATTGGAGCAAAACAACTGAGCAACTGTGACAGCGGAATTTGTAGTTGTAGAAAATGGTCACACAAGTGTATCAGTAAATTTGATGTGACTTTAGGAGCAAAACACAAGCACACACCCATATCAAAAAAAATCATGGACAAAATGTGCACATCCCCAAGCCAGTGTGTGAATTCATGCAATGAGTTTTACACCTATATAGAATATTTTCTTACAAAAAATTTTTTCTTGGATTTTTTTTAACTCACACACAACTGCTTGAATCGGTCTCATGTGCTGTTTTATCGCTTGCAAATAAAACATTCCACACGCTCTAACTTTTGAGCCACATATCTCAGTGAAATGTGGAGCAAACTTGATTTGTGCACCTGCAGAGTCAGGGGTGGGCGCTATTTAGAGATCTTTTGTGTTCATCAATGAATTTTTATTTAATGAAATAAATTGCCACATTGGCCATGCTTATTACGTGTTGAGGAGAGTTTGTTTTCAAAATGTTTTTCAAAGATGACTATTTGTTATTGTTGAAAAATAATAAATGACATTTTCACAACTTTGATAACCAGGCACTGAAATTTCCAGATAAGGCTACAAAATACCAATAATTCACGCTGAGATATACTGCTGTTTTGAGGCCTATAGCTAATCAATAATATAAAGGTGTGAACCATGAAATATTGATTACTCCACTTTCTTCCTTCATTCCTTCCTTGAACAATTGCTTCCTTGATTCCTTCAATCCTTCCTTGATTCCATTCATATATAAATATATAATAATAAATCCAGCTCCACAGTGTGATAATAAAAAAATAATCCCAATATATCATTCCTGTGTGGACACAGAAAGTCAACAGGATTTGCGGTGCTGCCTTGCTGCTGCTGCCGTCTTGACAAGGTGCTTTGCGATGCTTTTTTTTGTTGTGCTGCTTAAAGTGTTTGGAGATAGCAGTTGTACTGCTGTGATATGTTGGGGCTGTGTCTAAAATTCCTTCCTTCCTTCCTTCCTTCCTTCCTTCAATTATTCCTTGATTACTTCATTCATTCCTTGAGTCCTTCCTTGATTTCTTGAGTCCTTCCTTAATTCCTTTCTTGATTGCTTCATTCCCTGATTCTTTTCTTTGTTGAGTCCTTGGTTCCTTCCTTCCTTCAATCCTTACTTGTTTCCTGTTTTCCTTCCTTGATTATTTCTTTGATTTCTTGATTCCTTCCTTAATCCCTTCATTCCTTGATCACTTCCTTAATTCCTTGATTACTTCCATCCTTCCTTGATTCTTTCTTTCCTTCATTCCTTCTTTGATTCCTTACTTAATTGCTTGATCCCTTCCTTCCTTCATTTCTTGATTCCTTCCTACCTTGTTTCCATTAATGTATAAATATATAATAATAAATCCACCTCCCCAAAATAACTTAAAGGTTGTGTGATATTAAAAGCCCCCTCAGTTACTCACCGTGGCACCGGAGGGTCAGGGTTGTTGCACACTTGGTACGTAACAACAATTGCACTGGGAGCCAATGATCACGTGTGACCAGTTGTCTGATATAAAAGGCAAAAAATGGGTTATTGTGGTTATTATTTTCCTTCCCGCTGTGATCTTACCACCATAACTTGTGAAATGTGACATTCCAGAGACATTCTAACTCAGTGTCTTCAAAGTCTTTCTCTGTTTTCGTTTAGTACTTGATAGGTAAAAAACAAAAGCTCCAAAGTGAGATCTGTTTGTGACATAAGGAGCTAAATGTACACATTGTTTGATCCATATGGTGCTTCCTGGACACTACAGCTGAAGCTCACTACAGAAACTGCTGTCATCAGTGTGCTGTGACAGAAGAGGACTATTGTCTTTTGTGTTCTTACTGTACACTTGATAGTATGCAAATCTTAAAAAGTAGTTTTGTATTTTAATTAGTAACCAATGATGAGGCAGTAGATACTGACCTCTCCTTTTAAGCATGTGGATTTAGTGTCAAGTCTTTGCTTTTGCTTCAAGTACCTACTGTATATGGACACACTGACCACACCGTTGTATTCAGATGCATTTGATTTTTTGGCTTTTCTACTTCCTTTAAGGAGTTAAAGTGCCCATTTTCTAAAGTGCCCATGGGTGCGATGTAGAGGCTTTGATTTGGGGTTTTGAAAACTTTAGCCACCTTTCCCAATTTCATTATGACCATAACGTAATCAACTTCTTTTATGTTTTATGCAAGCATTCTATTAGCTTTCTACTGATTCACACAGTCTTTGGGTATGTATACTTATTTTATTTTTTACTCTTCATGCTCTTCTCAGAATGTTGCAATAAAGTTCATCCAAGTGGAAACCAGAGGCTAGACGTTCGCAGTTCAAAATTTGATCCAGCCATTATTCACTCGTTCCCAAACTGACAGACAATGCCCTTGATTTGTAGACACTACTGCTTGTGATTAATTTCCAATGTGTTCATTAGAGAGCGGGTTCACATTTGTACTGACGACACTGAAGCGAATGAACGCCATATTTCAAAATATGATGGGGTGTGAAAGATGAATTATCGTCTAACATTTTCAGAACTCTGCGTCTTTATTAACTGCTGTATAATTAGAATGCAGAAAAGGTGCTTTATGGTATTAGACTCATTCCATTCTTATGGCTTGAATTCAGTGCACGCTGAGACATAATCAGCACAGTCCACGGTGTGTACTGTAGTTACATAAAGGTTTAATCAACACATTGTCTTTGGTTTGACCTGGGAGCACCATAATATAGCACAGGAAAAAAAACCAATGTGTGCCTACAGAAACAGTAATTGTTGATGCATGATATAAAGTTATAACTTAGTATAGCGTTATAAACACTGCTACAGAGCAGTACAGTAGTCAGCAGGTCAATACCAATATGCAAATTTAAATATTATTGGTATTGGTACATTTTTTAATTAAATGTCAAACTGTTTTTTATATTGTTATTTAGAATATTACAGTGATAACTTTTAAGTTATGGGTAGGTCAACGTTTATAATATTTTGCTTGGTATTTTGTGTAATTGTATTTATATTTGTTTAGCAATGAAGTTGGTATGGTGGCAATTCTTATTTCAATAACACCCACTTAATGTGCATTGACTCTAACGTAGTATGATAAGCGAATCAAGGGCGGATCAGTCACCAGATGGTCACTTTTTGTCCATTAAGTGACAACAAATTAATAACTGTGACCACTAGCTTTCATCATTGATTGGTGCCAATGACAAAGAGCTTTATTTTCACATCTCGTTTGTACCTTGGATATACAGCAAGGTCCTTGACATGCAGGATGGAAATTCTTAGCTGTAAGAACACAATTACCTTTGCTATTTTACAGAATGCGGCACCAGAATTACAACTTTAGATTAAGTCAGTGGTTTCTGCCAACAGATGACAGCGTGAGCTAGTTTTAAACCAAAATAATGAGCCAATTTAGTTTGTTTTTAAAAGCTGAAAACCAGCCAATGTAAAACACCTCCTGTATGATGCAGCCTCCTGCCTGACTGCAGCTCGTCCAAGTCAATATATCGGTCCAAACCTCATCTGAATGCAGCATTTTGATCAGATTCCACACAATATGCATAATTAAATTCATTCGAACATCAGATGTCTGCAGCATGGCGTTGAATTTATTCAACAATTTGGAAACACCTGCCTCCCTCTGCCTTACAGAGCTCCACACCTACAACTCTCCATTTGTCAGGAGTTTTAGTTTCTTGTGATGGTCAAAAACAATCTCAAATGCTTTTCCACCCGAACAACAATAAAACCTAAGTACTAGAGCTGAAATGATATGTCAATTAATTGATTAGTCAATCAACAGAAAATGAATCAGCAACTTTCTACAATCGACTAATTGTTTAAGGGATTTTTAAAATCAAAATACCAAAATTTCCCTAGTTCCAGTTTCACACCTGAGGACTTGTCGTTTTTTTTTTTGTCTGTAATAGTACAGTGATATATGGTTGGTCAAAACAAGACATTTGAAAATGTCCCGTAGGACTGTGGACTGCTTTTTTCCCCCTCTTCTGAAGTAGGTGTCAGATGGTTTATTAGATGTGAAAACAAGCATAAACACAACACAAACAACTTCCAAATGAAGAACAGTAGTTCACATTGCCACTTGGTGTTTTTGTCTACTGAAAAAAATGCACTCAATATTTTGTGAATTTAGCTTAGAGAGATGGGCCAAAAACCTAACTCTTTCATGTGTACAGATGCAGGCCTTTAATGCATTTCCCCAAGTGAGACCCAAATCTGATCTTACAGTGTTTGGATATGGATCATACACCACTACAGTCGTGGTTCCACTTCTGGCTTTGGCAATCTTAGTGACAGACAACAATAAAAATGACTTGGAGTGTGTTGCCTGGCCTGAACTGTAACACTAAACGTTGATGTTACGCTACTGCTGGGCCTCACTGCTCCAGTCCGGAATGGAAAAAGTCTTGGACTGCCGTTTCTGCTCTCCTATCGTGTAGTCCACATGGATACATATATGTCTGGCGCTTTCCTCCGAGGGATACATGCTGACCTCTCCGGTGACCACCGTGTCTTGCACCACATCCACCGGAGTGTCCAAGTACAGCACCGCTTGCTTCCAGTGCGTCTCCGGTTTGAACGGAGACGTGGAGAGCACGAGCGCCTGCGGCTTGTCCGGACAGGGGAAAGTCACCGTGAAGTAAACACAGAGAGCGTTCACCGCAGCCGAGCCGAACGACTCGCACGTGAACTTGCCCTTCACCGACCGCAGCTCCTCCACGGTGACAGAGTACAAGTCGAGCTCGGCGAAGCGCGCCGGGTGGGAGAGCACGTCCTCGACGGTCACCGAGTTCACAGTGATGTCGGAGTTCATGATACATCTCCTGGCGAATTCGGACATGCAGGACATGTCGACGCCGTACTGGTCCTTCACGGTGTACCAGAAATGTAAGCGGTCCTCCACCACCGGGTCGCAGATGGGTGCGATGTAGAGCTCGGCTTTGCTGGGAAGGATGATACCGCCGGGCTTTAGCCACTTGTCGCGCGCGTAGAGGACAGAGTTGAGCATGGACTCGTGCAAGAGGGCATAACCCATCCACTCGCTCACTATCACCTCCACCATCTCCGGTAGGTCCACCGTTTCCACTGTGCCTCGAATGACCTCAATTTTGTCCTCCATATTGTTCTGTTTCACTATCTTCACAGCCTGCTCGGCGATAGAACAGGCTTCGACTGCGTACACTTTCTTAGCACCGGCTTGTACACAAAACATGCTTAATACGCCGGTTCCTGCCCCGACGTCCAGTACAACTTTACCACGTATGGACTCACTGTTCCTTAGTATCGCCATCCGGTACGTGTTAGTTCGGACGTGGTCCGCTATCATTTCCTCGTGGATAGTCACATCGGTATAGCTGTCAAAGTACAGCCTGTCCTGTCGGGTTTTATCCAATTTTCTTTTCTTTACGACATGAGACATCTTCTCGGTGTGATGCTGCAACTTCAGTGTTTTTGTTGCGCTACTTCCGCATTGCGGTATGTGGAACTTGTAGTTTTCCAGAGCACACAATACCAATGCACAATTCGAGATACAAATTTGAGTAGACTACAATTCCCACGGCCAAACAACAGTGTGCGCTGAATGCTGCATTGAGGGTCAGCGTGAAGATGGTACATTTGAGCTTCTACTGTGTAGATTAGCGAGGAATGAGAGAAACGGTGCCCCTCTTCTTTCTCAAGTTTACCTCATCAGTTTGAGAGGTGAAATATTACACTGAAAATCCATAACACTAGATGGACATTGACAAACTCTATTTATGTATTTGTTTGTTTCGTTGTCATAGACCTTTATCATTTAATCTACTGTAATAGCGTATTACATTATTGTCTGTCTGTGTTTATTTTCATGAGGTTTAGTTTCTGGAGAAAAATTACATTAGTTATAGAAACTATATGAAATAGTGTTAACTGTCCTTCAGACGTGGAGAAAGATGGAAGGAATGACTAGAAAGTGCATGAAATAATATTAACCGGAGAATTAATTTACCTCTGCTTCTATGTGTCTTTTTAATACATACTTTGTTATTTTGTATGTGTATTTGTAAGTGTTAATATATTTGCTTCTTAATGACTCACTGGTGTTTGGAAAGTGGGAGAAGACTAAAAACAAACATTTGAGACATTGATGCATTATTCAAAAATAAAAAAAGGCAGAAAAATTGATGTTGTGATGACTGAATAATATTTGGTTATGCAGTCTGCCATTTTATAACCATACTGAATTGTCATACTTTTGACAGTATTTTAAATTTTTACTATACCCCCATTCCTCTGTTCAGTTACACTGGAACATGTTTCATAAGAAACCATGAAAGATTTTCTTTCTGGCCTTGTTTTGAGTCAGAGTGGTTCAGGAGCTGTAGCCATTTCAATTTGTGTACCATTATACAGAGGCGTTGTTAAATCTAGGCATTCGGGGCTATAGCCCCATGACGTTTTTTGAAAACACTGGAACAAAACATTTTTTTGATAAACAAAACAAAAATAAAAAATAAAAATAGCCCTATGCATTTATTTATCATTCCAATCATGCATTAAAGCCCTTGAAAATAATATTTGTTAGGTCCGTAAGCAGCAGACTGAATGGTACGCCACACTGATGTTAGTCAGCATTTTGAGTGAGCATAAGAGAAGAGAGAGAGAAAGCGTGCATTGGTTACAGCTGGGCAGCTACCACTGAATTGTCCCTAGCAATAATTTTGATCAAAAAATGTAAATATAACCACTGTTGTCTGTCAGTGTCTGGTCAGTGTATTTGCTACTCAAACAGTTAACAGTCAGCTGCAAATTAGCCAGAAAATAACATGACACACCTGTCGCTCTGTGCCGCTGCTGTCTCCCTCGCTCAGAGACACCTTTGCTCTGTTTGGGACTGTCTCTCTGCTCCAGGATGCTTCTCCCTGAAGCAGCTGTGAGCTGCACTTTATTGGAGGCGCTGAAGTTAACATTTGTGTGGATTTGTGGTGAGATTTATGCCGGATCAGAAGTGGTCTCTGTTAGTTTGGGGTTTCCACTTCTTTGTCTCATTCATACAGTCCCAAACGCTTCTGTGTCTGTCAGACAGTCTAAAGGGGAGACTACCACATCAGCAGAGCAATAACATAGGCTAATACACAGCAGCGTGCAATGCAGGTAGATTTTTTAAAGATATTATTACTTTATTCTCATTAGATTGCGACTTTATATATTATTCCCCTTTTTCTCCAAATATTACAGCTTTTTTTTCTGGAAATGTCAGAGAACACAGATATGTGGGATAGATTTTGAATGTGCAGGAAGTTTTTAAGATAAGCAAAAAACTTACTGAAACAGAGATGCTATTAAAGTCCAGGGGTTTCCAAACACATCGAAATGAATTAATCTATTATTGAGGTGCCACATGCACATTTAAAAAGGTTACTTAAATCAGTCATCAAAATGTGAAGATTTCTGGGCTTGCTATTATACATATAAGCATTTTTTATTTCTAAAGCAGACCAGTAAACATGCAAAAACTGGCATTAGCTGTCACATACCTTGTTGGTTATAATGACTTAAATGTTACTTACAAGCCTTCAATAAAGTGCCTGAATCTCTTCATCATCACCACCTCACCTCATAAAAAGAAGACATTTTAGGAGTAACCTGATACCCCTATTTGGGCTTTCCAACACAGAAAATGATTTCAAGTTAACAGTACTGCATAGTAAGATTACAGGAGCCACTTTATTTTCCGGGCATAAATTTGCACTGTGCACCACATGATGCTAGACGCTAAAGACGCATTATAAGATTCTCCGTAGCTTATCCTCTTGTCATATTGCGTACATTATCTGAAGCATTTACTTCACTCTCTAGCCTTCACTCTGTAATTAACAAAGAGTCGAATCATCTACAGCACATCTGCTATAGTGTCTGTCTCAAAACAAGCTGCACAACACTGCGTGGCCATTACCAGTTCTGAGCTTCCTCCAAAGTTATGGAAGGTAGAACACAGCTGCATGTGGCTCAGCCCGCCTCTCTTGTAGACCGCCCTGTGGGACCCTCTCAACTCTGTTTCAGAGATATTCGGCAAAAGATACTGGACAAATGTGCAGGAGCTGTATCTCATTTCATAAAGATGACAAGAAAGAGAGAAGAAAGCCGAGGTTTGAGAGGAGAAATACACATACAAGATGCTAGGTGTTAAGGCTACCTTTTTAAAGCGAGGAAACAGCACAGTGTAATGCTCAGAATGTGAAACAATAGCACTGCAAAATAAGAAGAAAATATTGCTGGGGAATATGTGTGTGTGTGTGTGTGTGTGTGTGAGAGGCTTGATAACATTTCCATGCTTCTTCTAAATTTGTATCCATTGCTGCCTTTAAAGCACTGATACTCCTGGGAAAATGTGTGTATTTAATAATTCAGTCTTTTTCAAAACTATATAGAGAATAAAGCAGGGAAATAATTCTGCATGAGCTGATGTGTTTTCAGCTTGGGTAATGAAAAAAGCACCCATCAGGGGAAATGAGCCATACCTTTGTAGTAAACTGACTTTATATTCAAAGCTCCAGTTTTCCCTTTTGTATATAGTATTTGATTTATTCTAAACCAGAAACACAATAACACCAAACATTATCTAAAGATGCAGTGTAATCCTGAAGTGAGACAAATATCAAAGCTGGACACCCACATCCGACTGCTCAAACGCAAAAATTAGACGGAGTGCATGGGAGGAATCGAAATATACAATAGGCGATGTTACTGGGCCGTGAAATACAGACAGTGAAAATCAGATTGTGATTCTGTGCACTTGGCAGGAGGGTTTGCGGCCAAACAGACAGACAAGCAGCTGTTGGCCACATCGTCCTCTCCTCCTCTCAAGCTTCAGGTAGAACTGCTGCCAGGTCCAGACGCAGCCAGCACCCAGCTCTCAGCTCCCACTTAGGTTCCTGGCACAGTTTACCTTTATCCTTAAGCAAGTGAATGACAATGCGCCCATATTCATGCAGGGAGAAATCTGCCATCCAACTGGTTGCTACAGCTGACCCAGGTTTAGGTCAGTTCATGCATCATAACTGGGTTAGAATAACCTGGTGAGGTCATACTCCAATTACGGGAAACCTGGTTAAAATCTTTCTCATATTAAACATTTTACATCGGCACAGAAACATCTCGAGCATCCCTCTGTATAACTGTATATTGCCTCTTTAATACACTTTTAACATTAAGACTACATTATTGGTTTGTTTCCCTCCTACTTGTGTCCTTTTTTAATCAAATCTAATGCTTTCAAGTTTGATGCCGCCACAGCTCAAAATTAACTCTGGCAAATGTTATTTATTTGTCCATTATTTGTCCCTACACCTTTGTTATTTAGGAATGTGACCAGTTACTTGGTATCAAATTACTTACATTACATTTAGATTGATTCCTCCTAATGTGTTTGTCTCATCTCCACTGCTATCATTGGCCTGTCAGCTACGGAGGCCGAGACATTGTCACATTAGATTATCATGGAGGAGGATGAGCTACATGTTCCTCCAAATCAAATGTTTGGAGAAACTTTGGATTTTTCAAGACAGACAAGACGCGTGCAATTAGCAAAACACAGGCATCGCGACTAACCTAAAAAGTGACTCACCTGAAGCGGCGACATGATGTGAGCACGGGGATGTCTCCCCCCTCCCTCTCCCTCCCCCTCCCTCCCCCCTCTCCCTCGGATTCAGCTCTAGCTGGCCCCAGCGGTAATGCTAGCAAGACTGCTGAGCAAAGTATGCACATCCCTAGGACTCATGAAAAAGTAATATTGTGAATTTAGGACAGTATTCTGATCTTCTAGTTCAGAAACAACACCTGTTATAAGTTATTTAAAACTGCTTATTGTTAAAGCTATGGTAGGTAACTAGCAAGAGGCAGCTAGATTTTGGAAGTATCCAACCAAATAAATACCACCTCCTCCCTTTAGACCTCCGTCCAGCCAATCCCCCCATACACATTGTCACGTGCAGTGAGTGCACAGGTACGAGTGTGCGCAGGCAGACAGATGATCTGACACTGATCGGCAACCAGCAGACATAAAGCAAGAGGCAGGGTACTCCCTGGACAGGTTGCCAGTAGGGCCAACACACAGAGACAAACAACCAGTCACAGTCACCTAACCTGTCTTTTTATTGTGGCAAACACTGGTGACTTGGAAGGTTTTACTGAACCCTGTGTGTTTTGTTTATTTTTATTTACATTTTGCTGGGCCTAGCTGACATAAATGAGGGAACTGGACAATTCTACGAATCCCAGATTCTCAATATCTATATTCAAATATATAAATATACAACGTCTGCACATGGCAAATATTGTATGGTGAAGGTTAGGGAAAAATCCTGGTTATGGCTAATACACTGGTTAATGCGTGGTTAAGGTTAGTAAAACACTTGGTCAGGAAAAGATTGTGGTTACAGTTAATTACACGGGGAATGTTTCTTTAATTGCAGGTCTGTAATGGAAGGTGAACTTCTGCATGAAAGTTAGACTTACACACACTTACCACATAAAGACCATACTGTTTTTTTGCATTGGCACAGACCATTTACACTAGAGGCCAATCACAAGGTTTGGACTTTAACAGTACAGTGGGCTGTTGTTTTGTTTGTTTGTTCTTTTTGCACAGTGCTATTGTACGATATGTCTTCTTTTGTGTACATGAACAGAAACACAATTCACACGTGTATACACACACACACACACACACACACACACACACACACACACACACACACACACACGCACACACACTTCCTTACCTTAGACCGTCATCCAGTTGCAAACACTGCTAGTAAAATCATAATACCTCGCCACTCATGAAAGAGTGGAGGATTTAAAAAGAAGCCATGTATTTGCACAGATTTGTGCAGCTCATCCTCTTTAATTAAACTTGGCCGATTCCTGTTTTGCATATCTAAATCATAGTCCCACATGCAACTGATGGGAGATATGATCAGGTCTAAGGATGGGCAGAAGATTGCCTGAGTGTGTAATGTGTGTGTCCTCAGTGAATGTGTGCTGGTGCCCTATTAGTGCCTGAAAGATGTTGGGTGAATCCAGAGATAATGCTGAAGGCGGGAGAGTAGTGGAGGAGGCGGCGCAGGTGAGGGCTGGTCAAGCAGTACAGGATGGGTGGATGGGTGGCCCATTGACTTTGGACAATGAGGAGTGTCGTGGAAAAATCTATAACTGGCTTCTTTTTTTCCCTCCTCCCTCAAGCTCCAAACGTTCACATGCCATGTGTGTTTGTGTATGTGAAAGAGAGAGAGAGAGAGAGAGAGGCTGGTGGGAGGCTATATCAGTAATAAAGCAAAGAAATTGAAATAAACAATACGTGAAAAAGATATGTACAGAGCGGGAGAGAGATGAAGGGGAAGAGCTGTGTGGGCTCTTTGTACTGGAAGCCCATCAGCAGCTGTTCTTCTTCTTGGCCAGCTGCTGTCAGCATGCACGGCCTCATGGGAACTGCCTGCGTCCTGTCAGTATTACTGGACCTGTCAGCTGCAGCAGCAAACACACAACACACACACACACACACACACACACACACACACACACACACACACACACACACACACACACACAATAACCCAACTGTGCATACTTAGGTATCTATACACGCATGCATAGCAACCTGCCCAAACAGCATGCCGAGGACGCAGCAAGACCCTTCGGCCCACAGGAGCCTGAGACACACGCACATACTGTACAGAATATATACGTGCACACAAAGCCACACACAGCCATCTGTTTTGGTGTCATGATCACCCATTTCAGAGGAAGGCAGACCGCTGAGCAACAAATACAAAGGTGCAATGGCTTCGTATTGATTGTTCCCGGGGATCAATACCAGCCTTCTTTGATATCTCACTCCCACAGAAAGAGCCCACATCGGTGAATGCTGGTGTGTCATAACACACTTTCCGTCTCTTATTCACCTCCTTATTCAACCGTTTCTTACAGCAAACTTAATTCATCCCACCCAAAAAGACTGTTTCACGCATGGATCCATCTGGATGCCTTTTCCAAGTGTGTGTTATCTGGTTTCATGCTTTGACATCTCCCTATATGGACACAGTGTGCGCCAGCACTTATCAGTGGAAAAGTTATAACAGTGGCCAGGGCAAAATTTCTTGCCCCAGGCGTTTTCATTCCCCTTGTTTGTACAGTCCACGAACCACCACACACACACCGCTACCTCCTTTCAATTGCTTCGGCCAATCACTTCACAGGATCTTGGCCTGTCAATCCAGAGCCCCAGTAATCAATTCATTAATTACATCCCTTTCCCTGCAGACTCACTTCCCTTATGCCACCCCAGTATCAGTTACATTACACTGCAATTAGATTAAATTGCCAAGTACAAAGTACAACCTACATGTGACAGCTGTGATGGCAGCATCAGGGGGGTATTATGCTGATTCCATAACAAACCCACTGCGCAATTTGTAAAATGGAAATATTGTCTGTTTGTTAATGGAGGTTATTTGATAAGTACATGAATGAGGAGATACTGTGATAGTCCCAGAAGGATCCCACAAATACAGTCTGAGACAGTTATGTTGCTTGAAGATAATATTTTAAATCTCCTGCAGACATAAAACAGGGTCTCTTATGACTAGTAATTATATAAAAATATTTCATTTGGGAAATACATTTTTTTGCTTTCTTGCCGAGAGTCAGATGAGATGATAAATACCACGCTCAGATCTAGACTTACTATGAAGCTATAGTCAGCAGGTGATTAGTTTAGCTTAGAATAAAGGCTAGAAGCAGGAGAAAAAGCTAGCCTGGCTCTGTCCAAAGCAGCGGTGTAGTCTATGTGATACGCAGGTAAATGTCATATAGACGCTAGTAAAGGTCAAGGATTTCCATATACCCACCCAAAAAAAACCCGTAACAACATTGTTTTGTGACAGAACTCTCTGTCTCTGTTGGAAAGCGCTGACTTTTGGACCACTGCGGCTTCCGTGGCCTGTGACCTTAATCTGACACCACCTACCAAAGAACAACAGTTGCCTGGCCGTCATTGTGAGCACAAATTTGAAATTAACTAATTCACTCAAGGAGATGTAAAACGAAAACAAACTCAAACTACAATCATTTCAGTGTTCAATCATTTCAATGTTTTCGCAAGCCTGCCCCTGAAGCTACTGCTGCTCTGGGCGATACTGCAGCTGCAGCACCTGACACAAATGTTAACGTTACATAAACTACAGAGAACAAGTCTGATGCTATCGAAATTGCGATTCGAAAGAATACGATTAGCTAATTGTGAAGACGGCGATTAAAATGTAGGTTTATTATGCAGCACAACTGACCTGTTTTTAGCAGTCATGCAGTAACAGATTCATTCCGTTGTCATCCTTGTGTGACAGACTTGCTAACCAATCTCAAGCTCAATGCGCCTCCTGTTATGGTCACCAATCAGAGCGAACAACAAATGGAACTAGAGGAAAACATGGGATAATGGTGCCAGTGGCCTGTACTACTAAGCGGGGTAACTGGCTTATCCAGGTAACTTCAGGATTAACTTCGTGATGTCGGGTGTAACTACCCGGTTAACTCATACTACGAAAGGTGGATAGGTGTTAACCGAGGTCTGTTGCCATGGCAATTATGCTGCATCTCTAAACTGCTCCGAGCAGGTTTTGTTCATGGTTAACTCGAGGTTACCCTGCACAGGGACTAACCACTACATCTGTACTCAGTGTTAATGATGAGAACAAGAATATTAATACACACCACTTCATAAAACATGTTAAGATTTCTTCCTGATTTGTTCCACTGCGGTTGCAATTAAGGTCTGAATACAACAGCATTACATTTAGACAGCAAGCCATGCAACCTCTGTAATTTTAGACAGAAAATCTTAATTAATTAACGGGACTGTTTCTTAGATGTAGCCCATCTGTAGTCTATAATTGAATACTTTAAGTGTTTTCACATATTTAGATTGACTATTTTCCGTGCCCAAAAAATACAGAGCCAGAGTGGGGGTTAATAACCGAGAAAAAAAAAATCCTAGATGAAAGTGTGAAATTTACAAGAAGAAAAATTTCCTGAAATCAGTGTCATAAAAATTTGTTTTCTTCTAAATACGCCCAATCCAAGGCAAAGTCTCTAAGCATGGTAGTGATTGTGGGCTAAACTCAGCAGTATTTCCTCACTGCTAAATCCGATTGCAAAGTTTATTATAACTTTCCAGTGCATGTAGAATAATACACGACAGACGTGTGTGTGTGTGTGTGTGTGTGTGTGTGTGTGTGTGTGTGTGTGATGTTGCAGCCTTGCAAAGTTAAGTTTCTCTCATAAATGTGTGATTATAATGTCAGAGAATATTCAAGTTGTTTACTTGTAGATTTATCTTGGAAATGAAATTCTGTCTCGGATTATTCCCCCTCTCCGCTGGCTCCTTTTTTCTATTACACTGGACCTTATGTGCAGTTGTACCTTTACATCTTAATCATACTGCACATAAAACAAGAGTCCATAAAATACATAATAGAGATTTGAACTGCAATGAGAACACTGAAGATAATTAAGCTACAAATTTACTCAATGCATGCCAACAAGCCTCACTGACTTTGAGCGTACACCACGATGTTAGATTTAATCATTAGCATGTCTTTACATTGCTAATTTCCTGATAATACCAACGTGTGTTCCTCTGGAGAAATACAGAGCATGCGCCATTGCAAAAAACTCTGAGTTTCTAAGTTAAGACGGGGTTAACACGGACTCAACTAACCAACATCTTATCCACCTTCTTAGTACCATTTAACTCCAGTGTAGGGGGTCAGTTTGTCAACCCTGAGTTTGCGTGATAACCCCAAATTAACTCAGAGTAGGTTTAACTTTGTAGTACAGCTGTGCTTGTGTACCTCAACTATGGATAAGATATCTCTCTCAGCCGGTTTCCTTCTGCTCTCTGCAGGCTACATGTGAAGCATTTCAGAATAAGAGCGTTTTGCCTGCCTGATTTTGCTGACTTGTTCAGATTTTGTTAATTTGTCCAGTTGATTTTTGTGCTTCTACAATAGCTAAGTTGGCTATGCAGTTAAATTGTTTCTCTTTTTGTCTGTTTTAACTGTGTATATTGTTGATATAAAATTGAGAGTCTGCACAGGGTATTTTATTTTGAAAGTTGACCAGATTCCCTGCCATTCTGTGTCTGACTTCCTGCTCTGACTTCGTCTGTTTATCTGCTCTGTGCTGCTCAACGCAGCTTCTGTCAAAAATAGACAAAAAATTTTTTTTAAATCGAGTCATAATCTGGCGTAAAATTCGCAATTACATTTTCCCCCCAAATCGTTAAGACCTAGTTACCTGGTAAGGGAAAGAAGCATATACGTTATCATTAATTTAACAGTAAGAACAGGGAATTGTTGGTATATTGAATTGTATCTAGAACTAGCTAACGTCACTAAAGTTAGTGTGGTGGATCAATGAAGGCGGGAGAAGGGGAGAGAGACAAATAACTTAGTGTGTGTGTGTGTGTGTGTCTGTGCACAGCAGTAGAAGTTGCTCTTGCATTTAAGCTGATACAGTACATAGCCTCAGTATGACTCTGGTTTTGGAAGATAAGTGTGCCTGAGAAGATGGTTTTTTTGTGTCCGAGCAGCTAAGTTCATAGTATTCTGTAATGAGTGTTTATGATAGAGCTGCACAAATGTCCATTGTTAATACTGCTATTAATAAGCCTCAGTTTTTCATTATTGTTAATAATAGTTGGTGCACTCTTACATGTGTATTTAACATTGATCAGCTGATAAAACCTGTGCTCCAGGGCCCATATTTTTTCTAACATCTAAGTCTAAATGTAGTGCTTAACTGGCCAAGTTAGATGGTGATTAACACTAAACAATAGAAAATAGTGCAGTCCCCCCAGCTGTAAGTGTCATTGGCTGTTAAAGTCTTGTGTTGCTTGTAATAAATTGAAATTTTAGTAACACATGAGCACTCTTTCAGAATGCTCTCAATTACATGTACGTAGATGTATATTGTACTGGGGGGACGCACCGATCTGGGATGGGTGAGTATGAGGCTGGTAGGGAAAAATTGCGGTATGCTTAGTACAAAAAACTAGACTACACCACCGGTCCAAACATAACAAAATCTGCCTGGCGCCACCTCTGAATTTTACTGATTAATATTATGGATGCACCGAAACGAAAAATTCTTGGCCAAAACCAAAACCGAATATAATGAACACGTTTGCAAAATACTAGATACCGAATACCGAACAAGTACATTCACATTATTTCCATTAATTTAGCCTTGTTTATTTATTTATTTTTTTACAATTGCATGAATTAAATAGTCAAAATGTGCTTTTTTTCCACAGGATTTGGAGAGACTTTGATGGGTGGGTCCGAGGCCCGAGAGGGTCCAATAAAGTAAATTATATGTCTACTTTTAATGTACACGTGTAATATGTTTTATACTGTCTGTGAATATAATCAAATTAATCTTATTTCCATTCTGTTTAGACACCTTACTTTGAAAACCAGACATTGTCACATGTGTATCCTCGCGCTAAATCCATCAAGTCCGACCCAATTTGATAAATAATGTTGTATGTGGTTCTCGTATCACGTAACTTGAAGACTTCATAGCCTCTCTTCAGTTAGGACTCTCATACTTCAAAACTTGTCTTTGTAAAAATGAGAAAATGACAGGTTAAAGTCACTAACGTGCATGGCAGCTTGCACTGGTCTGTTTCCGTTAACTTTATTGATTATTTAAATCTCCAACATGCCGAAAGGGTCAGTCAGCATCTAATGTTAATTTATGCTCTGCATTCTTCTACACATCCAAAAGGTCACACACACAGTCCAGGTTCACAAAGTGAAGTTGTTTGGAGTGGAGTGTGGGAGGACCCCCAGACCGACCATATATAAATGCCCTTGCAGACAGACCACGACAACAGTACCGCTGCACTATTATCTTCTGTGGCTAGCGGCGCGTCGAGCAACGCACAGCTCGAGCTCCCGTGCACACCGCAGTTAAAGTTCAAAATTCCTTTCTGAAAGGACCTTGTCAGGAACCCTTTCCACTGGTGGCACCAGTGTCTATATTTTGGTTGGAATTTGATTATATGATTTATCTGCAGTGCATATTTCGTAGGGATGAGCAAGTACATGACTATCTGTATCTGTATTTTTTTCAACAAATTAAATTTTCTGTATCTGTAATCAGAATCGGCGACACTTAATCTAGAAGTGGTGGGACTAACTGGAAATGATTTAAGCCTGAAATTGGTATCAGAACTTGCTATATTTATTAGAAAACTATTTATAAAATAGCCTCAGCATTGATCTTAAGAGCAATGTTTTGGAAACAGAGAACAGATACTGACACATTTTACTATAATTATATTCATAAAAAGTATCTGTACTGGATACTCGGTCCACCCACTCGCTATACCCAAATAAATGTGTATGTTTCTCTCAAACTCAAAAGACGCAGCACCTAGGCAGTTTTTTTTCTCTAGCTCCCATCCCCGCACACCCGCTTTTTTTTCATCTTATAACGCATAAGTTCAATCAACACAACAAAAGTTTCAAATCGTCAACACAATGAATTAATGCACGCTTAACTTTCTAAAACTCACACAGTTGAGTTCAAAATCCAAAACTTGTAAGAGCTATTTGAGTTAAAATGGGTCTATGATTATTTTCAGTGTAGTCTTCTACATTTATCAGGCCGCCCTTACCCAGGCCTCCTATGTTTATGATTCTCAGGTTACTCTTATGGAGCCTAGCTTTGGGTGCTATCAGCTGCATATATATCCAAAAAGACCTCATTGTCTCTCATTTGGGTGTCAAAGTAATTGTCATCCAACTTCCCCTCTGGCCAATTAGCAACACTGTTTGACTGGTCGGTGTGACACAGTGTGAGGTGTGTGTGTGTGCGTGCATGTGTGTTTGTGTGTTGTTGTGAAGTCGGAAGTCTTTGTCTTCCTACAAAAATGTGAAGGCTGCAGTATGAGAGTAATAAGGCTGAGCGAGAAAAACTGCGCCTCAAAGTTCAGTGTATCTTTCAATAAACACCTTCAACATTATTCTAATAAACATGTTGATCATTATCCTAATAAAACAAGGCATATAAAATATTCACACATCACGGCTACATGAAAATATTCAACAAGAGCAGCCATCCTACTGATGAATCCTGAGCTTCATCAGAGCTGCCTAAAAAACTTATTTCAGTTTTATTCTGTTTCCTCTGGAGAGTTAGAAATGTTTAAATGTACTGAAAGCAGCTTCTTTAATCATTCCAGTAAATTGTTAAAGAAAATACTCATACAGCAGCACAACACACAATAAAAAAATCACCAAAAAAGCTCACCCATGCTCAACATTATTTGGAATTTGCAATATAGCCAACAAGGACCAGTAGAGGTGGCGGTGAGACTCTGGATTTGAGGAAATAATTTGTTTGGGTGGGTGGTGGGTGGATGGTTTATGCATACATGCGCATTTGGATGATGTCAGAGCCGATCCCTGCCTCAGTATTACTGAGCTACAGAACAGTTTGCCTACTAATATATTATTCATAGTTACTACAGCCTAGTTAATAAAGTATATTGCCTCATATTGATGTGGTAATTGAAAATAACTGTACAGTGAATCACAGGTTACACAGGTGGTGGTAGGTTCATTTTTTAAGCTTAGCCAAGCTAGCTGAAAATAGCCAAGCTAGCTGTTTACCTCTGTTTCCAGTTTTTATGCTAAGTTAATCACTTGGTGGCTAGTTTTATATTTAGCTATCAATCTTATCTAACAAGAAAGGCAATAAACCGTATTCTTTCAAAACCAATCATGATGGATGTTTACTTATATACAAGTTTCTAAGCTGATTTATTATCATTGTTGCCAAGAGTCTACAGCTACGCTACAGTGACGCTGTGAGGGTGTCATAAAATGATGTAAAGAAATTGGTAATGTAAAGAAAGCCAAGATACAAGATGAACAAGATAAACCAAAGTATTGGAAATTTTGATGTGATCATGGTGCTGGACGAAATTCAAGTTATTACCAATAGTCTTCTGGGCATCACCAATGTCTGTACAAAATTTCATGCCAATCCATCCAATAGTTTTGGAGTATTTCAGTTCGTCCGAGGATGTTCGACCATTTGACTTTACCGCTATAGCACGGCAAAAGCACCTCTACAGACAGTACTCCACTAAACTCTTTGAATCAAGTACGATGTGCTTGTTATAGCAAACAGCAACCAAGTTATCCTTGAAGTCTGTTTGTTTTACGCAACTCTTTCATAAAGCAGGCAGCAGGCCCGCTCCACTCATCAGACACCTGCAACACTGCGTACAGAACCTGATACAACAACAGCACACTGATTTCTCTCGGTCAATGTATGTAAAAGTAAAACTATTCTGTCTGAGAAAATTCTGCATATTTACGACTTTGTTTCAGATGCATCATAATTTCACAGGAGAGCCAGCCTTCTATAGTAAATTCCTAATAATGGATAACTGAAATCCTGGTGGGATTTCAGTTATCCTGGTGGTAGCAACCAGTTGTTTTCTGTACAAGGCAGGATTACCTGATAATCCTGACTTGTACGTGAGACTTTGACTTTTTTCTGCTTCTTCTTCTGCAACAACATCAACACGAGGACTATGGATCAACAGCAATTAACATGAACTAGGAAATCAATTTGGCCTCTATTCCTTTTCTAGGGGATGCAAGTGATTCACATGTGGTGCAAAGGAAACACGGCTCATGAGGCAAAGGGCAAGAGATGAGTCAACTTCATGCAAATGCCATGAGAGGATCAATGCATTTTGCCAAAGAGGATGACATTTTGTGTAATGCTTCTTGCAGCTTTCACACACTTTCTCATGAGGAGGAAGTTAGAGTTGTAAGAGCCCTTTTCTCCCTAGCTGTGGGGTTTGCAAAGGGTGGAGTTGAATATTGCCAATGTATTAACACTATTAAGGTGTTAAAACATATTTAACAGTCAACTTGATTAACATTTTGGGTAATAGTCTTATTTACTTGTTGAGTTAGATAAGTTTGAATCATGTTTGTACACTAAATATGTAGCTACAGCCTAGAACCAGGGGAAATAAGCTAACTTGGCTGTGATGCATGGAAATTGTAATGGGAATTCCAAACATATTGCATGTAACCCTGGACTCAGGGAGACTCATCTGTGCTGTGTAAACGTAACAGTCAAAATATCTCTGTTCTCTGTGTTGTCCAGACTTTAGGGACAATGTGTCTCTGTGGGACGATATGATTGAACCTAAAACTGGAGAAATAACAGGCTCACTGAGCTCTCCTCACTCATTCGAGCACACATGTACACGGCGTATGTGTGTTGCTGTGAGTCCTTCTGCAGAAGACTTGAATAAAACTCACAGAAAGACAAGTGTTTGCCTGAGCTATTTTTTGAAAACTCGAATTGCCATCACAAAATAAATCCATCTACCAGTGTTACTTTTGTAAAACAGAGAAACAGAAACAGAGAGGAAGATGAGACGGCGACAATGTCCTTAAACGCTGACTGTGACTATATTAACATGCAATAATGTTGACGAAAAATGACGAGACTAAAATGAAATTCATAAAATAACATTAATAAAATCTCTTTCTTTTTGTCAGTATAATGAGGTGACAAAATATTACAGCCTATATTTTCTCCCAGTAAATTTTCGGTTAAACAGTGTTTAATCAGCGGTATTTTTTTCTTCCTGTGCTTTAAATGTTGGCCGACCAGGGCGATGCCTGGTGCGTGACGAAAACGTGGAGGATGCGAACTCTGGTGATGAACACAAAATGCAAAAGCCTGATTTGTGATCATTTTATTTCTAAAATATTGAAACAACTTGCTTGTTTGCCATTAATCTCTCTATTTCTTTATCTGCATGTATCACACGGAGTGTCAGACTTCATCCAGCCAGAGGGAACTGTCACCTGACCCCACGCAGCGGGCCAGTCGCTCCATGATCTACTACCAGAGCCTCTTGTCAAAAAAGAAGTATATTTCCCAATAAAAATTAGAGGCTTTGGTTTATTTGAATTTGATTCACGTCCTTTAGCAATCACTATGAGGGGGAAGTTATGGCTCTGTGTTCAGGCTGTTCATCTGTGTTCTCCAGTTGCTGATGTTAGGTTCCACTAAAAGGATTCAGAAGCAGACACAAGGTGGATGATAAGAACACAGGCAGGTTTTATTTTCAGTGTGCTCGAGGAAGACCAGAGGGTTGGGGAGGAAGCAGAGAATTCCAGACTCAGCGGGGTCCGACAATGGTGTCCGAGCTCTGTTTGGGGCAGTCAGATTGGCAGACAGGCAGGCGCGCAGCGACTCAGCACACAGGAACAACTGTAGCAGACGGAAACAAGACGTTAGGTATTGATCACCAAAAATACTCAACTAGACAATAATTCAAGGAGTTGGCCGGAGCAATTTTACCACAGGAGGTAAACGGACGAACTGGCGAATACTGGCGAGTGGAGGAAAGAAGAGTATTTCACTGCATAGGTTGATTGCTTGACGATTGTAAGTGCCAAATCCGTCCCGCCAGCAAGATCCATTCTGCACATCCACAAAAGTGGTTCTGTTAGTCAAAGGTTAGGCTACTGCAAATCTGCCTATTCAAAATGATCCAACTAAATCTTTCATCGAGATATTTTTTTGATCACTTGAGCTAAAACTGTTCAATTTGATGTAATAAGAATAAACTTTAGATATGAAAAATCTCATTAAACAGTACATTTTTCATTTTTAATAATGACAACAATCTAACAAAGTAGCAACACAATAGAGGCTAACCATAGCTGCTAGCACGGCCGGTGTGCACAGCAGTAGGGTTAGCCTGTCGACATGCATACAATTGCTGACAGAGAAAGGTGAGTTAGGAAGCTGTCAGTGCCTTTTATATTAACCTAGCTAGCTAGCTAGCCAGCTTCTAGTGCTTCTGGTCTAGACAGGATGTCTCATTCAGACGCACCCGGAGGCGTCTCATAACTCTTTGTCAGCCTTTCTGAAAGCGTCAGTATTTGACGCCCTCAGAAGAGAACAGACAACAACACACGAATAATTATGAACAGGCATATTTGTGGAAACCTTCTTTAACAGACAGGATCACTTTTGCGCATGTGAAGAACGGATCTTGCTGGCGGGACGGATTTGGCACTGACAGTGATGAGCCAGGAGCTTGACTTGTGTTAATTTGATGTAATACAAAAAAGCAAAGCTGAGAAGTTGTCTTTCAAAGCACAATGTGTGAGAAATACAAAACCTCGATTGGAATACTTTGTTAAATCCATCATCAGTTATTCATATGCTAATTTTACTACAAGAAAATAAATAAATAAAGGAAATCACAATGTGATTCATTCCACTACATAGTCGTACTGTATGTTTCAGGGGAATTTCCATAATAACACAATCATGATTTATGTTTGTGTTTGGAAAATTTGCATCCTCTTTGAAGCCACGTTACCTCCTGTGTTCTGCTGTAATTCTGCTCATGTACTTGTGGCCAAGTTTAAGTCATTCACTGGGAGAGAATTCATTTGGAAGCGCTGTCACCTGCCATGATTAGGCCCATTACTTGTGTACTGCCTCCGAGGCAACCTGTATGCTGCCTTTTTTGGCCTAATTATGATATCACAAACAGCCATGGAAACGCTCAGTCTGAGGTTAAGAGGTACATTTCAGCCGTGAAAGAGTAGATGAAAAGGCACAAAGTGTTTTGAAAACGCTGACATGCATAGCCTGCAGCAGAAACCATAAAATCAGAAGATATTTAACATCGTAATGCATTGTTCAATTTTTCTTTTAATTCAAAACACAATTCATGGTCTGAAGTATTAGTTGTGTGTTGCTTTGCCATCATGCAAGGTCACAATAAGTCAGACAGCTGTGTTCTCAGCTTCATTTGTGTTTATTTTCCTCTCAATAAATAGACTGAGAGAAAGCCCTGTACTTCTGAGGTGATAAGATCCTCCCGGCTTGTTCTTCATGCTGACCTTGGGCACTGCAAAGTAAAAATCAATGCTCTTTCAGAAGGACAGAAGGCAGTATTCACTTTCTGTTAAGGTAGTATGCTACTTTAACAGAAGGCAAGACTGGAAGACAAAACCTGTTTGTTAATGCATCACAGCAGAGTGTTTATCTCAACTGATAGATACAGAGACACTGGTATGGATATTAAAGGTAAGACTATGTCTCACCAATAGTGACAAATTGTTTCAAGTTAGGTATTCTGTAGTTAGCTTAATCTATCTCAAATCACACATGCCTCTCTCTGCCTTATGGAGCTGATAATACATACAAAAGAGCCTCAACAGTCTTTAAAGCTGCTGTAATAAATATTTTCATGTTAAGAAAACCCACAACAAATTGTCACCCAACTCTACAGTTCCCCTCAGTTCAATGGAGCTTAATAGCGTGGCATCTGCATTGTGTCTAGACTAGGGTGACCGTACGTCCCCTTTTTCTTGATATGTCCTCTTATTGGGAGCTATAACATGCGTCTGGCCAGGATTTTGCATGCTTTGACCTTTCTCTTTAGGTCCCACCTTCTCGCACACCACCATTGATTGCTTATGTAAACACACTTTACGCAAACTGCATCTAAATCCTTACCCTCAGCACAACAACAGCCAAGAGACAGCAGCTTGCTTGTCAACCGTGGCACTTGGAGCCTAAATGGCATAAAAAATGCCCAAACGCAGTGTGGGCCGGTACTCACCGGTACGCAGTACCGGCACTTCTACATTTTAATCTTTGGCGTACCAGGACTTTTTCTTCTTCTCACAAGCTGCCAGAACTCTTTTCTGCCCTCTTCACTGGTGGACATGGAGTAGGGAGAAGCATACATTTGCTCATCATTGTCAGCTTTCATGAACCACAACCTGTTTTGTGAATCTCAGCCCAGATGGGGAGGGGCAATAAAAAAGGTTGATGTGTTGCTACAGCCAACTTTCTAAATGCTGAACTTGTTCTGCATGAATGGTTATGATATTGACAAGTAAAAACTTAGCATCAACAAACAAGAGACTGACCACCATGAGGAATTAATGAATGAGAACAATGTACCATTATGAAACTGCTGTACCTGGAATTAATATTATACTAGTGGTAAGATATATAGAATGCTATTATTTGATATTACAATGAATACACTAACTTTAGCCTCAATCAAACCTTAACAAGAAAACTGTTTTATTTGTGAATCAGTTGAATTCTTGAATCTCAGTAAGCTGTTGAAATGTTACAGATAGGCCAACTATAAATCTGTAGGCAGACATAAGCCAAATAAAGTGTAACCTATAAATATATTAGTATTATACTAACATGAAACTTTTTATTTAATGTTATATCATTGTATTAATATACTTATTTATACTACTTACTCCTCCAGGTGGATAGAGCCTCTGCAGTAGACAGATGTAGATTTAGCCAAAGCCAAGGTGTCGTCGTGCCAATATGTGCTCCCTCTAGCAGCCAACACATTCCCCTTGTTCTGTTTTACTAAAATTATTGTTGTAATATAAATTGTGTGTCTTTGTGTGTGTGTGTGTGTGTGTGTGTGTGTGTGGTGTTCTTTTGATTCCCCAAGTCTCCCATAAACAAACAAAAGAATGCAAGTTAAATGTATATCAAAATGACAACTAATATTGTGATTACATGAAGTTAGAATTAAAGAAAATAATAAAAGAGAATAAAGAAGAAGTGGAAATAAGTTACATCTGTCAGGGTCAAATTAAAGGAGGGAGTTTTCCCCCTTCTTATCAGAACCTGGAATCCGGGATTATTCAAGAATTTCAAAGCCACTTCCAATTTGCGAAAACCCAAGATGTCAAATTTCGTGACTATTAAGATTTAAGATTCAATTGATATTCAATAGTATTGAATTATTATTCTTACAAAATCCTAGAGAGAGATAACTGACCAATTTTATTAAAGATGTTCTTCGCTCCACCTTCAGGAATAATGTCTGAAGACCACTCCTTTTTCTTCCCTAATATAAACCCCAATGAAACTAACACCAAGGAACCTACTTTCTCCCTGTAGCCATTTAAGGTCACAAACATAACTCCCCCAGTTTCCTGCCGTGCTAACACCCCTCAGTGTCACAGGAACAATATATTCTCCACAAAAGAAACAAGAACAAAGAAAAGCTATTTGCATTCAATACATACACACATTACCTGATAACAATAATATAATGAAAACATTAAATAACCTTAAACCCGATCCAAAAGCATCTTCTCTCTGCTCTAATGAGGCTTCTGATGAAGCCTTTTACATGCAGATTTGCAATTCCATATGAAGCCTTAGATCACCATACTTTGACCCTGAGTTAAGTGTAAAGTTATGTTAAACATCATTATATCATAGTCAGATGAGTTAGTAAATAGTTAAAGATTATAGCAGATGCTCTTTGCTTGAGAACTCAAAACCCAGATCTTTCCCATGAATCAGAACTTGGCCCGATCTGGATTTTTGATCAAGCTAGTTCATGCAAGTCAGCGTGACTTGGTGTTCCCTTTATTTGTTATTTATCTAGCCTATTTCTTGCCAAACAGCTGCACTCTGCTAATCTCTTAGCCTTAGACAATTAGACTTGTTGTCAGTAAAAGTGCAGATAGCTGTATTTCTCTCTGAGATGTCACATGACACTTTGTGACTTGATTTGATCATCTAAATATTAAATCTTAACTGTTAAGAATAACTGTGTTATTGTTTACAGTTACTTTCAAACAAACACGTCACATAGGTTATTTCCCCTTGTGTGTACTTGAATCCCCCGCCCACAGCACCAACCTTCCACACAATGCGGGTGTCCGTCTGCCCCTGCCCCCTGCCCCCGCTGTCCTCTTTTTCAAAAACCAAAATATGTTCACCCTAGACTAGACAAAGCAGGCAGTTATAAATGAAAAAGCTCTTAACAAACCCACTGTAACCTATATGCCCGGCATCAAACAGCAGACAAAGTTAACAACTTACTTGTGAACATAGTTGGCATTTAGCCAAATATTCCCCTCAGGAGTTGGTGGACACCAAAGAAGATCAAAAAGGTGGGGGAATATTGGACCATATTGGCTAGAAATGCGAATAAATTCTAATATTGTCTAACTATAGACAAAAAATTTTCCCGAGCACAGCAACACAATGAGTTGATGGTAGATAGCAGGATAAATCTATGAAAAATCAAAAACAAAAACAGTTTGTTTTTGATTTTTCATTGTCTGACTATCTATAAGCAACCATTAGTAACGATGTTGCCGTATCGACTTAGATTAGACTTAGATTTATTAGTGTTTATATTATGTGTCACAAGGCAAGTGGCCAAAAAAATTGTTTATCAGTTTAAATAGAGACTTTTAGTGTCCCATAATACTTTAAATATGTAAAATTAAATAATAATTATCAGCATAAGCCTTAGAAAACATACTGAAAACACTAGAGAAGGGCTTTAAAACTGTGGTCCAATTAGCGCATCCATCATCCAATCATTTCAACCGGTTTCCAAAATGTGACATGTTAATTTATGTTTGCTAGTGTTAACGGTATCTCCTCAAAAGCCGTAAAGGTGTTGATGTACTTGCACTACTATCAGCCCTAAAACATAATTTTGGTCATCCTGTGTGCACCAACAGCATCCCTCTTATTCTCCCTATTAGCTCAAAAGAAATTCTATTGATTGGTATTGCCACTTCTCTGCCTGCAGGAAGTGATGAGTCAAAACAAACTCCCTAAGTCAGCAGTGTTTTTTTTGTCTCTACTGTGGCTTTTGCATGCTTTGTAAATCCCAGACTGGCAGGGTTAGTAAACACACCTTAATTCAAGCCTTTATTGCTTTTTATTGTTTCTCCACTATGAAAACGTGAGCTCTGACCAACTGCAAAATGCAATATATGACAGAAATATACAATCCGTCTCTACCCCTGCAAGAATATTTCAATGTTAAGGTATTCTACTGTAGTGCATGAGTGAGACCTTTGCTTTGGACTTCTCTGACTGCTCTGTCATGGAGACGCTGACTGAGGACAGGTGGGAGAGATTTAGCTGTACAGTATTGCTTTCCTCCAACCAAATCAGAAAATCCATTCAAGCACATTAGCTCAACCGCTAATTGCTAGACTCTGTGTGTCTACGTGCACACATTGATCTGTCCACAACCTCCACCAGTTGAAATGGAATTGTGAAATTAAAGACTCTAAGTGGACAGATAAAGGGTTTTATGCAACATCCAGCCACAATATTCAGATATGATGAATAGAAATGGCCACTAGAGCCTAAATTTATAGGCCAGTAGTGGATTTTGTTCAGCTATAGCATCAGAACTCTTTAGCTTAGAGTGACATATGCTGTTTAAATTCACCATGAATAATTCAAGTCTAGGGACATAAATGTGGCCTCTTCACAAAGCTCTGCACAATCAAATCACTCTTCTCTATAGATGTGTTATTTTAAACATCCTGTTCTCCAACCTTATTTTAAAAAAGTAAAATCCACTTTCCACATGCAGCCAAAACTACTCTGGAACTAATTTGTTAATCCTGCCTCACTGATCTCATTTTTTTCACTTGCACTTTAGATTCAATACAAAGAGTTTGGAGCTATTTGGTCCAATGTTGCTGTCCTATTATACTGTCAACAGTATTGTGATCAGCATTAGCGCAGAGTGCAGAGATCACTTGTTAATCAGTGCATCCAGTTTCTTTTTTGTGCTAAGTCGATTATGAAGTTGAGTAGCTTGTGCACACCTTAAATTGCAACATTACATCTGTGAAATCACCCATCATGCATTTTAAGGCTTGGAAAACGTCCCTTGAGACAACAGTTTTATTGAAATTTTGCATCAAATTAACACCTGATGAAGCTGAGGTGGGATGGGCAAGAGTCAACCAAATGCTTTGATCGGACACGCTAAGAGGCTCCTCAATCAAGGCAGACATACACCACATACACAGACATACCCATCTTATAGTCTCATTAGACCCGGGGCCTTTAGTGTGAAGCCGCTTCTACATATACCCAGAATATTTTTTTGTTGTCTGGCTTCATTAACCCTAACCAAAGCAGCCACACAGTGCTGGTTATTAACTTAGGGTTTCCCAATCCATGACGCATATTCCCAAAAAAAAGGTGTGGTGTTTGCAGCATATGACCAGTTGTAAACAGTCTACTGGCAGCATCTTTTACAAAGAGCAAACTGTAACATTAAACAAATATGAAGAAGTTAACACATAACCCAGGCTAAAACCAATGCAGCTGCAGCTGACAATTTGCCTGATACAGATTTGTGAAGTGGTTACATCTGTTACAACCTTTGGAATATGAGTCCTGCTACACATTATTTTTCCTGTTAAATAATAAAAGATATAAAATTGAAATATAATATTGAAATATTCACACCCTGATATGACCCTTTAGAAATAATCTTAAAGATCTACTCAGAGTGCATCACGCAGCTTAATGAAATGTTAGTGCTATGAAGTCATATTTATGTAGAGTCTGTGTTCTGTGATGTGTGTGCGTAATTAACCAAGTGTTTGAGCTTATTGTTACACAAAGCTGACCCAAAGTAAAATGTACAGCCTTGCCTTGGGTGGTTTTGATGTCCGTTTTTGAACCTGTCATGGCAACTATGTGGGCCCCAGGCAAATATTGCTAGTGTCCTCAGGCAGAGTAAACAAAGTACTACTGTCAACCCCAAAACCACTCACAGCAGTGAGGATTCACTGTTTGGTTTAAAGCCACATATTAAATGTAATGTTTTTTTAGTTTTGTGGCATGTGAACATGAAGTGCACTGTGTCCCACAGGCAGAACTCCCCGATTTTCTTACTCTCTTCTCTCTTGTACTTGTTTAAACCTGCCTAATAACACTTTGGGCTTCTCGCTAAAAGTGAACTGCTGGAAAAGCCTTTTCCTTTCCTTTGAGCTTTCTAGAAAGTTGCACTTGGGGACCTGGCGAGCCATGACTCTTCATTTTGCTTTGTGTTCATCCCCAAACAATGACATCATCTATCTAAAGCGGTGCTCTGCACAAGTACCTCCATTCTGACCTCTAATTGGCGAGGCAGTATGTGCCAGAGGGGACATTACACTGCATTCCTAAATGGCTACTCTGGGCCACTGCACAGGACATTTAGTTAAAGTTGGTCATTCTCCATCCCTAGAGAGCCAGTAAAGAGTTTGCCACACTGCCTGGAAGAAAGTGAAAAGACATACAATGTGCTGTAGATGACAAGATTCTGCTGTGATGTCCCTGGATGCGGTCAAGATGGCAGGCTGCACGGCATGGAGCTAAGAAATGCCCCACTGCATCTGGCTAATAAGCTGTAAATGATCGTCTGAGCTTCACTCCCTTCTTCTTCTCTGTATTCTTTTTGGTATAATAAGAAAAAATTCCATTGGATCAAGCTTTTTTAACAGCAGGGGGAATGGGTCCCACCTGCAGCATCCCTTGTTTTTCCAGCATTACCTTAACGTAATATGGATGTAAATTACAGACAACGGGGGTTTAGCACACTCTCTGAAAATTACAGTAAATCCACATAGCTTTTTCCTTTTCAAAAATATTGTGTGGTGAACAGGACAAGGGAAGTCAGAATTTGTTGGCATATTTGTTTGAAAGTTTTGAAGGTTATTTGTGGTAACTTTTGGCATTCTGTAATATAGTGGAATAGTAATTGGACATTTTTATTTTCATCACTCTTTTTCAATCATTGTTTGGTAGAATAATTAAAACAAAATTTACAATCCGTAACAAGATGCATCTTCCCTCCATGCATCTTTATTTTTTCAAAATGGCACGAATGGTTCCTGAGATACTGTGTTTGGACATTTGAAGCTGCAATAATCAATATTTGTATCAATAATGGATCAAATGAATCTTTGTAATGTGACAGGGATTGCTTGTAGTCCCAAACCCACAGAAAATTATCAGTCTGACTCTGCAGCACTTTGGAACTTTTTGTGTCTTTCAGCTTAAAAAGTGCTATAACTTTTTTGGTTTAACGTCACTGGTCTCACCTTCATCAGATTTTAAGTATTGCTATTTATGTTTATTATACACGGCCCCTGTCAAATGAACTTGTTTTTCTTGTAAATAAATAAAACAACACAGTGCAGCGTTTATCAGCTGGTGATGTGGAGCAGGAGGTTCAGAAGTAGCAACATCCTTCTTTGACAGCAGGCAACTGGAATGTGGTCTTAGTCTTTAGGAAACAGAAAATGCTGCAGATAGCAGATAAATGGTTAAATTATTATGTAAAATTAGTTCAGACCATGTTAGTCTAATTTCATATCCTTGGTTATATGCTTTTGTAAGAACCAGCATTCATAACAACACTATCATATCCGTCATAGTGATACATAGTGTTGAAGCTTTGGGCTGTTTTGTCAAGGAATCATTTATGTTTAAATAAGAAAATCTCACGTCCTCTGTCTGACGCAGCAGACATGCTGAAACCCAAATGCAAAAGTGGTCTCTGCTGTGATGTTATTAAATCAAATTTAAACCTGAACTGGGAAATGATGGCATCATATTGTCCTTTTGTGTTTGCAATTAAAACAGAGTGACATATTGTTTGACCTGCCCATAAATAATAAATATCATTTTCACAAACTGCATTATTTTTAAACCATTACATTTCCATATGAAATCAATATAGCCTTATTAACTGTGGTTTCTTGTGGGCTTGGTTACAGTCCAGGCTGTAGCAGATAAGAAATGCTTACATGACACATTAGTATTGCTAATGAACTGGTGAAAATACCACGCCGTTGTTTGTGTTAGATTCATAATGTCATGCGTTTAAAATGTATATTTAAATCGCCCAATCATTGAATGTTATTTTTATATTCAAACTAACATGCACATACAGTATGGGTTTAAATCTATGGCCTATATAGAAAGAGATAATTTCCAAAACTATTAAATTGCATAGAATAGAAGAGGTGCTTCCAGAAATAGAGATACACATTACTTCCAATTACTCATGTCTGCAGTTGTCAAGTGGGCAAGCAAGCTGCTGTTGTTCATATGTTTTGATCTTGGTTTGTGTGAGCTTAAGACAGTAACTATGTACTTCACTGAAGATGACATTAAGTTTTTGCACTACTTAATGTGGCATGAAGTGTATTATGCATTACTTTGTCTGTTTGTTTGTATGTTTTGTAGGTTACACACACATAAAGCAATTTTGGTGATTTCCTATGATTAGGTTTTGTTTTTTTTTTGTTTTTTGGGGTGTGTGCTCTGCCTAATAGTTTTAAGTGGGCGGGACTTAATTGGAAACACAGCAGAGCCCAAAAATTCTATATACAGGGTTAGGCTATGGGGTGCCTTTCAAGCCGAGTACTTTCTACCCTGTGTGTTAAGTGATGATTTGCCAATCCCGGCCATTCCCCTCATATTTTCCTGTGATCGCATGATCAAGACCTTTCTGGAAAATGAGATTGCACACTGTTGTCTGTAAATTGTGGTGGCGATGGAGTAATGGATGAGACACATGCCTTTGGTGTGAGAGGCCAGGGTTTGATTCACACTGCGACACACCATCAATGTGTCCCCGAGCAAGACACTTAACTCCTAGCTGCTCTATGTGTAAATGCAACTGCTAATAAAACATATCCCCATGCTAAGTTTTTTTTTCAGCCTTCAGCTCCAAACTCCTCATTTTGCCTCACCTCCTCTTTGGAGACAGTGTGAAAACATGCGCTTTGCTAGAAAAGCCTGGGATCAGAGCATTTAATTCCTGCAGTGCTTAATAATGATACATGTAATGGAACAAAAGTGTAGATCAGGGTTGATTTTTCTTTTTATCTACTTTCAAATGTAGGCTACCAACCATATTTAATAATCCTTTCCATTGTCATGTTAATTAGAAAATGGGAATGGCCCAATTACACACCTTAATTAGCAAGTAAACACACACACAAACACACACAGCCACAAACAAACATTCCATCATGCAGAGTTTACCAAGTGTCAGGGCCTCCTGTCCTACCCTCCACATCTTTTACAGGGTCTGTGCTTCTCTTCAAGGTGACTAATTTAATTTCCCTGATTTGACTGACCTTTGCCAGAGTTGTTTTGATGGCAATGATTTCCTGTCTCTTTGCCTCAGCTTTCGCAGCAAACAGAGTGTGAGTGTGGCCGTCTGGTTTATGTTGCGGGCTCTCAGATGAAATGTGAAGTGAGCTGTAAAGAGATCCTTGTGTGTGGCTGAGGGTCGCTATGCAGAAATAGGTGAAGCCAAACAGGTTTTGAGACAATAGATTGAAGTGCTGTAAAATGCTTGCGCTGATGGGTCTGAGACTCCTCTTAAATTGCTTGAAAGATTTTAACAACATTATCCATTATATTAGAGGGTCATTCTGATTTCTCCTCTTAGGATCTAGACTAGTATCAGTCCTGTCCACAGTATGTATGTGTGACCAGCATGTGTGCATAAAAACAGAACTCAAGAAAGTACACGCTCAGATGAAAATTTAACATTGAATTACTGCATTACTGTGTTGAACCTTTCTTGAAATGCATTTCTCCACAAATTGTTTTAAAAAGAACAAAACATGCCAGAGGTATCAGTTAATCAAATCCAAACTGAAATAATGTAAAAGTGAATATCTTTTGACGTTCAGTATATTGTACAAACTGAAATGTGACACACTTTGTGACAATGTAATGCACTTCACGAGGCATGTCTTAATAATAGTACAATAGTTCAAATACGCACTGTAACATGAAGTAAACCACCCTTAGACCTCAAGAGTTACAGTACTGGATGCATTGGAGCATGTAGAAGATGTGAAGCCATCATGTTCTTCTTCCAGCATGACAAATAAATCCTAAAATTAAATCCTGTGCGGTTTTCTTCCCTGTTTTGGCGTGTTACCCTGTGTAAATAGTGTGAAATCACTGCGTTGCCTGCATGCTGGTGCATGTCCATCCTTGTGCGTGTCCATGAGTGCAAAATGGCGCTACTTCTGGTCAAAAATGCCAAAGGTTATAATAAAGGATAAGTGATTTTGTTGATTTTTGAACTCAACTGCCAAACAAATACATCCCTCATTTCAGAAGCTCGCCTCCCTCAGAGGTATCTCCAGTGTTGAAATGCCTTTGCCCTTGCATGGTTTTATAACTTTCTTTCTGTTTATACTCTTCAGACCTTTTCCTCTTTGGCCAACACATTCTCACTCCCAACTCGTCACATATGAATGTCAAGACCCCTTGGTTTTGCTTTTAATGCCCTGGGTACCACTTTTGTGTCACTTTTGAACATGTGGGACTCCACGGTCAAGTTAGCAATAAATATGCAACAATACTAGACTTTCAAAATAGAACTAGTGGTTAACATTGTAAAACGTCGCAATTTGGTAAGGTTTAGGAAAAGGTTATGGTTGGGGATAAAAAAAAACTTAACTTTCGTAAGCTTAGGAACGTTCCAGCCCAGAACGTCTTTGAAGATGTTTCAAATGGTCCAAAAAAACATTGATACTGTCGCAACTGTACTTTGTACTAGAATAGTGAGCACAGGATCAACTTACATACATAATATTATATTCCCCAAAGCAGTTTTTTTTGCTTTCACCTCAAAAAAGAGCCTTATTAATAAAAGAAAATGCCAGCTTACAGTTCTTTGTTCCATCCTCCTCTGCATTCAGGGAGATTCTTGCGGGCCGTGCATAGTGTACTACCCATGGGGAGAGTGTCTTTAACAAAGGGTCTGACCTGCAATGACCTGCACGGCAAGCAGTCTTTTTATCTTTGTATTTGAAAAGCACTGGGAGTTTCATGTCTGGCAGCTTTCATTGTTAGCGCTGAACTACATCCTCCAAATGTATTTTAATCTGTCTGTTTTACTGATAGATTTAGATTTACTGATGAAATCTGTTACAGCATATCTGCAGTGCTGCAGATCATTTGCATCAGTTACCTTCAGTTCTACCTTTTCTCTGTTCATCATTTGCAATGTCTTATCTGGCATCATTAGTCTTGATGTAAAGTATATAAGTACATTGCTGGGAACATTTTGAAGGCCACATTTCTATGGGAGTTGAGGCTAATAGATCATAGTGTAGTGTCTTGCTTCCTGTTGAACCACTGTTACTTTGGGATTGTATGCGTTTGTCTCACATGTGCCTGTTAGAATGAGCATAAACACGTGGTGGAGAATCTTTGATAAGATCTAGAAGACTTTATATGCCATGGGGTACCACTTGTTGCCTCAATAAATTCACTGTTAGGGAGCATTGTTTCTGTATTTCAATATTTCTGTAAACTTTACTGTCACAGTCGACAATTCCTCAGCAAGGATAATTTCTTATGTCGAAAGCTAAAATCATATTTTGGGATGAAGTGGTATCATAACTAATTGGCCCTTTGTTTTGACACTATATAGCTTATTTGGATAATTATTTGGACCAAATACTTCTGGATAATTTGCGCAAACAAGAGAGGTAAAATGCATTTTTTATTTTATGATGTTTAAATCATTTCACTTACTTCATCAGCCAATTTGTAGCTTATTAAAGTTATCCACAGCCATTTTGGCTGAGCTGCCAAAGCTATTTAATTGGGTGAAAGACATTGTTTGAAGTGAAATGAATTAACAAGACATTTATCTATTAGTTTAAAACAGTTGATGTCTTCATATTGTAATATGTACTTTTTCTTAGGATTTAGGTTAACAGCACTAATCAACCTCTTTTCCCAAAGTACTTGTTTGTCCTTGGAGTGCCTTATGGTGTAGTATAGAATCAGATAGGTTCTAGTAACTGAAAAAGCTCTTGGTGATCAAAAGAAATAGGAAATAATTACACTTTTAATTGGTGTTGATCAACGTCCTTGTTGTTTTCTACCTGCATGAGAATACTAGCTACAGTATGTTTGGAAGCTTTGAACCACCAAACACAGTAAAAAGTAGTTTGTAGTAAACCTCTGGGGCATCGAGTAAAATAACTACACTTTTTTGTTTTACATTTAGGAGAAGTTGGACTCTTTTAGAAGCGCCACTGCTACATACGTTATATTGACTTAATGGTATATCAGTTTTAGAATTGGTGTATCCACTGGCCTTACTGCATGTGGAGGATTTGAAAAAAACCTCCACACCATGTAAAAGTCACTGAAATGAAATGAAGAGGTACCTGCACACTTAAATTCCCTTTCCTTTCCCCTCCTTTCATCCAGTCACTCTGATGTCTGAAGTCTTTGTCTGGCACATGTGTATATGGAAACTGGCTGGACACCCTGTTAACAAGTCTACAGTACACGTTCAAGACATCTAGGACAAATCTAGCTATGGGAATCAGGTTTCTTGAATCTCCTATCCTGATTACGCAAAAGGCATTTAAGTGATGTTTAAGACATGGACGCCATCCAGTCTCAACCGGACTCAAGTTCTAATTAGCCAGAGTAATTCAAAACAGCTGTGTCAGTGTGCAGGGCCTTCAAAATATACAAATACTTTGTGCGGAGGATCAGGTGCCAGCCCAGCAGGACTGGAATGCTCAGGCTCTGTGCTGCTCAGAAGTCTCAGAAACACTGGGTGGTTTGGATGGGGAGGTGCCGGCCACCATGGCCACATGGGTGACTTGATTAGCTTTACTGTACCTGTAGCTTGAAGGTTACAGTCCAAACAGATCGTGTACAGTGTTGGAAACATTACACCTTTACAAGGGACAGGTTTGCCACACATTTTCCAACACCGGCCACTGAAGGGGCCCCACCTGCAATTTAACAGCTTGCTTATCTTTCTGCCTTTAAACTGCCAGTTCCACATTCTCTTAGCAGGATGTAACTTGTGAGTGACAGCTAGGTATATTACATTTTATTACCCTGCAATGGAAAAGCAGTGCGATAGGGCTCTAATCGGGGACAGGCAGCGGCATTCTCTTACATGGCGAGGAGCTCAGTCAATGCACAGACGGCTGATAGGATGATAGTCTTTAAACGGGGGGCATTTATTTCCGAGCTCCACTGGCCAGTTCATCTGGGTAGGGATAAAGAGGCAGCAGCCAGGGGAAGTGAATCAATTTTAGGGGGTTGCGTAGAGGCAACTTTTTCGACATGGAGGTGAGGAAAGGTAAACTGAAAACAATATCTGTGCTCCATTTGCAGCTCTGCAGGCCATTAGGTCACTGCATGACAGGACAGGAAGTCTCAGGACACCACTCGCCTGGAGACCAAACATATCAGTCTGCTTACTAGTATATTTAAAAATCTGATGTAGTAGCGCTTGCATTTTTCATTGATGTTCACTCCAGCAGCCTGACAGATGGCATTTAGCAGGAGTCTCAGTAATCACAATCCATAATATAAAAAGGCTGTAAAAGTCTGATGAATAAAAGCAGTTGTTGATAAACCTCAGATCATTAAAATACTCTCTCTTTAGGAGGGGATATTAAAAATGTCCTGCTCATGAGATGCATACAGCCAGGTAATTCCCTTCCAGGATTTGCAGTCCTTGTTCATGAACAGGCAGGCAAGCCTCTCTGCATACAATTAGGAAAGCTTGATTTGTTCCATTTCTCTTTATGTTCATTGCAGCGCCTTCAATGGTTCTCCGGCATTCTTATTGCCCTGACTCAAGTAATAAAGGGCTTTCGGATACTTCCAGGTGACTTGAATGCAGATTTACTGTTTTATTTATCCCCACATCATGGGATTGGTTTTGCTTGAGTCTGTGATCACTGTGTACGGACACCAACGTAAAATGGGGAGGCACTACTTCACTCAAGTAAACTAGTTTGAGATTTATCACACAGCTTGATCATTCACAACTGTAACACAGTTCTACTATTATTGCGTGTAACTACTCTGTTACGCGTCATCTTTTTCCAAACTCATAGCTGTCATAGGCATGAATGTTGACGTCTCATTTAAAATCTTACGATTTCACCTCCGCTGAAATGATTCTGCAGCCCTTTTCATGACTACACCGCACACTCTCTTGTCAGGTTGAGTGAGTTCCTCTGCCTCGGCCTGCAGCTTATTAAAGCATCGTCAGGCTGGAGGTTTCAGCCAGAGAGCTCATGCCATTATGAGTCGCCTGTGGCCTTGTGAGCTGCTTCAACCACTGGCTATAGAATGCCAGGTGATTCAATATGGCCTGAAGATAGTGGGTCTATATGGATAATCCTCTCTCGCTCACATACTTCCACGGCCTCTCAGTATTCTTTATGCTCTAGTTCCCTTTTCACTCAGCTGTTAGGGGACGGACATCTGTTGGAATCAGCTCTGCAGTGGCGACAAAAAAGTGGGTGTAGTATGGATATTTCTCTGTTAATGATAGTGTGTTTAAGCAGGTATATTAATTTCATCAGCAGGGCTTGTGCTATAAGTACCATCAGTGCCTTTAGGTATCATCAGTACACTGGTGTGTGTGATGGTTTAGCATTGCAAAAGCGAGACAGGAAATGTTTGCTGGTTTGTTTACTTTGATCTCCAAAACTGGATATCAGTCAGTGATCAGGCCATATGAAGCAGATGAGTTTCTGATTTCCCTTAACAGCTCCGGGTTTGTCGATAGTAAACATGTCCTAGTGTATCCCCTTGGGGAGTGCTGTGATCACAGGCAAAAGGTTTGAGGCACAGCATGAATTGCTGCACCCAGCTGGGTCAGGTCACGTAGAGAGCCTGGATATCTCTGATGCTACGCTTGTGCTCTCGTTTACAATAGAAAAAAAAAAATCTAAGTGAGGGTCAGGACCCAAAATGTGAAACAGGTAATTCGAGAGCTGACCTGAGTGTATCCATACTTGTGACCCAAAAGGTTACTGCATGTACTTTTATTTCTGTATCAGAAAGCACTTATGCCTCATGAAGACTGTAGTTATTCTTTGTTTGGCAAATATTTCAGTGCCATTCTGTGTGCAAACAGAGTGCATGCCCCTCTCACCTGGTGTTCTAAACTCTCTCAGCCTTAGACATTTTATTGATTGAGGGTTTTCTTTACCTCCACTTGCCGTGTTATGGATTGACATGAATTGGAATGAAATAACTGCAAAGAACTAAAACATCTTCACACTTCAGATTGAATTTTGGGGACAGTCTAAAAATGTACTTATTTTACCTTAAAATTGCCAGGTTTAACTCTCATATGCCAACTGCCAACGACAGGGAACATGTCAAATTAGTGTCTGAGGCCCCCGAAGCTGCTACTGTGATCTGATCCTGCTGGGCCCCCGCAATTCTGGTTCTGTGCCAAACTTTGGTCTATGATCATAGTTCTCCCTGAAGGGGCAGAGGAAGGTATATTTGTATATTATTATATATCACTGGTGACCACTGGCAGAAATGTGCCTTAAAGAGCATCAAAAGTAGAACTTAATTAGCCGGGCTTGACTGTCACAACTTGGTCTACATGCGGTTTTAGAGGCTTTAGAGTCTGTTCACAGACCAGATCAGGGGTTTGAGAGAAAGAATCCTTGGATTTATTTGTCTTGTCTCTATTGTGGCTTTAAAATTGTGTCTAAATAGAAAAATAACATTTATCAAGGGCTTCAATCAACCAACAGCTTTTGATATGCAACCTGAAGTGGTGGATGGCAGTTGTTCTGGTTTTGTACACAATTCTTAAACTGTTGATATGGGACTCTCCCTCTCTCCTCTTGCTCCAGTAATTACTGCTGCTCATTCTGTCAGGTGTAAAGTATGAAGAGATGTCACTTTAAGGAATTCCTTGTCAGAGCTCCTTGTGCTTGGTCTTACTGTGAGTCTCGAGACGTTCTTGTTGTTGTTTTCTCATTGAATCTGCTAAAAATAAAACAGTTAGTTTAGTCAACTAATCTGTCCTTGTGCAGAAACATCCATGAATATGGAGTGTTTTTCTTCTGCATTTTGTATACATTTTGTAATTGAATATTGCTATGATTCCAATGTGGCCCCATGTCTATAGGGACTATATCAAATCACTGTTACAAACATCAATGAAGACAGTGTATTGGATAAAAAAGTTTCCAATGAGGTGAGAAATGATTTATATTCCATGCATTTAGCTGACTTTCCCAAACAAAGTGACTTACAGTGATTAGTCGACAACCTGATACACTTGCTGTTGCCGAGATCAAAGCTGCGACCTCTTGGCTACTTGACGGTCTCCCTAACCACATGCTCACACTGCCAACACATCTGACCAAAATCATAGCAAAAGCATGCGGGCCCATGTGTGACTGTGAATATAAATCACGACCATGCTTACATGTAGTCAGTCTCATACTGTTGAATAATAGCAGATTGACGTGGTGTGTGGACATGTGCAGGTGCTGCCAGCGGGACAGCAGTGTATAAATAAGGATGAGAAGCCATTCAGAATGGCAAAAAGGTCTCAGGAACATGACTTGGCATCACATTAAATTCCCTTGTTAGGAATCTCCATCTCATAAAAGGTATTAGCAGCAGGGGATGTGAGCCACTGGCGCAAGTGCAGGGGCATGCAAACGCATAGGGATTCATACAAGTGCATACAGGAGCAGAACCTTGAAGCATAGATACACATGTTCGTGGGCTTGTTTTAAAAAACCTTAATTCTAATTGCGTCTCATTAATTTCTCGCTGTTGCTTTAATTAGGCTACTTTTGTTCCATACAAACATTATATTCTAAATACGATCAAAAACCGGCATAGGACTCATAACCATGATACTGCACATGTATGTGCACAGGTGTGTCAACTCAAGTCATGTAACCAAAATATATAATGATTGAATCTGTAATGATCTGCACTATATAAGTGAAACTAAGGATGATCAGGTTTGTTCCTGGAACGACAGCTGTCAGTATACGCCGCAGAGGATAGTTAATGCTGAGGTAGAAAAGAGTCTGCTGAATCCCATGCAGACCTTCCCACCCCAACAGATCTTTTTCTATAGATACACAAAATGATATATCACACTATACAAAATACTGCAGGAAACTATCAAAGAAAAGTTGTGACGCAGGTTTTGTCTTTGTCATGTGGAGCTTTTTAGGCCACATATCTAAGTTGCTTAATTAAATTAAATGCAGAGTTATTGCAGGCTAAGTATGCATTTTAACATGTGTAATGCAAATAGAAATAGACTCTTAAAAAAGAACATTCCCAAATTATGTCAGAAAACTGAGGTGCAGGTACCTCAGTACAGAAAGAAAGTTAAAGAAAGTGTTGAGTCAAAGGCACTGCTTTCTAGACGGACAGCTGGAGCTGGAATATGAATAACAATGTTTCATATGACATATTATTAAAAATCAAAACATATTGTGCATGTAAACATACTCACTGAAAGACTAGTCTGTGTCTTGTTTCTGACAAGTTGAAGGTGAAGTTGACTGAAGTTGAATAAAGTAGATTAAAGAGGATGTCTGGTAGTCCTCTTCCTGAACTAAACCTTTGGAAACGTAAGGTCACACACTGTCACCGTACAGTATAACACTACTTCCACCAGCGGTTTCTCAGCGGGACAGGTAAATGAACACACACAGACACACATTTCATCCATAAATTAAAGATAAACATGTCACCTACCACCTCCGCTGAGCAATCTCGACTTAGGAAACATGCTGCCTGCGTTCTCATTTTGTTGGGGTATTACATGGCCTACATTTGACAGCTGTGACAGCACTGTCACATAAACAACTGCATATGATACAGCGTATCCAATGTGTTTTATAAGCAACGGGTGACTGGTTTGGTCTTAATGAGGACAGGTAAATTGTTTTTTTTCTCAACACTTTTCTTCTAACATGTACAGTCAACAAGGTGGAGGGCTTTAATCTGCACTAACAAGCTGTCATCCACATTCATGGCAAATCGCCTCTTGGTTTAATGTATGATGTGTATATAATAAGATTCAAGTAAATGTTCAGTGAAATGTGATTGTAAGTAATGTAATATGACAACAGCAAAGTGAATTTACAGCTGGTTCGAATGCAGTAAAGGAGAGTCACACACATACAAATATGCAAAGTGAAAATACATTACACAAATACATGTCTGCATACTTTTTATGCCTGTTCAGATTAGTAATCTACAACTTGTCAGTTTTCACATGTTTTGTAGTGTCCTGTATGTCAGATACGACTGAAAGCACAAATCAATTCAAGGTCCTATTTACAATCGTGACGCTGTGAACTCTAGTACAAGGTTTCAACCGCATCAATTGAATGCAACATTTCCTGCGCGTTCCACTGTTTTGACAAGGGTTAAAAACTCCTCACAGTCAGGCACACAATTGATTTAGGCTTGAATTGTCAAAGTGAACTGAAGGGCAAAGGGAGCAACTGGAAACAGGTTAATTTTGTAAAACCACATGCAAGTGCTGCAGGCATTAGTGGGCCCATTACAAGCTCTCATGTAGTTTAATAGATGTGGTTAGGGGGTGTTCTAATGCAACTATTGGAGACATTTAATTACTGTTCTGTTCTTTCAGCCGTCCTCCCCCAAACCTCATAAAACACTTTTTGCATTATGAGTGATATTTGAACTATGTGATCCACCCGTTCTGTTCTATTTTTGTGAACATGTGGCTTTTAGTTCAGTGTCTGTCTTGATTTTCATGTGATGTTAAAAACACACCGTTCGCAGCAGTGGTTTAGAGGAGTAAAAGTAAAACCTTTCATGAACTGGCTAAGAGCTGAATCTCTGTTGTCTCAATCAGCAGCAAAATGGACTTTTTTGCACATTAAAAAAGGTGCAAACCTTTTCTTAAAACACAGCCACTTTCAAATCCAGACATAAAACCCGAGATTGCAGCAATTAAAGAGAAACCCTGATTCAATCTTTGAAGCAATACATCTCTCAGTTATATGTTGTAATCCGACGTTTCTCGTATGGTAACATCCTGCCTACAATCAAATAAGTAATCAAGCTCACTTTACACATGTAGGGAGATAGCTTTGGCTCCAGCTGCAAGGAAGGTCGTCTCTCTCTCCCCCTTCCGTGTATAAGCCACATAAATCATGTATACACACACCCAGTTGAGCCCTGGCTCCCCTGCTCTGCACCCTAACACCCACCCCCTATGCCGCAGCCCAGATAAACACGGGCACAGATGAACACTTCAGGTTATCCCCCTGATTCCCCTGGGTACACGTGAAGGAGATCACAACATCAATGAATATGTAAAAAGAAGGCCTGGGAGAAGCGACAGGAATGGGCAGATAGCGCCGGGCTCAGGCTAATATTTCAGCGCATAATGATGTCATCTCGATGCTTCATCACTGAACAATTGAGTGACTGTGGCTTGTGATCTAGCGGCTGCTTATCTTGTCATTGAGGTCACACCCAGTGGAACAGAAAGGACAACAGTGCTGGGATTAAGTGTGGAACACAACAAAACAAAGGACATAAAAAAAAAGTAAAAGAACTATGAAACACAGAAGCGGCAGCATATCACTGTCAAGGATCAGTGAGTCTTTTAACTACTAAAACTATCCTTTTGAAAGTCTCAGAAGTGTGAATGGGCTGGTGGCAGTTAGGCGGGGTAGTCTACACAAACAAGTGCAGTGACGCCTAGGTACACCAGTCCCAGTCCATACAGAGCCAAAGCATTGATCAACCTCGCATTTGAATGAACTGAAGGAAAGGCGACCGAGGTATCGCCTTTCTCCTCCAGAGTTACCCACAGACTCTAGACTCACTGCATGTCTGTCGCAGCAAGGTCTCAACGGCATGTCCGTTGAGCTGATGATGACTTTAAAGCCATGTTTGCTGAAAAGGAAAAGGAGAAAAGAGAGAGGAAGAGACACCAACTCATCATGTTCTGTTTCATGTATTGACCACAAGTCTGCAGCCTCTTTAAAGGACTACTTATTTTGGCTGGACATAAACAAATGGAACACTTATATTGTTGACAACCTTAGAAATTAAAATATCAAATGAAAGACAATAAAATGGTTAAGTAATGCCATAAGCCTGGTTCATTCTGGTAACATGTGGTTACAGGTGACAACAGTGTTAAATGTAAGTGTAGTTTAATACCTCAGATGTTCATTGTGGCTGCCTACTTCTTGTTCTATAACTTCCTGCAATATAACAGATGCATTTTTGATGAATTATTGCAGTCAGTTCCACCCAATGTTTTGCCAAATGAAAGCTTTTAAAATATACAAACAGCATCAGGATGTGTTGGGTTTGCTTTAGCATTACCTTAATACAACTCTGATACAACTTACATAGAGTAGGTATGCATATATAGGCAATATGTATCCCACACAGAAATGTTGGACTCTGCCACTAACAATGAAATACTAGCCTACTATACAAAGAGAGGTAAATAAAGAATGCAAATACACTGACTGGCTATACCTGAAAAATAGTAAAAAATGTTTGTTGTTAATTGTTAATTGTTGTTGTTTTATAGTTTTAGACTGTCAATTTATGTACACAATATTCTCTTCCATTGCAATACGTCGGCACCAGGCAAACGTACAAAAGTAATGCACATATAAATATCTGCCACATTGTTCTTATTATTTTTATCTATTCTTTTAATATTCTTATACAACTTGAATTTGTTTATTCCATATTTATATATTTCTACATTTATTTATGTCAACGGTATGTTTGTCTACATGTAGCACCTTATCACTAAAGCAAATTCCTCATTTGTGTAAAACACTACCTGGCAATAAAGCTCCTTCTGATTCTGATAAATGTCATCAAAAACAGGGTTTGATTACATGAAGATCAATAACTTTATAGATGTTATTCTAAGCCTGGGCCGTAAGGTATACTTTCTGGCTTCGAAGTCCAGAAGGGCCCTGCCCACGCCTGACTTCATCAAGCACCACTCAATATTACCAAGTGTGCCTGATGTAGGCATGGGTATTAAACTATTTCTTACTCTATCTGTGACTGTCACAAGAGCTCTTCTTAAAACCAGGGTGGGTGGCTGGCAGTCAGTCACAGTTGGGATGCTGAGAGGTCACTCTATATAAGGATGTCATACTAAATGATGAGACGTCATTCCAGACTAAGGTTTATCCAGTAGTTAACAACAATTTGGGATCGTTTTACACTTCAGACACCAAATTTGAACATTAACATACCATATGTTAAAGCATCCAAAGCAACTACGCAGTCAACAACCAGGAACGTATACATGAGAACTGCAGGGATGAAGAGGAAGAGACAGCGCCTGGACGAGAGAGAAATGTGACCCACGACCAGTTCATCAGTTTATACAGCGCAGTGGGATTACAGATGTTGCATAGAGACAAAAGTATATAATGCGGATCGGACTGTCACTGTTAACATATAGACTCCAGTCTGCAATGTAGTTTATACTCTTCACTGATAAACCACAAAACTGTAGAGTAACAATAGGCTAAATGAGCAAAGGCAGTTTTTATGTCACATCAACACTTTCAAAAAGGGCGGCATGGTGGTGCAGGGTTTAACACCGTCACCTCAAAGCCAGATGGTCTAGGGTTTGAAGCTTGGCATTCCCGGCCTTTCTGTGTAGTGTTTGCATGTTCTCAATGTGTCTGCGTGGGTTCTCTCCACGTGCTCCAGCTTCCTCCCAACATCCAAGGACATGCACTTTAATAGGTTCATTGGTGCCTCTAAATCGCCTTTAGGTGTGAATGTGAATGTGAGGAGTTGTTCATGTCTGTGGGCCCCGTGTAGGGCTAGTAAATTTTCCAGGGTGTATAAGCGCGGGCTGGATGGATGGACGGACACTCTGTATTCATGTGCTCCCTCTCTCTTGCTCATCCACATGAACTCTCTTTCTCTCTCTGCTTCAAGTCTGCAACACTTTTTTAATCAATTGATGGTTATTAACAATGGCAGCTTAGAGGTGCTTTTTTGCACCTCCGAGGTGCTGTTCTAAGCCAGATGAAAATGTAGTTAAACCAAGACAGTAAGACAACTTGCCAGCAGTCTTGGCTTGGTGAGTTGGTACAGTTACTTAATAGGCCTACAGCTTGAACACATGAGAGAGTGAAGTCTGCTGAAAACTCTTAAATTACTAATTAATAAGTAATAGGTAATTTCCAGGGGCATGATAACAAGAGTTTTTGGAAAAGCAGAAACATTTTCTCCTCTTTAAAACAATACCCAAGGCAAAGGATGGTGTTTTATTTACATGACCATTATACTATATGTTTGTAAGTATCAATATTTGATTCACAAAGATCAATAATTTAAATCCTTTAGTTTGTGGCATTTTCAATGGGCTAAGCAGTGTGCCATGTTCCCATAAGACTGTGTCTGCAACTTTTTTTTCATATATTTCTTGTTAATTTCCAGTACAAACACCTGAATAAACAAATTTAAAAAGACTGTCATCGCCTGCTAAAATGGTGACATTATAACTTCTTTAACGGTGAGTATTAACACTGCCCCCTGCTAATGCCTATAAAATATACTTGACCTGTCGCTATGATAGATTTCCTCAATGATTAATCACTGCCTCTTGTCTTTTGGATTATGAATTCAAAGGTCCCAGTGCTAACCATTATCCTCAGGCCATGTTCTAATATGGGAGACTGGAGCACTGTCTCGCTCACATACCCCAGCCCCCCCCCCCAACCCCCCTTTCATACACACACACATTTTCTAGATCTCTTTTGGGATAGTGAGTCCTAGTGATGCCTGTGGACTGATCCTGGATCCTTGTATGCAAAGTCTTTTTGGTTATTATGCCGGAGACAAATCTTCCAGTTCAGATAAACGGAAATGCTGTCAAGCATTATCCCTCTGTATTGTTGCAGGTACACACCCACCCAAGAACTTTTAAATCCTATATTGAAATTATAACATCACACGTCAGGCAAAGCTTTTTACAGTAACCCGATATAAGACATACTGATGGAAGATAATGATGGCAAAACGAAAATATGCTCTTTAGTCATGGTGATTAGTCATGTATTGTAGATATCATCTGTTATTGGGAGTTTACTCAATAAGATTTAACCACATTTAGCTTCATGATGCCTCAGATAAGACCTTGATAAATATTCATTTTGCTGTATAACTGGCATCAATTCAAGGAAATGTGAACTGAAGTGAATGCTGGGCAAATAGGTTGCTCTGCTGCCTTTTGTGGGCATTTATAACAAAACATAATTTATTGCTATTACTTGTTATATACTGTTGTATGCTGCTTTATTTGGCCAATCCCTAAGGGTATTCCTGGTTAAATAAGACTAAGTGTCTAAAGCCACTGTGAGACACCTTAAACAGCTCTGTGAGACTATACACAGTAGTGCTTTGAGCTAAATGCTAACAAGTTTAAAGTGTCAGTGCTGACATGCAGGTGATGTTTATAATGTTCACTGTCTTAGCTTAGCATGTTAGAAATGCTAATGCTTGCTAATTATCGCTAAACACAAAGTACAGCTGATGCTGATGAGAATGCCAATAGTTTTGCGGGTATTTGTTCATAAACCAAAATATTGGCCCAATAAACTGACCTGATGATGGCACAAGATGAAAAGTCCAGGGATCAGCAAAGTTATTAAAATCCATCCTTGCAACATGAAAGTACCAGAGTTCATGACAATCAATCCAAAAGATATTTCAATAAAAGACAAAAATGTCAACCTCATGGAGGCACTAGAGGAAAGGTCATGTCATTAAAATCAGTAGAATTCATCCTGTGGGAAACATGAATATTTGTACCAGATTTCATTGCAATTTATCCCATAGTTGTCTAGACATTTCCGTCTGAACCAAAAATGTCAAGCTGCCAGTGGTGCTAGATGAAAGGTTAGGGGACCATGAGTGTCTGTACAAAATCATACGGCAATCCATCCTATAGTTGTTGAGATATTTCAGTCAGAACCAAAGTGGTTGTAGCAGTGTGTGTGTGCATCTGTCCGCAGGTAATCTTGCACACTACGGGACCCATCAGCCTAATATTACTTGTGCACATTTCTGAGTGTATGCTCAAGGACCTGTTGTGGTTGAGGTGATTCACAATTTTGGAAAAAGCTATTTTATTGACTGCTATTTTATATACAGCCATTGACTGCAAACTCAGTGATCTTCTTAACCTTCCCGTAGAGACTGCAAGTGATTGACAACTGCTTCAGTTTGGAGTTTTGTTTCTGCTAGGGACATTATGCGTGGCAGTCACGTTAATGGTGGTGGATTCCTTTGTTGGCATTGTCACTTTGAAATACACATTTTACATATCTGGTATTTTGGAATTGTCTGAGCTTTGTCTCAATATAGCTTGTCTACTCTGTTTACACCTTCATCATGTAACCTTCACTCCTGTACAATCATACATACTCATTGGACATACATTCTGCCCAGCACTCTATGTTCCCCACCAACAGAGATCTTCACTCTATGAATGCACTCTTCTAGTTGCATTTGCAGCTAAATATTTTTACTTCATTCATGAGTTTTTATTTTGTACTATTTGTAGTAAATGTGGCTTTTACTTCAAACGGATAACATCATAGGCTTCTTCCCACAATTCTGGACACTTGAGACTCAACCTATAAAAGGGTTCTCTAAAGTCCCCAAAGCTCTTTAATGTTTAAACAAATACTTTTTTTTCATTACCTCACTTTATTAGCTTTCTCAACTTAAATGGTAGGCTCTACTGACTTTTTGTCCTCGGCTATGACTGAACACGAATCCATCTTTCCTCAATATTGTTTATGATAATTACTGGTTGTGGCTGTTTGTTTAGCCTTTTGTCTTGACTGAAAAGGGTAGATGAGAGAGAATGAGACCCGGAGAGGGGGAGAAAGACAGAGCAGGCTCCTGACAGTCATTCCCCTGGGTCCTACACCACCCTGCATTGGCATTTTATTGAAATATTAAAGGTGAGGCAGATCCGCAGCGACATATTGTAAAGCCTGTCACTCCGATCACAAAGGCACTGAAGTGAGTGGAGGATGGAGAGAGGATGAGCAAGATGAAGCAGAGAATTGGGGAGGGGGGTGGTGTAGATGGAGAGAGCGAGGGAGGCAAGGGACCTGAGGCTACAATAGAGGAAGTAAACTGTGTATGTAGGTGACTGAAAGGCAGCGGCAGGGAAAGTCACAGTACAACAAGCAATCATAATTTTGAAGCCAGTGCTGAGAGAAGTTGGCGAGCAGGACAAGTGGAAGGGAATTGTATTGACACAGAGAAGAGGCGAAGGATGTTGGGAACCCGCGTGTTAAGAGAGGCTGAGAAACCAACAGGGAATGCTAAAACACTGGCGGATTCTACTGAGGTCCAGACATTGATTTTAAAATGTATTTATTTTATTTTTGTAGCAGTTTGACGGGCATGTGTGCACAGTGGAACATGTCGGCTGTCCTTGTGCTTATCGTGTTGGGCCTGGTTTGTAGCAGAAGGAAAATCTGATTGGCACCCAACCCTACTGGAGGTAATGTTGCCATTGTTTTTTTTACCCCTCTTTCTCCCCAATTTAGAATGCACAGTTCACCGTGCACTGCAAAGTCCTTAACTCTGCTAACTCTGCTGTTAAAGGTGTAGACAGCAATATGCTTCCTCCATCACACAAGGTGTCGAGCTGCTCCTTCTCACATGCCAGTGAGGACCGTCATTGGGAGAGTGACACGTGAGAGGTTCACACTATCCCCCCAGTTGTAATCCCATTGTGCAGGTGAACCAATCAAGGTCCCTCACTGGCTTCCCACTCACACAAATGGCCAATTGGAACCGGAGGTACTGCTATCACAAATCAAATTCTGGGTCTCTGGGGTGGTTGATGAGAATTTCTCTCAAGTGCCAGACCCTTCTGCACCCATAATAAGGGTCTGGCACTTGAGAGAAGTTCTATGTTGCCCCTAACCTCCTCCTATTGTTGTACCAGAGCATTGTTCAGCCCATCCTATTGTAGTGTTCCACGTGCTTCTTTAACATGTTATCCATTACTAATCTGGCCAAACTCACGGACTTAAACACCACTGCCAGGATAATTGGTCTCCTCACTCCAAACCCAGAGCTACACAATAAGGCCATTGCACACATTGCAACCTCAATAGCACAGGACATCACACAGCCACTCAATAATCTGATCCCCAGCTTAAATAGTTCTCACTGAACTGGCCTGAGTGTGTACTTTTGTCTGTCATTGTAAGTTTCTACTGTGTGCTTTTTGTCTGATGTGTGCAGTGCTGTGGTAAGAAGTTTCTCATTCGGGACAATAAAGTCTAAAGTCTATAATGTTGGCATTTTTATTGATATACACTTACAAGATGCTGGACCACCATCATTTCCTCCAGCTAATAATAAGGGGCATTATGAAGTTTTTAGCGGCCACTAGTTTTAAGATTGCAACCAGGCATGTGCTCGTATGCATGCTTGCTTTAACTCATGAGCGAGCATAATCCGAAGCACCGCTTTCATAGAGAAATCCTGCAATAAACGCAGAAACACTGGCAAGCTGACTGTGGCTATTCTCCAGACATTTAGCCGACGTGCTACATCATTAGCTCACCTGTCTGCTTTTCAGTAACTAACATAACTATCGATGTATCTTTCACTGGAGGCTCAGCAATGTGAGCACAGCTTAATGTATTGGATGATAACAAAACGGTTAGTGAGCTGGACTGAATACTATAAATGAGATTGTTGCTATACTTTATACGCCATAGGTCTTCCTCTGTGTTGTTGTCGTTTTGTTGCAGTATTGTTTATTTTGTGGTCGCGTTAGTTACAGCGACTGAGAGGTGGAGAATCTGTGTGCATGAGTATTGGTAAAACGACAATAAATCTAAATTGAATGTTACGAAGCAAACAGTGGCAGGTCTAAGCTAATGTAGTGTTAGCTGGCTGCCCTGCCTTGCATCACTGTAGGCTAGTAAATAAATTGCTCCATGTTTGCACTGTACTGTTATATCCTTTTTTTTCAGGCTAACACTTTGACATAATACTGGTGAACCAGCGAAGTCATGTGGAAAGCGATACAACTTTGCACTAGATAATGTTAGCAACTGCTCAGCGAGCTAACTTTACTCTCTCCGTGACTCCAGCCTTTCTCGTGTTAACTGTGCTTTCCGATGGGCTTCAGAATATAAAACTTCATTGTTGTTTTGTATCCTTACGAGGAGTCTGTGTTTTGCTGGGAGCCGGTTGTTTAATGATGTTAGTGGACTGCAAATTGTAAGCTGCAGTGTTGTCGCTGTAGTCTGAGAGAGCCTCGGGAGCGCGCACAGAGCCCTCGCATAGTGTCCTCATATAAGAAGCAGAATAGAGGCTAATGCAAACAACAGAGTTCTTCCTTTCTAAGTGAGGTTAGAGTCCACTGACAAAAAATAAGGGAAAATTTGATTTTCAAGTGATTCTATTAAAGAAGTACATATAGCGCCTTTAACTTTACAATTTTAGAGAATGGCTAGGTTTCTGACTAGATTATGCAAAAACATTGCAGTCACTAAAAACTTAGATATCTAAAAGTGATATTATTGTTTCCAGTAGGATAAAATTACAACAAAATTGTCATGTCAAATGTTTTGAAATCATTTTCCATTAATCATCATCTGTACTATCAACAAAAAGCTCAAAACAGTCAGATGTAGATCTTGCACTCCCCTAAACAACACTTTTACAGTTTGATTGTGAAGAGAATACTCAATTATAATCAAATAGCCATGTGGGAACCTTCCGGTTTCCTGGGTGAAGCAAACCCGGAAGGACTTAAAATTACAATTCATCGAGTGGCCACTTGAGGCTGGCTGCAGAAGGGAGTCATGGTGTGTTCCATTTGACATGGGAAGTCGGAATTTCTGAGTTCCTAGTTGGAACTTTCAACTGGAATGCCCCCTGAAGTCGGATTTCCGACTAGGAAAGTCGGAACAACCCGCACTACCCCGACTTCATGATCCAAGATGGCTGTCGGGGTATCAACAGTTACTGAAAGCTATAGTTTATACTGTTTATTAGCACATCCCTTTGGTGAGTAAAATTCTAGTATTTGATTTATGTGTTACAATAATTAGCACGTATAAGTACATAACATTAGCTTGTTAGCTTAGCTAATGTTACCTAACCAACTAATTAGGCAAGCTTTCATGCTAAAATAACTGGAGAATGCTAAAGAATCGTGCACAGAACACATAAAGTAACGTTAATGACCCACCTCGTCAGTTAGCTGACATTATGCAGTGTTAACTGTAAACTTGCCAAACATGCATGGTTAGATTTGGATAAGTAACATTAAAGTTACTGTAACAGAGTCACTGTGTCACTAGAATAAGTGGCTCCACCTGGACTGAGGGACGGGGTTGAGGATTGAGGGGGAGGCAGCAGTTGTTGGGCTGTAATATGGCCATGTTCCTGAGCTGGGTAAAGTACTAGTTATGGAGAGAAATTAGCCACTTGTGAGTTTGTCTAGACTCTCCAGCTGCATGTATTTTTAATCTGTGAGGCCCTGCTTCCATTATTACACTCGCAATTACACTCTAACCAGCTGATGCGACATTGGTGGCTGTGACAGGAATCAAGCGAACCTGGTCTTGCGAAGTGAATAGCAGACAGTTTGTGATCAGGTAACATAGCTGCTAGAGTTTTGCACTATAAAAATGTATAATCTGAAGCACAGCCTCACTATGTTGGGAATGAGCGCAGCACAGAGTTGCTGAAGTTAACATGTGAGGATTTGTGATCAAGTGTTTTCACTTAGTTTTATTTAGGACAGGTCTCATCCATACAGTCCCAAACGGGCTCTGTGTCTGTCTGTCTGGGATTCTATCATATCAGCAGAGCCAGTAATGAACAGCAGATTATAGGTCGGGGAGATTTTGAAAAATATTGTGATAATAATTACACATACGGTATACGTGGGATACATGCAAAAAGTTTTGAACATTCAGTCCAGGAGTTTCTAACTGAATTAAAAGGAATAAATTAATCCTTGAGGTTAAAATGTGCCACATTTAAAGAAGAACTTTCCTAAATAAAGACAACAAAGAGGGAAGACTAAATCACGAAAGCAAAAGAAATACAGAATGCTTGAAAGCCATACACCTACTGAATTATATTCTGGTATATTTTATATTTTAAGTAGCCTAGTCATCTGCTGAGTTTTGCATTTCCATTGACATAGCTTAGATAAAACATTTCCAGAATAAACTGATGCAGAAAAGGCAGGAATTGATGCAGAAATTTCACCAGAAAGCAGGAAATTAAGTGTTTAATGCTAAAAATTTGATGGGGGAGGACACCCCCGGACCCAGAATAAGTGCTCCTCCATTGCTAAAGGAAAACCTACACTCTTGGTTATTCTGAACTATCCTATAATATTCCATACATTCTCTAGAATTAAAATAAATACAGTCTCTGATTTTGACACATTGATTCTGGGGGGAAGAGTCCCTAATACATGGTTTGATCAAGATTAAGGCTATCATATCTGGAGCTTGGCAAGTATCCTGATCACACTGATCTGACCATGATTACTGACTTGCTTTCATCTACACATACATGTGGCTGGGACAAGCAGGATTAAATAGTGTTGACCCCGACCCCTGCAGTGGGATATGACACAGAAGGCCTAAAATGAACCAACCTCCAACACTGAATCTCACTCCAAACTAAATTGAAAAGTTGGCAGCCCTGAGATTACTTGTGTGACAACCCAAAGGTACATTAAAATTCTCAATACATATATGGCAAGTAGTACCAGTTCAACCTTCCAGCTGCAAGATTATTATCGCACACATGAGTAAACAGTGTATTGCACGTTGCCATAATTACTGCTACACGTCAGAGAGGTTGTCATGCAAAGGCGATCTCAGAGTTCAGTAGGTTTATGGCAGTTGGGAAGAGGCTGTCAGTAACTTTTTACTATTGTTGTGTTTACAGGAGCCAGATGAGCTGATGACAGGATCATTCCAGATGTGAAACACGAGAGTCCAGCTCTGCAGGAGTCCCAGCTTCCAGTGTGGCCCTGCCACCTGTTGCACTGCTCAGCCTTTTGTTTTTACTTTTACTCCACAACACCTGGCCTGCATTATATTTACTGTTACAACACATTAAAGCGTTTCCTCTAGGATTTTTTTCAGCAGCGGGGGGCAGCACAACCCCCCCACACACACACACACACACACACACACCCCGATGAAATAGTCACACTTCACAAACAGGCGGAGGTGAAGCTAAATTTTTGTCTGAATATAAAACCCCAACACAACATGTCTCAGCAACATTGCACATGTGTCCATGAGCATGCGATGCACCTTATAATAGCTTAAAACTGCAGTGTTTTCCCAGTTTAATGTGAGCTTTAGATGAATGTTTTGATGTTGGTAGGGGGATTTGGGGGTGCTCCTTTTCCAATAAAAAATATGTAATTTCGCATCATATTGGGCCATTATTTTCAGCTAGAGCAGATAATAAATTAACAACACCCAATCTACTGGAGGAACTACAACCTTTAGATCTGGAGAAAGTAATTTGGTTGGTTCTGTTGCTCCACAGTGATTTTACAGTGATGGCACAGCATGTTTTGGGCATCACCCCTAAGCCTTAACGGCAGGAAAACCCTGTTAATGTGACCTCAGAATCATTATAGATAAGACTGTTCATGTTTGTGTCTTTTTACAGCTTCTGACATTTATCTGTAGACATTAATATAAAAAAATAGGCAACAGGAGAAACGTCCTCCCTTCTGAGGTGCATTTTATTTGCACATTAAATTCCAAAAAGAAACGTCTTCTCAATAGCTTAAAGGGACTAGTTTGCATCACTAATTAGCTTTACTAACCTCAGCTCCTCCAGTCACCTCCGTCCTTTCTTTTCCAAAACCACTTTTTCAGACTGAAAACTGAAAAATAATTGAATCAGTCCGTACAGGACAGAGCTGCAGGCTACGTCAGTTTAGTCTAACTTTGTACCTGGTGTTCTCAACATGGGACAAGTAGGCAGTAATAAAATACAGCTCCCAGTTACTTTAAATTGAGCTAATGTTAAGTTACATAGCAGCTCTGTAGCTGCTGTTGAAGCTTTCCTGCTCAGCTGCGCAGTCTGTGTTGTAAGATTAAGTTGTCCTTGGAATTCACAAACCAAAATCTGAAAATCTAACATTTTCAGTCAGTAATAAAGACAAAATGAGTGCAAATATATAGAGAATTTATTGCAAGGTGGACAATAATTTATATATTTTTAAACAAGCATAAAAAACACCTATGGACAACATTTAAAACTATATGTAAAAGTAAACCATCAGATACAGACGTCCAGCACACTGCAGATGCTTTACTGGTCTCTGCCACTCTCTGGGAACCAGTTGGGACATCTGATCCACACTGTGACTATGGAAGGAAAATAAATGAGTAATTAATGTTGCAGGCAGTTGATGCAAAATATCAAGTTAACTATAAAAGATGCGTCAGTTTGTGTGACAGTACTATTATGTCACATATTTGAGAGAAAACGGAACAAGGGAGCAATACCTTGATATTTAAATGACAATAATAATAGTCAATATGTTTTTGTGTTGTCCTTTGTAGACAGATAATATAATATCAGTTGTCAAATGTCCAGTAGCCATAACAATAAATGGTAATCCATGGTAATGTTAAATGTTAACATTAGTCTCCACATAATCTAGTGTGACAAATTACCACATTTATATATTAAAGAATTTTCAAGCATTTTAAGCCTTGTGTAGTATAACCTAAATAACAGAGAAATAGTTACTTATTACTCTTAGTGTTTTTTTATAGCTTCAAAGCAGCCACAGGCTACCAAATGCCAACCAGACAAGGCCTGGGTAGAAGCTACTTCTGCTAATGCAGAGTAGCATATATCATTAGCTCCTTAGCCTGAGCTAACTCGGTCACATCGAACTAGGCGGGCAGAGTTTCATCAACCAGTCGCCTCAGCTCTACCCATGACCCACCTATTTTTATCCAAGAGTGACGGGCTGCCAACGTGATGACCGCCAGCTCTGCCGAAAAAAAGCTTCAAAACGGCTTATCTGACCATTGTTTACAGTCTATGCAAATAACATATGTTTTGTTTTCATACAGTCCAATTACAAAATGGCATGAATTAGTCAAAGAGTAGTTTCAATTAATTTTCTACACCCAAAGCATACTTATTGGGTTCCTACTGTATGTCTTTGGATGATAAATTTATTTTTAGGGAAGAGTAAGTGTGTAGAACTCAAAGTCAAAGGTCTTGCTGGTTTCCATTACAAACACTGCAACCAACCACTGAGCCTTTACTCTTCCCTATACTCTGTTCTGTACTTTTCTTCAGAGATCTCACGGCCTAGAGTTTGTCATGCTCTCGACAAAACTATGGTAACTGCACCATGTTTTCTGTTCCCTGAGATTCTTTACGTTATGATGTGTGCTTGTGTCACCGGTCTTCGCTCTCTCTCTCTTTTTCTTATTTTGTTGATATAGGTGTAAGTTGTTTTTTTGTTTTTGGCCTGACAGAGGACATGTGGAAAAAAAAGATTTTTCATATGAAAAGGTGCTCAGTTTCCTAACCTCTGCTCGGCCATGAGCACCGTTATTGCTATTGCTCTACCCACATTAAGTACATACCGTATATATAATCCACAGGTGATGCAACATGCTAATCTGGTCTGGTCAGACACAACCATTCAAAAAAGTGAAAAAAGCAATAACGAATTTTCAGGTGCGTAATTTTATTGCTAACTAATACTACTTCGCTATGACACTCCCTCTTCTTGACACCCTTTTAGTCTGAGCATGGTATCTGCTCGATTGCCACTGGCTGGACACTGGACAGGAGGCAGGATCCAGGAGATTTTGAATGGAATGCTAATCCTAATAATAGGGACAATAATTACATAGGGCAATACAAAATCACAACTCTGAACAGTTTCTTTTTTTCAGGAATTGATCTTAGAAAGTCTGCTTATCAGAACAATGGAACATACTGCAAATGGCAGTGGGGACTGCCAAGCAAAGTTCCAAGAGTTAAAATGACCAATGAAGTGGGACAGTGAAAGTCCCACCTGCACAGTACATTTTAGTAGAGCAGAAAAAGCATCCTACAGTATGTGAACATGATGTTTGTAAGTGTTTGTAGCAAACATTAAGTGTTAGTTTGGAGGCAGCACAATATTTGGATAGATGTCAAACATCCTGTTTGACAATTTATTTAAAAAAATAGTTTCAAAATATGTCAAAACGGTATTTTGGGACATCTAAGCTTTCATTTCATAGCCTGTGTTTGATTATTATTGTCTTATTGTATTATTGTATAAGCACATCATGAGCATTGTACAATCCAGAGTCAAATTCCTCATTTGTGTACACATACCTGGCTACAAAGCTGATTCTAATTCTGATTTTGTTGCTCTAATAACTTCGTAGTTCCCATCATCCTCATCATCATCTGCTGCGGTTGGTTGTCTAGTAACCAGCTCCAACAGTGAGATATCCTTGTAAATGTATGAGTTCTCCATCAGAGCCATATTGCCCTTTAGAAGTATAATATTATTGCTAACACTGCAATGTTCTCACATTCGAGCGCAACAATATGACCCCTTGGCAGATATCCAGCTGGCATCCTGTTACATTAAAAGAATGAGGGATTTGAGATAAGACAGCTAGAGAGATAAGAGTACAGTTTGAGCTGCAAAGCAAATACTGATCTGATGACAGTTTCCTGAGTAACAGACACAAGAACTCGTCTAGAGGAAGTTAAAGAGTCTCTTTAGTCTCTGCAGGGTCTCATCCACTTGATGAAGGTTTGCCATCCAGTGTCTTGAATCAAGACTTCAGTCCATTTTTCTGGTCAGTGATGTAAAGCAGATCTTTCCTGATTAAATAGATCTCACAAACAGTTCAATCAGCCAGAGGGGAACATATTAGACATAAAGAATTTAGAAAGCTGGTATAAGGTGATTAGACTCTGACCTCATCATTCTCTATGATCATACACTCAGCACAGTAGGAGGTCAAGGATGATGATGAAGATTTGTTTGTAGGTGTAGGAAATCTTAATTTATTGATTTACTGATTTCAGACAGCCATTTATTAGTAAAACTGTAAGTAGAATATAGTGTTTGCTTGGGTTCTGCCTTATTTGCAGTGCTCATAGATATCTCTTCTTATTCAAGGAGACTGTCCTCTTAACCAAAACGACAGCAGCAGTTGTTTCAGCAAATGCCCCAAAAAGAAACGTCTACTTTCAAGTGTCAAAGCTCTGTAGCGGCCTTGTGACTCAGAACGTCAGGCGGCCTCCCAGTGAATACGGTGTGAACAGGACCGAACATAACCTCTGAGACCAACAGGGAATCCAGTACTGACTAACTGTAGCAAGTTAGCTTGGTCGGTTAGCCGTGCTGCTAGCGGTTCTATCAGCTTACTCAGCCCTGTGGTGCCAAGAGCCAAACCTGGCAAGAAAACGACCCCAGGACTGTATTCCCAGTGGTCACACTGACCTCTGTTGGTCTCGGAGGCTGTGCTCGGTCCAGGTCTAACTGCCGTGTTTACTCATTAAGAGCTGGAACAAGTCTGCACAGAGTCTGCATGACGGGTTGGGGGCATAAACACCATGGTGAACACACATTCGGTGCTACTGGCGACTATAAACGGCAATCAATGTCTGCGACCAACGCCTTCTCTTCTCAGTGCATCATTACAAACGCTTTCAGACAGTGTGCACATCTCCCGTGATAGACGGTCGACATGCATAAAGTCAGTGACTTAGGTTTAGGCACTAACATTTCTGATGGTTGTGGTAAGGGTAGGGGGCTTTGGGGGGCTGTCAACACCTTAACATAAAATTAGCTAGCTCTGTATGAGAAGCTCCAGACATTGAAAGGTACCTTTAGCGTCAAATAACTACAGTTTATAACTTTTTCTGAAAGTTTTGGTATTGGATGCCCTGAGATGAGAATAGTTGCTGTGACACGTCCCTCTAGCTTTGTGTTTTTACAGTTACACACATAGACTGTATAAAAGAACATATATACGGTGGCAATGGAAACTTTCTGCTTAAAGTAATCCCCATGAGTACTTTTAGAAAATGCACCTGTAATCTGATTACATCTGATTTTTTCTGTACTGTAACGAAATACAGTTACCTTTTTTGGTATCCTGATTACGTAACGCCATTACATGTAATCTGTTACTCCCCAACCCTCGCTATAGCAAAGTTCCACAGCAAGAAACATAAAAAATGATTTACAGACATCCAACCAACTATGCTCGTTATTTAGTGGTCTTAAAATGAGGCTTATAATTCACACTGTTTTCTTAACTGTCCCTTGATATTACAACATTAATACAACATAGAGCCTGCTAGCCAGATTAACTGCGCAATATGCTAACGCAAAGTTAGCTAACCTACAAAATAAACAGTAAAATAATACACAACATGGCAAAATTTACAGCGTCCAAGTTTAAGTCGGGCTATCCATCCTTCCGCTTGAACCATTACCTTTATGGACCTAGTAATGCTTGTTGAATTTTTGAAGCATTGATTTATACATTTAACCTGCACTAAAGCGGTTGTTGCAGTTGCATGCCATCCTGTGCGGTTGGCTTGCCAACAGCATGGTATTTTAATATGGTGGTTATTGCCTTAGCCCTACTACTTAATATCATGACTTGAAGTGACCTGTCTCTTTTACTAAAACATTGTAAACTAGGCTACAGTAGGTTTAGGAGAGGTGCTGTATAAAGAAAGCATTTACACAGGTTTCTTGTATACAAACACTAATGGATGCACATGCAGCCAGCAGGCAAAAATGCTTTGGTAGCCGGTCAGAAGACTGTTGTCAACCACTGTAAACTTCTTCTTATAAGCATGAACTTGCAAACCTAATTTTAAGACCAATACGGCTATTTCATTATGAGATTTTCTATCTCAATGGGTCCAAAAAATGCATGTGCCCAAAATTTTGCAAATTGAACACTTAAATTTAAAGTGCCTCATTTAGTTTAATCTTATGAGATGTGTTTTATGGAGAATATTGTTAGCTATTCATTGTAGCCGACACAGATCATTCATAATTTAACAAGCGCAAATGAGCTTTTATCGATTACGGTTTTAATACATCTTCGACAAATTAGTAAATACATATTTTAACACAGTTGTGAATAGTGGTTTGGAATGTGACTAATTAGGTTGATTAAATGTGAGTAGCTAATTAGCTTTCTGAGAGAAATTCTTGTTGTGTTTGGGAGAAATATCACCTACCTCGGGTTTCATTTTAATTGATTTCTGGAAACTTGGTCTAATTAACCAATATATTCACACAGTTACAATACTTGAAATATTGTCATTTTTATTTAGTTGTTAAGCTCAAGAGGTTCTGGATACATGTTCCATTTTTTTAAGTAATTCAACTTCCAATTCATTTTATGAGTACATCTTAATTCAAAAAGACTTGTACATGATTTTGATTATACCTTGATGTGCCACAATGCCCACCTATATCTTTGCAGTGTTACTTTGGCAGAATTAGGCTCTAGAAGACCATGACAATGGGGTAGAAACATGAGATTATCCCACCCTGAGTGCTGGAATACATCTGCTTGTATGCTTCAATACTTCTTTGAATTCAGCTCTTTAAGGCATGCCATATTTCGTTTTCTTTAATCATGAATCATGCCATGGTGAACCAGCTGAGGTGGCTCATATGGTGATTATAAAACCTCACACATTAAACAAACATATTTTTACTTTTCCCGTTATTTTTGCTGTGCCACTTTGTTGGCAACTCACAACGGCACTATTATCAACATGGCTGTACCTCTGCAGCTTAAATAACACAAGCCAGATCATCACGGCTCGGATGGATTGTAAATAGTCGAGGGGGTGATAAATTTGTCACCGCTTGGACAGAGATAGGGCACATTACCTTCAGAGGAAGCATATTTCACCCTTCCCTGGGGCTGATGAAATGCGGAGCACAGGGGCAACACAGCATCTGTAAGTGAGGCCTTCTTTATGGCCTGATTAAGTCATCTGATGCTAGCTATAGAGCCAGCCGTACAGCTTTATTTCACCTCCCACTGTGCTGCTGTTGTAATCATCCAGGAGGACTATGACAGTAAAACAGCACTGGAATAGCCCTTGTAATATGATGGGCACAGTCATTTCCCTTCTCTTTTTATGTCAGCCATTGTAACTTCTTATAAAGTAATACTGCTGAGCAAGAGCCTCTACTTAAATATTCAGTCTGATTATGTATATGCTAATGACTAGGCATGTTTGTTGACATGCAGTATTTCTTAGAATGCAATCTCTTGGAAAAAGTGTAGCATTTTCCAAAAATTTAGAGTGGTCTTTTATTGTGGCCACCCTAAGGCACACCTGTGCGATACCCATGCTGTCTTATCAGCATCATGATATGCCACACCTGTGAGGTGGATGGATTATCTCAGCAAAGGAGAAGTTCTCACTAACACACATTTTGACAGATTTTTGAACAATATTTGAGATAATATTTGAGAGAAATTGTGTACATAGATAAAGTCTTAGATCGTTGAGTTCAGCTCATGATAAATGGGGCAAAAAAAAAAGTGTTGCATTTATAATTTTGTCCAGTGTAGTAACATTTTATAATTAATATATTAACAGTATACTACAGTATACTATTAAATGAACATGCTTTTTATTCAATGTTAAAGTATAATACTAATACACTCAGTATCCTAACAACCCTCCAGGTTGTGGGTGGAGCCTCTGCATTGGACTGATTTAGAGCCAGGATGCCATTATGACAATTGTTAAGCAGATTTCTGACTCACAGTTTCAGGAAAAATTCCTGTGCAATCACCCAGTAACCCAGCCACCTGTTTACTGGTTACCACTTATTATTTATTCATCATTCTCTATTTCAGAGCTGTTCATACTGTTCATATTGTCATTTTGTATATTGTACATGCTGTATACCAATTCCACCTATTTCAAATACATAACACCTGCACATAATACTTATTTATTCCAGCAGCCATTGCACTATGCTCCATCAAACTGTATACATGAGCACATAAATGCACATATGTGTATATGTACCTGTATATCTCATCCACCTCCAACATGCACATAATAATGATATAATGATAATTTTATTCCTGCATCCTTTGCATTCTGCTCATTGCACTATTTACTGTATTTTGTGATAGTGTGTATAAATGTGTTCTCTATACTGTAGCCTGTGTTTGATTTTATTGTTGTATTAATGTATCATTATTGTAAGTAAGCACATCTTGAGCACTGTATAATCAAATTCCTCGTACACATACCTGGTAAATAAAGCTTATTCTGATTCTGATAAGGGCTCCTTCTCCTTCTCTCGCTTCCTCGTGAGAGAAACATGTTCCCCTTGTTCTATTTTACTGAAGTACACTAGTTTTCTGTGATGAGTGTTTTCACTCATCAATGTGGTTTAGTGTTTTAAAAGCAGTTTTCAAGGTGTCCGATTTTCAAAATATCTGTTTTAAAATTTTAAAGATATCATATTATGCTCATTTTCAGGTTCAAAATCTTATTTAGGGGTTATAGCAGAACAGTTTTACATGGTTTCATTTTCAAAAAAAACTACATTTTTGTCATACTGCACATTGCTGCAGTTCCTCTTTTCACCCTGTGTGTTGAACACTTTGTTTTAGCTGTGGAGTGATGCATCTTACCCCTACAAGGTTTGTTGGGAGTTTTTTAGTTTAATGAAACTTTGTGTCAAACATACAAAAAGGGACATTACATTCATATTCAGTCAATTTTACAACATGAAATGAACATGTACAGTACAGTATTGATAATTACCAAAGAAAAGAAAGGAAAAGAGACAAAGGGACTCAGCATTAGACACTAGGGAATGAGCTTGCATAAGTATTCACGAAAAAGTAAGTTTTTTTTATTTTGCAGGATTTTTTGCAGGATATTTCAGGGATCATTTAGAAATCAGATTATTCATTCCAAATTCAGTTGTTCTATTCTCCATTTGAAGAATAGAATTTCTGGAAGATATGTTTGAAGATATGTGAGAAGCCGGTAAACATGGCTTCGGTTCAGCTGTACATGTTCCCCTTACCAGTTTAGCAACATGGAGTGGAGCAAGAGTTTCAGAGTGGTGAGTTATTAATCTATAACGAATGAATCTTTCATCCATAAAATTTTAGCTGGGCTCTGTCTCTACATCATGGTAACAACTTTATGTCCAATGACTCCCTGGAAGGTAGCCCATGTTTGGAAGGGAGAGGAGAGGCAGCAGGTGGACGTCTTGCTACTGTGTGCTGCAGCTCTGTTTTTCCACCAGTGTTTTTGAGGGCATTTCGGACTAATCGCTTGGTGAGCATTTTGACCTGCATTTTGCTGTGAAGTCACAGAAAACAAAAGGAAAAGGATGGACTACAAATGAGCAATTTTCAGGCAGTTCAGAGCAGTGTTTTCTGTGGGAGATGGGAACTCCCTTCGGGGTGGACTTTGGGCTTTTTCACTTTGCACACCTACTACATGCACACACAAGATATAGAATTACCCTGTCCACAAAATATACAATTCAATTTATAACATAATCTTTAAACATATCTAAATTAATCAAATAATAAAGCATGATATAAAGAAAAAAGTCAAACTCAACTGGGTAAATAAAAGCTATGTTACTGTCAATTGTACAGCCTTCAATTTGAGAAGATACAAGTCAGAATTGCATTTGGTCACAGGGGAGTTTATTAACGGAGGACGCCCAGAATGTAAAGATGGTGCATGTAAAGATGGTCTGAATGGTGATAACAAATGAGAAAGTAATCAACAATTGGTCATTTTTTTTGTGTGCAATGGGAGGACAAAAACCTGAAAAGCTCTCTTGCCATCTTTGCATGAACTTTTGAAACATTCCCTAACTTCAGCTTGTTAGTTTGGTTTCAATATGAGATTATGAGGTGAAAATAACAGTTGTGTAGCATTAGTCAAGCTTTATCCTGCTTTATTACTGCAATAATTTGGATTGTATGCGTTCAGAGAGCATTATCTGTGCAAATCTGAATAATATCTTTGTATTAGTTGTCATCCATGCACGTGCGTGCTCAAGCGTGTGCATGATACAAACAAAACAGATTTAAACTTTGCTCTGTAGCGCTACAAGTCATAAATAAAACTCCACAGGGAACCTTTAAGGACTTTTACTTAACTGAAAACGGTAAAAATACTTGTTTACTTGAAGATATTTGATACAGCCTTTCACCAACAAATTTAAAACCTCTGTGCCTTTTTCCATGTTGTAAAGCTGTTTGAGCAGATTTTTCATGTGACCTGGTGTCACACAATGAGTAATGAGTCTCATTCACAGCCCCTTGTTTTAAACTGATGGATCACAATAACCGTGACAATAATTCATTCACGTTCAAATGCTAACCGTAGAGCCTTAAATAAACACATTTTCAGATGATTACCTTTGAAGCCGTGCACATTAAGAGTAAGCAGAAGCTCAAATGATTGAGGAGTTATCCATAGCCATTCATCACAGTGCAGAGATGAGCAGGCATCATATTACTATAATGCACCTTCCTCTTATGAAAAGTTAAAAAAATCAATAGTTTTTGAATGATACTGTAAAGGGATATTGGGTTCTCCCCTTGTACTGTATATAGTATGTGATCAAACCAAGTGCACTTTACATTCCAGGGGCTTTTGCAAAAAAAAATCGTCCCTCTTTTAATGTGTGTTGTGTGTGTGTGTGTGTGTGTGTGTGTGTGTGTGTGTGTGTGGCATTAGTGAGCCTGGAGCACTTTGGCCCTCAGTCTGTGTGTCCAGACTCACAGGCTCCGGACAAGAAGGGGCCAGGTGCTCCATGAAGCAAAAATACCAGCAGAATATTTACAGCATGTACACTGTTAACCCTTTAGTCAATGGTGTTTTAATTGCGTATGATAAGAGTTACCATCCAAGCTTTCAATACAATTTACAGCCGTTTTTCAGAGAAATAATCCACCCATTGGCTAATTTCTAACGATGATTTAAATGCAGATAAATTTTTAAAAAACCTCATGGTTTCCAAGATTGATAAAGAGCTAAATCATTGTCAGACGATACCCGATCCTTTTGCTCTTCGCACAAATTGTTTACCTGCATGCAAGCAATGCCCACTCAAACATGATTAATCACCAGTACTCGGACTACAAACAGGCTACAATGGAAACCAGGACTCTTAGATTTACCTCATATTTCCACTATGGCTGGGCAATAAAATGATAATAATTATTGCGATATAATTTTCCTCAATATAAATATAACAAATGTTCAAAAAACATTCAATTTAATTCATTTAAATCACGGATGAATCAGCACCTAATGTGTGATATTTATGTTGTTGAGGAAAAAGAGCTGAAAAGTATTTTACATAATTTTACCCATGCATATTCGTTGAAAAAAGATTTTATCATTATAATTGTTGTAAATTAATGTTCTAACCTCAGATGTGGGGTGAGATCTACTGTTGGGCAAGTGTTTGTCATGTTCTGACCATAAAGAATACAATGACCCTCTGGTATCTTCAACTTTCAATCAGGAGCAAAAACCGGCCTTTAAACTTGAAAGAAATGATTTTTTGACATTTATCATGATAATTATCAATGTCGGTTGATTTACATTTTTTTTATCATGCATTTGTCATAACATTTTTGGCTATATTGCCCATTGCCATTTTCCACATGAAGCATGACCTAAACTTTCTAAGGCCTAACTATTATTTCTGTAATGCTGGATCAGAGAGCTATTTACGTTTAAAACGGTGAAGCGTCACAAATCTTTCCCCGCTGTACATTTTGGCAGCAGAGAACAGATGGTGAGGCAGAGCCATCTGACAGACCTGTTTGTGTTTTTCAAATCATGAAATTCTATATAGCATGCCCTTAATCATTTTATAACCACCCCCTCTCTGTTTTCATCTGTTTGTGTCTCTCCCTGTCTTTCTCTCTCTCTCCATTTCCCTCTCCCCCTTACTTTCCTGCCTTGCTTATTATCGTCTCAGTATCTGCCAGACTTTATCTAATCCTCATGCCTCTCTTCCCTTTCCTTGTTTTAGCCCTCAATGAGCTGCACTGCCTTCCCAAGATACTTCAAATAAGGAGAGGGAGAATTTGGTTTCATATGCAATAACTGACTATATTTTACCCCAAACCACTCATAATGTTGACGACATGGTGAGGAGGTTTAACAACAGCACAGCAGCGTAACAAAAGGCCTCGGAAAAAGCTTGAAAAGGGCACAAGTGCTTCAGCAATAAAAAAAACAAAAAAAACATGTAGCGTGTCTCAACATGGTATCATTCAATAGCACTGCTCTGCGTTAGTACCTCTCACTGTTCGGCATTCATTGCCAGCATTGTGTCATTTTTCTGAGCATATGGAAACATTGTGTGTTTTATATCTGTCAGTGGAGGAATTTTATTGAAGCTCACAGTTCACCCTCTCTAACTCTTCCCCTAGGCCACCCCATCAGCACCACTCATGGGCTGGATCTTGTAATTATTTACAAACTTAAAAAGAAATATGGACTGGTAAATACAATTCTCTTCAATCGTCACTGCAAGTGTCTTGACCAATCAATTCTTTGCAAGTCAAGCTGATGTGTGGTGAGCATCTGGTGCAAATGGCTGCTGTACATCGCCCAGGTGAATACTACACATTGTTGGTGGTATTATTATTATTATTATTATTATTATTATTATTATTATTATATAATATAACTAAAATTATCCTTAAGTAATAAAACATATGAGTACAATAAAACATGGTAGTGCAATAGAAACCCAGCTGTGATTATTCTATCGCCTGCTATTTTCATGAATGAGTCAGGTAAACAGTGTTGTTTGTTACTCAAGTAAATCTGCAGTAGATGAAAGAATGAACAGTTACACATCATCATCCAAAATACGCATTTCTCCTGCAGCTCGCATGCTAACAAAAGGCAGTAGCACTGTTGTGTGTGCCATTCACCATTTAACAGTACATTCTCAGGTAAAGTAGTGAGTATTTTGCGCCAATGTATGCCAACAAGGGACCTATTCATTAAATACTGGTTATATTGTCTCATATCTCCTCTCCGACCACATTCCCATTTCCCCAAACATGTTCATTGCCATTCTGTACCTGTCCACCAGATGCCCTCTGACTTTTCTGGCTGTCATCTCACTGACTCTAACTCCAGCCACTCCCTCCTGTCCTGCAGTAAGTACTTTCTCTCCAGTCCCAGGCACCTGACCGCTCCCACCCACCTGCCTTTACTGTCCCACTTCAACCCTGCATTACTGCCAGCCTGTCAGTGAGGCTTGGTTACTTTATGACATTTCTTTCCAGCTATCTGAATCCGTATCTGACCATGAACCTGTGCCTGCTTTAAGCCATCGATATACTTGCTTTTAACTACGCATTCGGCTGCCACACGTATCCTGCGTTCCTTTGGAGCATAGGTTGTACATGTTTCCAGAAATTAACGCTACGCGTCCGCGAGATGTAATTCAACACATCAATGTGGGGGCAGTATGTTGAAGAGACAGGCAGGTCAGCAGTGATCTTTAGTTCCACACACTAGTCCAGGTGGTGTCGGTATGCAGTTCGTTTGCCAAATGCCATTAAGCGCAAAAGAAGAAGGTCAGCAGCAGACTTAAAAAAGGAGATTTATGGTGGGATGTTTAGAATAAAAATCCTGAAGCTAGTCCGCAATTACCAAGATAGTTATGATGTCTCATTAAAGTCACAACCTCCGTTAGTGTTGCTATGTTTCATTTGTTTACCTTGTGCAAATTTGCAGGTTGATTTGCAAATTTGCAAGGAAGATCTTCCGGTGTCAGCGAGGGATAATCCGGCCCTGATCTGCCCCCTTGTGGATTCACGTTTAATCCTCCAGGTACGTACGCAAAGTACACAGGCAAGAATGTGAATAATGCAGTTTGTGTCGCTGACGCCTGTCTACGCCTATGCATTGTTAAAAAGCAAGCATGTGTGAGGCTTAACACTGATTTCTGTACCTGCCTGATCCACAGACTGATGATTCTCTGCCTCACCTCTTCGGATACATTTGCCTGATTGGACTGCCTTCTCTTTTTTTTTTTTGATTTTCACCCTCGCCTGCCTTGTGAATCAGTGAACTTATGTACCTCTTTTTTTGTCAATAAATCAATCACTAAACTCTCCCTGTTTTCCCAGACTGTCTGCATTTGGGTCATTCCCTTGCTTCTTCACACTCACCCCAATTGCATGTGACATACATGGAATTTAGGGACCCCAAATTCAGAGTTAATCTGAAACAATTCATTAAGAAAGTGCTCTGTATGCAGATCCATAAATATATAAGAACTAATAAGAGTCCTGTGAATTTGTGTCATATGGAGCAATCTGTTCTCAAGTTACAGACATAACAGAATGTATTTTTGCTTTAACAACAATCTGTCTATCCATATAGTTTCAGTGTGATTTGTCAAGGTTTAGAGATGTTTGCTGTAGAAGTGTCTGCCAACAGACCAGTGTAAAAGAGCTCACTGACATATGGTTTGCTGTGCTTGAAGTGTCAAAACATTGTATTTGAAGAACCCGAAAGCATTGTCTCTGTCTACAAAAGTTGTCAGTAAAACTGTCCACAACAAGGTGCTGTGTTGTGAGTTGAGCCAAGGCATTCCCCTTGCATTTTCTTGAGTTTTGATCCTTTGAACACAACAAACCAAATTGCATTGAGCGCCATTATACTGCGCTGACATCAGACGGCGCCAATCAAATCACAGCAGCGATATCTGGATGGCCAAATGACAGTAAAGGAAGAAGAAAAGGGGTGAACTGACTCCTTTAACAGGAAAGCAGCAGTGGAAGCACGAAGGGCTCCAGACTTATATGCTTAGCAGTGCTTATTTCTTGCAGATGCAAAGCCATATTAATGTCTGCGGCCTCCGTTGCCATATCATGGTGAGCAGGAAATCTTTCCCCATTGCCTCTCTCCCGGTGGCCTGGTTGGCGGTTTAATTTTGTTGAAGTGTTGGCAGATTACGGCTACCTCAGTGCTGCTGTCATGGAGAATGTGGCCCAGGAAGGCAGTGAGTGGGGAGGCAGCACATTGATAAGGACAGCTGCTCTTGGGAGATTTCCCTAGAGAGAACAGTGAGACAGGGCCGGCAAAGACACGTTGGACGTCAGGTGAAAACACCAAGAACACCCTTGTTGTAGCACACAGGCTGGTATTCGAGTCCCGCTGATTATCTGATACACTGTAGGCACATTACAAGCTAGGAGACCATCAACTTTTGTCAGCGGAATCAAAGAGCTTAAGGGTGGCATTCTGATTGGATTCACTGGCCCAGGCACAAAAAGATCAGCAGGCAGATTGATAACAGAAAAATAAGTCTTTTCCCCCACTGGATTTATTACAGAAAAAAAGATAAAAATTGTTCCAGCTTCACAGCAGAGTTTTTGAACTTCATAAAGAAGACAACAGAGGCAATAGAACCTTTATATTCATCAATGCCAATGCAGGGAAAGAGGACAAAAAATAATTTACTTCAACTTTACATGAGCAAATACACACTTTAATGCGCTCATCGGGGAGCAGTTTCGACAATAAAAGCATTAAAAATGACATTTATTTCAAGGGGTTCATGTTTGAACCCCCCCGAGGCATTAGCGACCAGCCTCAATCATTTAACTTAAACTGTTATTTCATCCTATTTGTTTATCCAAAACAAAGAACTTAAAACAAAATAGCATTTCCATAAAAGAGACAGAAAAGCATTGACCAGAAACTATGAACGCTTTCCTTTTTAGGCCACCGCGGGAGAGACAATAGGGAAAGCCAGGCACCTGTATGGGCCTTCACTGGAGGGCACTGCCATTGCTCTTCCCAGGATCCCACTGGGATCTGGTGTTGACAGAAGTGGAGAGAGGAGTGACTTTGATGAGGAAACACTCCCCACTCTGTGCAACTGAAACCCAATTGTTTATGTATATGTGTGTACAGTACATGAGTGTCAGGATGCACATTTTTGTGCAGGCTTTCTTTGAACATTTTTTTCTGTCATGAATTATAACCCCCTGTTTTTAATGATTTTCTGTTCTGATTCTGTTTGTAAGGCTGTAGGCAAGAGTGCTGGTAAAAATCTGTCCACTTCCATCACAGGTTAGATCTGAGAGTTATATACAGTGATGAAAAATATGTGTTGAGATAAGCTGTGTGTGTTTATAATGTATAATAATACTTATAAAAAAATTAAATAAATATAGAAAACCCCAGAGACCCACTACTATTTTTGTTTGGTAAAATCTGGGATTTTAATAGAATATCTAGTGGGAATATAAACCAATTAGTAATATGAAGATTTTTTACACATATCAACAGATGTGCTCTTAACCAAAACAAACACCATCCACATTTTTTGCAGTAATATTTGTTTTTTTCCAAATTGACACAGTTTGCCACAAACATTTCCATTTCAACAAAAATACAGCAATTTCATTATATCCTTAATATCTGCATTTATAGTGAAATACAAGGTTAACTTATAGTCTAAAATAGAATAAATGATCTACTATCCTGATATGATCAAAATGGGCCCAGTGATTGATATACAGTCATGAGAAGGCATTGCAGCCCATAACGCCACCTGAAAGTCGTCCATACCTCATGCTGATGACTGGTCATTCACCGGCACCACAGCAACTTGCAGGAATAATCTTCCCGCTGGTTTTATTGCGGTGATGAATGACTGCTCATTAGTGTCAGCCACCCTCGGAAAAGGTTGGACATGATGAGCCCTTTTCATTAAAAAAAAGGGGCTTATGACAGGCTGATGAACATTACTTTTGAGGCTTTTAGTTGATGCTCTTATCTGCAGCAGTCATAAACTAGTGAAACGTGTTTCTCGTCATAAAACAAAATACAGGCGGATACTGTATGTTTCACATGCTCCATCATATTTGTTAGAATTTCATAGTTTATGATAGCAGGCTGGTGCAGTATTTTAGCAGTGAGGTTGTATGGCAGGACCGAAAGGTGTGGAAGTGTACCGTGCATGCATGTAGATCAGGTTGGTTGTGCTGCATATGTGTGAGGCTGCAGTCATCTTTATGTTTAATAAAAAAGATCCTGTAGATTCCGAGATTATTACAGCTTGTGGGATGATATTTCTTCTCCCTATTTTTTCCCACTTTTTATCACTGCATACTAAGATCATTCAGGCTTGATTGGTATTCATGTAGGTCTGCTGTCTTGAAGCACAGGGGCTTGTGTGGACAGTATATTGAGTAAGCTGATTGCTTCACACTCTATACTGTCAAGAGGAAATAATATACTATGTTTAAAAGCTTCCCTTTTTTCTGCTTATTTATGGTCCTTTAAGTTGTCTCCTCTTTAGAATTTCTCTTTCACACTCTTTTGGGGATGACAGAATGTTATCACAATTTTATGTGACAGCATTTGCAAAATCCGCTCAGCTGCGGACCACTGTGGTCTGAACAGTGGTGTAGTCTACGTGATACGCAGCTATACGGCATATACCCACTAGGAACGGTCAAATATTTCCGTATACCCACTTAAAATAGCGAGATGATATGTAACAACATCGTTTTGTGGCAGAACTTTCACACGTTCATTCATAAATTCACCCCGTCTGCGCTGCGAATTTCTGAACTGACGTTTGCGGCTTCCGTGGCCTGTGACCGGGATCTGACGTCAGCTACCAAACAACAACACCGCTGCGTGGCGGTCACTCGGCGCATGTTTGAAATTAACTAATGTGGATCACTGAAGGAGATGTGAAATGCAAGCAAACTCAAACTAAACTCTTTCAGTGTTTTCGTAAGCCTGCAGCTGAAGCTGCTGCTGCTCCGGTGACACTGCAGCTGCAGCAGATGAGACGAACGTTAAAGTTACTGAAACGCAGAAAACGAGCCAGATGAGGCTGCATGTTATTGTAACGTTACCTGGTGAGTGAAAATACCATATAGGCCTGTTATCATTAACGCTATCAGTAACGGAACTGTAACAGCATTATTGGTCTATTGGTTTGAATCTAGGACCAGTTAAATAACGTTAATGTGGTGGATCAATAAATGCGGAATACTCTGTGTGTGTGTGTGTGTGTGTGTGTGTGTGCAGTACATAGAGGTACAGTAGTATAACTAGCAGTTCCTGGATGCTTGCTTATGCATTTAAGCTGATACAGTACATGACCTAAGTTTGACAATGGTTTTTGGAAGATAAGTGAGCTTGAGAGGATGTGGACCCCTTTTAGTGTCCTAATATTCTGTAATGAATTTTTTGGTGATAGAACTGCACAAAGGCCTGTGTTCATTGTTATTACTGTTACTGAAAAGCCTCAGTTTTCTATTACTGTTAATAATAGTTGCAACTTGCACTGTGAAATGTGCATTGAAAACTGCCAGATGATAAAACCAGATTCATATAACATCTAAGGCTAAATGTAGTTCAGTTAGAAGGTGATTAACACTAAACATTTTCACCATAAATTGGTGCAGAAAATGTCTCCAGAATGCAGGAAATTAAATGTTTAATGCTCAAAATCTTCTGGGGGGTGGGGGGGGGACACCCGGGACACCCAGGACACCCAGGACAGACCCAGACCCCCAGACCCAGACCCAGACCCCCCAATTGAGAATTCATCAATGATTATTTGTTTAAATACAATTGAAATATCTTCTACTCTTGATCTTGTGACCCCAATATTCTGGATTGTCATGTGTGATATGCAAAATGTTTTGTCACAACTCTAATCTGAGGCCTAAAATGTCCCTACCACTTTTCAACACAAAGTCACGCCCTTTCCCACCTGTAAAAGTCTTTGTGTTGTTGATCATGCATACATGTATTAGTGAGTGTAGAGGGGCTCATGGGATGTCTGCTGGGACGGGTGAGTATGAGGCTGGGAGGAAAAAAATCACAGTGTACTCACTAGAAAAAACTAGACTACACCACTGGGTCTGAATGGTTCATAACCCCAGATTGTGTCTACTGGTGCAAGTTTGACATATTGCCAGAGGTATCCTTTTTATATCCCATGTCTAGTATTGCTGTGATGCATCACCATCACAGACTCCAGTTCCTTTGGCAACTGCACATGACAACAGGATGATCAGTCAGTTTTCTACCATGGCAATATCATGCAAACACCCAAGCGTGTACTGTCATCTCTGGTATATATCCCTTCATGTGCACAGTGTTTATGCCAAGACGCCTCTGAAGGTTAAAAAAACTGAAGCATGAATATACTGAAAGAAAAGGGATTACTAGACAATATCCCGCTACAGCAAAGATAAAGTCGTTAAAGTGCCCCTCAAATTCAAACTTGGTGTTGTGGTTATTTTTGAAATATTCTGTCCTCTTTCACAGTTAATGACAGACAAAGAATGTTCACTTGTACCTGCATTGACGAAATATCTGATCCTTCTGCCAGATACTCTAAATATCTCAAAGCCCCTGATTCCTGTTGAATAATATGTTCTTATAAAGTGGTTAAAGTGCAGCCAACCTTGGTCTTTGCGTAACTAAAGAAGACATTTGAAACATTACTTTATGTCCTCTGCTTTCCAACATTTGTGAATAAATATTGAATCATCCTTCAAGGCTGGTATATTACATGCATGTCACAGGGAGACTATTTCAGGCCTCCCCATTTGACACTGATCTGGGGCATTTTATCGAGGGAAGGGGAGAGAATGGAGACTTTAATGGGTGCTGTAATTGCATGGCAAGGCTAAAATAGAAAGATGAGTGAAAAAAGATAAAATCTGGGGAAAAATGGTAAAGTGCTCCTGTAAAAGATACCCGTGAAGAATCTGAATACATCTCAGCACAAATGTTTGACAAATTGTCAGGACCCAAGCCAATATTTTGGGGAAAAAATACAGTATGTGTTTGGTGCACACTTTTTTCCCACTATGCATGTGAGATTTTACTCTCTCTTTTCCTAAGCCAAGATAACATGCTAGTTTGACTATTTTCAGTAAAAGCTTTTGGCCAATGCCCACACAATGGTTTGTCTAAGAAGAAAAGCCTTGTGTAGAATGTCAAAATGTTAATATAATTGTGTACATTTTTAAACGATGCACCAACAAGAACATGATCTTGATTTTGTGACACATTTTCATTTGTTGGTGTGTGGATCTAAAGTAGTGGCTTCAGAAATGCATGTTTGCATTTCTGCCAAGCCACAGTAAGGATAAACAATGTATAGGTGCAGAGAATCACACTTAAATATGTCTAACTTTATAGATGGGTTTCTGAGCAGCGTCAACAAACAGGGCAGAAAGCAGCATTCTGTCTTCGCAGCGTATCAGTTTATTATTAGCAGCAGTGTTGGGAAATTGTTACAAGTTACTTTTTACTTATTACTCATTTAACAATATTACTTGAATTATTACTGGGTATTAAAAGTAAATAGTTACGTAACTCATTAAGTTACAATTACTGTCATCCACTGGACCCCATCCTTAAAAGTAATGGTAAACCTGTTCAGAGATGAATCCACTTGAACTGGAACAATAATTAACCTGAGGAGTTAACAATCAGCCAAACTGAAAACGCTGCAGCATTTTAGACCAGAGCATGCTGTCTCATAGGCTATCGATATAGGCTATTTAAAAATAACAAAAAACAAAGTAGGTCCCTCCCGACATTTTAACTGATCACATATTCATAACAGCATCAATGAGTATGATTTTTACAGTACATAACATTTCTTAACGTCACTGGCTGAAATAGAAAAAACAAAGCAAGCTCCTGACTTTTTAAACTAATCGTGTATTCATAACAGCAGCAATGAATATGATTTATAACACCACTGTCTGAGATAAAAAAAAAAAAAATCAAGCAAGAGTCTCAACTTTTGAAGTAACGTTACTGTTTTGCACATGCATTTATTAGCCAAGTATTCAGTGCTTTTACAAAACACAAAATGTTGATTAATGCCACTCTCCTGCCGAGTGGATGCTTCACTAGTAACGTTAGCAGCTGGAGTTTCTTTCTACAGTCTGAGTTTCACGTTTCTTAGCAAATGCTTCAATACAAAATTGTTCACGGTTGAAAGCTCTTTGCTGGTCTCACAACGTTTACAGAAGACCATGTTCTTTGCATCTCTGACTGTGACACAGTTAGGCAAATGGCAGTACTTACAGCTGTGGAAAGAACGCCTCTCTCCCTCGTGCTCCTATTAGCCTTTTGGCTAGCAGCTGACAACATTGTGTCCGGTTTCGCTAACCTGCAGCATGGTGGCATGTTATATTAATATTCAAAATGAAACACAAACAAACAAATCTAACTCTGAAATGGCAGTTTATTGTTAAGTCAGCAAGAATTTACAAACAATGCGTATTCTACATTGATTACAGTGGTTGACTACTCTTCTGACCGGCCACCATAGTTGAGACATAGATGTGACATTTTGATGTCAGCTGACTCTAAAGGAATTCACAGTTTTGGTTCTCTTGGACCTTTCATCTGCTTTTGATACTCATAACATTATGATAAATAGCCTCCATGATCTGGTTGAGATGTCTGGATCAGTTTTAAAATAGTTCTACCTTTCTGGTAGAAGTTTTAGTGTTTATGTAAATCAGATCATGTCTGAAACTGCAGGGTTGTTGTGTGGGGTATCCTCAGGGTTCTGTCTTGGGACCCATCCTGTTCCTTTTGTATACATTTCCTCTTGGACAGATAATTAGTCAATTCAGTGACATATCTTACCATCTGTATGCAGTTGGCATTAAGCTGTACTGCTCCTTTAAGGAAACCGAGTCTTCTTTAATTAACTGCTTGACCAGTATTAAATAGTGGATATGTGACAACTTCCTGCTTCTGAACTCAGAGAAAACAGAAACAGTAATTATCGCCCCTGAAAGTAGCATCCCAGACATTAAAGATAATTGATTCTGCAATGTCCTTAGAGTACCACTCTAAACAAGTAGTCACAAACTGTTTCTTTCAACTAAGGAATATATTCAAATTAAGAACACTGGTGTCAAAGGGTAAGCTGGAGATGATCATTCATGCTTTTATTTCCTCTCGTTTAGATTACTGTAACGGTCTTTTTACATGTTTGAGCAAGAAGGAGCTTTACCGTCTCCAGGTTGTTCATAACTCTGCTGCAAGGCTTTTAACTCACATTAACAAGAGAGTGCCCATCACACCTGTTTTAGCAGCACTTCACCTACATAGCTGAGTTGATACGGCTTCATACTCCGACCCGTAGTCTGAGGTCATCAGGTCAGAGAGGCTTTTAGTGGTTCCCCACACTCATTTTAAAACCAGTGGGGATCGTTCATTCGAAGCAGTGGCGGCTAGGCTGTGGAATGCTTTGCCTCCCTTTCTGCGTTGTCTTAATTTTGTTGATTTTTTTGGTTAGACGAGGGGTTTTTATGGTTTATATTTGTTCTATGTTTTCTGTATGTATTTAAATTTTCTTATGCATTGTATTTTATTATGTTGTACTGTTTTACATTTTATTGTGAAGCACTTTGTGAGTTTTATCTGTGAAAGGTGCTATACAAATAAACTTTACTTACTTACTAGTTTGTGTTCAGTGCTAACTATCAAATGTTAGCATTCTTACGCTAGTATTTAGCTCAAAGTACTATTGTGCCTAAGTACAGCTTCACAGAGCAGCTTGAATGGCTGTAGTCTTGTTTGCAAGTTTACATTTATGTGGTTAACCCCTTCCTGCAGTGCTCCCTTGTTTGTGGGCTCTGGCGTCTACAGTATATTTTCATGTGTAACAAAAACTGGGTAATGTATAGTTTGTCTTGGTTGGAGTTGTTGGAAACTTGTAGTGAATCTGAGAGAGAGAGAGAGCAGCTGGGGCTTTATCGGGAGCATTGACCCCTTTGAAGAAGGTGCATTTGTGGAAGTCCTCTTTGACCTGTAAGTAATCATGTTTCTAATGTGTTTAGTCTCTTTTACAACCCTTCTATTGTGTGTTCAAAGGCAGTCTAATGTGAGGTATTAGGACACGTCTTGTCTTTGTTCTTAAATATGTATATGTATATGTATATGTATGTATGTATATAACGTTGTACCCTAAATAACACTGTACAACTCTGTACCCTTGGTTCACCTGGCTACATATAAATCATGTATTTCATATTACTGATGTTTCCTTGTGTGAGTTCTTGTGTTGCTTATGTTGCTACAATGTGACAGAATTTTCTGTCGCTCAGTGCCACAGGTGGCGTCTGCTGAAAAAGGGGTTTGATGGATGTTGTGCTGAGCCAACAACAGGCAACAACTATAGTTTTCTCTGTCTTACCCCAAATACAAAAAATGAACAAGCACATTTCTTGTGATGTGTCCCAGACCGTCTCTGCGTCACAGAGTGGCATGATCTGCAGATGGCCAGAGGACTGGAGAACTCAATTTCAGCCATGTCAGGCAGATGATGTAAACACTTGTAAAGTCACCTAAAGAAACAAATATGCTACAAAAGGACAATACTGCTTTATAGCGTTGTTGGGAGTGGTTTGGACACATCTATCCATGCAATTTCTATACCAAATAGAAATTCCCTATTTTTGAGATTATTTGTTTAAAAAAACAACATTATTTTGTGAAATACTGAGAAGCACATTTAAGCCATTTTGGAGGGGTTTTGGATAGGTACACTGCTTACTATTTAGCATGTAAAATGTTTACACATCAACCTAAAATTTGGCAATTTGGCACACTAAGGTTTTTGAACAAAAGTGAGCTGGGAACCAACTTTGGCTGCTGTTGGGATACTATGTCTAACCTAATAATGAAGATTATGTAAAACAAAGGCAGCACTTCTTAACAAGTGTCAAAACATGTGTGAGAGCTGCAGTTTTTCTGTCACTTTTCTTTTCCATTTAATGCGTTAAACAAAGATGACAATGTGCATCATAAGGTTGTCTGCTCTTCGTTAACCTAATTAAACAAGCATGCTTTTGACTTTTATGTATTTAGTTCACATCAAAGAGAACCAGCTTCAAAGCAACCTCCCAATGAGCACGGCCTCTGTGAAGAAAGTTCTGAACCCTGGTCATTTTCCAGGTCTTATTTTTCAGATGTCTCTAATGTGCCAACTTGCATGAAGTGGATACCTCCTACTGGGATGTATGATATGAATTTACACCCTTAAGATTTGAAAGCAACTAAAGGATCAAGTCAAGTGCATTTTGGTAAAGTGGGTTTACTCCACATTACATCCCTGGCTATAGCCTGCGTTTACCTGTGGCCCTAAAAGAGAATAATACAGTTGATTGACAATACAAAGCCTGTAAATGCTTTGTGAGGAGTGGATCAGACAAAGCAAAGCCCAGTCCTTGGATCAAAGCCTCAATAATCCCACCTGCTGATTGGCCCTGTAATGATAATGTTTTGATTGGTCCTTGGGGGGCCATGGTCTGCCATCATTGGAAGGGCTCCAAGGACAACTTCCTATATCACAACTTAAATATGCAAAGTCTCTGTTAACCTTGTTGATGCGGAACATTTTGATGTTTGTTTTTACAGTGCATTTTGGCAGATACATTATGTGAAAAGTGGGGTTCCATCAATGTAATCTATTGAAAGCTGACACAAAATCACTGAATATAAGTCATCAGCAATTGTTTTCAAAATTGTTCAAGTATTCCCAGGACGTTATTTTATTATTATTCTTTAGAACAGAAAAGCATTCAGACCACATATAGTTTGTAATGGATTTCACTCACTTTTACAGTGATTAGTGTGTGAGAAGAGCTAACTTTGCCTTGTCAGTGTTTATTTAGTGCAGGCAGCAACCAGCTTTAATACAATGCACTGTTAAATCACCACAACATTCGAAAAGAAATCAAATTTATCTTGCACCATCTAGTGAGTTCATTTATTGAGAACACATCAGCTTGTCAGTTGTAACGCGCAACAGAGCTTACAAATGCTTCACACTAGCACAGACCTTGTCAGGTATAGAGCAGGACGCGGAGGCCCTCTTCTAACAATTCCCCTCGAATTAGATTTCACTCTCGACTTAATCTCTTTATTCGTGTGGAGAGGCTTTTTTTTTTCGTGAAGGAGGTTGTGCATGATGTGGCTTAATCCTTCCGCCTGCATGGGCACAGGCAAGCCTTTGATCAGCTCCTGTTTGATGAGAGATATCGACAGACCTCATCTGACACAGCGGACAGCCTGCCGCCCCCCTTCCTCCCGCACTTGTTGGGGTTGATGAGATTAAAAGAGGAGACGATAGAAGCGCCAAATGTCGGGAAACATGGAGGAGAAAAAAATTGTAGTGGCGGCGGCAACTGGCCGGACCTTGACTTGATTTATGAGTACACTCCTTTTCTTTTTATTTCCCCCGATCTCTCTGGGTGTTCCCCTCTGTCCCTCTCTCTCTCCCTGGCTCAATGTGCATACACGAGTAGCACAAAAACAGAAATATGAGCATGCACATGCACACAGAAACATGCAGACTCCACTTCCTGCCACCCTCTGCAGAAGGTTAATAATGATCTCCGGTGTGACTTTCTGAGAGGTCACAGCGGACTCTGAAAATAAGAGCTTGGCTGGTGCATGAAGGCTGTTTCCCAATGGTTCATTGCCCCCTTCGTGGCTGCGTGACATTTAGAAACACCAATAATGTGCTAATGATGCAATATTTTCATAGAGCTGTCCCATGCCACCGATGGCAGGTATTGCAGCTTTCTCTTGTTTGCCCTTAGTAAAGAGTCAAGCACTTAATTAATGTCCAATTCAACCCAAGACAAAAGGTGGCAGAGGATGTGTGCACATTATTTGACATACAGTCTGTTTTTCTTCTACCGTAAAAGTCCCTGGTGGTTATTTTTTTTAAATCAAGAGCCAGGTTTAGTTCCATTGAAAGCTAGTACAATGTGATTTTTGAGGGTTGTCTGCATGAGTTATCGTGTAATTGTAGAGCAACATTTTTATTGTAACAAACTGTAGTAGGTCAGAGCTGGAGGGATGTGGAATCACAAATCCCATGGAAAAATAAGGGTTACTCTAAATACCTTTGCTTTTGTTTTTACCGGACAGGTCAGTCTATGCAGTAATGTGTATAAAGCATCTAGATTTGTGTTTCAGTATCCCAAAAGAGGCTCGTCAAGAGAATTTTCATTCTGTATTGAAACTAAGGCACAGAATGCAGAGTGTACAGCTGTTTACTGCTGTCTGTCACTGATGGTTAGAACACAACAGGGATTCCAACATTATCACCCACGAAGAACAGTGTGTTCATATTTAACTGTTCTGTATTAGCAATTACACTATGGGGGAAATTAACTTTTGATTAACCTTTTTTGCATTCAGCTTATAAGAGAGAACATTAATGATGTTTATTTGAATATAATAATAATAAACTTTTAAAAATGTAAAGCTCCTTTTATACAACAAATGTATCTTAACATGCTTTACAACAAAAAAATTACATACTCCAAAAACGAATGAACATAAAAACAGAGATAGAATGCCATAATTAAAACATTGTTTTATCATGCACTGTACATGTCGTCTTTCAGACTAGTGGGGGAAAAAAGTCTGAAATATAAGTTTATTTTACTAAAGTTTCTCTGTGTGGGTCTGTAGATTTTTTTTTTAAAGTTAGCATTCTCACTAGTGATGTGCGATACCACTTAATTCCTATTCGGTCCAATACCAAGTAATACCCAGGGTGGTATTGCCAATACTGATGGTGATACCGAAACTGGTACTGATACTGATACCAATACTTTTTACATGTTTTATTTCTAGTTTAATGTGACCTTCCCTCTAACCTCCTGTTTCTGTATTTATGAGGGAAATGAAGAGTAGGCTGTAGGCTTACTAACTCCAAATAATAGCTTCATAATGACAACAAACTACCATCATATTCTTTAATTATGATAAAAATATCCCGCTCAGAACTGCCGCTTCATAACATCATCATATTATTTTGACTTAATCTCAGATGCTTAGCGAAGTTTAAGGTGTTGCCAAAGTATTTCGTTGTCTTTGCACACACATCACACATATTATAGGGCTTCTTTGTCGCGTCATTATTACCTTCACGGCTAAAATACAGCGGGATGAGACTGTTTTTACAGTCAGCATACTATTTCAGAAAACCTGTAATACAAAAAAATATTGTCTTAATGTAAGTAATCAACTAGGAAAGTTTCATGATGATTATTTTACCCCGTTCACCTGCAGTGTCTTGCATGAATAGCATAACATGATGTAACCACTGAATTTAAAAAATACAGCGAAAAGAGTGCATAAAATCCATAAAATCAAGTAAAATGTAAAAAGTGCATAAGTGTGATGCAAAGTGCAAATAAAATTTCACATCTGTATCAGGAAAGTCATAGCTAGTTAAAGGCCAAAGTGAAAAGATAAATATTTTTCAGCTAATAACCCCTAACATCCAACAGTCTGGCAGCTGACGTGTTTACGGCATGTTTGACATTAGGCAAGTAAACCCACTTGATCAAGGCTGGAGAATAGCTGTGGTCATGCATAACAAAAATATCATGACACATATAAAACAAATGAACTAATTATCAAACTATGTGATGTAGTAGTACCAATAGGCACCAATATGGCAGAAAAGACAAAGAAAAGATACACACTTGTACAAACTTCATCAATCAAAGACCCATATATAAACATGTCAGGATACATAAATCAACAAGTATGACAAGAGACATTGTCACATGTATGACAAGATTCTGATATGTGCATTGTATAAAAGAACTTGAGACACACACACACTCTGACACACACAGTGAGAGAGCCTGATGTCTTGTCAGAGCAAAACGCCCTCTGCTGAGAAAATAACCCTGCCTAAACCTCTCCCCCGCACACAGGAATGAAAGTGCATTTGAAAGCTATTTTTTCCCAATTTGCTTCTGTTTAAGCAGATTGTCAAGTACTGAATACCAAAGCCCGGCTGCCCCCTGACATTATTCATGGCGCAGCGGACCAGGCTCACAGAGTGGAGGAATTAGAAATTACTGAAAGAAATTCAAAACAAAGAGCACTTGAGCCACGATATACGAGGGCTGAAGGCCTGGGCATTTTTCTGTGTGTTTGTGTGGGTTTTTTCGTCCTCTTTTTTCACTTTAAGCCAGGAGTTATATTATGGGTACAATTTAATATCTGAGAGGAGGGAGGGATCGGGATTTTCATAATCGTATGATAAGGAAAGGGATTAAGAATAAAGAAGGGATTAATTCACTTGATCTGCCAATATGGTGGACCAACAGTTTTCCCCTCAGGAAGTGATATGTTCTCCTCCTTGTACAAACCTAAGTATAACCCAATTACTATTCTCTGAAGAAACTTAATTTGGCCAAATCATGTTTTCATGACTAGCCCCGACCTGGTAATATTCCACTCTGTCTTCACCTGTCACCTATTGAAATGTCCTGGACATGCTATATGTAACAGTTTATGTAGATAATAGTGTATGCACAACACAGGAAGTCAAGATCAACTGTCTGGATAAACTAAATGACATGTGTGATACAGTAATTTCCTAGATATGTAATGTACAGTGAGGTCACACTAATTGAGCACGGAGGGGAAGCAGCGCAAGCACAACGAAGTGGTCCATCAGAGCAGAGTGAAATAGCTGTTTTTCATTCACTGCTGTAAGGCAGCTGGAAATGACATAATGATGGCCTGAGACTAGTAATGAATGACTCATGCCACAAGTGGATGTGAAAGTCTGAATGCAAAGGCTTTGCAATGCAGAAATGCAGATGACAAAAAAATCAAAGGTGATCATTTCAAAAATGTTGCACAGTAGTTCCCAAACTGAAAAATGGAGCACTAACAAAAATCCACTATGTAAGTTTTTAAGTGCTGTGTGTAGCATTTTGTTGTCAGTAAATCATTATGACATCCATGTTGAGAGATGTGTGTAGTTACTCCATAAAGAAACCATAAAGAGACAGAGGCCATAACATAGTGCTACATTTCTGCTGGATTAAATTGGTGACAAAATCAGCAAATGATTTTGCTAAAGAAAAAAGCCACAGAAAACCATAGATGGTGTACCATCTCTGATGTCACTCACAAGCTTCTGAAGGAACAATGTGAAGCCTGACATTTGGGTTTATAGCAAAGCAACAATTTGTTAAGTACAGGGACGTTTCCAGGCTCTTGAAACACTGGGGGCTTAGCCCAGCTCAGAAATCTTTCATGTTTTCACATTTTTATATACACTCTATGGTTTTCACCTGTTTTCACCCCCCACCCGCTGTTGCCACCGAAAACTACGTCTGTAAAGCAACAGTAAGTGAACTCTACACAGTAACTAATACAGGTTTTTAACAGTTAATTTCCTGCATTCTGGTGAATTTTTTTGCACCCATTTCTTGAGGAAATGTCTGAGATGACAATTCAAAGTAAAATAATTTAGTGTAATAAAATGCAGTAAGGCTGTCAGGCATTCTCAGGCATTCTCTATGATATGTTTCTCCTGTAGATTCACTTTTCTCTTTTAATTTAATCCCAGCTCAGTCTACTACAGAAGCGTATTGCATTCACCAAAGAAAAAAATTTGGAAGCCTTATCTCATAATTATGAAATCAGGATCTCGTAATTGGGCGGCACGGTGGTGCAGTGGTTAGCACTGTCGCCGGTTGCCCCGGCCTTTCTGTGTGGAGTTTGCATGTTCTCCCCGTGTCCGCGTGGGTTCTCTCCGGGTGCTCCGGCTTCCTCCCACCATCCAAAGACATGCAGGCTAGGTTAATTGGTGTCTCTAAATTGTCCTTAGGTGTGAATGTGAGTGTGAGTGGTTGTCTGTCTATGTGTGGCCCTGCGATGGGCTGGCGACCTGTCCAGGGTGTACCCCGCCTTTCGCCCTATGCCAGCTGGGATAGGCTCTAGCCCCCGCGACCCTGTAAGCAGGATAAGCGGTTGACGATGGATGGGATGGATGGGATGGGATCTCGTAATTATGAGAAAAGATATCATAATTACGAGATAAGGTGTCATAATTATGAGATCAGGATCTCGTGAAAAGATCTCGTATTTACAAGATCCGGATCTCGTAATTATGAGAAAAGATCTTGTAATTACGAGATTCGGATTTCATGATTAGAGATAACTGGAAAGGTACCATTTATTACTGAGTTCAGTAAAGTTGGAAATATATTCACAGATTTGAGCTTTTGGGATCAATAACTCAAAACATGTTTCAAACAAATCACCTTACACATTAATGATATACTGCTGTACATCAAATGTAGCTTGTTGTCTACTTAACTACGATAATAAAGAGGAGTCGTTTGTGTTTTAAACACATTTTGCTTACAAGTTATTGATCTCGGAATCTTGAATCTGTAAATAGTCTATAGGCTATTTTATTATTATTATTATTATTAATTGTTTTCAAAGCCCTTAATGGCTTAGCCCCACAATACATATCATGACATGTTAATTCCATATTCTGCACGTAGACCGCTCAGGTCATCTTCACAACAACTCCTCTTAGTCCCCTTCACATGCCTAAAACCAAAGGTAACTGGGCCTGTTGTGTTGCTGCTCCCAGGCTTTGGAATAGTCTTCCATCTTACATAAAGTCCTGCCCCACCATTAAGAAATCTAATTTAAAGACCTTTTGTCTCTGGCTTTTACCTGATTCTGTCCCTTATTTTAATCCATTTTAATCTGACGTTGTTCTTATTTACTTCCTTTTAGCATCTTTATATCTACCAAGTTCTCCATATTCCATTTTATTAATGTGTATTGGTGCACAGGCGTTTTATTGTGTAGTTAGATACACAGTGGAAAATAGTCTTTGTTCTTTTGTTCGTTTATACTTGCATTTGTGTGTATTGTGTTCTTGGAAAGCACTTTGGGTCAACTCCTGTTGTTTTTAAATGTGCCATATAAATAAAGGCTTATTTTTATAAAGGGAAGGACAAAAGTTGGGTGGCAGATTTTTACCTTAAGTTACTTATATATATATATATATATTATAATATATTTATATATATTATATTATATTATATTTATATTGGTTTGCAGGTTTTCTTATTGTGCAAATAAACCTTTCTCACAGCTATTTTTCAGTGGCCACGGCTCTCCTTTACTGTGCCTGCTCTATGCAGGTTAGGCTATGCAGCTGATGATGAAGCTACTGTAGCTCCAGTGCCAAACATATTGGTTATTTTCGCGTATTTGCCGTTTTTTTTTTTTTTTTTGGCCCACAAGAAACAGCTCGAGCAAAGAAGGGGGAGTGCGCTGATTGTTGGCCCATTTTTTAAAATCAGTAAGGCCTATATAAATAGCCTAAATCATTTGCGTAATACCAGCCGTAAAGATTTGTCGGCCTAGTAGGCATTTGACCGGTAGCCTGTGCCAGATTACCAGACCACCCCTGAAGCTATGTGTATCGCGGTCAGGTGTCATGATATTCTCTCACTACTGTGCGGCAACTGTTAACCGTTTGTGTTAATACATTGACTAGACACTGACCGACAACATTTATATTTGATTACAATTTTGCAATTCAGAAGTCGCGGACAAGCCCTGAAGCTGTGAGCAATGCGCTCTCTCTCTTTCTAAATGCAGGTAGTCTGAGTAACTGTGGTGGGGTGGTCACATACGTGAACTTCAAACAAAATGCATCAATTTTTGCGAGTAGCCTCCGCTCTTTGAAAACCTTAGAGAGAGGCTGTGTCATTAAGATTAGCCTATTGCATGTTAATATGGAAAATATTTTGTTGATTTTGTTGAGTTACATTTGGGGCTACACTCAAAACATCCGAGGCTAAAGCCCCAGAAAAAAGATCTGACGAAAATGGCTAACATGACCACAATGAAAAATAGAAAATGGCTAACATGACCACAATGGGAAACAAAATGGCAAATCAGTCTTTTTACCACACCTGCGTTTGGCAAGTCAGGATGGTCCCTGACTACAAAATCTCCACACACTACAAGTAACAACATTTAAAAGTACTTTTCATCATTATCCTCACATCATGGCTCTGAAAACAACTCCTGTGAAAAGCATTAATCACAAACACACCAAGCTACAAAGCAGTGTTTCCTACAGTATGCACAAGCCATTCAGTACAGAGAGAGAGACAATCATCTTTAAGCCTGGTGCTTTATGAGGTTTATAATGGGCACTGATCTTTATCTGCAGTGGGGAGGGAAGATGGAGGTGATTAGAAGTTGATGCTCCCTCAGGCTTGGGATTATGGTAAATATACTGGTCGTCTCTGAGGATCATTAAAAACAGCTCCCTCATCCCCTCCAAGTGACTGCTTATGTTACTGGGCCCTTGGAGGCAATGCAAAACCAGCCACCAGCAACTATCCGTTTATAGGAAGAGGGTCAAATTTTTAATGAAAAGAACATGACAGAAGTTTGATGAAGATGTGAATGTTTTGCAGAGTTCATGCTAATCTTAAATGTGTAGAAAAGATACAGAACTCAACCATATTTCACTCTAAAAGTGTTTTCCTCAATAATCATGAAAAAAGCAGAAATAGAAAATAAATTAGTTAAGTGTAATATTTTAAATGCATCCTACCAGTTCATCTCCCGCTAATAATGACACTTGAACAGTTGATCCATTATAAACCTTTCCTGTGGGCGAATGAGCAAGCTTTTTGTTTACTCAATCAGTCTGCTGGTTGGTTAGACTTTAAGCCACACCATTCAAAACCAACATGCTAAAGCCCACTGAGATATACAGGGTCAATAAGCGGACTCCCACACTCGCTGTGATGGCAGTGAAGCTACGTCACCCAGCACCGGGGTTTGCCCTCTGGGAGGTCCAGGCTGAGGCTGTGACAGCCTTCAAGCTTTCACACACTTCTCACCTTCAACAGACAACTGTTGGAAAGGCTTTGCCATAAGCTGGGGGAAAAAAATACAAAAAGTGAGATCAGAAAACTGTTCTCAGTGAGCAGTATGAGGGATAATAACATGCAGGATGCTCAACACCAGGCCTCTTAAACACAGCACAATATTTTCACAATACATAAAACGTAAAACCTGATATTCAAACAATTTTGTAAGCTGTTGTGAATTACCAGACAGACACCTGCTCATTTGCTAAGACCAATCTCCATAATTACTGCTGCTACATCACGGCACACAATGCAGATACAATAATGATGGCAGATTTTTTTTACATAAATAAAGAAATTTCCACCATAAATTAATGAAGAAACAGGCACCCATTGGTGGATTCTGGTAACACCCATATGAGTTGTTTTTGGACGTTCAAGTTAGCAACAATAAATATGAAGCGTCCGGTTAGACTTTCAAAATAAAACTTGTAATTAACTTTGTGAAACGTCACAATTTGGTTAGGTTTAGGCACCAAAACTACTTGGTAGGATTATGGAAAGGTCATGGTTAGGGTTAAAAAAACTTAATGTACGTACCTATAAGTTAGGAAACGTTACTTACGTAACAACTTCACTAAAACAATCAATGTTGACTTTTTTAAACACCAGTCTCCTGGTCCAGAAAGTCCGGTTTCTAGCCCACCTGACTGCCTCCTTATTCTGTATCTGTTATTTATAACCTATACCAGCTTTTAGCATTCATGACGCTGTAGGACATGACGCCAAGGGGTGTTGACCATGTGTCCATATGTGACGATTTAGGAGTGAGAACGGGTTGACTTGGCAAAAGTAATAGGGGCTGGTATTGCTTGAGTGTAAACTTCCCCAAATCCAATAGAGACCTGGACAGAGCAGTAAACATTGACCTAAATTCTAATTGCATCCAGGGTTTACAGGTTTTCTATTTGAGTACTACTATATTTATTTGTTGCCAACAAGTCTGCTGGGTTTATTCTCTAGTTATCAGTTTTGATAGCGAAGTTCACACTGTCAAGGAAAAAAACGTGTTTTGGCAAATTTAAGAAGCTCTAACACATAAGGCTTTCAGTTCGACCGCCATGCGTTTTTCAGTTTATGCAAATTATTCTGGAGAGTTTCATAAGAACCTAATTTGGTACAATTTTTTCATCTTACACAGGAGAATCATGATGATTCCAGTTGACAGCAGCTCAGGTACATCTGAGTTATTCGGTTGAACCCATCAAATGTTTGGCTTGGTACAGAACAAGCAAAAAAAAAATGGGAACCATATGGGAAGATTATGGGCAGATGCGGGTGTAAACAGGACAGATAAAAGCTTCACTTACATAACAACACACAAACACTTGTGTATTTATGTCACACACTGTATGTCCTTCTCACAAACACACAGACAGAGTTGAGAGAGGAAGATGAGAGATCCATCTATCTTTTAACAGATGTGATGAATATCAGTGCATGACCCGTGCTCCTTTCTCGATGCATCACTGCAGCGAGCTTGTCATCTTTGTTTTTCGCTTATTATTCTCGGAGAGAATCCACAGATTTGCCTCAGGTGCAGTTTTTCATTCTCTGTTTCATTATTTGCTCAGATTAATACGAGAAATGCTATCAGCGGCAGCGTGGTCGGCTAAGCTGTGTCTAATAGGCTAGAGTCTAGACAAACCCATACCAATTATCCACTGTAAATAGAATCCACGCTTTGGCTCAAGGCTTTGTTTATTCAATTCTATTCACTTCATATCCGCATGATTATAATTAAAGAAAATAAACACCTGCTTAGATGGTGCAGGCACAGGGATGTTAAGTAAACTGCAACAACATGTGTCATTCCTACAACATGTAGGTGTGCACTAGTGTGTCAACTGTGAGGTTTGTACATTTATGGCACAATTACATTGGAGAGGATATAAAAGCAATGGTTTAATTACAAAAGAGTGTCTATTAATTTCTCACTGAGTCCTCTGATGTGTTCTAATTTTGTAAATACAAGATAGAAAATATAATTTATATTCAATAATGAATCTCTTTTTATGCAAGCAGCCATTCTGTAAGTAGGTGCCACATTTAGCAGATGGCAAATAGCTGCAGTATCTGCATTCAATTAATTAGCAAAAGAAGATGTTATTTTCCATTGGCCTTTATAGTGATAATGATAATGTGGCTTTAGCAGTTAGGGTTGAGTTTTTATACCGCCATTATGATGTGTGGTATGTGGAAAGCAGTCATCTGTCAGAATGAGGCTGTTAGGCGTTTCTTTGTATAATATGTAACAAACACAGGTGTGTGGGAGCAGCTGATGAATCAGCAGGTGTTGAACATGAATGAGAAAGAGTAACATCTAGTGGCAGTCGCTGCTAACATCAGTCAGTCAGTCCCTACAGGCTTGAAGCTTGGATGCCGCAAATATATCTAAAAATTGCTTTATCCTCTTTTTTAAAAAAGGATATGCACAGAAGTTGCAATATCATTATGTTTTAATTAGCTAAAACCAGTTTTAGTTGCCGAATAACCATATGCTATATAACTCCCATGAGTCATTTTTGGAACCGTCTCATAGGTAGTTATATAAATAAACAACGATTGTGTCATTTAGGTATTATTACTAAATATTTTTCCCAAAAAAACACAACTTCAAAAACTTTTTAAGTACAGAATAAATACACCTTGACTTGACCTATTCCTTTGAGCTGAGAGAACCTCAATCACTATTTTTGATCACAATTTTTGACAGAACCCCTGGCAATGCTGACTGTATGATCTGAGGGCTGCTTTTTTCCCCCACTAGACTGATGTCAGTGCTTTATCATGTCTTTGTCAATTACAAGTGACTGCCCCGGAAATATCAACTATGAGCCAGTACAATGTTGTGAGCCACGGACGTTCTGATAAAAAGGCTTACTTTCACAGTGACAGGGCATTTAAGAGTCAGGGACACACCTTCACCTCGTCAGCTTGTCCTGCTTGCCCACTGATGTACCACGACATTTGCTTACGGCGCAAAAAGAAAAAAGTCTGCTGTCCAGCCACCATCCTGAAGTCATCACTGAGGCCGCGGTACATTGCAAGTGACACAAAGTCAGAACCTAAAATCTCAGTATAGACAGGGCTAAATCTTTCATGAATTTATCATTTCTTATTCATAACGACTCTCCATCCATAATTTTTTTTTTTTTCAACAGATCTGCGACTGACAAGGGAGGTCCTTGGTGTGTGACCTTGGTGGGTGCAGTTAAAGTTAGAAAGTGCAGAGCTTATTCAAAACATCACTAGAGGAAACTGTTGTGACTGGGCTGCCCTGCAGTAAGCCATGCATGAAAAATATAGAATACAGATTAGATAAGTGACTATCACTTAAATGATTTGCCTGTGGGCTCCGGCATAGAGGGATTGGTGGGGCACATTCCCTTTCCTAATACCAATCCCATCATATCATGGCCTAACCATCTGTCAGTGATTGTATAACCTTTCAGATTCATTTCTTTCCGGCCGATTCACAACACTTACAAGGGACACTAAGTTTAATAGTTTCTATATAATTTTACTGCCAATTCTTAGCAAGTCTCTCTGTCCTTTCAATCATTCAGTTGTCTTTTCTTTATAGTCAGCTCCCGCTCCCCTCTTCTTATGCATCTCTCTCTCAGTCAGCGTCAGTTAAATTGATTGAATGTCTGTGTGTTATACCTCCGAGTTAAGCCTGTGGCAAAACACCGTAGGGGCCAAATCTCTCTACCATGTCCACACATATGATACATACACACGCTAAATCTTACTTCAGCAAGCTCTTTCATGCTGTTTTTTATGAGAAATGCCATAAATTGCTGCTTTTCAAACGTTTGAATGAAGCGCACACACAGTATCCTCTCTCAAACTGTGTGGGCTTCTTTCTGTAATGTTTCACTATGCCACCCCTAGTCTTTCGCGCTCTTGCTCTCTCTCTCTCTCTCTCTCTCAACATCTAAAAGAAACTCTCAGCCCTGCAAGAGGGATTTATTGCGAGCATAATTCACATCATGAAACATAACAAAAACAATGCTCTACACTGTGTCCAGCCAGGTGAATTGTAGCCTCTGGATTCAATATGGGTAGATACAATGAATGGCTAAAACAATAATATCCTTTTTGGTCTATTGCTGCACAGATTAACAGCCTAATTCAGCTGATGGAGGTATGGGGCAAGTAGGGGTGGAGCTGAGCTGTGGTTCTGGATTGGAAATAAGTTAGTCTGTGACTACAAAGGCACCAAAGAGCACCTGTATCCCCTTAATTCCTCTTAACAGAGCCTGAGAGACAAGGGTGGATGAACAGAGGCCCAAGCAAAGAAGTACTGTCTTTGTTATGTCAGTCAATCTGCCCTTAATAATAAGAAGCACAGTGGTTAAATTGTCATTGAATGCACACATCCCAAAAGAACAACTACAATGTTATATCACCTTTTAGAGATTATAGGCAAAATGACTGGGACATTCTTCTGTCTGTTGAAGCATTTTCACACGGTGTATTTTCCAGACTATTAAAATATTATGGCGTGTGTAAACCTCTCCTAACATCTGGTGGAAATGACTGTGGAGTCAAGAGACAAATGTGTGTTGTGAACGCAAACCGAGTCACTTCTGGCTTTAACGTGTGCATGTGTTAAATTTAAGAATAAAGTGTCTCAGTCAATGGAGCTTTAATACTTAATGTCTCTTTTCTTTCTAACAGAGGCAGATAAATAGTATTTTCTGAAAAGTTCAGCAAAGTATTGGGATTGCCAATAAGACATTGTTTCCACCTTAAACGCTCTCACCCCTTTATTCCCATCGCAAAAAACCCCAACAAGAATCAGGTTAGTTTACAAATACTGAAGAGTTGGTATATAAACCCCACTGAAAAATCTCCCCTAATGCTCAGCCTGGATGCATGGTTAGAGAATAAATTGGTATATTTTCAACATCATTATCATGCTGTTCAGTTCACTGCACTTACGCCTTGTAGATAAAAGTGTTGTCATCCTGGAAGACATTGCAATTAGTGAAGAAACGTATCATGGGAAGAAAGCGGTAACTCAGACACATCACGATAATGAGGATTAGAATTTTACTGGCACGCTAAAGACGAAGTGCAACTCCTGTACTCCATGACACATTTGTGGCAATGACACACTGACTTAAATAACCGCCATAAATCATTCACATTTGTTATGCCATTTACTTTCCCTCCCCTTGGTGTTTTATGGCGAACGTTTGTCTTATAAAAGATTGGTGGTCTTAACAGCATTTAGAGCTTGTCCCTGTCTGGCACTGTCAGGGCATAGTTGAATTGATTTTACATTGGGGTTATTTTCAACAGTGTGGAGCTCAAAATAGGTCTAATGACTTATTTTACATCAGTTGTGCCTTTGTTTTGGTCACTACTGGATGTTGACTCAACTTTCTCTATAAAAATGTAACATTATTTATAAGTGATTTTGGTCCTCTTCCGCTTGACATTTTTTTTTCAGTCAATACAATATTTTTTTAAAATGTTTTTATTAAGCGACAAACTCCCTACAATGTTAGTGCCTCTCAGGTGGATGGGAACTTCTGGTTGCGACTAACTTTGAATTTGATTGGTGCAAATATCTGTGTGGGCGGACACTAACAATAGTTCGTATCATTTGCTGTTCCTTCAGCCTCACAGGCAGATAAGCAGCTGGCATGCTGACATTGTTAGCCATTGCTGTTTGTGTCATTTCAGCCTCCCTACATTACTATGTGACTTTGTTCATAACATGGTGATTGTAATCACAGCATACCGTGTGAGTGCTTATGTCATTTGCAATCATGACAACTGAACACACAGAAGAAAGACAACAACTAACAACAGCTATAGCTAGCTGAGCTAGCTGTTAGCTTTAAGCTAGCATTTTCCTGTGACTCATCAGCTCTGTCCTCATGTATGGATTAGTTGAAGCACAGAATGGATTTGCATCTCTTTTCATCTTGAACCACCAGGATTGAATTTAGAAAGTCAATGTTTTTGGTTTAAAGTATACTTTGAACATTTTCATTTATGGCCTTGACATTGACTTTAGATCCTTTATCAGAGTTGGACTCTGTTAAAGTGTTGTGGACCACAGCACCAATCATTCGTTCTAGCTACACTGTGTTGAGCTGTGATGTATGTGGATACCCTACGGCTTTCACTAAGGACATTCCATTACATTTCACAAGACTAACAAACACTGCTGTATGTAAACGCTACATGCCCACAAGCAACAATGGAATTAAATTAATAGTAAAACACTGTACCATATATCATATTTGTCTAAAGAATCCAAAAAATTAAAACTTGAGTCCCTGCTTAATATTGATTATTGGCAACAGGGTAAAACTCACAAAAGGTATATTTGATACTATATTAAATTACATTTATTTAAGATTTTATGTTATATTTAAGACATTGCTCTAGTTTGTATGTTTATAAATATGGAAAAATGTATTGAGTAAGTAATGGGTGATGGATTCCTGATGTTTTTACTTCTGATATTGTATGTCAGATTAATTCCAGTGTAGTAGCACAGTGTGTCCATAAGATGCACCATATCAAACGTGCTCTGCTGTCACTGCACAGCCTTAAGCCTTATGTCACACTGACTCCCGAGCCTGTTTGGATACAGTATAAATACAATACCCCACAAAAGAATGTAAGTTGTGACTCTGGCTTGCATAGTTCCTAAAAGCATAATTTCTATGAACCACAAAAAAACAAACAAGTAATGTATATCAGGTCTTTGGAGATCAGTCACTGGATTGGCATTTGCTCAACACTGGCTTCCCTCAGGGCTGTGGGCTCAGCCCCCTCCTGTTCACTCTATAAAACCCATGACTGCAATCTCCGACATGATGAGAACTCTGTTATGAAGTTTGCCGATGACACCGCCATCATCAAGAACAACCTACAGTTCAACATCAGCAAAACCAAGGAGCTGAACATTGGAGGCTTGAGGCCCAGACAAGTGGAGCTGAGGTGGACCAGGTGAACGGTTTTAGGTTTAGGGGAATCAGCATCACAGAGAACCTGACATGGTCACTTCATGTCTCCACATTGCTAAATAAAGCGCAGGCATTGGTGCTTCTTAAGGAAACTTAAAAAGGATAAATTACTGTGCCAACTTCTTGTCAGTTCCTTTCACAATGCCAATCTCTGTATCTCTTTATTGTGTAAAAGAGTTAATATGTACCTTTTTTACTATCAATATTGTATTCTCATCACTTGTTATGCTTATAATGTCTTACTGTTATGTTATATATCATGATGTGAATAAATATACCCACAGTAATACTTGTCTTCCAAAATAAAAACTTGTTGCTTCTCACATTAAAAACAGTATGCTAAGCCTAAGCTAGCCTTGCTATCATCTATCAATGTGGTACATCAAAAACATCAAAATAGTGGCCAAAGAACAAAAACGAGATTAGAAAACCTGCAAGCTGAACTTCAAAAAAGACATTAAATTGAAATCTGTCCACACCCAGCCACAGGAATTAGTGTTTCTGGATGTGCTTAGAGGTGCCACATGCTTTCAAGCATGCTTTAGGGTGTACTCACACTAGCCAGTTTGAACCGTGCCCGAGTGCGTTTGACCACCAAAGCGCGGTTCGTTTGACTAGTGTGAGTGCTCCCGAACCGTGCCCGGGCGCGGCTCGATTAGCCGGCCCTGGCCCGCTTGGAAGAGGTGGGCCAGAGCACGGTTCAGTTGGACTCGGGCGCGGTTCGCATGCAGTGTGAGCGCTAACCGTGCTGGAGCACGGAACAGGACGCGTGACGTAATGTTTTTGCGACGATCCAAAACCACCATGGCGGGTAAAGGGTCGCTTTGGTCTACGGAAGAGGTGCAATGCTTGTTGGAAATTTGGGCAGATGAGAGCATACAAGAACAGCTGGACAAAACGCATAAAAACTCAGATATATTTAGAAAATCCGTGACTATCTTCTTCGTCATGGATATCAAAGAACTACCGAGCAGTGTAGAGACAAGGTAAAAAAACTGCGGGCACAGTATTTAAAGTATTAAGTATTTAAACCTCCTCATACGTGCAGCACGATTTCTTGAAAATTTTCGCGCCACTAAGGCGACACATCTGTTAAATAACAGGCTGTGAGAGGGCTGTGGACCACCGTGGACCAAACGAAACAAAATTATCCACAAAGAAAACAGAGCGATTGGTTCCATTGTGTGTCAGGGAGCGCCGCTCTTCTTGTTTATCCCGAAACCGTCAGCACCATAATGACGTAAGCGTGCTCCGGCACGAATGCTGAAACCCAATGTGAGTGCAGGCCAGAGGGGGCGTGGGGAGGGGGGACAATCGTACTCGGGCCCGGTTCATGGCAACCGTGCCTAGTGTGAGTACACCCTTACATTTACTCTTTGCTAGCAGGAAGTTAGCAGGATACTTCATGCCTGCAAATGTTCAAGCTGAGGCAAAACTAAATTGTGCTGCTTATGAAACCACAACTTGGTCGTGTGGAAGAAACAGGTCTTACCAATGACTGACAGAGCAGTGAGCCCCGCCACAGAGAAGCGTTTGGGGCCCTCGTTGCCACCACCCAGAGAGCCAAGATGGTGCCGTTCCTCATCTAAATCACAAAGAAAAAAGTGCTACCATCCATTGTACTGTAATGCTCTCTTCACTGCCAAATGGAAAAAAACACCCTGCACAGCCAAGGATGGTGAGATGAAAGCATCAACAAGGTCAATACAAACAGGATTCCTCTCTAAAATTCATATCAAATAGAGGATTGTGACAGTTCCAAAGGCAAACACAGGCAACACTCAGGTGGGGATGATACGTTTAGGGCCTCTGAAAAAACTCTTTTAATGCATAGTGGCAAGCCAAAACTCACATTTCCTACATTTAATACATCTGTAAAGTTACATTATGTTAAGTCTGCATCTTGGGAAAGTCTAGTATTAATTAATTCACCAGGGAATTAATTTTCATAGTGGAACCCCTAAGAAAGTTACTTTTTAAACCATGGATATATGGTAGTTTATCTTTATATGTTGCATTATTAACACATCATTCATTTAGTGTTACAGAAGGTCTTCATTTCCAGTGATCAATCAATTGTACAAGCTCCTTACAGTCCAAATCATTTAAATGTAAATTTGCTGTGCTTAAAATTTCTTAAGTGTTTCCCGAGTGCATCGAACACTGTAGAGAGGCTGCCAGTGACAGTTTCATGAACCAGCCTTCGGGGAAAATCTGAATTATATTAGTCTGTGGAAAGAGCCGCTGCTATAAGCGAGCGACTTTCTGAATTGAGAAACACATACTTCTGTGGAATGTATGAGTGCAAGTGTAATGTCCTGTCTTCACAGATAGACTGAGATTGCACAGTAGAAAACACTACAGTGAGCCAGTTCATCAACAAAGTAGGAAGTCCTCTAACTAAGTTTGCCACTCATGGTTCAGCTGGTGTCATGGTAATCAGTTTTGCATTCTGGTGAGTGAAATATGATGTATGAGCATCTGCTTTCCAAATGAGTTTACACTGAAGTCAGGGCCCGATATCTCTGGGCAAAGGTAATCATTTCTTGTTCTGTCTTTTAAGCTCTGAGATGGAAGAAGGTGCAGCAGAGGTGGGGATGGATATTATGCTGACTTTTGAGGAATGGAAGGCAAACAAAAGGGTAACGGGGGAGGAAGGCAAACTCAATCTTCCATTTCAGAAGGGTATTTTTTGCGTTTATATCTGTCATGGCTTTCAGGTGCAGTGTCTTAATGACAGAAGGCTGGTAAAGAGAGAGGCGAAGAACAGACTCTCCAATGACTTTTTTTTTTTTTTTTACATGTGCAGCATCACAGCACATGCCAGTCACAAAGCAACCGCGCAGAAGATCAGCAATGGATCTGGATGGAAATTGTGGTACTGTTCTAACCACGTATCTTTCAGAGGGAGGACATTTCTGTGAAGCAAGTTTTTCAGAGGTTATTTTGACCTTATTCAATTTTTATCCACTGGAATTTCAAAACTCTTAACAGGTTGCTGCAGCACAAGTGGTTAGCAAGAATGCAAAAGGCAAGATACGTAAGAAACAAGTTTGTTTCAACCATGGAAATGCTAAGGCTATATTTGATTTCACAAAGTTCTGTCCCATTCCTCATACAATGTGCTTAAGAGTCAACACTAAATGTACCAGTTTCTGCTGTGAAAATGGCCTATATGTATATCTTTGCTTATATGTAGATAAAATCTTAGATTTTTCCAAATTTTGTTATGTTACAGGCAGAATTCTACAAACAATACCACATAATGACAACGCAAAAGAAGTTTGTTTGGAATATTTGCAAATTTATTAAAAATGAAAAAATTAAAAAAAAGCACATGCACATAATATTCACAACCTTTGCCATGACACTCAATATTGAGCTCAGTTGCATCCCATTTACACTGATCATCCTTGAGATGCTTCTAAAACTTGATTGGATTCCACCTGTGGTAAATTCATTTGATTGGACATGATTTAGAAAGGCACACACCTGTCTAAATAAGGTCCCACAGTTAACAATACATGTCAGAGTGCAAACGATGCAATGAAGTCCAAGGAATTGACTGTAGACCTCTGAGACAATGCAGCATTAGTCCCAATGCTCAGAGTGGCCTCCATCATCTGTAAATGGAAGAAGTATGGAACAACCAGGACTCTTCCTACAGCTGGTCGCTCGGCCAAACTGAGCAATCCGGAGAGATTGGTCACCTCCTTTAGTCAGGGAGGTGACCAATAACTGCTCAGAAATAGGTGTGCCAAGCTTGCAGCATCATACTTAAAGACGTACTTAAAGAGGCTGTAATAGAAGAGGTAATTTACCAAAGTATTGAGCAAAGCTGTGAACACTGCTTTGCTCAACTATGCAGAGAACCGGGGCCCCACCTAACACGCAATTACTGCACACATGCTGTAAGTAAAGATGTTTCATAAACTTCACTGGAGTCAAATGTAGCTATTGTAAGGCTATTGTATTAGCTATTGTAGCTACAAAGTGACAGTTTCTCATCTGCAAAAAATAGAAGCTTGGTGATGTAGTGACTACCTGCAGGGATAGTTGATGAACTGCGGTAGCCGGGTAGATAAACCTGCTAGCAACCTGAGCTAGCAACAGCAAGTCACGACATCTGGAGCTTCTTTTAATTTTCTCTCTGCTTACTCCCCCAATTGAATTTTCACCATTGTACACCATTTTGTTCAATAAAGCTCCTCAAGCGAAAGAGCTTGTTAACATCAATTACCAAACTTATTCACTTGTTAGCTTAGCTCAGTTGTTAACTTGACAATAAGTTCATGTAGAATATTCGGAGGAAGTTGTTGTACCGTCGACTCCTGTAAGGTTTGTGCTTGCACGGACCCAAGAGGGGACTCAGAATCGCAGATGGAAGTTGTAAAAAGGGTTTTTAATGACGACAGATATTACTGAGCGATTGGGGTGTAAGAGTAGCTGATGGTGGCAAGAGTTTGGCAGGCAGAGGAGGAGGGAGCGTGGTGGAGCAATGGCGGCATAGTGGTGTGGTTGGCAGCGTGAGGAACGCCAGAGTTCTTTACCACAGAGGAAAAAAACAAGGCAAGGTAGCAAAATATTGGTAAATGCTAAAAGAGCACAAGAACTAAGTTTGGCTGCGAATATGTTACCACAGTAAGTTGCTAAACAATCTAGCACTAACTGGAAACCAGGAGTATTTCAGCAGGAGGGTTGATTAGATGATTGCCAGCAGGTGTGAAGGAGAGTCAGGTGTTAGGAGGAGATAACCACGCCCACACACACACACACACAGCACACACACCAGAGATGGAGAAAAGTCCTAAACACATAAACAACAGCAAAACGATACAAGAATCATGGATGAACCGTGACAGACTCCCTGTCTCAACAATCTACAAACCAGGGCTTTGTTTTTTCTCTGACAGAGGAGGTTAAATAAAAGTGAGTGGTGCAACACAGCTAATAAGCTAAAAGCTTTCTCGATTCTGGACTCTCTGGCTCTCCGTCCACTCAAAGGTCAGCACTGTCATGAAGGCTTGCTATTTTTAATGGCGCAAATTCAAAAGTCAAAGCTGAATTTCACCTCCTCCATGGGATGAGGGAATGGTTTTAAATTGATTGAAATTTCTCCATTTTAAATATTGATGTGTCCAGGCCTTCGGAATGGCACACACATGTCCATGTAAGGTCATACAGCTCACAGAGCATGTCAGAAAAGACACCACATCCATGGAACCTGAAGTTCTGGATATTATATTGCTGACACCCCTGACAGTTTTCAGGGGTACAGAAAGCCACACTTTTGTGAAACATTAGATGTTAACAGCCAGCAAGACTTCAAAAGTTGTCTGTCTGGTCAAACTCTGTAACCAGGCAACAAGGCCCTTGGTCAGGGAGGTGACCAAGAACTAAGATCCTTTGCAGAAATGAGAAAGCCTTCCACAAAGACAAGCATCACTGCAGCAATCCATCAGTCTGGGCTTTATTGTGTTGAGGCCAGACGAAAACAACAACTCCTAAAAACAAAAAAGAAAATATTAACCATGCGTGTGAAATGTCTGGAGCCTCACAAATGGCAAAATGGTTCTCTGGACTGAGGAGAGAGGAATTGAACTGAATTCAAGTGCTATCACGTTAATACCACCCTTTAGGTGAACAATGGTTGGGGTATATTTTGTGGAGATGCTACTTGGTGGCATGCACAGTACTTACAGACTTGTCAGGGTTGAGGAAATGATGAATGCAGTCAACTACAGTGAAGTCCTAAAAAAAATTGTTCCAAGTCTGAAAACCCATCACCTGAAGCTGAAGATTGCAGCTCTCAGACAATCTCAATCCACTTTGAAAGAGCTTGAGAGGATCTATGAGGAAGAAAGAGAGAAACTGCCCAAATCAAGGCATGTAAAGCTGGCAGCTACAGTACAGTTAAGAAGACTCAAAGCTGAGTAATAGCTGAATATTTGCCAGTGGTTTTTGTTCAAATTAGTGAATAAAGGGGGCAGACAGATATGTTATTTTTGGTCATAAGTTTTTAAAATAAAAAAGGGATTATATTTGTGCAGATATTTGTGGGTCCCTGTAATTTAATGTTTCTATGTTCCATTATTTGGATTGACTTAATATTTAGGAAATTGTATACTGCTGCAACCTCTAGCTGGACTCTTTTCCTGTCTTGTGAACAGCCCATGTTTTATTAATGTTGTGGTGCTGCACCTTGAAGCAAATGCACCATGTGAGTTCTCTGGATAGCATAAGGCCTCAGTCTTCAGTTGACTGTTAAATATTGCATTGTGATGTACCTCCTCTCATCCACCATGGTTGGGACCAGCCATGATTATGGTTATCTTATGAATTAATCTATTTTGCTGCCTTCAGGAGACTCCCAGCAGTATGTAAAGTGGACTTTGTATTTTATTTTGTTACTGCTGTTGTGGGAGGTGCACATGTCAGAACAGTATGGGATTAACTTATCAAATGTGAGACCTTTCACTTACGTTATTGGATCTATTTAGGCTGGGCTATCAAACATGATTTCAATAGTTTATTAACCGAATACTTAAGCAATAGTTCAACATTTTAGGAAATTTGCAGGTTTTGTTTGTACTTTGTAAACTTTGGCCTGTTTCTAGTCTTTATGCTAAGCTAACCTAAGAGTGGAATGAATCTTTTTATTTTACTCTCGGCAAGAAAGCGAATGAGGGTATTTTCCACAATGTCGCACTATTGCTTTTAGAACTTCAAGAACTAAAACTCTTCTTTATTTATTTGCTATTTAGCTAAATGTGCAAAAGTGTTTGTGGACAGTATTTAATCAAATGCAACATGGTATTATTATACTTGGAAAACTGTGTCCTGTCCTTCACTAATGGAATGGGTTTTGGCTGAGGTGAGTTATGGTCCGAATCTTCTCTGCAAAGTTAATCCCTCTCCATACATGGGGATGAGAGGATAGTCAGGGCAGTAACAATTTAATTTGGAGATGTTAGAGTAGAAACATTGTTTTAATGTTTTCAGAGCTTTACAGGAAAATCTTCCTCTAAGCTTCGGCCACACAACAAAGCTATTCCTTTTGAATTACAGTAAAAGCCCTCTTCCTGTATCTGACATTGAAGACGATTAAATTTTGTCATGCTGACCTGACATGTCACCCACTCACATTATTTAGGGGGACCTGGCACAACCCTAGAGGTCTGTCAAGGCCACAGTTCAATTATTCTTTGTATCTGAGGTTTTGGCATCAGAAGCCTGAAGTCGCATGTTTGCAACAATTTGATTAACGCCATATGTGTGTTATACTGTATTGACACACCCAGACATGCTCCTATTGAAGTCACGACTGCTCTATGTCTCATAGCCAGTTCCCATATTTTTAACTAAATCATTGCTACTAATGACTTTCTCCTATGGCTGTCTACTTACCTGACCTATAACTAGGTCAACACCTGACTGTGAAGCATAGGAACATCGAGGCCCACATGTTGCCCCTACCCATCAACTCCAAACGTCCAATATAATCCCCCCACCTTTGATCATGATTTCTTCCTAATCCGGTTGAAAGTGTTAGGTGAAGACAGCCAGAGGCAATATGCCTGCTCAAGGTGGGATACCTGCTTCCTCTTGTGGAGGAACAGCGTTAATTACATTTATTCGTACACTGAAACGAAACCAAGTGACCAAAGTGAAAGTTAAATCTCTGATTGGATGAATAAGCAGCACAGGCTCGTTGGGTTCTTATTGATGTGGGCTGGGAGACACAGCTGGAGAGGCGGTGGAAGCCTGGGCTGCATCCTTTCTTTTCAAACTTCATTAAAACTGATTAAAGTGACTTTGCAACAGCACATCATCTGGTCACATCAGATGAGTGGATTAGCAGATTGGAGGTTTTTCTTTTCTTTTTTTACTCCTCTGAGGTTTACATAGACTGTGCTTTTAATCCTCACACTATACATTTTTGCATGCAGAAACACACACACACACACACACACACACACACACACACACACACACACACACACACACACACACACACACACACACACACACACACACACGCACACACACATCCAATAACCACAATCACCTGCCATCACCCGCAAAGATGTGACCTTTTGTTCTCTGCTGGTTAAGCTGAGACAATGGACATTGACAATGGTATTAGAAGTCATTTTAAAATACTGAAGTAGCTGCAGAGCCTCAAACATGCATTAATAGATGTCATTGTCATGTACTATAAGAACAATGTGACAGGATAAGTGGGTATAGATAATGGACAGATGAAAATACATGTTCAACATGCCTGAATGACCTATGTTTATAAGTGACACTCGAGAGCATAAACTTTAATTTAAGATATTTCTTAAACTGTTTTTCCCCCCCTGCTTGTTCTATTCCTATCTTTTTCCAATCCTTTCCTTTGCTGATCCTCTGACATGCTGTATATCTATAAAGTATATGCGAGAGCTCCTGTACACCCTTGCTCTCAAACTCCTTGCTGTCCTGGCCCTGCTCTGGCCTGTGTTAATCAAACATCTCAGGGACATCAATCCTAACAGATTCATATTTGGTAATGCTTTTAGGTTTAAGAGAAAAAAAAAGTTTTAATCAGTGTTGTTAACCTTGAAGGTTGTATAAAAACTTCCCAGTTTCTTGTCTGTCTGTATAACGCTAATATACCCTGAATAGTCTCCGATAATGCTCATCACAGATGTAGATCAGTCCTAACTCACAAAGGTCTCCCGATGTGAGTTTAAGACACTTTAGCACTCTCTTTAGCACTCTATGTCTTAAACTCCCATCTGTCCAAAACTTCTAAAGCAGTCAGAATACATAAATGCTGATCATGCTCATGTTTCTATTGAATTCTCTACAGAACAGTGGAAGGTGCACTGCCGCCAAACACTGGATGAGTATTCACATACTTTAGAGTATGGCAATATTAAGTTCACTCATCTCACAACATGGTTGCTATTGACTGGTTTAATTTATTTCAAGACTGCTCAATTTTCTAGCAATGGTGGCAATTATGTTAAACATAATAGCATTTGAACCAGTTTGTCTGCATATACCCTAGATGCAAACATTAAACTAGAAGGTATGGGGCCAAATCAGAAATATTGATCTTTAAAATGAGAGTAGAGCACATTTCACACTGAACTCCATAAGCCAAATAAAATGTACACCTTGACTGCAATTCTTTAAACTCCTTCTCTTTCTAAAGCAGATATTGGCCAATAATACCACCAGTTCTATTTGCATATCCAACATGTATTTCATTTTACTGGCTTAAAAAAACCAAAAAAAACATGTGGCCCAAACACTGGTGTGTGTGTGTATAGATGAATAAAGAGCCAGATTCAGGCAGTTTTTGTCTAAGTTCTTTCTACCTGCTTTTCAAAAGTGTCATGAGTCATTGTGAGAAATCAACATGTATTATTGTCGTCTGCTCTCACAACTAATGAGTAATGAACACTAATGATAGCAATCAGACATGGTAGAATTCTGACATTAAGATCTATATAATAATCAGTTGCCTAGAATTTATTGCAATTTCTGCTGCAACAAGACCCAGCAATTTTGCCTTAAAAGCTCTCTATACATTGTGACATTTGATTGGTGAAGATGCACTGCCCATTTTTCTAAGTTGCACATTGACCTGTTTAAGCACCTGTTTTAGTGTTATGATTGCCATTCATTTTACAAAGGATGTGTGTGTCTCTTGGTAGCTGTATTTGTGTGTATGTGTGTGTGTGTGTGTGTGTGTGTGTGTAGCTGTGACCAAAGAAAAAAGCGGCATCAAAGAAAAAGTATCCATCCATGGTCAGTCAATACAATTCTGCATATCTGTACTTAGAATGCTCCCATGAAAACACCGTATGTAAAACATTACAGTAATATGACGAAAAAATGGCCTTCTTTTTGCTATTTTTAACTTTGAAGAGAAGCAACTATTTTGTTTTTCTTGTTTCTCATAAGATGTAAATCAATTCTAGCTTTTCCTTCTCTTTGGCACAGTCTCCCATTCCAAATATCCGACAACATGGCCGACATTCTCAGACACAATGTTGGGTCATATATTTGTCATTTACGCTTTATTGGATTGCAGCTGCCTACGTAGTGCTGAAGATGGTGAGAAGGATGGGTTGGAAGGTCTTACTCTGGTCAGACTGATAAGCTGTGTCAGTTGTCAGAGATAAGCTGGCAGAAAAAGAACCATCCAAGTAAAACACAGCATCTGGAACATGCATATGGTGTAAACCCAGGAAAGTGTAAACACAAATATATAAATGCATTTTTAGAATTAGTTTGCTATTTCTTTCAACAATATTAATACTGGTCCAATGCAGACATCATAATCACATAAAAAGTTAGTTTAAAAAATAATAATTTAATGCCAATATAATCTATTTAAGATAGAACACTCTAAGGATGTACTTGTATTCTGCTGGAACATTTTTGGTTGTCACAGACTGCCAACTACTTCAGTGTTTGCCAGGGGGCAATGGCCACTGTAAATAAGCTGCATCATGTTGTAGGTCTAGTTGTTGTATAATCTGGTGTTTACGTTAAACTAAAACACATAGATTTACCTGGAGACATTTAAGTACAAAAATACAGGAGCTCAGTTACCATTAGCATGTCACAATAATACCTGCATGTTATTTTAAACAGGGTTTTCAGTATTGGGTGTGTGGCATTTCAGCTGAAATGACAGGTGCTGGTGACGGTTTTATTAAAGCAATTATGACCTTATGTCATTTAGTTATTGTTCAATATTGAATGTTTGTTTTTGCTTCACGCTGCAGCAACAGCATGAAAATACTGAAGCACTTATTACTTATTGCAAAATAGACCCAAATATCACTACATAAAGAGCACTAGACTCACCAAGTCTAAGAAGTTTAATTTCATCTCTTTGTATGGCAAACGTTTAAGGTTTCCTCCCTCTTTGGCACCACAATGTTGCGACAATTCTTGTGAGACTGGTGCACCTGTTAGGCGACATGAGAGATGCAATAGATGGCCTCGCAAAATAAGAATTCATTAAAGTTTCTTGCTGTGTCTCCCTAGAGGTTCATCTTTGTCCCGGCTCTACCGCATCTCATTTCAACCTCTGTCAGAATGTGAGCGCCAACGTTTTGTCATTCTCTCATCATTCGCCACGGACCACTTTTGAATTCTCATCTCCCCTCATTGTGTTTCACGAAGTACAATTAGAACCAAGAAAGACTGATGCAATATTATACTAGAATCCCTCTCAAGGACTCATCTGCCCTTGCCTCCTACTTACCCTCCCAGCCCCACAGAAGTACAACTGACTAGTGTTCGTCTCTCCTACATAATTTATCTGAGCAAAATAAGAGAAATACAAAAGCTCCTCACATGGACACTATAAAAAACGAGAAACAATATATAGAGAGTCCCTATACTTAATTCTAGCTGCAGAGTCCCACAATGGTTCCAATGCCGAGCCAGGTCAACTTCTTTTACCCAACTAGCCATCCTGTGACATTTCTCTGCATCTCTAATGAGACAGGCTTGGCGAGGAATGCCTGTGTTGAGACCAGAAACCTGGCAGAGTTTGCCCCCAAGGGCCTCTCACAGGGCCCTGATTCCCATTTACCCCCGTGAAATACTCTGCTGCTGTTTTATTACATGAAGCAAAAAGTCTGCTCTGTGCTCGCCGCAGGTTACCAGCACTGTAGTTAAAAATTAAAAACAAAAAAAGATTCTGTTGGAGTGTAATTGGTGTTATCAAAAGACAAAGTTGGTACTGCAGCTCGTTTCATGTTAACTCTCCTTCCAAAATGTAATATGTAGAATATTTGAAGTCAGTGTCCTCCACAACAGACAGCGGCTGCTTATCTAGACCTACAAATTCCAGAAGTTCCCCACTTTTAAAGCATTTTTATCGACACCCCTTTATTTTCTTTATTTTAAGTCGAGCTTTTGAATATCTAACACATCTCACTGGTGTAACTGTGAGAGTTGAAGGTTTGCATATTGCTGAAAAGAGTGATAATAATGGCTAAATCAAGAGCTGAGAGGGAAAGCTGCTGAACCACAATGTATTCACTATTGTGAAGCTACAGGGGCTCAGTTCATGCTCAGTTTAAAGCTTCAGCTTAACCCGACCCGATGTGATCACTACAGCACACGATGTTGATGAAATACAGGGTGGTGATGGCACAGATAAATGCCTTTGGTGTGAGAGACCTGGGTTCGATTCCCACTGTGACCCATCCACACCAATGTGTCACTGAGCAAAACACTTAACCCATCGTTGCTCCAGAAGTGTGCGACAGCAGCAATTGTAAGTTTCTTTGGCTAAAAGCGTCAGCTATGTAAATGTAATAATAGATTGTGGACAGTGTGTGATTATCTTAATACATGGTAACAACCCAGCAACAGAAATTGTAAAAAGCAGTTTAGTGCATGCTGTCAGTATGATTGCTGCTATTTGTAATGAATAATTATACTTCCGACTCAGAATGTGTTTTAGTATATATAGAAACCTTTGTGTGCCGCTGCTTTTGACCTCTTGAGTGTAGGCAGGCTAACTGACACATCTTCCATCATATACATACAATATAAAATCTCCACTCAAGGTAACGCAGGCACCAAAGTAATGTTAGCATTTGGTTGCATTAACCTGGTTTCCACCACATGTGGAAAACATAGACCAATTTAGTGTCCATTTAGGTTTAGAATAATTTCTAGTGATATGAATGCACATGCACATTTGTCATTGTAGTGCCATCAGTAGCTCAGTTACTTTGTTACCAGGTTAGCATAACCTGTCTGCTTCTGATTCCACTCAGCCTCCAGAACATTTTGCAATGTCTAAAAACATTTCCGTACCCTCATGGTTCTGACAGGGCCCGCTCAGGGCAACACATTTTACCTGGACACAGTGCAGCCACAGGGAACCATTCAGAAGTTCCTGGTCCCTCTCTTTCACTTATGTGTGCTGATAGCTCCCTGTGTGACCAACATGCTTCAATCCACAGTGTTCTCTCGGACCAGCCGGAGTTGCCTGAGTTGTTGTGACTCTCACAGAAGTACAGGTGGGTAGGTAGTGACCTCTACCATGCACTCAGACTATTCTACCACCTCGGAGGGGGCATGTTCATGGGAAGAAAAGAGAAAACAGCCCATGGCACTCAAGCAGCAGGATACTTTGGAGTTGAAGCTGTGGATAAAAAGGCCATGATTGATTTTTTTCAGCACTCTTTTTGCAAGTTTTTACTTCTCATCTCACTTCACAGTTCCGTTGTGGATTTGTTTAAAGTGCAGTGGCCTGTTCCTCTACAATTGTTAATATTTTCAGAAGCAAAGAGAATGAATGTGCGTGTGCGTGTGCGCATGCATGTGCGTGTGCATGTGCATGTGCATGGTCAGTGGTTGCAGGGGGTATCACAGGGGCGGGGCGTTTGCTTTGCTTGGAATGAAGAGCTCTGTTTCTGGCAACGGTGAGCAGTCTTTGCATAGTTTAATCAGCTTAGCATTCTGCCTCACCAAACCTATTGCTTTTTTTCCCACACATTTACACAATCTATTGAATTCAAATGGGATGTTTAAATCTGACGGCCTACCATATGTATCAAAACAGCTGATGATGCTAAAGAGATTTTTAGTCAGGGTTCACCAACGTAAACATTCACTCTGGATTTACTTAAGTCTACAGCATGTCATGCTTTGGTGGAAAAGGAATTCAAATTGTCATACATTATGTTGTTTTTGTAAAAAGAGATAAGAGGAGGTAACAAGAACCATGGTACACATAAAAATCCCTGCTGCTGTTATTTTACTGACCCTTGCCAAATGTTCAAAAAGCTACCTAAAATAGAAAAAACAACATCTTACAAATAATATGTACAACGGTATTATGTAGCCGTGGTTTGCCTGTTAGGCTTCTTCTTTTAACTAATTTTCTCATAGGTCATCTGGATAGGGCCAGTGCAGATTATAAGACTTTTGCCATGATTTCCCCATCTTACATTTACATTTACATTTAATCATTTGGCAGACGCTTTTATCCAAAGTGACTTACATTTGAGGAACAACTTACAAGTATCAACAGAGCATCAAATATAGATCTACAACCGACAATACATACTAGTAAGAGTGGCAATAAATACTAGTAAGAGCTCATAGTACATATCACATCAATGGGTAAATACCTAGGGAAGGAAGTAAGAGTTAACAGAAAGTGCAATCAGAACAATCTCAAACAAATTTGTTTGATCAGAGACTAAAACCCTAAAGACGTCACAGAATCCAAAAAAGCCATGCGCCATTTCCCCCACATGAACTGGTATTCATAAGAAGAATGTGTCGTGAGAATGGACGCAGCTCACAGACTTCGGACCAGGCGCACATGCAGTTTCCTCAGTATACATAGATAATAGGCTGTGCAATTGCCCTCATTGTGCTTCTACACAGCTTTCTGTAAAATGTCAAAGGTACATTTAATTTAAAATTTTTGTGAATAATAAATGCGTTAGTTTTTATTTACATTTCAGCAATCACTTCCATGTTAAAGATATTTTCTTTTTTTCCCTGAATGCCGAAGCACTCTGCAAAGTCTGTTTAAATATGAGCTCTATAAATGAATCATTCATTATCTTTCTGACATTTAATAATGATGATTGAGATATCACCGCAGTGATGGTTTATAGATGCATGTGATAAATTAGCGTTATGGGCACTATAAATAGCTACAGCCGTGCCTAATGACAGCTGTTCTCTGCTGGTGAAGAATATAGACGTTGTGCCACAATCTGTGAAATTGCACTTCTTCTTTGCCATTTGACAAGTCTATTGAGTGGTGGACCATATCGATACACAAATGGTTGTTTAAGTGTTTTTACATCCATTTATGGTTGACTGTGGAAGTAAAAATAAGGCCTGTGCATGTGCCTGTGTGTCCAGTTCCACAATGATTAAGATTTTAACAACAGAATCAGGCATACACAAAGCTTTATAAATCTGATGAAAAGAATATACATTTCTGGCTTTGTGTATATTTGTGTATAATTGTAGTTTATTGCATCTGGCCCCTGGTCTGAGATCTGTTGGGTAGGTTGTGCCCCCTCATGTCAACAGTCTTGGACAAAAAAAGTCACTCTGTGGTGTGAGCAGCACAGCAATTCATTTCCAAAGTCTTGCTGAGTGCATTGCATGACTTACATGTTTGCACTACATCATATAGCCCATAATGTGCCTGTGGAAGAATTTCATATCTTTTCATATCTTTTGCACCAACAGGAACAATCGCCTACATCCAGCAACAAAGCATGTAAGTGTTTAGTTCAGGCTCATTAAGCTTGCTCTTCATGTTTGCAGATCTGAAGAGACTCTGATAGTGTAGATGATGATTGCACCTGTGATGATGATGATGATGATGATGATGATGATAATGATGATGATATGCTGTGGCCTTTCCACCTATCAGATTTGCAAACATGAAGAGGGAGGAGCACTTCCAATTATGGAAGGCAGTCTCTGGTGCGGTTCAATCACCAAACCCAAAAGGCAATGGAGATCACCTTTGTCTACCGAGGGTAAAACTTTGAGAGACAACAAAGTCGACATTACTTTACTTACTCGACATTACTAAAAGTTTGACAAGTGAAGACGTTTTTTTACGTGGGTTTTGCTATGCTTGGCCATCATTATGATTAGGACTGATAATCAGAATTTGGAGTGTAGCGATCTGTTAACAAAACTACACAATTGAAACAAGCATGTGTTATTTGTTGAGGGGTGAGTGATAAATGAGCACACTAATAGTTAAAGCACAGGGTTTAAATTAATCATTTAACACTGAAGAAAACCTGACAATGTTGCAGAGCATTATCAGGTTTCAAGTTGTCAAGTTTCAGCAAACTTGTCTGGTCTGGGACTGGTTATCACCTTATTACATTTTTTTTTTTAATTGCTTTGATTAAGTATATGGTAAGATTTCACAGCTTTTAGTACAAAACTCCAAACTCACACTTGTAACATTCAAAACTTGCCATTGTGCATTGATTTGGATTGTAAACAAATCTCACCACACAAGCCATTGATTCAAAATGTAAGTTTCTCGTGAAAAGTCATGAGAACACATGGTTTAATCACCAAAACACATACAAACATAAGGTTTTCTTTTCAGTTTAGTAGTTTTAACTATCAGTGAATCCAATAAAAAACAATGCAAGATACATGTTTTAAATCACCTCAGAAATGCTGAAAATAGTATGCTACAGTACTGCATAAGACAGATTATAGTTTTCAAGGCAAGGCAAGGCAAGTTTATTTGTATAGCACAGGCCACTTTGATCCAGTGTTGATTTCACATTAATCAACACACTTTTGTTACCCAACATTTACAGAATATATCATTTCCATACTATGTATCCTAAATGTAATTCAAGTCAAGATCAAGTTGTGATCAATGAAGACATCCTCTACAATCATTTGTCAAATTTGTTTTTATTTTTCCAGATGTATTACAACATACATATACTCTCTATTATCAAATGTACAGTTAAAGTCAATAAAACAAATTACTGTAAAGCCAGCTTCATCAACAAAAATGTACTTTTGATGGTTCACATCAGCATCAAGTGCATCACCCTCTTAAAAATATATTTTGGTTAGTTCTTTTTATAGTGTAGTTTGAATATACATAAGTAGGCGATGCATCAAATAGTATATTGATGCATCTCCTAATACAGTATATATTGCTGTACCTGAACATATTCAGCCCTCAGTTGTTTCACCTGGTCATTGTTTCTCTCAAAAGGCATTTGGTATATTTGTTTTATTGATACCTAGAGCATCTTCAAAAGGCGGGCTACTGTTGGTAGGCTGATGGATGCCACACTGGCAAAGGTGTTATTGTTCTCCTCAATTGCCTGCTTTATTTCCGACAGCCCTGTAGCATTCCTGGCCCTTACCATTTCCACCACAACTCCTGCTGGTCAGTCAGCACACACCCACAACTGTGGGGTTTTCTGTCAGTTCTCACCATAGAAAAGAATTTACTGTCGATAGATCTTACTGTAAAAATACTGTAACATGTTGAATGAATTTGAAGATGAATTTACATGTATTACAATTTACAGTACTTTAAATCTAAATGTGAAGCATAGTATATATCCCCTAGATGACACAGTTATCCGGGAAGTGCGAATGATTCAATTGACAGTTGATCTTTTTAGATTTGGCTCAACTAATCTGGCAGCCGATGATAGCCCGGACTTCATTAGAGAAACAGTTTTGCCTCCCTCTCTCTGACGGCCAACCATTCGACAGGCCCTTTGACCACCTGTCTGACCTCTCTGTTGGTGCCCATGCCCACCTCTCTGACAGATCCCTTGTCCACCAGCTCTTCCTCTTCTTTGCTGTCTATCCTGCTCCATATCGAAAGAACTTACCATTGTTTACACGCCGCCTTTTATTGGGTGGTGTGGTTACCAGATGAAATCAATCAGCAATAATGAGTAATCATGTGTTAGTTAAGGTTAAATGTAATTTAGATGTTCATACAAACAGACATTTTATATAGCTGACAAACCAATTTAATTTAAGCATTGTGAAAGACAATTACTTCATATGAAAGGTATTTCTTTGATGACACAATGATTAGCTGTGGTGAAAAAGGGGCTGAGTAATTTTGTGTCTTGTCAATTGACCGTGTGATTACATGTTTGAAAACACAGCCTTTATGATGATGTGCTTTGAGTTTTGTACTAAGAGTTGTGAAATTTTACCACATACTTGTGATAATAGTACCAAAGCGATCAAAAAAACTATTTGGGGTAACTTTGGGGTAATTCTCATTTCACGTTGTCAGGACGTAAAATGGTTTTGTGATAGTCTGATTGTGCTTTTTCACACACCAATTGAATTCCTATTCAATTTGTTCTGTGCTGTACACCTTCGGTCTTTGGTGATTTTAGCAGTAGCCAACAGAAAATGATTCCTATACACTACATCTGTATCAGGCTGTCAAAATGAGGTGTGTAGCTGAATATCTTAATCTTTCCAACAAACCTAATTATCACATGCTCACTGTTGTCTACCTGGTTTCTGCCTTTGTCTCTGGCTTCCACCAACTATTAGGTTTCTTCAAGTGGGAATTCATAATGTGATAGTGTGCATGTGTCACATTTTGATTGTTCTGCATTCCCCCGTTCTGTAAAGTCAAGGCATCTGTAAAAAATGAACACCTGTCTCACAGGTGCTATTCATCTGTTTTCATTTGTAGACACTTTGTACTGTACTGATTTTAATTTTGGAATAATGGTAATCTATTACCTAATAAAATACCGCTTTAATTCCCTATAAAACACAGCTTTTAGCAAGAGTGCTGTTGTGCATCACACTACGTATGACTTTCCCAGATTCTAAATTTTCCTTTTTCATTATTTGAAAATATTCCTAGTCATTTTAAAAAATGTGAAGCAATACCTAATCAGTTATGTTAAGCTACTTCCACTCCTGGCTCGCTTTTCCTTCCTCACAGTCCGCTTTCTTGAATCATCTTTAATCATCCACATGCATTCATATGCCAGATATTCAATAATTTAATAGCTTGTGGAAATGGATGGCAATTTAGTCTATAAATTCAGTGTGATTAGTAAGGTTTCTGTGGTTACAAATGATGATCAACTGCAGGTTCCAATAAAGGAGCAGCCACAGTAACTGTCTTTCTTAGTATAGAGTTCTATATATGCAATTAAATTGTCCAACCTCAGTTAATTGTAAAAAAGTATTGTTACTGTAATACACTATTGCTTAATGTATTAAGCTATGAGTCCTTTCCTTTGCTCTTTGTTTAACTATGATGATACCCACATCCAATAATGTTTGATCCTGTTAAAAAATGTTTCATAAAAACAGATAAAACGTAATTAAACGGGCTGCATCATTTATCTAGATGCTTCATTTGCACTGAATCTCTAATAAATAAGGGAATTATTATCTTTCATTTAAACCAATTAGGGTGTATTCCCTGAGGTTTTACAAAATGTTTTGGATTAGGTTAACACTTTTCATTTGTAACTACACAGAATCCAATAGATCTGTTTTTGTTTTGCTTGATGTCCTCCTCTATTGCAGTCCTATTTGTTAAATTGTAATCAGGTATGAATCTGACCTTGACAAAAATAGGTCTAAGCCTCTGTGGTCCAGTTTCTGACAAACTGTGGCCACCTGGGCACAAATTAATACCTTATGCTTTTCTTTATTGTCATTCTGCTTGTAATTGTCACAACTTTTAGCTAAATGAATAACAACTGATGAGTTGGAGTGTTATCATGACATCCTTCAGTTTGGATTACAGTGACCCTGAGGCCAAATCATTTCCCACCATGAGGCCTGTGTTTTGCTTGCACGATAAAAACCTCGTGCAGTAAATCGTGGGAACTCTTCTCAACTAAGACGGACAATGAGAGGAGGACCTTTTCAGAGCATAAAAGCTCCAGTCAGCAGCTCCATAATTGCTTTTCATACGGTAAATTTGCTTTTACTTTCTCTCAGTTAATGAAATTAAACCAGAACATTCTTCCCACAATCAGCAGTGCAGTAGACCTAAATGTCAGTGGCTCCTGGATTTCTTCATTCAATTTGAGCAAACACCCAGGAGAGAGAGGGTATATGGCATGAAGTGATTGACAGAGTTCCATTACAAGGGCTTATCAGACCCCTGTCTGCAATTATCCAGGTTCAATATGGCGGTGGGATTTGATTTGTGCTGGGATTATAGTCACAAAGATGTGTGCAGAAAGGGGTACTGCTCCACACCGTGACCCCTCTATAATTTTCATTAGCATGTTATCCCCTGCTGACAACCAGGCAGCACTCATTGGCAGCTCATTGTTTTGTCAGTGTTTTCATAGGAAGTACAGGGTTTCTTATGTGGATTTTGATATTTATATTTGACATTTGGTTCATGGTTTGTTGTCTTTATGCAACCTTTGACTGTGAAAGTCAAAAGTTTACTGCCCGGGTGGTTAGCAAACAACAGCTCATGAACAGTTGCAGTCAACGGAGGCACAGAGGCCAACTAAAACAGCCACATATTAAATTATGTGTGGCACTGCAAACATCAAAGAACACTGTTCTTTTGTTGTTCTGTTATTCTGGTTATTGGAATGATCAACATTCTGTTACCCCCTGCAGCATTCAGGGATGGCAGCACAAAATTAGTTCTACTTTAAAATGAAAAGTGTTTCATTAATATTCATTTACAAACCTTTTGTAAAAGGTATTTGGTCACCTGGCTGGCTGTACAAAACAATGTTAATTGTGCAGTATTTGAAGCTCTTCTGTCTCCCCCCAAATCATCAGTTTTTCAGGAGATGCCTGCTAAGTCAGAACCACAGTATTATTATACAGGGGTTTTTGAAATTGCAAACCACATTAGTTCCCTACACACTGTATTTGTTTAATGTTTTTGGAATGCTACCTATTATTAAAAAACTAAACAAAGCTAAGAGTTTACAGCCATGCAAGCATCTCTGTGAGGCTGTACATGGTGCGTTAGGCTAAAGGTTCAAATCAGTATGTTCACTCACAATGACAATGCTAACATGCTGATAATGTGTATAATATTTACCATGTTCATATTAGTTTAGCGCATTAGCATGATGATGTTTGCTAATTAGCTAATTAGCACTAAATATAAAGTACAGCTGGTGCGGATGGGATGTTATTAGTTTTGCAGGTACTTGGTCATAAAGCAAAGTACAAGACAGATTGAAATTGTGATCTGAAAAAGCTGAATGGTCAAAGAAGCCTTAATATGCAAAAACAAATCATATGGCCCATAAGAGAAAAGTCTACCTGTCCATGCAAACAGAAAACACATTCCAGTGGCAAACCAACAAGCTCATCTCCAGCTTTTTTCGAATTCTGACAAAGCAAAGCAGACAGCTACTGTCTGTCACAGGAGCGCTCATTATCATTTTAAACTAAATGTGAAAGTGCAGCTTTCACAGCTAAATTCTTCTGCACTTGGGAGGGACTTCTTACACGGGTGTCCCAAATGGCAGTGAAACATAAGCAAAGGTATCCAAAAATAATTGTGTTGATAAACCGTGCTTATCACACCTAATTTAGGTGAGAAGTGGAAGGAGGTGGTTAGCCACTTGTGCTCCAGCACCAGCTTGCTCTCTCCCTCGTAATGTTCTGTACCGTCATGCTAAATACTGGAAGTATAAAATACTGTGTTTTGGTTTGAGTGTAAGCCAGAGAGCGAGTCCCATAATATCAGATATTGGCCCTGTAATCACTTAGTCACTGGAATCATTTTATGGCCATCTTGTTCTATAGACTAGTAAAAATGTACTTAACTGCACCTTTTAATTATTATAAGGTTTGCATTTTGAGCTTTATGCAGAAGAAGCAGATTTCATGAATTGCTGCTGAATGAAGTGAATGAAAATGAAGTGCTTTGATTTTATTTTATTTTTGCCTTACAAGTCTCTGGTTTCTGTAGATGTGTGCATCCTGCAGCAGAACTATTCAGAAAGAAAAACAAGATATTTGACTTCAGTCCCCGCTCCCCCGCCCTTGCAGCCGGTGCATTTTTTTTCAGCAACATGCCCTGTGGTCAGCACAATTACAGGAGGCTGAGGCCAGTAGTGGCTTGATAGGCTGGGAGAAATAAATGCTTCCAGCCGCAGACACAACCAATTGTTGAAGGACAGCCGTGCCTCGCAAATCACTCAGAGGGGGCAGGAGGGGGCATTCTGATGTGGTTAGGTCAGCAGATGGGGGACAACACTTGGGTAGCATTCTGTTCTACCACAACACAGTAAGGACCACAAAAATATTTGGTGAAGTAAAAAGAAGAACTCACAGCCAAACAAACACACACGCACACACACACACACACACACACACACACACACACACACACACACTGCTATATCAAGTGCAGGCACCCCTTCATTTACTCCTTCATTCATGAACTCATATGTACATGCACAACCACATAGCCCGCATTACAAAACACACAGTGGCTATGTATTTACGCATGCAGTCACAGCATGCTGAGGGGGTGATATGATGGTGACAATCGCACATGCACACACACACTTAGCACAAAGATCATCCCTAGAGGCCTCTTAACAGAGAGGGATAGAGGGAATATAAAATGTAAATGTTTTGTCTTGCTACATAAAAATGCAGCCCGCACAGAGAAAATGTATTTCCATAATGACTATGGCTTGGTGGGCATATGGGGCGTTAGCTTCCCCTCGGCAGACGCTGCATGTGAAATGAGCCGCTGCTCCGGCTGCCTCTTTCATGAACTCTCGGGGGTTTCGCCTGTCCACTAGTGCTCACTGGCCTGACATTAAACGCAACAGCTCTGAGCCAGACAGGTGGGCAAGTTTATTCAACATTCATGATGTCTGTCCAAATTTCAAGACGGCTGGTCAAGGCGTGTGGATGTGCCACTTTTGCATGGGGCTGCAGAGTACATGTAAAATCTTTGCAGACGTGCTGATGGCACATAGAAAATTATTTAAGAATAAATCCAAATACATTTTAGGGGTAAATTACTGTTTTTTTGAAAATATATGAATCTGCAGTCATACTGTACATGTATGAGACCATATGTTTAATTTATATGTGGGAGTTTAAGGATAATTTAATCTCAGCTCCATTTTCACACATTTTCTCCAAGTGGTGGCTTTGCAAATATACATATTTCTGAACCCTCGTCCACACAACACTAAGGTGAAACTCTCTCTCTGTGCTTCAGTTTTCAAATGGAGCTTCTTTAGCCTCGCTTTGTATTCTGTAATCAAAGCAGATTTTTTTTGCATTCCCAAGGTTCACAATAAATACAGTTCTAACCTTAGCACCTTTCACTTATAAATGACAAATATAAATGAATATATTCTGAAAAAGCAGCTTTACATTACTTTATGGCTTTCACCTTTGAGCTCATTAACTTCATTGTTCTTTGACTATATATAGATGAATGAGTTCAGGGTTTAAAATGTCGTCTGCTTTAATTTAATGTTTAATTGCTATGAAATATTAAACCCACAGGGTAAATGGGCACGGGTTGGATCTCATGACTACTACAGAAATGCTGCTTTTTAATTCCTGCTTTACTGGAAAAGTCAATAGCATTGCTGTGCTCATCAATAAAGCCATTTCCACCGAGCCTGCAGCATTCCTTACGCAGAATGGCGACTAATTATCTGAGGTTGATAATATTGACAAGACAGTTGTGCTGCAGATGATACAGACACAATGTGGAAGTGAAATAAGATATTTCTCAATAAATGACAAACGTGTAATCAAGTGACCATTTTATTTTTTAATATTTCTCCGGTTGGCCCACTACACTTTAAAAACGCAAATTCATCAACTTTACAAATATCTTTACATCGTAAATGTGAATTTTCATCTCGCTGCATGTTTGGGAAAAAGTTTCTTAATCGATTCTGTCTGTTTGCAGGCCTTTGAACGTGTTGGCCGTTTATGGCAGTTGCATTATCTTTGCTAGTCTCAGTTTCCAGTGGGAAATAAACACATGGGAAATAAACAGCTCAGCAAGCATTTGCACTGAGGTGCGAAATTTGGCAGAGAAGCTGGGGAAAAAGAAGAATGGGGCGAAAAAGTGTTCTTCAAAATAAACCCTGCTAATGAGCTGGCGAGAGATTTACATACCTTGATGACTAAGGATCCTGGGTAATTACTTGCGTGCACCTCAAGGTTTAATCTGTGATGAGTATAGGTCTGGTGACAATGCCAGCCAATCAATCCCTGTCTGGGGAGGTCAGTGGGAACAGCAGCCCCTTGTTTTAACATGAGCTATCTGTTGACTTGTACTGCTACTGGAGATCACCGATGGCTTGATGAATACTTTCTTTATCAGCTCTCAGAGGACAGACACCATTAATTCAGGTGCAATATGCATCATCTTTTGTTAGAATGGATAATAATAAAAGGGAAATGCAGAAACTAATCCAGCATTTCAATAGAAAATGTTTTAAAAGTCTCCGAATGGGATATCTCTCCACCTCTCTCACATTCTGTGATATGAATAGGTAATGTGACTGAACAGGGGAAAACAGTTTCAATACACACTGTTTCCTCTCAGTTAGTGGGAGGAAAGAATTCAGCAGCAATAGGCTAAAGCTCAAGATGAGGGTGCATCTCAACTAAACATGTCATTGTGTAAGATTTCTCTGTCTGTGTCCTTAAAATGAATTGACAATAGAGGTTGGGAAACAACCTTGAATCAACAACTTGTGAAATCTGCCAACAGCGTAATGTTTCCTAAAAGCAGGATTTCACTTCAGAGGCTAAACATGTAGGCAACTTCCAAACCAGTGCATGTTTTCCATGACATTACTGAAGCCATTCAAGGTCTTCTCTTCATTTCGAGTGAAAGCATGTCAGATTTGATTGATTGGAATGATATAATGCTTGCCCTGGGTACTACACAACTGTCATGGAAATAGGTTGACAGCTGGGACAGATAGTTTATCAGACTTATACAAACGGATTTATCTGTGGCGCCCAGCACATGATTGTATTAAAATATGTATTGAAGCTTTGAAAGACCCAAGTGTAAGAGTGGAGGAATTCACGTTGTCTTCGAGTGTGACAGTGGTGGCTGAGAAATGAAACTTCTGAAGAATCTTGAGACACATACGTCGCCTGGAGATGTGCATGCGTGGTGCGCAATGGATTTTCTTGCCGGAGTTCAACTTAAGGGCAAAACTTAAAGTTGTATGAAGTCCCCAGCACTGTGATCATGTCTTGAAAGAAGAGGCAGATGATAACTGGTGTTCAAATGAATATTAATGCAATCTAGAGAAGTATTTCTACCTAATTACTGTATCAATAACCATAACAGGCTATTTAAGGACATTAATCAAGGATCAGCATGGATTGCAATGTTAACGAACAAATGTTTCCTCCAAATAGAAAGACTTTGACAGTCACTCAGCAGACTGCTGCTGCGTGGTCCAAACAAACCTTTCTCGCAGCAATCTGCCTTGATGTTCTGTGTTCTGTTCACCTGACTGATTTCAATATAGATTTCTCAAGAATACAAGTTGTTGAGAGGCTCTTACATAAGAAACCCAGTAATCTTTATGCTTGGTCAAAAGTACACAACGAGCCCATGCTTACTGACATTCACTTCCATTCATGCTGGCCAGTGTTCACTGAAATGTTTGGAAATATCCTCCTGTTGTCCTGTACCAAATCAGATACAGCCCATATATTCTGACGACTGGTTGCCACGGAGTTAACCATCACTTTGGTTGTTCAACAGTCAGCCTCTGTTTCAAATGAGTGCACCAGTTTTCTTTCTTCAGAAGGGGCGTCATGCTGTGCCTGTGAATCAGACTTAAATTTGTAAATGATACCACTGTGGAGGGCTGCCTAATTTGAAGTGCTTAATAAAAAAATCACTGAGTACACAAGAGCATATGGTGAGGAGACGGAGCTCAGCAAACATTGTATTCAGTGCACACTCTTTCTAGAAAATAAAAACATGAAAACAGGCCTGGTATCTCCTCCTCTGCTCTGCATGCTCTGTTTTGACATTTGCCTTCCATTCATGATAAAAGATCCGCATGTGATTATGATGTCACTGTTGAAAGCCGTCAATAATTCATAGCTACGCGGCCATGCAACTAGTGGTGGTCTACAAGTCAGATGGCTCTCCCCACAATTGCAACATCATCCTCTCTCCCACCCATCCCCAGCCCTGCATGTCTACTGTACATCCATCCGTCCTCTGACCTCTGCTGTAAATCTTCATGCCCAATACTGACACCAGGCGGTGTAGGCAGGTCGCTGGGTGATCAGAGGGAAATAAAACAACAACTTTTATGGCTCTGGGGGATGCAGCAGTCAGGCTTAGTAAGCCTTTGCACTTGATTGGAGTAAGTCACATTTACTGACCAATGATCTCCCACTCCATTAGCTGCAGTACATAAAGGCTATTAATCCAACGCACCTCCTAGCAGGCCATCCTGACAGTGCACACTTAACTCTAGCACACATAGGAGGAAGTACCTGTAGTTTAACACAATTTAAAATAGCAAAATTGATTATTGGATTAATAACTGTAACCAGGCGTCTAAATCAAGTTACTTACCAGCTTGGGGTCTGGAAAATTACAATGAGCATGTTTCACTCTCGGACATTTTATAAACAATTAATCAAGAAGCAAATCACCAGATTAATTAATAATGGAAATAATTGTTAGTTGCAGCTTCAATCTATACGACTTTTTTGTGGAAAAATCGAAGTGAGCTAACCTCACCTGTTGACAATAATTCCTTTCCAATTTACGTCCAATTTCATAATTGATATGTCACTTTTTCTCTCTGAAGTGGGAAAAGAAAATGAATACACTTAATAATTCAGTGTGTTGTATTTTTAAGTGTCAATTGATTTGACCTTACTAGTGGTGTGTTAACTTTTTTGTGGGCATGTTGCTTTTAAGACTTAGACAAACCCTTAGACAAACCCTCCTCCACCTGGTGGAGGACCACTGTGAGGCTGAACACATGAGCTGAGCATGGAGTCTGCTGAACATTTCTCACAACCGAGAAAAGCAGCGACCTGTGGGAGGGGAGGGGTATGGCAGGGTGTATGGAGTCATGGATATATAGTGCGTGACATTCAAAGACTCAGACAACCAAACAGCCACCAACTCATCTATCAAGGCGACAAGCAGCGTCTTAAAGAATGGATGGCTACAGCAGCCTTGGAGCCTGTGTAAAAGCCTGACAAACACACATGATGAATCTACACGGTATTTGCACGAGGTAGGCCTGTGTCAGCCACTAGGTAAGGATCTCATCCAGTGAGTACAGCAGGAAACAGAGACAGCAGGCGGTTCTGTACTGTTGACAGGTCAAGATGAGCACAGTCTGGGACAAGCTGGTCAACAAGTGGGTCTCTTAAGTAAGAAGCTGCTCTATCTTCAAATGCTATGTTGTTACAGTAGGTTCATGGTATTTTGTGTCAAATTTGCTGTAGCTTGGCACAAATTGCTTTCAATGATGTTTGAGTTTTGGTGACTTTAGATGAAATACAGTTACAAATACAGTTTCCTTAATTTCTTTGTTTATATTTTAGTAGAAAGGAAGATGCTATCAAGCTGCACTGTACCAACCATTGTGAATGTTACACAAAACCTCTTTTGTGGATTACATGCCATTATATAAAAATTGTGCAAAGGATTCATGGACATTCTTTCAGCCATTAATCATAGTTTTGCATCACCATCATAACAAATGGATTTGGTTTAGGTGATTTGAACCTTAATATGTTTGGCAACATTTCATTTAAGCCATAAAACCTTGTTAAATTACTCTTATATTGCTACTTTGAAATCATTTGCCCTGAAAAATGGTTCCTATGGGTGATACTTGAATCTGTTCCTGTGCAAACCATCAATTTTACAGCATAATATTGATTGTTATTTGGCTTTATGATCAATCAGTTGACTTGTGAGCGTATTGACAAGAGAAAAGACTTTGTCAGCACTAAATTGCTCTGGAGGTAACCCATTGAACTGAGTTGTGTAGCATCCTATAGTCAAACTATGCCCTATGTAATTATTGGAATTATTTTATAACAGCAAACGTTGATCAAACATGCTTGGTAACCAATACTGAGCTACACACAACCACACAAACACGCAGACACACACACACATACTGCCTTAAAGTGTCCATAGTCCAGAGGCTGCTTTTAGCTGGCAGTCCTGCAGATTTCTTCCTTAACTTATTTTACAAAGCAGAAAGGGGTGAATGAGCTGGGGTGACAGAAGGTTTAGTCGAAGCTAATTGAAACCTGAGTTAGCTCAAAGATGACTCTCTTTGGTGCCCAAAGACATGGAGTTATCCATCCGTTTGCTACAGGATTATTATGGGATTTTCAGGAAGTGGACGATACTCTCGACTCAGCAGAGCCACAGCCTGTGTCCTTGACAAGTACACTTAATTAAACTCGCAATCAGCTGTTGACTGCTCCCCCTGCCTCGTCAATAAAGCAGTTGAACCTCTCCTCAAGTTGAACTCTTCTCCTCTGAGCTGTATTGTGGGCTCATTTTTCACTGAAAGCCTAAGCCATGTTACTGTAAGATAAAACTGCCCTAAAACAGTAGAAAAATTTCATTTAACTGGATTCATTATTTTCATTATTTTTTCCCCATCATTCACAGTGCTAAAATTGACACAAGGAGTGATAGTATTATGAACTGGCGGTGAACTTGTCTGCACAGCTAGCTGTCTAAACCAATAATTAAAAGGCAGACAAACCACGTTTAACTGATGGAACATTACTCAAAGCAATTGTAACCCAACTTTATCATTTATTAAACATCTTTGTAAGATTTTCTGCAAAGCACGAAAAGTTTTTTTCATGCATAATAAACAATTCATGCTGTCATTCTTACATTCAGCTGTTGATCTAGGCGTCATTCATCGGAACTCCACAAGAACATGTAATGGCGTAATTATATAAACAATGATTGGCAGCCTAAATAACTTCATATTTCTGAAGAACCTTTCAAAAGGGTGTACATTTGCATAAGCAACATGGATTAATGTGACAGCCGAGCAGCTGCTCTCATCGGGAGGCCTGCATGATAACAACTTTCAGTGATTTGGTGTAATCAGTAAAACTTTCTGTTTTGAGGTTAAATTTGTGAGAAGAGGAAGGTGGTGGAGAGGGGAAGGTAAACTCAGATACGAGTGACACTGATACCAACTCACATCCACCAGCTAAAATAAAACAGTTTACTCTTTGTGTACTCTGAATGGGGAGACAAGATGGGACTTTTAAAAATGTTATTGATAGTCATGGTTGCTTATTCTTGTTCCTCACACTTGTTTATGACAACACTATGTTTTTTAAGTTGTGCAGTTTGAAATCATGTCTTGTGCTAATAATGAGCATGCTAATAATTACAATATGAATGTTGGCCTCTAAATGTGGGTGAGTGAGGAAGCTCAGGCAGAGATGTTCAGCCCAAAATTTTTATTTACACATCACAAAATGTGTTTCATAAATCAATAAGCAATGATGATATGCAATAGCTGTTTTACATGCTGCAACCAGAAAACATTACATTAATGAAAAGACACATAATCCTCCCTGTGCTTCTCAAAGAACAGTCAGGAGGGTGGCTTCCACAGCGGACTCTTTTGCTTGAGTAAGAGAAAACAGATGAGTAACCCAGGTAAGATAACACACGTTGCAAATATATTGGCAGTGCTCAGCATTCCAACAACAGACAGCCGGCATGCCTGCTTGAGGTACTAGTCCAACGGCTAATTTATGTTTTGTGTTTTGGACTGACTTCCAATGGCTGCCACGAACTGCAGACCAATGAATCCTCCTACACGGCACAAGCACAAACAACAATACACCCACAGCATGACAACAACATGAGATGGAGGATAATCTCAATTACATTTCCTTCCCCCTCTCCCCAGAGTTCCTACGGCTGAGTAACATTTCAATCTCTGGAATCCTCTGGAAAGACTGTCAAGACTGTCACCTGGTTGTTCTTTACTTCACAGTTGAAGTTGGCATTCTCTGCAGCCACTGCAGTGCCAACGTAGGCCTGCATGATTTGAGGAAAATCTGCAATGTGCAATAACATTGTTCAACATTACAATGACAATATGACATACGACAAATAAACAAACATTAAAGGGTTCATATTCAGGATTACAATTACAATTTCTAATAACCAAATGTTGTTTCTAGAGCAGCAACAGTAAAGTTTACAACAGCAAAGTCACTAGATAATCAACAATATCTTTCTAGAAACAAATCTAAAATGTCAATAAAATAAATAATATTCCTGACATCAAAGTGTAGAGCAAAATTTAGAAAGAAAGAAAAACACAGACATCAGTCAGTATCAGTCATTCTTCCTGTCCTCCTCCATGCTGCTGCTGTGATATGCGGCAAACTAAGCTGGACAGTAAGAGTACACACAGCCAGCCTTCGCTTTAGCTTGTTTGTTGCAATTTGCTGTTAGCTGAGCTACCACACTGTGCTTGTGTAAAACACAGTGACAGTGGATGAGAGACTGTGACAGAGCAGATTAAAAAATGGCTGTTGAACAGGTGAATTGTACTGTAAAAAGTGTTTTTTTTATTCGCAAACGTATTATTGCACTTACTTAAAGTAAAGACTGTAGTCAGCTCAAGTAATCTTCAAATTATCTTCACTTCACTGTCTTCACTATGGCTGCTCTGCTGGCTGCTGTGTGTTTGCAACTGTGTGTGTGGAGGAGCTCAGGCCTCATACAGAGATCAGTACAAAGGCAGTGGCGTGATAATAAAAACCATGGTCTTTAGCTCTGGGGCTTTTTTAATACTGGGTTTCAGCACCTATAAATATCACCATAACTTCATTGTGTTTCAGGCAGTGTATTTCATGTGTTTATTGTGTGTGTTCATATCACAATGACAATGAAAATACGATTATCGGTCAGCACTACTCAAAAACAAGGTATCATCCATGCAAGTAGAATTTCAGTGATTCACCAGTTTGGACCCTGCCCTGTAGGGACATCAGAAGGAATTTCTACTCTGGAGAACAGTTGAAGGAAGGCATAGGCTACATGCCTGGACTTCGCACCTATTAGAGAAAATGCTTCCGGGCATTTTGTTGCATAGTCCAGTACTACAGAGTACTACTAAGATGAAATGAAATTAAATGATGATGTACTTCTATCCAGTTGATGTCCATCCTTGTCCTTTCAAGAGGAGTCTCAATAATTGGCAGAGGTTGCATGTTTGCCCTGACAACTCCCTTGCCTGAAATTAGTTGACACTTACTGCATTCCAACTTGGAACTTGTATTCTACTTGTAAAGTTGGGGCAAATCCATCTACCCCAATTTCACGAAGAAGCAGCTGTCTGGCAGCACCCATATATGTAAATGGTAAACTACCAGCTAATACATTTGCCTGTATTTATTTAAAACAATACACACATACATTTAAATGGGTCATTGTCATGCTGCAGAATAAATGTTGGGCCAACCAGAGGCCTCCCTGATGGTACTGCATATGGATAAGTATCTGCCTGCACTTCTCAGCAGTGAGGAGACCATGCATTCTGACCAAATCCTCAAATCAGTTTGCAGAAATGCAGCCCAAAACTTGCAAGGAATCTTCATCATGCTTCGCTTTTGCTTGCAGACACTCATTTTGTACTACTTTTCAATGCCTTTCTCAAACAACCTATCTTCTGCTACAGACAAATATTTCAAGTTTTTGAAACTGGGGTGCTGACATTTTTCTGTATCCCAGTTCCTATGTTTCTATGCCTTGCTGAGTTGTTTGGCATTGGTTCCAAGTTGGAGGTAGGGTTTTTTGGCCACAAGTTTTCCATGATGGCCACTGACCAGAATTCTCCGGATGGATGTAGGTCCCCCTGTTTTACTGCCAGTTCTTCGCTGATGGCACTGCTAGACATCTTCTGATTGTGATGGGAATTAACCATGATCTAGTGTGCAGTCAGTGTCTTCGCCCGACCACTGCGTCTACGGTCCTCAGTCTTGCCAGTTTCTTTGTGGTTCTTCAATAGAGCTTGGAAAACACATCTGAAAACCCCTGTCTACTCATTTACTTATTCCTCTGACACAGCTGTTTCTGTTTCAGCTAATGATTGTGTTTCAACATACATTTTGAACTGCTGATCATTAGTAGCTATTAATGATATACCTGATCGTATGCCCACAAAATCCCTGTCTTTGTGCAAGTCAACATATTAAAATGTTCATTTTATTAAAAAAAAAAAATATATATATATATATATATATATATATATATATATATATATATATATATCCAAGTTTCTGCTCTCCCAAGCGACAGCAACATCAGGAAGAAGGAACACGAGAAGCTTGAGAAATACCAAGGGCTGAAAGAGGAGCTAGAAAAGATGTGGAAAGTAAGAGCAACAGTGGTGCCAGTGGTAATCGGAGCACTGGGGGCTGTGACCCCCAAACTGGGAGAGTGGCTACAGCAGATTCCAGGCAAAACATCAGAGGTCTCTGTCCAGAAGAGTGCAGTCCTAGGAACAGCTAAGATACTGCAGAGAACCCTCAAACTCCCAGGCCTCTGGTAGAGGACCCGAGCTTGAGGATGACACATACCACCCCGCAAGGGGTGAGAGGGGATTTTTTTTTATATATATATATATATATATATATATATATATATATATATATATATATATATATATATATATAATATTTTAATATTTTAATATTTTAACATTTCTATTTGCCTAACTTTTACTTTACAGAATTTTTCTGCTCCTGCCTAAAACATTTTGCACAGCAATATAATGTTGCCAATGAGCTAGTTGAATTAGTCGGCTGGTTATGGTCAACAATCTCTGAAAGTAATCCTTTCTGCGCAATAGTTAAGTTGGCATTAAAGATGCCAATAAATGTGAAAACTTTAGGAAAATGACTGACTTTTAATGATAAATTATCAATATAGCTAGATAGGACCATAGTTAACGAGTACTGTATATTTATATGACTCGATTTTGTAACGGCTATGTTTTTAATTAATATGGACACTGCTGAGAAATCAATTTTGAGTACACACAAAACATAATTTTGTACAATTAGTACAATGAAACCATTAACCCCAGTTGACCTGCACATGGAGTTGAATGGCCTATGGTCCAAACAGTGTGTGTCAGGGTTGTGGCAATACTAAAATCTACCTGGCCTTTCTTCTGATGCCAAATCTACTACACTAGGCTGTCTCTGCTTCAGATTTACATCTGAAGCAGAGACAGCCTAGTGTAGTCATCAATGGAAAGGGGCTGAAGCGACGGCTTTCTGGAGAGATGGATAATCTCTCATCACTGATGTTTCTATATGTTTTTGAAGTTCATCACAAGACCCAAAAGAAGCCATGACAATTTACTGTTTGCTCTTTATATTATAGGGTCATCAAATGATATCATCGTCTACTATCATATTTTCTAAACATTAATGCAGTGTTATGACCTGCTAACAGGTGTTTCCTGTACTGAACTGTTTATTGTTTATTATGATTTATAGAAAACTGGTCGATTGGAGACTCAAATCTTTGCAGCCGACTAAAGAGCAATAACAAACACTCCAGCTGGACATTTTCCCCGCTCCCCAGAGAATTACCCATCACAGAAAGGTGGACTTAAATAGATATTTATGCTCTGCAGTATTTTTCCACTAGAAATTTGACACAGCCAGTGAAAATGTTTTTGAGGCTAAAGGACAGTTTCAAATAATATCAATAATAGTGAGCCAATGGCACTTATTCTGGTCTGATTCTTTCCACACAAATATGCTCATCAGATGCATTTCAGAAACTTCACATTTAAGAAATCTTCCCTTACTTTCTTGGAATTCTGAATTAAATAGCTGTTACTTTGCATTTACCCTTAGTAGGAAGTCAGATTTGCTTTACTTTCTGACTTCTGTGAGATTAGCATTAGAACAGGATAAGAATGGATGGTTGTGACAGGCGGGCAACCTGAACTGCCTATCTTTGTGTATGTGTGTGCACTGCGCAGCTCTCATCACACTTTTTGAAAGACCCTTCGACTGAAACCTCAACCCTCAAGTCTACAAGAGTATTAGACCTGTAAAATGTCTGACACATTTCTATTTGACAGTTTCTTCCTTTCTTTTGGCATTTCTAATTTGAACCAACTGAAGCAGGTGTCACTCTCTGCCAATCCTGGTTCTCAGCCTGGCTTTTCATTACAGGGACCCGGCTTGCACTGAGGTGTGAGATAAATTGGTTATGTCTAAAGTCAAATTATATCCAGGTCTTTGCAATTCAATTCACTTATTGAAAAGAGGAGGGGGAAAAACTACTAAAAAGAAATGTTCCAAGTTGCTGCTTTCGCTAAAAGACAGATTCACAAAGAGGGAAACTCGCGCCGGATTGCCTGCCAATTTCTGGTCTTGACATGAGTGGAGACTTCTTTCACTTCCATTCATGTAATGCTTGACGGAAAAAGGAATGGTTTGAAAATAGAAAAGTAAAGTCCCTCTCAGCAATTATTTGACAACTTTAACACTGTTATTAAATGGTATTAAATCTGCAGGCCTATGTGGCGTGCCATTGTAATTTTCTGGTTATGCTATTTAAGGACTTTGGCTAAAGACATGGATGCATCTGCACAGTTTGATTTCATTTCGTTGGATTTCTTGGAGTTCCATTATAGGTAGATTTATCTTTTCATTTAGTGACCCAGATAAGATTTAGAGTTAGAAACCTGTTATTCTTTCTTCTATTTTAAGACATCAGAAGTGGTGCTGCATTTTAGTAATTCATCTGGTCATTTGGTATGTCATTATAGAAGCACAAAGGAATATTCTGAGAGTCCAACATAGTGGTGACAACAGAAAAAAATAAAGATAACAAATCTGAATTGAAAATAAAGGTGACTTTAATATGTACTGATGACAGTCATGGTGACTGAACATTAATTATATTCTTTTGGCAGAGGAGTAGCTTTCAGCTATGTGTGCAGGTTCTTCTGTGTCACTTCTTCAGCTCTACAGTATGTGACTCACATCTTATTAAAGCATCTTATTAAAGGACTTATCTGTTTAACTTATTTAGGTATTTTATCATATCTTTATCTTATCTTATTATTATTATTATTATTATTATTATTATTATTATTATTATTATTATTATTATTATTATTATTATTATTATTAAATGCAGACACACACAATCACACACAGTGGCGTGTAACGAAACCACAAAACAAATCCGTGTACAAATAATGGAGAAATAAATTACACATCCCACATTGAAAGCTATTTTGTATAAATGAGTCTTAAGGAGTGAGATGAAACCAGGAACAGACTCTTGCGAGCTTGATCTCCTGTGGGAGACTGGCTCAGAGAGGCCCGGTCAAACAAAGGCCCCCAAAGGTTTTTAGCTTAGACCTTGGAATAGTTAGCAACACCCCACCAGAGAATCTCAGTCTGTGTCCTGGCTCATAAGGGGACAAAGGGCTCAGAGATATACAAAGTGCTAGCCCATGTCTGGCCTTCAAAAGCAATGATTTTTTTTTTAAATGAATCCCAAAAAAAACAGGCAGCCAGTGCAAGGATGCTAGGACTGCAAGGTCACACTTTTTGCAGTGAGTTAGAAATCAAGCTGCAGCATTTTGGAATAATTGTAGGTGATGTAGTATCTCACAAAAGTGAGTACACCCCTCACATTTTTGTAAATATTTCATTATCTTTTCATCTGACAACACTGAGGAAATTACACTTTGTTACAATGTAAAGTAGTGAGTGAACAGCTTGTATAAATGTAAATTTGCTGTCCCCTCAAAATAACACATCATATAGCTATTAATGTCTAAACTGCTGGCAACAAAAGAATTAGTCATTTTTCCACCCTGGTGCCATGTGACTTGTTAGTGTTACAAGGTATGAGGTGTGAATGGGGTGTTAAATTTGGCTTTATCGCTCTCACACTCCCTCATACTGGTCACTGGAAGTTCAACACGGCACCTCAGAACTCACTGAGGATCTGAAAAAAAAAAGGTTGCTCTACATGAAGATGGCCTAGGCTATAAGAAGATTGCCAAGACCCTGAAACTAAGATGCAGCACTATGGTTAAGATCATACAGCGGTTCAACAGGACAGATTCCACTCAGAACAGGCTTCACCATGGTTGACCAAAGAAATTGAATACACATGCTCAGCGTCATATTCAGAGGTTGTCTTTGAGAAATAGACGTATGAGTGCCTGTTAGTGCTCAGACCATACACCAAACACTGCATCAAATTGGCCTGCATGGCTGTCATCCGAGAAGGAAGCCTCTTCTAAAGATGATGCGCAAGAAAGTCTGCAGTTTGCCGAAGACAAGCAGACTAAGGACATGGATTACTAGAACCATGTCCTGTGGTCTGAGGAGACCAAGATAAACTTATTTGGTTCAGATGGTGTCAAGTGTGTGGCGGCAACCGGGTGAGGAGTACAAACACAAGTGTATTTTGCCTACAGTCAAGCATGGTGGTGAGAGTGTCATGGTCTGGGGCTGCATGAGTGCTACCAGCACTGGGGAGCCACAGTTCATTTAGGAAACCCTGAATACCAGCATGTACTGTGACATACTGAAGCAGAGCTTGATCCCCTCCCTTCGGAGACTGGGCCGCAGGGCAGTATTCCAACATGATAACAACCCCAAACACACCTCCAAGATGACCGACTGCCTTGCTAAAGAAGCTGCGGGTGAAGGTGATGGATTGGCCAAACATGTCTCCAGACCTAAACCCTATTGAGCATCTGTGGGGTATTCTCAAACAGAAGGTGAGCAAGGTCTCTAACATCCACCATCTCTGTGATGTTGTCATGGAGGAATAGAAGAGGATTTCAGTGTTAACCTGTGAAGCTCTGTTGAGCCCTGTTTCGAAATTTTCACTTAGGGGTGTACTCACTTTTGTTGCCAGATGTTTAGACATTAATGGCAGTCTGATGTGTTATTTTGAGGGGACAGCAAATTTACACTGTTCAAAATCAAATTCAAGCTGTACACATAATCAAATCATTCAAGTCAATTACAGAAATGTGAGGGGTGTCCTCACTTTTGTGATACTGTATATATATGTTAATATTAGTGGTGGGCCGTTATCGGTGTTAATGTGCGGCGATAAAAAAAATATAGCCATTAATCTATACTCAAAGTTGGGTTGGGAGCTGGGTCTATACTACAAGCAAGCTATGATGACTTTCACCTTGATATTTTAGCGCAGATGTATACCTAGCCGAATTGCACTGTAGGGGGCAAGAACGAGTCTTCAAACCTGTGTGTATGCCTACTGTGAAATTACCACATCAAACGTGACGTGCTAACATGGATGCAGCTATTGCTGCTTTCCATTTACCTCGGAGGTCGGAGCTGGGAATGACGTCACACCCGAGTTGACAGCGTTCCAGTTACAACCTCACTCGGCCAGCTGTTTGTTTACAACTAGCCAGGTTAGTTATTGATACGCCGGTTGATTAAAAAACCCATTGTGCGGTATTTACTCACACTAAATACTGTAGCAACATGTCCACATACAGCTGTTGGACAGCACTTGGACAGCAACATTTCTGAAGCCGCCGGGTTTGCTTCTGGGAAAATTAACTTTTAAGAAGCTTCCCAATGGAAAATTAGACAAGACTAAGAATTAGTTTACTGTAGGAGTTCTTCCAGTCTCAAGTACCACCTAAACGTAAAGTACATCACACAAGTACATCTTATTGAACATGATTTATTTTCATCACCAATTATCATAGTAGAACATCTTTCTCAAGCAGTTTGTGAGGCATTTTGGAAACAGGAGAGCCCCTGGTCTAATGCGCCACCTGGCTTGAAACCTGGCTTGAAACCCGTTCGCACACATATTCTGAATGCCTTCGGCAGAATTCAAATGAGCCATTTTAATCTAGATTAATCTAGATTAATTTCAAGATTTCAGTGAGATTAATCTAGATTAAATAAATTAATCTATGCCCACCACTAGTTAATATACATTTAATAATATGTTAAATTCTGTGTGTGTAGCATGAAGGGACTACATATTTCATTTTGTTATACAACCTTCTGATCTATAATGACAATTGAACAGCCGTGTACCTTGTACATAGGGAGTTACAAAAGTTGAGGCGGGAGGTGATGGATGGTTTGCCCATATCTGTAGCTGAAAAAAAAAGACTTAAGCTTGGCTGTATTTCTTAAGTGATAAAAACATTTAAAACATAACTGAACAACCATCAACATAGCTGAACAACTGTCATATAATATAGCATAGTTAGAAATTGGGTGTCATAGACTACTTTTGCATTTCTGGCCGAAGGCTAAGTTTAATTTGCTTGTCCAGCCCTTGCCATGATTTGAGTTCTGTGAGCTGGGAGTACAATGACATCAGATTTTGTAAGATTTAGTTGCAGGAAGTTGTATGACACCCAGTAATTATTAGCCTTTGCAAGGCATTTGTGTTTGAGTTGCAATGTTAGACTGGCCATTTGTTTAAAGGCTGCAAGGATGTATGAAATGTCAAAACTGTAAAATCTCTGTTGACTTTCCATTTTACTGTTATTATATTAACAGATCTTTTAAAAAGAGATAGATCGTCTACAGCCACACTAGTAGCTATATTTAGGCACAACAGAGCTTTGTGAGTTTAGGCACATCAGCATGCTAGCATAGTCTTAAGTTTGTGTGTAAGCATGTTAAAATGATTTAATTAGCACTAAAATCCAAGTACATCTGAGGCTGATGGGAATGTCATTAGTTTGCAGGTATTCAGTCATAAACCAAAGTATTGGAGCAATTTAAATTGACCTGCTGGTCATGCAAGATGAAATGTCAGAAGATCAACAAAGTAATTATACCGTACCTTGAGGGGAACATTGAACATTACAAGACAAAAAGTCAAGTGATCTCTTACGTTGCAGAATTCATGTTCTGGGCACTTTGGATAAGTGTGCCTACACGTCATGGCAACCTATTCAATAGTTGTTGAGACATGTCCTTAAAAAACAAAAATATCAACCATCAACCTCATGGTGGGCTTCACCCTCTGGGGACAATGAATGTTATGGATATGCGATACTTGTTTGATATGTTTCAAGTCTGGACCTAAGTGGTGGACCGATGGACCATTAGTCCACCACTGACATCCCTACAGCCAAATCACTAGCATGCTGATATAGATCCAAGACATGCTTTCAACAGGCTATTTATAGTGTTTCGAAGAAAACATTTAAAACGCGTTGGTGATCAACCATCCAAAAATAGATTACGACCAAAAAATGCATAGATCAAACACATTTGTTCCATCAGCAAAATAATCTGATTGAAGAATGTCATATAATTAAGCATAGTAAGAAATTTGATTAATTAGACATGTTTATGATCAATCACCCACATTAATATACTTTGTTCAGCATTGCAATTGTATTATTGGTGGACTTAGTGCTGGCCAGGGAGCCAGTGCAGTGTTTGTTGTAGCAACAAATTAAATCAATGGCCAACAGCTACAGTAAACACAGGACAGAGAAAGAGGGAACAAGAAATATAATCTTTGAACTTTAAAAGTCATCCCACAACTGGTGTGGATTTGCAATGCCACAAATAAATCTACTTTTTTGTTTGGACCCGTTGTCACATGTAGCAATAGCGCCAAGTGAATAGCAATTAAAAAAAGACCTCACATAGAATATTTGTTAGTGTTCCTCAAAGGTGGAGCCCTCTCACTGCTGCAATATACTGAACTGTTGTACTATACAGCTTATATTTTGCTTTAACAACTGCAAGGAGTGTTTCACTTATGTATACCTTTCAGTCATGGAGGCGACTGTCTCTAGGGCTCAAGTGGAGGAAAGCTGACACTGAACTTACTCATATCCCACCAGTTCATGACACATGACCCACTCACCCTCTCATCCTTCATGAGTTGCGGGGCTGGGTAGTCCCTAAAAGGATTTAGTAAATGATGAAGTCATGCCTGAGGGTAGTGGGGGACAGGAAAGAGCTGCAGCAGTGAGACAGGATGGACTTTCAGCAGAGGAATGCTTTCTGCTCAACTAACCCTAAGTTAAACCTCCAGACTGTCATCTATTGACAGGGCCATTGATTTTCTGATTCATGGACCTCTCCACCATTGGCATTTACCACTGTCGACATCATTTTAATGTGTGCATGATCAATATCTCCATCAACACTGAGAATATCCCGCCGACAAACTACGGGGGTTTTGTTTGGGCATATGTTCCCATCAGACCGGTCATGGTGAGGTCCAATAGGGCATACACATGGGTGCAACAGAGTGTAGGCAGAAGGTTAGTTTAATTCCTTTAATGTGAGATAGGCACTCATTTCTCATGAAGTAAGGGATAGCGTGACGGCTAGAGTGACACTGCATGAGAGAAAGGGAAGTCTCCCAGTGCATGAACTGGGCCATTACTGAATGGTACACAGTAGTGTGCTTAAAGTTACTTGTCAAACTCACTTTTCGTGAACTAGCCACTCACAGCATGGTTGGGGCGGGACATTAAAAAAGGTTTACACGCTACAGCAAACTTTTAAAATGTTGAACTGAATAATTGATGATTATTGATTAGTTAGTACTTAGCATTAACAAATCGGAGACTAACCGCCATGTAGAGCATTTTTCTTGTACAATAATTAAATGAATGAAAACAACCCACAAAAACAAAACTGCTGTTTTGCTGAACTGGAATTAATATTGTGCTATGGTAAGCTATATAGTAGCCTACACTATTATTTGAAATTTCTAAAAAACATGAGAAAGTAAGAAAGAAAGAAACACAATAGAATATTAGCTGTGAAGTAATTATGTTTAAGATTAGACAAACGGACTCACAGCACTAGCAGCATGCTGAAAAGGGCTGAGGGGAGAGCAGAAATTGTAATAATAATAAAAAAATATATGTCAAAAACCTATGGACTAATATTCAGACCTGAAGGCTTTCCATCAATATTTTATGGCCAGCAAGAGAAGATTGGGTCATATATTGCAAATTTCAACTAACTTACATTGAGAGAAGGTGAAGCAGGGAAGCTCATTCTACACTGGATAATAGCCTCCTTAAGGCAATGGTCAAACTGCCCTTCCCTCTAAACCTCCCTCCTGAGCTCCAGCTGCTATTGTCAGGAAACCATATTGTGGATGACCACTACTAACATTTAGCCACTAGTGCTACAATGCAGTAAGAGAAAATAAAACTTTTATAGTTAAGTTATGGTGTGTGTTTATTTGTTGCAGCATGTTTTATCACGTCTTATAAGTATAGAGTTATGACATTTTCATTGTGTTTATCACCCTTCCATCCTTGGTAAACTCACTATTCCATTTGAAATGTCTGTAATAAATATCCCAAATGTTCCTTGCTGGGTCTATAGGACTATACACAAGATTACTGTACCAAGCTGCTTTTGGAACACTTATGTTAATTGTTATGTTAAGTTATGAGTTTTGGCATCACAGATAAACAACAGTGTATCTTTTATGAAGAAACTGGCTCATAAAAATAACTTTTAATACAGTATCGACACACAAAACACACTGCCATGTAGGCTGCAATTGTATTATAGCCTAATACCAAAAAGTTATATTAACTGACTCTACGGCTACGCTAGCAGCTTAGTGAAGCTGTACGTTAAGATACATGCTAACACCAATATGCTAACATGTTGACAATGCTAACATGCTAGTATAGGCAGGTTTAATGTTCACTATACATGTCTGTACCAAATTTCATGAAAATCTATCCAGTTGCTGTTGAAACATTTCACTGTAGACCACAAATGTTACGCTCCTGGCATAGCCACAATTAGCACACCTTTCAATTGCTCTTTGATGTTGGTTTCATTGTATTTACGTAGTTAACTACCATAATTTATAATATTTAACTGAATAAATGTATATTTAGATGTACATTTGATAACTAAAAATAAAATTTTGATAAGACAGTAAAGGCTTTAAACTTCAAATCATTAGTCCATCCATTTTTTTCAAACTACATATCATGGGGGCTGGAGCCAGTCCTCTGTTAAAATAGGAAAGAGAAAGGGTCCAACTCAGACAACCTGCCATTAGGTTATATCACAGGGCTACTAACACATTAACAGAGAAAAACCCACTCACACCCATGGGAAATTTAGAGCTTCCATTTCACCTGACATGCATGGTTTTAGGGTTTCCTATGGACAAACGTGTCATTTACACTGGGGATGCTGGGGACATGTTCCCACTACTTTTTGAAATGGCTGATTTTGTGCCCATCCCTTTTTGGAAGCATTTTTTCAAATATGTTCTGACAAATAGCTTGCAACAAGAAATGTAAAATAACAAATGAAAATGCTTTGAGAAAAGTTTATTTGCACAATAAGAAGATAAGCAGTGCATTGTAAATATTGAAGAAACAAATTGTCCAAAAAAAGTAAACACAAAAACAAGCTACTGATATATTCCATTATATTTTTTTAGTTGGAATTGCCACCTGCCACCTAAAATTTGTGTTTGTTTTTATATTAATAAAGACATTTCCACTATAAATTGGTGCAGAAAATTGCTCCAATATGCAGGGAATTAAGGGTTTATGGCTCAAATGTTTCAGGGTGATACTTTAGTATTGAATATTTCTTCTAAAAACTTTTGAAATATCTTCTCGTCTTGTTCTCTTGAACCCAATATTGTGCATTGTCACGTCTCATGAGCTAAATCGTCACACTCCTAATCTGAGCCCTTATGTTCCCACCACTTTTCAACACAAAGTGATGCCCTTGCCTATGGAGCACCCAGAGCCACAATGTCATCCTACCTAAAATCACTATATATTCTCAACCACAACCACTGGTTTCCCTCACACATCATGTGCTGTAAATCCAATAACTTAAGTTCTACACATCAATTTTAGCATGGAATTGATCCATTTCTTGGCCTTTACTGGTCAGACTACCTGTTTGTTTGCATTTAAATCAAAGACTGCACATTTAATTTCACATCTTGAACAGAGATCCATATTTTCTGCACAGAGATGCTTATCATAGCGCCATGCATCACAGACGACATGCTAGCTTGTGATAGCCCAACTCAAGTCTTGAGCCAGGCCGCTGGGTTGACAAATGAGAGAGTAAAGAGTTTGAATGTGCAGATGAATGATCCTGATGATTGCCTAGGACCGTAATAAAACACTATGTCAACTCTAATGCTGTTAGCCTCTCGTTGGTCTGCCAAGTGAGATGCTCTTCGGCTTGTCTGAGTGCTCAGATTTCATTTCAAAAGCAACATCTGTATGCTGGTTTCATTTGTTAGAGTCAACAAAAGCAAGAGCGGAGTCGCCACATGCAGGTTTTTTTTATAACAAATCTGTTGGAAAGGGAACAGATTGTTATAAAAGGAAAATGTTGTTCTAATGCAGGTTAAAATACCATTTCCATGGAAACAACACTTACCTTTAAAGATATACTTGAGGGCTGAATTTTAACGCGCAGTGTGTATTTGAGTGTGTGCTTTGTTCAGAAATGTATGGCTGTGCTGCTGTAGGCGGGGGAGACACTTTTTGTTTATTTTTACTATCTGAGGCATCACTTGAGCTCTAATATTTGTATGAAAATTATAATGGTACAGGTACAGATAAAGCACCGGTCATATCTGTGTATGTATGTGACTGTGCACTGTAGTTATTACCCTGTCATAAATGTAAGCACTATTATCCATCTGGATAAAATTTCACTACAGTTTCGAGACATGATTCAGACTGTCCTATGATTTCTATGTGATTAAAGTGACAAACCTAACCTGACAGGGAGCATGGTAATATAGCAAATTCATATTTAATTCCCTAATTGCCCCCATGCTATTTGTTTTACGGCATTCCTCTGGGTTGTGTTGGTGCTGAAATCCCACACAGCACATGTTGCAATGCACAATGCCACACAGAGATTAGTATTGTTCAGCCAAACTGTTAGCTTTCTGTCAGGCTTTGATTTGATGCAATATGGCTTTTTCAGCATCCCGTGAGGTTTGATATCCCAAATTTAATTCAACTCCAACTATCAGTTGTTAAAGGTATTGAAGGAATTTCACTTTTTGTCAGTTTAAATTCTACTCCTTTTCTGCACTTAGTCCCAAGTGTGCTAGTGGTTCTACCCTTTCATATTGATTTAAAGCGGAGCAACTGAGAAAGGTCTTTATGGAGGCAGCCTATGGTGGGAAGCCAACTTGGTTCCCATTCGTAGAAAGCTTTTGAAGCGCAAAAGAGAGGCTCCCTTGAAACAGACAGGGTTGTTGAGTTGTGCGTTCGTAGAGGCCTGCGCCTGAGGCCATTCCTCTGAACAGCTCTCATCTCTGGCTTCCAGAGAGGGGGGGGTGATGGAAAACTTCCAGGTGACAACAGTAGGGGGGGTGGCAGAGAGAGAGAGACAGAGAGAACAAGAGTCTCACCCACTGAGACTCCTTCCTCCATCTTTCACTTGTTTATTTTCTTCATCCTGTGGAAGTGGTTGACATTCACATTCAGCTTGTAAAATATTGCTGCACTATGTTTGTAAAAAAAAATATAAATAGTTAAGTCTTATTTTAAAAGTTGTTTTGAACAGAGGTGGAAAGTAACAAATTACAATTACTCACGTTACTTTTTTAAAAGTAGTTTTTTAAATGTTTACTTTTATTTAAGTATGTTTTGTTTGTTAGTATTGTACTTCGCTAGATTTTCAATCACATCCATTACTGAGTAAAAAAACGTGCAAGGAAAAACTTGCGACCACTTTGGCTTCAAGTGCAAGAGAACAACAGCTTTATCATGAGGCAGTGTAAGCTGTGAAAAAATGCTGTATTCAGTTACTGCTAATGCAAACTGCTGCTGCAGCTTCACATTAAAAGCATTTAACTGGCGAAACAGAAGTTGGCTATTATTTTAAAGCAGTCACAGGAAATCTCTTTGTAAGTGAGATCAGCACTGACCGCTCTCATTAAACAAAAATGTGTCTGCACAACACGACAACTGTCATTTCAACAGTTTTCTGACAGCAGACCAGTCTGAAATATTGCAGACACAGTGAGCTGTTAGATAAAGAGCTGCAGGCGACAGGCTGCACCTCAACCTTCTCAGCCAGGTAACCAACTCCTTTCACTTTTGATGTTCGCAGACTCATGTTGTGTGCAGCATAAAGTCAGATCATGGCTGCTTACAAAAATGGAAATAAATGGAAACATAATTGTTTAGCTGCCTGTGATGGGCTGGCGACCTGTCCAGGGTGTACCCCGCCTTTCGCCCAATGTCAGCTGGGATAGGCTCCGGCGACCCTGTGAGCAGGATAAGCGGTTGGGTGGATGGATGGAATTGTTTAGCTGCCCCAGACTTTTGTGCCATGTGGTAAGGCATCTGCTGTTGCCACCAGTAACTACAGGTGTCTCATTCACAATAATGGAACAGCTGCATAATAGTGTCAAAACTGGTTGATGAACATATCATGCCAATCAGAGTTAAATTTACAGTTACGGATTTTAACCATCACTCCTCAGTGAACTTCCTCCATTGTCTAGTTAAGCAGGCCGATGTAGATCATTATGGATTTAAAAATAAGTTTTCATAGTTTGGTAAGATGCTTTGCTCCAAATAGCCAAAAAGACATCAGTGCACGACAAAGTTGGGTGTCATTAGCAACTTGCTGGTAACTAGATATTTATTATACTAACGCTTATGATATTCCATTAAAATGACCACCTGTTGACCACCTGAATGTAAATAGGGATATGACTTTGTGTACAGTCCAGTGTCTCCCGTTTTCCCAGTCCAGTGTGGCCACCATATCTAAACTAAACTGAAGAAAAAACACCCTACAACTTCTCATTATAACATAAACTGTCTCTAATACTGTTTTTTTGCCATTGATTTGGCAAAGTATCTGTAAAAAGCTAAAATTGAAAGCATAACATGGCTTTGTTCACTTATCAAATCTCAAAAGACTGAAATTTAATTAATAAGTATAATAAGTATAAATAAGATATTAAATCAGCATAATTAAGTTATTTTAGGAGGTTTAAAAAGTAAATTTTACTGAGTACATTTTAAACTTGCTACTTTTAACTTTTACTTGAGTGGATTTTTATACCAGTAATTTTACTTGTACTTAAGTAAATGTTCAACAGAGTAATAGTACTTTTACTTAAGTAGAATCTTTTTGTACTCTTTCCACTTCTGGTTTTGAATATATTATTATACTGCATTAGATCAAAAATACATTAATGTTATTGACCCCACATATAATGTGTTCATTGTTCATCATTTACTGGGCTCCAACCATTGACAATATTTTCTAAAATGCAATTTTCACTTATTTTATACGTAAGTTTTTTAATGTCTATAATACTGACTTTTGTATATTTTAAAAAAATCTGTAATTTAAGCTGCATTTTTTCTTTACTTTTACATATTACAATTCTATGATGATTAGTTAGAATTAATTAGATTAGAATGTAATTTGCCATTCTCATCCCAGGGCATCACATATGGACACTTTGTCAAGACCCATTGCCATCGTTTTGGACGCGCAGGGTAACTTTTAGCATCGCTTTTGTACGCGAAGGGCTCCGTGGTCAAGTTAGCAAGAATAAATATGCAACGCCCATTTGCCCCCTGCTGGTTGTCTTACGATGAGGGTGTGTGGTGGTTCCAGAGCATGTGGTCTCTGGTCCTTTGCGTACTGGGGGGAACTGCGAGGTGCCCTGGCTGCTGGGGTTCTTGCCTGCCTTCCACTGGGTTTGGTGCGGCGCTGTTGTTGTGTTCCACTTTCACTGACAACTTCATTCCATGACAGGCTTTAACACGCACCTACACGCCCACAGCAGACACATAGACACACACAAACAAATTTAGGTTGTCCATGGTTGTCAACAGGTAGTTGCATTATTCTTTATGCATATTAATAAGTTATTAACTTTATTGTTATTATTTCCCCTCTCAGGGCTGTGCTGTGGTGTTAAGTTATTTTGCTTGACTATTTTTCCATTTCATTCTCTCTCAGTTGTTTTCTTATGTCTGCTGTTTGTTGCTGTTGCCCCGCCCCCACTTTTGTTTTTCCCCCATTCCGCCTTCCCTGTTCTCTTGCAGGTGTCTTGCTGTTGACCCTACCCCCCGTCCCAGTTCTCGTGCGGGTGCTGTCCCTTCTCTGTGGTGGCCGTTTAAGTGTTAATTGTGCCCTTAACCGCCATTTCTGCCGAATCAGAAATAAAGAAGAAAATAAAGAAGACAAGAGTATATTACAACTCTCTTGTTAAAGCAAATTCTGCCTTGCACAACATGGCATCCAGCTCCTCATACTCTATACCAAGCTGCTGGGCAGGACTGGTTTCAAAAAAATAAAAATGCTACTTAAATAATTTAAGTAATGCTAAGTTACATAAGTTACATAGCATCACTAAAAATGGGAAACAAACACCGGCGTCCTGAGTGAAAGTTCAACTTTTGTCCCACCCATCCGCCCCAACCAACTCCTTACTCGGACTTTTCTGTTATTCATAGTAATACTTGCGTTGAACAATGGCGCTAAAGGGCTTCCCCCAGTGCGTTGAACTATGATACAATAGGGTGCCATGTGCATTGGTACCCAGTGTTGGGCAGTAACACGTTACTGTAATATTATTACTTTTACCAGTAACTAGTAGTGTAAGGGATTACTATTTCCAAAACAGTAATAATATTACAATTGCAAACGCTTACCAGACCACACCATCCCTGACATAAATGCACAGCAGGTAAGCGGCACCGGACCATAAGTCAGCTGTTAGCCAAAAAGCTAAAGGAAGAATGGAGAACGAGGCAGAGAAGCGCTGTTTCCACAGCTGTAAGTATTGCCATTATTGTGTCACAGACTAAGATGCAAAGAACATTGTCGTCTGTTATAAACTTTGTGCGGCCAGCAAAAAGCTTTCAACCACGAACAATTCTAAATCTAGTTTATGGAAGCATTAGCTTATGCAGCACAGCCTGAGAAACTCTGGCTACTCCTGCTAGTGATGCATGCACTCGTCGGGAGAGAGTGATGTTAAGCAACGTTGCATGATTTGTAAAAACACTGAATACTGCCCTTATAAAAGTGCAGAAAATCAATAGTTCAAAACTCGGGATTTAGACTACTTGCTTTATTTTTTTGTATTTCAGCCAAGTAGCGCTGAGAAACGATGTATGTTTTGTAAAAACCATACTCCTTGCTGCTGTTATAAATATGCAATTAGTTAAAAAGTCGGGAGAAGCTTTGTTTTGTATTTTGTTAAATACTGTATATCCATGTTCAGGTGCTGCAGTGTTGTTTTCAGTTTGGCTGGTTGTTGACTCCTAAGGTTAATTATTTTTCCAGTAAAGTGGATACATTTCTAAAATGAGCTGCTGAACAGGTTGTCACTTTTTAGGGTTGGGGGTGAAAATAATATAGTTACTTAACGAGTACCTTAACTAGTTACTTTCATCACCCAGTAATAAGTAAAGTTATATTATTACTTTTTAAAGGAGTACTAAGTAACTAGTAACTTATTACAATTTCTGAGTAACTTGCCCAGTACCAGACGGCAAAAGACATGACAAAGCATAGTATTTGATGCTTTGGGAATGTGAACGGGCTGTAATTTATATTTGAGGATGATGAGGAGTCTGTTTGGTCTGTTTGTGGGACACCAGTCAAAACACTTCTACCACATCCTGAAGGGGCACTAGTGGCCCTGGCTGTTGCACCCCAGCACCTGCTGAGGCACTAAGTAAGTCCTAAACAAAACAACGATATCCTCCGGCTCAAATTGAACACACTAGCACACTTAATAGGTAAATTACAATCTCTCTAGATGTAAAGTCAAGAATGCCTGATGAACATGTCTTTCTTCATGATTTTCTTCACAGTGGCAAAGGCGAGAAACGAGGTAGAGTTTAAACCAAGGATAGTTTTGTTTTTTTCTCAAGGATCGTGTCTGACAGCTACAACTGCAGATACAAGCAGTCAAACAAAGTCAAAGATGTTTGCCACATATGTGGCAGGCAGGTGAGGCTGCCCATGGAGCTCCAGATATATTAAACCAGTGACTGTACTTTTCCCTCTCTACAAGACCCACTCCCTGTGCTTTCCCACCATTGCAACATCCTGAATCACACCATGACTGAAAGCACTAGCTGTAATAGTACCATGCACAGTATGTGTAACATTTTTTGTTCTCTCTGTAGTCTGACAGCTGTGTCTCACCGTCTGACCCATTTCTTGAAGTCTTAGGGACACCTTTTCATTTTGAAGATTCACACTTCCATGTCCCGGTTTGTGCATTGTGTCTGCACCAAGTTGATTTTACCACGTCCCATTTTTTTATCTTGTTTTCTACTTAATTTGAGCTGCACAAAGAAATGTGTTAGGAGTATGAAATGATAAAATTCTCTTTTAGAATAGTGTGATTTTCTCAACCTACAAAACAAACACAGGCAACAATGGCTTTAGTCCATAGTGGAACCTCTCATTGAAAACCATTGCAAGGCAGACGTCATGGCTTCCTGCCTTTAGCCACTTTTTAAATCTTTACTGGCTTTTCTATTTTCTCAATCTTTTCCACAGTGAAAAAACCCTCTACCCCTCCTACTGTAATGCTCCTATCTTTAAACATGACCATGCAACAGTATGTCCATCCATCCATCCATCCATCCATCCATCCATCCATCGTCAACCTCTTATCCTGTGTACAGGGTCGCGGGGGGGCTGGAGCCTATCCCAGCTGACATTGGGCGAAAGGCGAGGTACACCCTGGACAGGTCGCCAGTCCACCGCAGATGCAACAGTATGTGTATTTCATAAACAAAAAAGGCTGAAATCTCTCATAGAGTATTCAAAGAGGAGATGGCACATGCCAAGGTTGCCTGCCGTGTCACTGTCAGCAAACATAACAAGCAATCGCCTTTCAGCAGTTCTCACTATACTCACGTGTCCATGTTCTTCTGTGAACTCTTGCTGTCTTATCTCTAAGGCAGTCACAGCTGCACACTGTCTCTTGTCTCCACCTTTCAGGTAGCTAATAGACAGAACAGATGTTTAAAACTAATCCCACATCCAGAAAGAGTCATTTACGTAATGCAAAGGAAAGCATGGTCGGAGGGCAGTCTGGTATCTACATGGCTGTGGATGATGCATTTCTGTTGTTGTTTGAAATGGCACACAGCACTTTTAAGCATGCATCTTGTGTTTGCATCCTCTGGGTGCTATGGTTTTCTCTGGTGAACTGGAAAGTGTGAATTACTCCTAGGTGCGGATGTGACTGTGAATGCGAATGTTCGTGTTAGACCTGTGATGAACTGCTGACCCGTCCAGAGTGTTTCCCTTCCTTCCACCCAGTGCATGCTGGGATAGGTTGACGTGAAAGGAATAAGTGGATGCACTAAAAATGTAGTGTGGACGACAAGCATCCAGACAGATGTCTCTCTGCACTTTTGTCTGGCTGTCTACTGCACTCTCCAGTCCACCTGACTAGCATGTATTTGGACTGTGAGAGTAAACATAGAGTCAGAATATAAAAATTCCACAGGGACTGTCAGTGAAATAATTGCATTAAGATGTGAAGTATTTACGGTCTGTCACAAAATCACAAACCTTCGCAAACTAAAAAGCTGCAAAATGGATTTGCTGCCATTTTGCCTCCACTTATGTTGAACTTCATTTTCCATTCAATTATGTCATGTGAGCAGAAAATAAATCTTAAGAGGCCAGGTGAAACACAAATCAAGAATGCAGAAAGACAAAACAAAGCTTGTGAGTTCTTTATTCTCTTTTGTCAATTCAACCAGCAGAAAGAATATCAAAAAGAACCAAAGATGCAACAGTTGTTCCAGAGACATGTAAAATACATACCTACCTTTGTTAGTTTGATATAACTATATTACTACTGTTTACTGTATATAACATGTACAGCCACTGAACTCATTCTTTTAAGTCTAATTCTGGCTACATTCCAATATACTGTAAATTCTGCTGTTGTCAGTGACTGTCTATAAGAGCAGATCTTTAAGATGTAAGCATGCGAAGAACGAGGTTGGGAAGGATCCATAGTGTCCATTAAGAGTAATTTCTTCATTTGCTGAGTAAACATGCAATCCTTCCAAGTAGCCCATTATGAACAAAGACAATGCCAAAATGTGTAAAATCAATTTATCAAAACAGGTGAATGTAAAGTAAGTTAGTTTGCTGGCAACAAAGATGCATAGTATGGCTTTTATTATTGGAAATGCTTAGCAACATTTCTAGTAATACTATTCAATTTTGTTTTAGTGGACTATACTGTAAGATATTCACAATGAAGGATGAATGTACAGGAAGCCAGTTTATTATTGTATTTTGGGTAAATCCAGTTCATCCAGTTCATTTTCACATGTTGGGCTTTTGGGGCTCATTGTTGTTTGGGGTCTTGACGGCTGTGGCTCAGGGGGTAGAGCGGGTTGCCCGTTAATCGGTAAGTTGATGGTTCAATCCCCGGCTCCTCCAGGCTGTATGTCGAAGTGTTCTTGAACAAGATACTGAACCCAGAATTGCCCCCTGGCGGCTTTTCCACCAGTGTATGAATGTTAGTTTCTGTTTGAGCACTTAGGCTCAGTGTGTGGGAATGGTGAATGCAAGGTAGAGTAAAAGCGCTTTGAGTGGTTGAAAAGATAAAGGCTCAATACAAATAAGGAGTATTTACATTTATGGTCAGGCAGTCTGCTGGTTGGGCTCAGACTGGGGAGGATAACTGTTGTGACCAAGACTTCAACACTTCAGTACCATCATTATCATCATTAGCGACAAAGCGGTGTCTGTTAGGTAAACTGACTTTCTGAGGCATTTTAATGTCCTTGACTTGCTTTTTGACATGTTACAATCAGTCTGCATGTGCATGCACTCTAAGCACATAAAAATGCTCAGCACAGTGGCAAAAGCTATTTTTTCACCTTTTAAAGCATTTACAACTTAATTCTTAGCAAATGTGTTTACTTGACTTCCTTTATTTTAGTGGTCTGATGTCAGGACATCAGTGATGTTACATTTGCAAATCCAAAGCAGACGGATATGGCATCATCTTGTGTTTAAATTGCAGATCATTTACATTAGGTTTGTAATTTAGTGCTGCTAAACCTAGTCCACACACACGAATGATGGGATGTGTGGGGTTGCTTTCACACCTGTAGTTTTATTAATTTGGTCTGGACCAATTTTGGAACCTAGTAATCCCCAACCCCTAAAAAAAAAGAACAACAAGCTTCCTTCAATGAGTCTAAAATCCCACTAATACAGGGTATTAAAGCTCACACTCCAGTGACATGGGCAGAGCAAACAGACTGTAGTGGAGAGATGCGGTTGCGTTAGTGTTTCGCTCTAAGCATTACATTTACAACATATTGGCTCCTACATAAACTGGTGATTTGTCCAGGGTGTGCTCCGCCTCTCCCCCAGTGTCAGCTGGGATTGGTTCCAGCCCCTGCGACCCTGTACACAGGATAAGGGGTTGATGTTGATGGATGGATATTTCCTACACAGCTATAAGGGTTTTGTACAAAAAATGCCTCTTGATGAACAGAACATGAACAGTAAAAGATTTAGGGCTTTGCTAAAAACATCCAGGACTTAAGCCCTGTAGGCCCACAGCAGCGGTGCCTATGATTTAAGTTGCTCGAAGTGTAAGTAAGTCATTTTGTAAATATCAAACTAATGATTCAAACGGCAGATAATGATTAGTTCCTTCTCATCATTATTATACTACAAGCAAGTTCCGTTCATTTTATCATGAATCAAACTGTATTTGTGATGACATAGACACTTAGTGAATCATGACGGTCCACAAATAGAGCCTTGAGGCTCACCATGCAAAATCATTAAACTAAGAAATTGAAAAACAAAAAAGGTGAAATATTCTTTAAATTAATTAATTTAAAATGATTTTGCAACAAATAGTGTGGACTTGTTTCCACACTATTTGGGGACTTGTTTCCACACAATTTGTGGACTTGAGTGTGCAATGTTTCAACCATAACAGCAGTATTTTTTCGTTTCCTTTGATGTTGTTCTTTCCCTTCCCTGCAACTCTCTGCTGGCACATTGTGCACAAAGTTTTGATGCAACTTCATTCTTCAACAAGAACTCAGTTACTGTTTTGATAGACGGACTCAGGAGCTGTAAGAATCTCCTGTAATTGCTGACTTCTGATTGGTCTTAACTTAGTGGTCTGCATGTGTAGACCTTTGCCTTTTGCCACAGTAAACTTGTCTCCTTGTTGGACATGGTGAATGAACTTTGTTCTTTATCTATGTTCTTTTAACTCTGTGTATTTTTATAAGGCATTTAGTATAACATCTTTTAAACCTCCATCACAGATATCCACCACAGATTTACCATTTTTTAAAACATGATCCTTTGTATGACAAAGTATAAGTTCCTTATGTGTTGGGACTATGGAAGCACCAACTTCTAATGTTCTGACTCTTCAGTTAATCATGTATAGTGTTTTATTTTTGTAAAATAAAGTATTTGAGACGACCTCCAGTTAAAATAGGGGTTCACTGGATTAATAATTATAAACAAGTTATTCTAATTTGCAGAAATGTGTTAAGAAGCATGATTGGCTCTCACATACTATTAAACCAGTATATGTGCAAAAGTTTGATTTGATGGCTTTTTTTTTTTTTTTACCACTTATTTGTTTGCCATGACACCTGTCTGCAGTCTGTAGGTGTCCAGGGGATCTAGTGCAGACCTACAATTTCAAAATAATCCAAAGTGAATAAGCCACAGATAATTAAAATTGTTAGATTAGGGATGTGTTGATGATGGGAAATGGCTGCTTTAAAAATAATGTCAACAATTACACAATGGTCAAAAAAGCAAACAAAGGTTAAAAATTAAACTAAAGCTTGGCCCTATTGAAACAGGACTCATTCTGCTAACCCTGTTCTTTTCTGTATTTTTACTGTACATCATTTTCAAATTCTCATAACTTTATAATAAAACATAAACACTAATTAACATATTACACACACAGTGCAAGAGCATGATTGATTGAATTCACAGAATTAATTGTCACCTTCTGCAGGCCATGTATTATTTAAATCATTGTCAGTTGACTCAAAAAGAGTTATGCACCAAACTATAGAATTCTTAAAACAGATTTTCCTTCTTACAACACAGCTGAATTATATAGCTGTGGTTGGTTTCTACCATTAATGTCATAGCTGATTGGTTGCCAGCTATTTGGTCTAATGGCCGCATGACATGGTTTATACCCCTTAATTATAGTTAGAATATTGCCTGCCTCGGCTCCTCTGGAGAAAGCCAGGGATGTGGACGTCAGCTCTTTCTGCCCCAAGTCTCCGAATCCCAGCTTCATTGGTTGTTAAGTGTAACATATGGAATCCCTCTCCCCATCCATGTACTTCTCCCAGTAGAATAATCAAGCTATTCTCAGAAGCTCAAGACTGTGGCTCCCGTCATAGTAAATTGTGCAGCCTGTTCATTGTCTCTGATATAAATAGACAGGGCTCTCAGTGGCTTGCTTCAACACACAGCAGCACGGGTGCTTATGATTGTGTGACACAAAGTCAAATGATAATTTTATGGTCTGTTAAACAGTCAGTATTACAGCTCATTCTTAATTACAAGATTATTATGTTCATCTACTAGATCCTTCTGATTACAAGCACGGCACAACATCCTTGGGATTAGCAAATAAAGTTGTTGTGTGTGCTTAATCATTCAGAAAGTTCCAGTGAGACAATAAAAGCCAGATGAATTGGCTGTATTTCCATTTCATAGATTTAATATTGCAATTGAACCTTGGCTGAGACAGGGGGGGAAGTAAGATATGACATTCCAAGTGGCCAGCGCACCTAGAAAATGCCGGTAGAGGCCTTGTACGTATTCAAGGTTGATTCCCCTCCTTGGGGACCATTAGTAACAGCCTTTCAAAAGTACTGATTGGAAGAAGAGGTGCTGTGCATATCAACAGGAAGTAGCATCCCCGGAGGTTGGTAGTCTGGTCGCCAAGGTGTAAAGAGGGGCTGCCGAAGGGAGGTGGCTCGAAATGAATGAGAAGAGAGGGGCAGACATAGAAAGGGAAAAAGGAAAAAAAACATGAGGTGCAGCCACAGAGGATTGGTAATTAAGATGCATTAAAGCTGGTGAAGGGTAGTGAGAAAGGGATGGATAAGAAGGAATCAATTGATCAAGGATTTTAACAGGCAGGATCAATCTAGGGCAGAGTCATAAACCAAATATATCAAATTACCAACATTAAGAATCTCTAAACAACACAACATGCCTGGATTTGAAACTAAGAACATCTACGGCAACCAATGAACACTCTAAATTCAGATCCATAAGTCCAGAAACTTTAACTGGCCATACTGTAACTGGCCACAATTTCAACAAGTGTTTAAGGGTTGTGTTAACAACCTCTAAAATATTAAAAATGTTTTAATAATGAAGTATATATTCAGGCAAAGATTTACTTTACAGTGTACAGTAAGTTTGTCTCCAATGTATTCCAAGTGCAGTGTTAAAAGGGTTAAAAGGTTCACGATATTTGCAGCTGTTCTGCATTTATACATTTTCTTCCTCCAATATATATGTATGCATAATTTTAATGAAGTGGCTCTGATCTTTCTTTATTTCGCTCCTCTAACAGTGGCTGTTTGATCACTGAGCTTCCTTCTTTCCATCCACTGATTTAACGCAGCACCTCAGACACAACCCATGGTTTTTTAAAGTTCAGATAACACATGATTAGAAGTCATAAGATATGTTTGGCTGAAGCTTTATACGGCATTGAAACAAGGAAGGGCAAAGAGCTGTGACACAGCCTTTAGTTCAGCAGTCAAAAATGTTTTCAAAAATGTAGAGATGTAAGCTAATGAAGACATCCACAACCAGAAACTGGCACAGTGCACGGTATCACAGCGAAACGGTGAAATATCACCTCAGCAGGAGAAAAGTGAATCAAACAACACACACAGCAAACCTAAAGAAGAAAGACTTTGGAGTGTATTGGTTCATATATCAACACCGTCTCTCTCTTCAAGGCAGAGCAGGCAGGAAAGCCATCAGTCATATTTTTAAACAATAGTCACTCCATCTTTGTCATGTGGTGCCGGCAGAATGACTTTACTTCAAACATCAAGAGAGAAATCTGTGGAGAGTTCTGGATTTTGGGGTCAATCTTGGAAAACGGCGGGACAGGCTGTCTTGGAGGTTTTACTTCAAGAAAGCGGTCCCTCGGTCCCCCTGCTGTGTGATGTTAAATTCTGAGGACTGAGGTAACTGTAACAGCCGACACAAAGAGAACGTCAACATATTGATGGTGCAGTGGCTCGCTAGAAGGCATTGATTCGAAGAGTGTGAAAAGAGCCTTCTATAAAAGTGCCATGAGTCATTGAGGTTATCTCATTGCTTTCTGTCTGTGCAAACACCTCTGTCTGTCTGTGGCGGGTACAAAGAGGTACACATAGTACAGCCAACTCCTTTATAGTGTATTCAGAGAATACCCAGCTATTCCCACACACAGCCACCAACTTAATTTCAATTGACCTGTATCCTGTCTTCCTCAAGAGTATAAATGTCTACTGCATTTACCCTCTTTAGGTGAACAGTGGTGGAATACAGTTATGCATGCAGCAAACCTATGGTCAAATAATGCAAATGCGGAATATTTTCCAAAACAGTCAATCCTAGATCTGCTGGCATACAAAGCACAATAGAAGCACAAGCCAAGCAAGAAAAATAACTAAGTTTGAGATAGGGGGAATGCCTAATGTTGTGGCTTCAGGCCCAGATCTGATTATCAAGCAGAGCCTCCATCTGAGTGGTACCGAGAGAATCATCCAAACTTTTGCAAAAAGTTCTTGCAACAGACAACAGCAACTTGTTCCAATCTTTGTTATTTTATTCCAGTAGTTACTGAGCATATCACTGTGAAATGTACATCTGTAAACAAGGAGCACGTGAGTGACCGGGGTTCTTTCTTCTTTGGCTCTTAACACTTTTCAAATAAAGCTGCAATGAAATTAATAAAACACTAATAATATTAATTCATGGTCCACCTAGTGGCTTTTTTCCCTGGAAATTTCAACCACACCTCACAATCTTCATCAGTGGATAAAGCTTTTACAGTTTTCATGGAGGATCTATGTCACTGACTAAATTGTCATAGATCACTAACAAGTGAACGAGTTATCAAACTCCATCTGCTGATGACAACTTGTGGAGCAAACTGATCAGACCATAACAGGTGATTTTAAAGCTCCAGAAAAAGCTAATTACCAAACTACTATTTCAGAGGTCCATCATGGACTGTCGCTGGGTTCATGCTCAAGCTTTCACGCTCATACAATAAGCTAAGGCATAAGCATGGGTAGCGTGATGACTAACAAAGGAAAGGAGAGAAAATATATGTCTATAACACAACATAATGTTTTTATTTCCCATACTATGCTCTAATCAGGATTCTAAAAACACACAAAAAATCTTGGAAAGAAAAATTACTTTTTGCCAAACAATGCATGGACATCCAACCTGTAGCTAGGGAACACAAATGGACATTGGTTTAATTTAAGGGATTTAAGGAATTTAAGGGAGTTAAAAAGTTTGGGAACCCCTGCTGTACAGAATGTGTTAAATTTACATCTAGACCTAAGACAACTTTTTTTGTGTTCGTTAATTTAGTTTTTGTTTTTTCGTAGGGAAAACTCCACATAGGGAAATCTCCAATCCATGTGATTACTAGACAACTAATCCGTACTATCCACTGTTTTTTGGATGAAACCTTGGAGCAGATAAGGTCGCAAATCTTCTATAGGCACCAAGTTAAAAAGACACCCGCTGCTCTCCCTCAGCCCCACTGGACAATGCAAGGGGGGCGGCTGACAGCCCAGAATTAATTGACATGCCTCCGAGAGGTTGTTCTCTAATAACATATTGATCCACCAGGCCTGATATGCAAAGCATCTGCCAGCGAGCGTTGCTGGCGAGGTGAGACAAATGCCCCCAGAATACCTTCGACCTGTGTTGATTAAAGGAGGTATTAGAGCCCATGATCACATAGAAGCAGCGTGTCAGGTGTTCCATATCGAGCCATGTCTGAACGTGTCCTCATTAGCAGACTACCCGCTCCACAAGTACTAATAGCTTTGACAGATTCACATTAAACGTCCATAAATAACAAGAATTCAGTGGAAGTTACAAGACTCCAGCTTTTTGTTGTGACACTTCGCTCACGGGTCTTAACAGGAGAAAATGTTGGCTTTGCTGCAAAATGTGTTCCAGAAATTTCTTTCAGGTTTTTCAAACCCCAAAGCTGCAGTTCTCAAGGTTTCAATATGAAAACACAGACATTTTACCAGCTTAAATCACAAGTTAAAAATACTTCACCATCACCAAGACAGCAGCACTGCAGTGTGGATATTGTTGTTTTAGCCACTTTTTGTTTTGGACTAAGGAATGGCTTGGCTCTCTGTGTGTGGTCTCGGCTGACAAAAGTACAGTACAGAAAGCCAGCGATGAAAGTATAGCAAATATATTAAAATTGTGGCTCATGTAGGAAGTACACAGAATTGTTTTTTTTTAAATGGGGCTGTTCTGATATTTCAATGATGTAACACTTCCTATACGTCCTTACAATAAAAAAATTGCAAAGCTAAAATTATTGTTCAAAAATACCTGAATATAAACTGCATTTGTTGGGGTTCCTTGTGCTTGTTTTCTTATTTGTCCCAAAGCCAAATATCCCTTAGAGAAGAATAGCCAAAGGAAGAAAAGCTGAGATACTGTAAGTGGTCCATGAAAACCGGTATTGACAGGGACATTCCTTACTAGGGCAACGTCCTCTAAAAAGGTCAGACAAGACACTTTACCTTCTGTGAGACCAAGATTGCTGTGGGTGAGGCTCACTTAGGCAGTGATATTTTTTAGTAAAGTCGGCTGCTGTGAAGTGCTCGGCTTTACGCTCTCTAAACAGAGGCAAGTTTGCAGGATTTGGCAGCAAATTCAAACTGCATCCATATGCAAATGAGCAAACAAACAAGGTTAATTTCATACACGCCTGACAACATTTTCATTCAGCTAATTCCTGTGGTTTGTGTGTTGTCAAATGGTAACAAGAGTTTATGATGTGATATCATTTAGAGAGCTGTTCGAGTACAATAAAGGATGCTTTTACATGCTTCAGTCTCTTCAAGCAGAGAGAACAGGCGCTTCACAGACTTGGGCAGTTATGTGGAAAAAACGCTGGGAAGTCTGAAGAAGATGCCGGGTGGTTCAAATTGTTACACTGCATTAGCCTACCTTTAGTCGCCAGAAATCTCCTGACTCTCCTGCTTTGTGAAGCAGCTGTTTTCTATGCTTGGAGAGACTGAAGTATGTTTTCTACAGTTGTCTGAGTATAATTTGAATATGGGGGGATACCTTTTACAAATTCATATCAAAGGAAAACATTTGAGTTGCATAAACATTATTTTAGGAGTTGGACCAACTGTTGCATTTTGTATTTTTCTATATAAAGAATACATTTACTCATAGGCAGAGCGGAGCCTCAACACTGAAAAGGCCACTCAAATGCGGAGGTCTCAGAGAATACACCACACTGCCAATTGCAAAGCATGAATAAAATACTAACTACTGTTCCCAGGCATGATTTAACACTGTAACAACATAGAGTACCATAACACAAACTGTAGTACTTCTCTACTTGCAGTGTGCAGACAAAATGTCTACCATCATTCACGTCTTTTTGCATTTTGTTCACTTAGTGACCTGTGACACAGAAATAAGAGGTAACCAGTTGACCAGCTACAGTCTTTTAACATGGCTATGTAATATTTGAAATATGAGACAGTCAAGGCCGTGACTCTGGTTTTTCTCTGTTTGCCATGTCTGTTTTTGTCTGTCTCTCTCTGTATGTGCGCTGTGGGTGAACTGCTGGTCCACTCTCTCTCCTGGCTCCCGCTCACCTGCTGATTACACACACCACCTGCCTCTCATGTAGCTCATCATGTTGTTCGGTCAGATACTATGGTAGTTATCCATCAAGCCTTCCTTGTGTTTTTTCTAGTTTAACTTATGAATGGCCTGTGGTTTGTTTCAACTGTGTAATTCCTTCTCTGTTTGAGCTTCAGGCCCATGCTCACCTGTCTGCTGTAACAACAGATCAACACCAGCGAGCTACACCAACTTCTCTCAGTCATCCACCTAACCCTGGCCTATCTCAGCCTCAGCTCAACTTTACAATAACCGTTAACATTAAACATTAAAGTGTTTATAAAAATAATAACGGTAGATGAAACTTAGGTTTACAAGTAGTAAAAAAATGGATGAACTGAAGAAAGATGGCTCAACATTCTCACATTACATCCCTGCTTTCCCCACGGAATATTAGGATGGAAAATAATTATCACAAATCAGTGTAACGCATTTGCTTGTAACTTGGCAACTGTTAAGTACAAATACGGCCAGCAAAGTCCTTTATGCACCAGGGATGGACAAAATGATAAAAACGTCTATTTTATCCAGTCATCTGTTTTCACAGATTTAGCCATTTTCTTGTAAAGTTGAATGAAAGTGATTTATCTGTCAAGCTTTTGCTAACTACACCAAATTACCCATGATTCAAATGGTCATGTTTTATGTTTCTTGGTTTCAATGGCTATGATGACAAGGGAGAGCAAGCAGCCAATCTGCAGTTCCTGGCTGGGATACAAAGCCCGCTAATTAAAAGTCTGTCCAGTCTGTGGTCCTCCCTTTGCAGACAGCTCTTATTGGATAGGAGAGCCCACAGCCCTCTGTTTTGCATTTTGATGTCTTCATCATTGTAATTGCTGGTTAAGTCGCCCTGCATTATTGATGAGCCCATACGGTAAAAACAAACCAAACAAATGCATGCTAAACAAATGCCCTCCAGTGCACAATGTTCACACAGGCCGTCACAGTCTAATCATTTCCACTTGTAGTGTCTCAGAGTTATGCACACAAGCAGTTGCCTTTGGGTGTTTCATAGTTTCTGACTGGAAAAATGCCTGAAGGAGGGTACAGGGAGGCAATTATACACTGTGTCTACAACTGTGTGTTTCTGTTCCCTTATGTGGCATATCCAAAATGGCACATGCTGTACATAATGCCTTTATCTATGAAGTAAATATATCTGTACATCTGTGACCTCAACTATCTCTTGCTGTGAGTCTAAAAGCCCAACTCTGGTTATTGCCCAAAATAATGGAATGCAAGAACATCGTGACTAGTGGATCAGGAAGTGTCTCCAAAAGTAAAGTTTTTGTGGCATAATTTTCTTACTTCTCTCTCCTTACTCACTTAACCACCATGTCAATGTTAAGTGAATGACTAGCCAGAAACTGGGCGCAGCAACTGCAGGTTTACCACAGGTGTGTGACTGGAATTAGAAAACCGTGATAAGGGTCAGCAGCATTGCAGTTACTCCGCGTCCTGCAGAAAAAAATCCCTTGTGCAGGAGTGAACAAATAAACAAGCTAACGTCAGGTCTACACCAGCCAAGACATCATTCAGTGTTTACGGAGTCAGATCAATCTCAATAGTAATTAATAATAAATGTGCACACAGAATGATTCACAAATGTATTTTGGTGATTTATATATAAATGACTCATTCCCCATAAAATATTTTTCAATGCACACCTCATTGTTATCTAAATGTAGAAGAAATCAAATGTAAATATACAAATGTATTTCTGTGTGGAAGCTGCTCTCCACAGGTGTCTATGGATGTAAATTATGTGATCACATGATGCCCTTGAATCTATGCCTACGTGACTGGCTGGGATAGAAGGAGCCATCTTGGCTAAATATAATTACCTGTTCAAAGAAATGCATATGTGAATCCAGCCGTGACAGGGGACTCTCAAACCGCCCACACACAAAATTTACAAATGCCAAGCATTTTGTGAATCCAGATTCGACAGTTTGTGAGTAAATGTAACAACATACAATTATGTTTTTCATTATGAATATTGCAAATATTCCTCAATAAATAAATTTGTGAATTTTTTTCCACATTTATTTAAAGGCTCAGGGTGAAGTTTTAACGGCTTCTAACGGTTGCTGCAACCAGCAGCTCACGGTGCATTCATGTGCTTATCGCACCGTCCCATTTCCCGCGTTATTAAGTCATTCTTCAGATTTCAGTGTGTGTTCATGTGCTCTTAAGTTGGAACGTGGAATCAGCATGGATGCTACTACAAAGATGTGTTAGATTAACATTATCAGAGCATATAAACAACAAGCGGACATCTAGTAAACTCTACATGGACAGTAAACTATCCTTTATCACCATATTACATGTGGTTAAATGTTTGTAATATATATATATATATATATATATATATATATATATATATATATATATATATATATATATATATATATATATATATATATATGCAATAAGCGATTTTGCACAAATCAAAGTTCTGTATACTTCTTTATGTCCCATGTACACTTTATTTCTCTATTTGCCAAAAAAGATTTAAGGTGCATAAAAAGATTCTGATTATTCTGACACCACTTGAATGCACATTCAGTCACCACTCACCCCTCCCTTTCTAAGCGCGCAGGAGAAGCTACGTTGGCCGAAACGCCCTGTCAGCTTTTGTGCTACATAATACGTGTGGGCCGCTTCTCTTCTTTTCTCACTTCTAACAAACCAGTTGAATACTACTATTAACGCTACTTGTTATTGTTCTTCTTCTTCTTTATCACACGTATGCAGTTTGTCCTTTAGGGCTACTGTAGAAACATGGCGATGCAACATGGCAATGTCCATGTAAGGGGACCTGTGGTGTATATAAATAGAAATAGTTCATTCTAAGGTAATAAAAACACAACAGTTAATTATGTAAGGTCTTTAAACAACCCTGAAACCATAGTTATGGATATTATATTGCATTTCTATCAATAGATCCTCCTAAATATTACACACTGAACCTTTAAAATAAGAAATATTCTATGTGCATCAGAAATACATTTACATTTATATATAATAATTTTTTGTGCATTGAAAAACATTTTTGTGGAGGGAGTTACATGTAAATCCCAAAATACATTTGTGAATCTTTCTATGTGCTTTCATTAGTCATTGAAACTGATCTGGTTCCATAAATGTAGGGATAGTTATTCCTGACAAACAGCTACAGCTAGTTTTACTTTCATTTTAAATAAATCAATCTCATTAATACACTGAATAAGGGTAGCAGGTGGGTCACCCAGCCTTAATGAGATGCTACCCCTAAAGTAATTCCACCAGTCTGCGTTTTAGTATCTGTGATGGTCCGAATGCTGTTTTTATAGGCATTCTAACCCATGAAAAATATTTTCTGGGGGACACACTTCACACATTATATACACAAACACTGATATGGACCACAACTACTGCAAATGCAGTAAACTGACACTCCATTTGTGTAAGCGTTGCATTGGATTTGAGACCTCGATGTAAGTCACTTGTCATGCATCATGTTGGGCTCTGTCTGCCAAGTCAAATTTTATTAGTCATAAAAAAGTGACAGCACAGCTCAGCAAACTGCATGAGAAACTCTTATTTATGCGGAACAGTGGATTAGAGCGGATTGATAATTGTTTATGCCCTTGGCAGTGGTGAATATATGTATTTCAAGAAAATTCACCTACAAAGAGATGGAAGAGTGCTAGCTAGCGTGCCGAGGTGGGTGGTAAGTTTAGAGACGCATACAACACAGCCTGTGTGTTAAACACACTATGCCACCACCTCCTCTCATTCTCTGCTCTGCAGAGAGATCAAGCATCGGCTTAAGTGTGAGAGCACTGACTGTTCTATGAAACACAACAAAATGGCTAGTCTGTTTCATCAGATAAAACATTGGTTACTACCAATGAAAAGTAACGCCAAGCATGCAATGCTTTTTGTATACAGTATATGATTTTGGTTAATGGAATTAATATTTTCTCATTAGCATTTTTTTGTCTTTTAAATAAAGCAAAAAGCTAAAATCTGCAGTATCAGATTGTGAAAGAAGATCCTCACAGTTAATAAAGGGGTGAGTTTACAGGAGCTTGTATAAGGTCATGTACATATCATTCGATGCACTCCCTCGCTTTCATTCCAGGATTACATCATCTTGTAGATGGCATCAGTAATAAATTATTTTATTTTCATCCACAAGTGTCACTCCATAGCATTAGCCAAGGGTAAAGGATGTGCTTACAATAATAACTAATTATTTTCCTATTTCTATTGTTTATCTACAGTAGTGAATACAGACTAACCTGATGACTATTTCACAAATAACAAAATTATACAGTATTGAGGAATTCATCATTATTCGATTGCCCTGTCTTTCTATGATAACAAAATTTCTTGTTGTTATTGTTAAAATACATCACTTATGTTCAAGATTTGTGGCTTTACTGACATCTGCTCGAGTTTAATAATGATGCTAGCCCTCCAGGGGCATGTTCAAATGGTACACCCCTGTATGAAGATCCTGGGGCACCCTAACACAGAAGAAAATCTTAGAAATTTGGAATCTTATCGTCGAATATTTATTGTCTATAAAACAGAGCCTCACAGCCACTTTTTTAATTAGGCACAGGTTATTTCCTAAAGTAGGAAGTTTGACAGGGATACTTCAGTACTTATTCTAGTGCTGAATGATTAATCATTTTCAAATTGAAATTGCGATTTGAATGAACGCGATTAGGTAATCTTGAAGGTGGTAAATAAAATGTAGATTAATCATGCAGCGCATCTGACCTGTTTTAAACAGTCATGTAGTTCATTCAAATGTCCTTCTTGTGTGACAGACAAGCTCGCCAATCACATGCGCCATGCTTCTCCTATGGGTCCTACTCATCAATCAGAGCAGATACAGGGTGTGTTCATTTTACAACAACAAACAAAATATGAGGAAAACGTGGGATAATGGCTTCAGCTGAACAGGCAGCGGCTGTGCCGCAATTTTGTCGGCAGTTCACACTGAAATGTTTCAGCAGCGGAGTGTTTAGCTGCCCAATGTTGTTGACTTAATTTGTCATTTTGTGTGTGTTGTGTTGCCATTTTATTCTGCTCTGTGCAGGCTACATTTCCTACATGGAGCATTTCAGAATAAGATGATTTTGATTTTGCTGACTTGTTCAGATTTTGCTTATTGTTCAGATGTCCTGTTTATGCTTCTACCATGGCTACGTAGGCTAGGTAGTTAAATTGTTTATTTTTTTGTCTGTTTCAACTGTGTTTATTGTTGATATAAGACCAGGAGTCTGCACAGGGTGTTTTATTTTGAAAATTGACCGGATTCTCTCTGCCGTTCTGTGTCTGACTTCCTGCCCGGTTCGTCTGCTCTGTGCTGCTTGACACAGCTTCCATCAAAAATAGACTGGCAGTGAGTATTGAACTTTAAAAAAATAATCGCAATATCTGGCAGAAAAATCACATTTAGATTTTTTCCCCAAATCGTTCACGCCTAACTCATACTGTGTGTAGCGAAGAGTGAGAGGGCCGTACCCTGATTTGAACCCAGCTGTACAGGTAAACATGCAACATTGACCCCAACACCAAAGAGCCAGGCTCGTTGGTATGGCAGTCGAAGCGCATCCTCAACCGTAGTGACGGCACACTGTCACACTGTGTCTTGTCTTTTTAATCTGTAAGTATTTGTGCCTATAAAACAGCAAACAATGTGTTTTGCTGTTTGCACACATGGAAACACATTATTTTTCAGTGTGCTGTGGATGATTCATTACACTTCAGTTTGCATAATAGCACATTCACGTCACCCATTTTGGCTTATTCATCTTCTTTCTCTCTGTCTCTCTCTGTCTCTCTCTGTCTCTCTCTGTCTCTCTCCTGCTGTTTCAGCAGGTTCAGGTTCGATGGTGAGTAACTTTTGTGACAATGGATGTAAAACACATCCAATAAAAGGCTAAAACAGTTTCAAATTCCAGCTTTCACGACTATAAAACTAAATTGATTTCTCTAAAATGTTCATGGAAAGCTACTAAACCAAAGTAAATGTGTAAATCTTTTGTTTGCTGTTATCAAAGTAAGAGAAGTAAGAAAATGTACGATATTGGAATTGAAATATTTCCACAAATATACAACACATCCACATGTAATATGTAAGACTCTTAAATAATAAATACTCTGCTCCAGTGATGCTGTGGCACCTCTCTCTGTCTGCATAATGTTGAACATGGACTGATATCAGTTATTGAAAAATGAAAACTTCCAGTGGTGAAGTAACCGTATCTGCTCTTCTATCAATAGCATGGTCTCAGACCAACCTCAGAGGTCATGAGTTGACTCCAAACGTCTTAGTCCCGGTAGGCCTTAGTTGTAGCTTTAGACTAGGCCTCCAGGAAACTGTATACTTAGCCCCACCACTGATCAATGCCTTTTCAGCATGCCCCCACCCAGCCCAGAAACCACATGTGGGCGTCCAACTGCCTGCCCCCAATCCATATCTCTCTGTTTCTGTATTTACAGCAAATGAAACATTCAGATGGAAAGGCGGCTGACATCGATTGGCTTGTGGGTACACTATTTTGAGTGACATTTCATAAATGGAGCCTCCTCGTGAAATAGTAATGAGCCGATGTCGATTAGCATTCAACTTTAATATGGCATGATTGATTTGATATTCAAATTTCACTTCATCAAGGTTAAATATTGAAGACAAGCATATGGAAATCCCACAAACAATACATAACAATAACTTTTGGAGGTTTTGCCTTTTACACTGTTTATTGGTCAATGAAAACAATAAACTGACTCGAGCCTCCCTGCTGATGGATCATTGTCCAAAAAAAATTTGTAGTAATGAACTGGGGTCGGTTTTCTTTGCAGACTGCTGTGTCTCTAGTTGGTACTTAAGGGACGAAACAGAAACAACCTTGCTCCTCAGTGGAGTTAGTCTTGTATCTTGAGTACATTTTTTAGTAAGCACATAAAGAAATATCTGGACATGAATAAAGCTGTAGAATAGAAAGAACAGAAATCATTACTTTTCTAAAGAAAGCAGGATTGTGTGCATTGGGGGGTACTTATGTGTTCTGAATGCCTTGCTGAGGGTGCACATGTTGCTTTAATAAACCAAGGACACAGTGTAGGTTGTACATGCTTAGTATTCCAGCCCTGCATGCAGAGAGAGATTGCACCTGTACGAGCTGTTAGGTGATGTCTGTGTCACTTGGATGACCAGTATCTGTAGCCAAGCATTTCCTTGAGGTATGGAATAGGTTGTCTCAGGAAAATCTGATTAGTCACCGCTGACAATGCAGAGACAAGGAAATTACTTTCGTGTGCATATCATTAAAGAAAAATCAATATGATGAATGTGGTGGCAGCCCAGGCTATTTATTGTGGCTTAACTATGGGCAAGGCAGGCTCTCTCTGCATTGGACTCTTGTTATTGCATTTCATTTGTTCTCAAGGCAAAAAAAAGGGGGCAAATGGCTCAGAGAGGGCTTGAGGTGCATGCCTGCCCTTAGCATATGACTGTAAACGCCACCAACTTATTCCAACCTGTGACTTAATTACCTCAAAATAAATTGGCTCATGAGGAAATGCAAGTGGTACTTCAAGGTGAGACCTCCTCACACTTGTCTCCTTAATGCTCTCATTATCTGCAGGGATTTGAATTCAAGGCTCGCACCACAGTGTTGCAGTACAGACTAACAAGAAATTGAACTAACCACTCACCTCTGCTAATGTGGTGCTTCAAAAATTCCACGGGTCAAATAACTGACTAACCTTCTCTTCTGCAAGTGAAATGTTTCGGGGGGTTTTCTGGACGCATCAAGACTTGGTCAGTAAGAATAATCTCATTCGATGTAGTTCTTTGAAGTTAACTGTGCGTTTAAATGCGGCGGCAAAATAAGGTAAATCTTAAGCACTTTGTTTTTATGATGCTAAACTCCCTGTCTTGCTGTCTTTATTCACTGACAAACTGTAGTCTAAACTGTACATTTACTGCTAAACTTCACTGCTCACCTTTTCCTCCTCTCCGCTGCATTCACCTGCCGCTCGCTCACTTTTGCCACCCCACCACACTGCAACTACGGCGCACAAAAATGAGTGACTCCTCGTTATCTGCGAGTGGTGGGATAACGATACAGTGGCCTGTACTATGCAGCAACATTTGGGGGACTTTCAGTCCTACAACCTCAGCAGGTTATATTCAAGATAAGAGATCAACACTATAAAAACACTGCCTATTGACCAATCGCTTCTCCTGGAAAATCACCGGTGAAATGTCAGGAAAGTATGAAGGTATGGCAGAATAAAATACCACCAAGCATGATTTCAGACATGTGCAAGTGGACCAAAGATCAGAAGAAGAGTAAGACAAATGTGACAGCAGACCAGTGGGTTTACAGGAGAGAGATCATTTAAACTAAGCACCACAAGAAGCAAATGATCTCAAAATAGAGCTGGTGAATATGATCCACTTTGCTGAAATCTACATTATACTCCATATGTCCTGCCATTACATTTTGCACCAGTGTTTCCTTTACATCCAAACCATGTTTGTAACTACTCTCCCATTATTGGAGGGTGGTCTTGAAATAGAGCTGGTGTGTGGGATTTACTTCCGCATTATGAAATACTTCATATGCCCTCCTACAACATGTTGGGACTGTACTTCCTCTCTTCCCATTTGAGGTGAAATCAGACTGGCTCCATTCCTGTGCACAAGATCACCGATAATAAATAGCTTGATGCATATGGTGTGTGGAAGAAACCCTGTGATCTCATCAGTCAGTAGCATCCTTGCCATGCTGTAGCCCAGACAGTCATCCTGCATGCTTCCCAAACAGGCTGTTCTTTATTCCCTCTGCACCTGGTGGGCTACAGGCACACAGGCCACATGGCTACATCACTCAGATGACAGTTTCCTCCCGTCATCATGTTTATACCCACATATATTTGGGCCTCTATGTGCACTATAATATGAGGACAACTTGCAGCTCACACTGACTACAATATCTATTAGTGATTAATAGTAATTAATGAGATTTTTTTCTTTGATACATTGCAAGTAGAAGAAATGTGACCCTATCAACACTGAAGGTGATTAGCTTTAAGTAGCCTGCTTAACTGGCAAAACATGTGGCATTAGTGATGGATCTATTTGTATTAAAAGTGTCTGTAAACACAGACCTGCCCGGTACCAGGCAGGACAATCGATTTTCATACCAAACACACATCAAACACCAAGCATCTAAATGAGCTTATCCCAACATAAAGAACAAACACACCGGTATACATTTACAGTTACAGTCACTGTTTTTATCAACATTTCAATGTTTTGCAAGATTTATGTTATTTGGAACTTATGGATAAGACGTATGGATAGAAATTGTGTTTTGAAGCAATAAAAGTAAATATATAAACAGTATATGGCCAAAACATGGACATGTGCCTGGTATATTTTTGAAAAATCGTGTAATAACTTTTGTATATTAATTTATTTTCATCAAAATTACAGTTACAGTTATATTCCAGTTGTATTAGAAGATATTCAATTGCATTATAATCAGTTGGATAGCTTTAATGGTGATATTGCTATTAAAATATAGATTTTATACCAGGCAAGGATGAAAATATCACATTTTCCTTTATTGCATCTTCATTTACTCTTTAATAGAAAAATAAATAGGCTCAATTACAATTGATAATATTGACACATTATTGACATATTCCTTAGCTATCTGACCTTTCAAAGGAGACCAGAATTATGCATCTAGGCCTAATGGTTGAGGAGTTATTATTCATTTATTTTGGACATGTTATTTTAGGCATTTTTCCTGGAAAAGGTGTTTGTTTCCAAGAGCTTAAACAATGTCTTTTACTATGTTTACTTCCTATGTAAGAATAGGACCAAAGATTTCTTTCCCCCAACAACAACGTTTTACTGAATTACAGGAGCAGTAGCTAATTTCAACATAAAATATATCAACTATTAGTTAAAAATAACAATGTTTCTAGTGTGTTCAATACAACAGATGTATTGGGGTGTTTGTACATAGCTTTTATTTTATGAACAGTGGCAATTCAAGCTGTAATTAGAAAACAGATGTATGCTTTCCCACTTTGATAATCAATTGTGTTGTATAAAATGCAGGCATAAGTAGACTACAATACATTATCTCGGAAGATGATATCATAGACAAAGCAGGGAAACTCTGTCAGAAAGATGGCTGACTATAATAGAACGCTTGTTCTTGGAAAAGGGAAAGAGTTCATCCTAAAGATTAATTGGTTTGAGAGAAAGGCACCATGTTTCTGAGTTCAAGGTGTGACATTTAGAGCCAACAAGGGAGTGAACTTCATTATCAAGATTTATGAAAATGATTCAGGTAGAAAATTCCATTCACCCTTCATATTATTAATCCCATCTTAAAAAGCAAATCGAATTAAGTGGTGCATTATTCTCTCTAATTGTGATGTCCGTATTAGTTCTTTTAAAAAAGTGTCTGATGCTGACTAAAAGAGATAGAGAAAACACAAAGCACTATAACCAGACCAAATGGGAAATTAATCAGCTTTCTACTGGTAACTATTTGTTGTTTGAGTAATACCACATAATTGAAGAAGGAAGCCCAGAATATAGTGTTGTCTTTCTCAGCACAGTCTTGTTTGTTTCTGTAAAGCCAGCTTTGGCCATTAGTACACAGGGGAGATGAGGAGTTATTGAACCATTATTGACTGCACACTAGGAAAGTCTAGTGATTTATATATATTGTCCTTTTCCAAGGTAAGCAACCAATAAGTATCAGAATGGCTGAATTCTATACTTTTGAGTTTGCAATTATGAGAGTTTTTCATTCCCTTACTTTTGGAGACCACATTTCAGGAGTGGGCTGAAGAAGGGGATTACAAAACTGAAAAGCTGAGGCTGTAATACAAACGTCTAGTAGATTCAAGCTGTATAATGTCCAAAAGGAGAAAAAGAAGACTACTTGCCCATATTAACATGAATATAAAAAAAAGTAATTATTAAAATATTTCAAAAATTGCCTTTGCAAATGTTTACAGAGGAAGGAATATTTAATAAGTAGCGCTGCAAAAAGGTATGTGTTTAGAAGAAACCTCCACAGGGTTAACTCTTTTCATTCTTTCTAACTGCCAGAGGCAGAGCTTAAGGATATATGTTATTCATCTCACGCAAACTCAGGTTAATATTTAATATAAAAAACCTCACATAATATGGCCTGGGATGATGTAGGGCAGCCCCACCTATAAGCCCAAATAATCATGAAATATGTGCCTGTGTCTTCTTACAGGTAATCAAGTGAATGCTGGTTGAAACTTAAAGAGGAATATAGCACGTGACTCTATGCTAGCAGCCCTGTTTCCCAGCTATGCTTTGCTAACGAAAGTGAAGTATTCTCCCTTTGTTTTACAGTGATCTTTTAAGAGGTGCCTGTTTTCAGGTCCCCTTTAAGGTGCTGGGACCTCAGAATATGGGAAACACAAAAGAGTCCTATGTGTAAAAAGAAAACCTTTAAAGGATACCTTCAAGTAAGGAAGAGAGCCTCAAGCTAAAGAAAGCGCCAAAACCCATCTGGTCCATTAAATCCCACCTGAGTGTGAGATTTAAGTTAAATCCAAATCCTGGATTCCTATTGGACCAGCCCCATGGGAGTGGCGCAGTCACGACGTACCCGAACTTATAAGAGGGAGCGCATTTGTTTCTGACTTTGCCTTTCCACTGTGACTCCCGTTGCTACAGCAGGTGACCTGCTTCAATGCTGAACTTTGTTTCCCCTACGTGAAGGTCTTAACTCGCTGGTCGGGAAATAGACTGTTTTTGTGTTAGCTGAACACATTTTTGGTTCCTGAAGAAGACTGTTATATAGCAGACAACAATGTCATACCTGTAGACAAATGGTACGGTGAGAAGGATAACCGCTGCAACCCTGCTCTCTACCTACTACGTCGACTCCACAGCTTTCCTTTGCTGCCGCTTGAGGACCAGCTATGCCGTTTCTGTGTACTCCCATCATGTTCTCATCTCAGTGTGTCAAATACCGACTGACTTATGTCTGGGCACAAACTTATGCTGTGGGAAGGTAACCAGATTTCTGAAATGAAAACCGGGGACACTTTTGGTTTGGTGGTCAGTATGTCTTTAAAAAATGTAATGTTATTATTTATGAAATTAAAAAGGGGGACAATTTCAATTTTATAATCTGTCAAATATAACTCTTCTGAATGAAATTAAGTGATTTTGAAGCAGAAACTACCTTTCAGTCAATAGAGGCTGCAGTCGCTTTCTGGTGAGTAGAAAAGTGGATTTTATGTGTTGTTTTGGCCATTTAAAGATATAGAGATAGAGATAACAGGTAAAAAGGACTGGATTGGTTGATACACAGCAAATAATCAATGTAGAGTTATAAAGATAATTGCAAAAGAGATCATGTCTTTATTTTATATATAACTCAGCAGTAAGTAGGATATTAGGTACGCCTACCAAACACAAAATCTATCAGCAACAATAGGCTTCTATTATTGCCCATTATCACATAAATGTCACGCCTGGTCACGCTATAAACTGCAAACCCTTTTTGTGATTATCCACAATTATAATTATTCTGTAAAGAGAACCATTAAGGTTTCACAAAGACATACCTTTGCTTTTACCACGGACATAAAGTGATGTTTATTTAGACGTTATGTATATGTGATTCATAGACTGTGTGGTTTGATAAAGATAAAAGCAGCTATAGACATGAAGATACCGATAACGTTACATGCAGCACGCCCTCCTGTGGACGGCAGTCAGTTTTCGGCAGACGATCACTTCTCGGCACGACACCTGTTAACCCTATGCTTTGCTCTCCAGTCTTTCTGGACAGTAAAATCTGATTTTAGGTCTGTCAACACCTTATACAGTCTATGATTAACACACAGTTAAAACGGGGACATTTCCAGGGAGAGCTCCTGACGGGGACAGGCCCCCGGAAAACGGGGACAACTGGTCACCCTATGTGATGGGGAAGTTGGTTCGCGGGGCTGCCAACTCCTTAAACACAAGCTTTGCTAGCTAGATTAGCTAAATAGTTAGTGACCAGAAGCGCTACTAGCCTTTCCGGTCACCCCAGGGCATCATATTTAGATGCACCTGGAAGTGCCTCATACACATGCACCTGGGGTATCTCCTACAGAAGCCGAAGAGTACATTTTTGCATCAAATAAGCATGCTTAAGTATGCTTTCTCAAGAGAGGACAGGTCCATTTTGTTTCCCACCTTGTTGTATGTTTCCACTTTTGTTTAAGCTTTTAGATCAGCGAGTGACGAGTGCCATCTTCCACACTTCACCCCTCTTTCGTCCCACACACACACACACACACACACACACACACACACACACACACACACACACACACACACACACACACACACACACACACACACACACACACACACACACACACACACACACAACCTAGGCCAGGCTTCTAATTGAGACACACTAGACCAGTAAAAGGGTACAGGCGTCTAAATGGGCCAGACATATTTTACTTTAACAAAGGTTTAATTTAGTCATCTTTATTATTTATTTAATTATGCATGTGTATATTTTTGTCACTGGGCCGGACAGGGTGGCAGAAATGTGGGTGGGGGGCACAAACATCACACAAACAGACACAACAGAGAAAGGACAGCACCTGCAAGATAACGGGGATGGGGGTTGGGGGGGTGACAACAGGAAACGACAGGAAAATACACCAACTGTTGGGGCTAGACTTTTAATTGATGTGTTGTAATAACAGTTGGCTGTGACGGTCAGTTCTAGATTCACATTTCACTGTCTACCTTATTAGTGTAATAGTATTTAAATATTGGCATTAAGTGGACAAACCCTAGACTGTATAAAGGATGTGGAAGTAGCCACTATGACATCACCCATTGGTTTGAGCACTACTGTTTTAAAGCGTTATGTTGAGTTTTGGCATTTTGGCTGTTTTCTTTTTAATCAGAAGTCACTATAATTGGAGGAGACAGTGCAGTTAGCTAACTTGGTCATTCGCGTTAACTAAACTTTTTTTTTTGGCTAAAACAACATGTATTTACCAGGAACAATTAACAGCCGGTTCCCTAGAGTGTCCTTTAGTAGCAACAACTAAAAGCTGAACAAGACAACCAAAGTATTAGTTAACTTTCATCAACTGAAAACACACTGTGAAAGTATGGAGTATGCAGTATTTTCCTATCTTTATTCAAGAGCACTGTCTTTTAATTTGATTCAGATTTTGTAATGCTTTCCCTTAAAACCCTGCCCTTGCACTCAAAAGGACCTTAGTTGCACTTACATTTGTCCTGGATATGTTGTTGTGTGCACAGACATCCTGCACTTCAGCTTCAGCCCATTTTGTTGCACTCAGGCTGCTTCTGCGCACACATGAGTGCTCACATTTCTACTCTGTGCTTGGATTTATGTGCAATAATGCTGTCAAAATCCCTTAACCAATAGAATGCCAGGTGTTGACTAATGAAATAATCTCTGCCTTGTTGCAGGCATGTTCGATTTATTTCTTGTAGCATCCCGTATGGGCGGTTCTGGTTTTCAACCAGGTTCATCCAATCCCGTCCTCCACGGCTTTATTGTATACTTTGTTTTCTTTCTATACATCTTTTGGAATAACATAACATTATTTCCTGAAGATGGAGTGTGAATGATAATGTTTTAGAATGTCAAAACCTCAAGCCAGCATTATTTTCTGTCAGACCCTGTTCAGTGGAGGAAGCCAAAATAAACTTAGATTCATTTCGGGCCATAATTGCATTAATTTGCCATCTGTGCTTGTTTAGAAGGGGGTATCTGGACTCAGATGAGAGCCTCTACAAATCTTCCTCAAAGTCCTACTTTCAAAGTGCTGGAAGGCCCAGAGAGACACTGACATGTGGGGGGTTTGATGTGCAAGCAATTTCCATTCACACAAAAACCAGCAGACCTTCTCTTGTTGTTTTCCCTCTTTGACTCAACTATTAATTTAACAGTTGATATCTAGGTAATCACTGATCATTAATCAGTTTTTCATCCACATTTTCACCAGCACCATTTGTTTGCATCATTTAGCAATGGCATATAATGAGTGGCTAAAAAGCTGACTTTTGAAGTTACTAAAAAAAAGTGAGCTCACATTACCACATTTACCCACACACCCACACACACACACACACACACACACACACACACACACACACACACACACGCCAGCACACAAACGGAAAGCACTGACAAAAGGTCTGTGCTGAAAAATTGACTGGTTTCTATTTTAGAGTCTCAAGGTGAGTTTTGGAGACATCAGGTTTCTTATTACTTGGCTTAACAGGCTTCCTTATTAAGGATTCTGGTTGGACGCATCCTCTCGCAGAATCCTAATTAGTGTGACTTTAACAAAAGACAGAGGATTGTGCCATCTGCCTCACATAACGAGGATTCCTCACTAATTAAAAACACCTAGGAGAGCAGTTAGGAAGTAATACCTGGTTAGGTTTGTAGGGTTAGAGAGATCTAATGAACATGAAAATGAGTAATACTGCTATAAGTTCCTCCTTTATAATGGCACGCATTGTCTCTTTAGGCAAAAAACATCTGTGCATGACAGAAGCATTTTTTCTCCTCCTGTTAGGTTGTTAGACACCTGAAATAGATGATGGAAGAATATGCGTGGGCTGGAAGTTTTAGCACACCAATAACATGTCATTTCAAATACTGATTTATAGTATAGTACATTAAGTTAGATTTTATTTTATATGGTAAAACATTTAGATGACTGCACAAATGCGTTAGGTGTCTAGCCCTTGTTCACTTTGGCCAACATGTGGCAGGGCCCAGGGGGAATGACACATAGATCATATATATTTCCTGGGGAAAAAATAATAATAAGGTAAGCAATCAGACTTATACATTACAACATATTCAAGTGGTGAAAGGGATTCCTGATCATCTAAACAATGACAGGTGTGTGTATAAAGGTCTTATTACACAATGAAACTGGCACTAAAATGTATTCTACTCAATGAGAAGCAAAGCAAATTTCTGCAAGTCCTTAATTGATAGTTGAGGCTAAAAAAACGTTCCACTTGAAAAGATAATTTGTTAGAAATGAATTTGTCACAGAGTGTTTAGTCCTCTGTGCGTGTCAACATAAGGGAAAAAAGAGGGCCAGTAACTCTTGGGCCACAGCGGCGTTCAATTTCATGCCAATTCTACCTATGGCTAATAGGATGAAAGGAGGGGAAATATCTCTGACCATTAAGTATTTTGTTGTTTATAATTAAGGTACACATGAGCATGGGCTACATTGTGTTGTTATAAGTACACTGACTATAAACTAAATAGATTTACATATTGCCTACTATAACTATTCAATTGTATAATAGCTGGCATGTTCAACGGCACTTTTCTTTGAGCTATGTTTTATTCTGGCTCAAAGCTACATGAATGGCTGTGTCCAGCACACACACACACACACACACACACACACACACACACACCTGCACACATACACACACACAGATATATCATCTCTACCATACACTGCAAATGCCCTCCAGACACAGGTTTCACTTGAGAACATTCATTACCTTTTAATTGCCTCTAAATTGCAATGTGACCCATCACATCAATAACGCTATCTTTGTAAGAGGAGAAATGAACCTCAGCGGGGTTACGCTGCATATGCAAACGTGTCCGTCTTCGTGTGTGAATGCAACGCATGCAATTAATTGTATGTATGATGTTTGTGGGACTGGTGTTTTCACGTGGAGTGGTTTCATTTATGGAGAAAAAAGAACGAGGTGTTTGCAGTGTACAAACAGTGGCTGATGCTTTGTGTCCTCAGCTGGGGAAGTCAGCGTGTTTTGAAAGGAGCACATATTAACACGATGAAGGTGAATCAAAATGTGTTTCAATTTAATCCCTTCTGATTACAAACTGTTGTGCTCTACCTAAGCTTGCCAGCAATGCTGATCTTAGACATTCCCCCTGACCTTCACTCGGTGCAGAGGTGGCATTCTGCTGGCTGAAACCCTTATACAACCTGATTTGATTAATACAGCATTACCAATCACCAGGACTCTACCAATATTGTGTTCGGCATATTCTAACCAGAATGCCAGAGAGTATAATATGTTGAACCCAGAACCTCTGCAGAGTTTGTACCTGAGCAGAGTCATACTCAAATAAATAAACAGCTCTCTCTGGGTGGTGGAAGGAGCTGTGCTGCATGATGTTAATTCCACATAAGCAGATCTCTGATATACAAGCGAACCTGTGTGTGAACTCTTTAGATAGAAAACAGCTGTGATTCCTGAACTTGCCACAACTTTAAGCTTGTTGATGTTGGACAGGGAATTATGAACAACTAACACAAACATATATACTGCAGGTAGTACATTTGCTACTACTACTGCTGATACTGATAGGTCTATTGATTTAGCTAGACCGGTTGTATGAGCATCAGAACGCTGTTGTCCTGTGATGCTATGCAATTACCTTTACTACTATTACTATTTGTTATATGGCTATTCTTACTGTTGTCACAGGTAGTTAAATGTCATATATGATTGGTTGTCAATCTCAAGGGGCAGGTCTTACATAATGATGTATGCCAGAAGGCATACATCAGAGGAGAGAGTCCCAAAATAGTACGAATGTTTCCCATACAGGTGACCAGAGCTTAACTATGTTACTTAAGTAACGTGATGCAAATCACATGTTATTAAACACGTGGTTAATGTTATGAAACAGTCGCAGTTTGGTTAGGTTTAGGCAACAGTGGTGGTTTTAGGAGGTGAAGGAACACACTAAAGAAGATAAAGAGAAAAGAAAAACACACACAAACACATACTGAATTTAAAGTTGCATGAAACAAATTTGGTGCCTATAAATGGCAGCAAGGAGTAGAATAAGTTATCAGTATTTTTTTTAAGCAAGCAATCCTGTAAGCTGACATCAGTAAACTGCACACAACACACATGTTTACCATCCTTGTTGATCTGTGACCCATAAAGCAAACCATGCAATGGTATTGAGTCCAGCCTTGACTTTAAATTTCCTTCTGAAATTGTGATTCATCATTTCTAGCGGAAGGAATAGTCTTCATACCTACGGCAGATTGTAATTTGGGCAACAGAGTGACTTCTTATTGTTTCAATTACTGGTGACGAAACAATCCTCTCTGAGGTAATGTATTTTAAATTGTACCTATCATAAGAGTAACTCACTGATTCTCTAAAAGCCTCAAAGAACACAGTCAGTATATACCATTGCAAGCGTATAATCTATGACAAACTCCTGCACACAGAACTAAAGGTTATTGTCTTAGTGCACTTTATGCCTGAGAGTTTGGGATAGGCTCAAATTCACACATTTGGCATTGACAATGGGGCACCTCAAGAAACCCAGAAAAGGGAAACTCAGAAAGGTGACAGGTGGCAGCGCTCACCACTAAACCACTGTGCCAAATCAGATCCAGGTAAGATAAAACTCGGAACATATTCTGCAAGCCTAATCTCCTCTGGTAGATAGTCCCAGAGTTTAGGGGCCTTGACAGCAAAAGCCCTGTCTCCTTTGGTTTTTAGCCCCAGTGATATAGCGAGGGGCCAGCCCTTGCCTGGTCTTAAATGTAATTGTGAAACCAGCAGCCAGCATGTGCATGCTAACACATTTTTTGCAGCGAGTTGAGAAATTGAGCTACAGCATTTTGGACTAATTGTAGGCAATGACTGGTAAATGACAGAGAGTTACAATAGTCGAGGTAGGAGGAGATAAAAGCGTGGATGGGTTTCTCCAAATCTGTGGCTGAAATAAAACACTTAACCTTGGTGGTTTAACAACTTTCTTTACATGGGGTTCAAAACACAAATCCTGGTCAAAAACTACTCCAGGATTTCTGTCCAAGTGTTAGATTTAGTTTTCAATAGGATCTAAGAGCAAACACAGAGGCAGTGATAAAGAACAATTACAAAAGATTTATTGCATCTGCATGAAATACACATGCAAGGTTGAATAGTGAAATCAGCTTCAGGTGTGCTAGGAAGCCACAGGTGATCTGTGATCTGTGTGTCATCGGGATAACAGTGGAATTAAACATTGTATTTGAAAATACATTAGGAATAGAATGGGACCAAGAATTGGAGGGGGTGGGAGGCACTGAGCTGGTCGTAGTCACAGAGAAACATCTGTTAGATAGGTAGGACCTGAACTAGTTTAGGGCCTATTCGATGATTCCTGCCCTACTTTCTAGTCTGCCAATGAGCAAGCTGGAATGACTGTGACGAACGCAGTGCTGAGGTCCAAAAGAACAAGAATGGAGCTTTAGTGCTATGAAGAGAATGAAGAGATATTGCATGCTGGGATATTACAAATAAACTGTTGTCTAACAAAGGTGCCACTAATTCTTTGAATAAACCCTTTTCTAGGACTTCAGATAAAAAACGTAATGGGAAACCGACAAATTGTGTCCTAGCAGCATCCATTTATATGCCAGTATTTTCTATCGCTACAGGCAAACGGGGCACAGAGTTTACACTCCCTCCAGCATTCCCTCAAATCAAGCTCCTGCAGTGTCCCACGCCAGACATCCACTCTGAACTCTGGCCATGTTGTTCATTACAGCGCTGCAGACCTGTGCTGTGAGCTGCATACCTGCATCGCCATTACCTTTGAGTATTGCTAGCCACAGAATTAATTAAAGTCTAATATAGCCTTGTCTGGAGAATGTGGCGGTCTGAGGGGTTGTTAACAGCAAATCAAGACGGGAGCCCCTTCCTGGATCTGAGAAAATTACTCTTAACTGCAAAGTGCAATTAAGTGGGACAGCAGTGTTACCTGCTATTGAGGGTCTGTAGGGAAATCTTCAGTAACGCTACACTTTTCTTTTCCACTCAGTCTGTCAGGGCTCATATCTCAGTGTTTGACACAGTGGTGACGGGCAATTCTTCAGGTTAGGGATTGCTTCTGGGTGAAGATACTGATCTTATGATGTAACACTCCACAAACATAAACTACTGCAGCACTCTGCAAGGTCATGGTTTTGCTGCATTGGTGCTAACTTATAGATATGTCACCTGTCAATCACTGTGTCCAGTTATATGCCATCCTTCTCCTTGGACCTTCTATGAATGAAAACCGATTTTATGTGGCCCTGGTTCAGTTTCCAGTTCTTCTTCTGTTCATTGCAAACAAAGTGACACCCTTCATTTCCTGGGAACAGGAGGATGTTTCCAGAGAAAGACCTAACAGACCCTGAGGGACAAATTTATATCTGTGAATGCTCAGGGTACATTTGCGCTGCACCTTTCAATGGATTTGCGCTCCAAATTGCAAGTAATTTACACCTGATTTACTAAGGCAGCAGGTAATTATGCAGTCAGGTGGTAAAAGTGTGTGATATGCAAGCTCAGTGGGAAAATATGACAGGGATCCTAAAGTAATGGAATAACAGATTCCAGAGCATTTTAAATGGCTGCATTTTGACTCCGCCTTTGATAAATTATTCAAGAACACTTTAGTTTTAAATTTTGAATATTAGTCCCCATTTATAAAAATTTTAAATGAAAAACTGATGGAATGACATAATAAGATGCACAAAACAAAGTGCAATCCAACAGAAGCTTAGCCTGGATCAGGTGGGGGACATGCATGGTAGTGATAAAACTGGTATTGCTATAGTAACTGCAGTAAACACAAGAAAGTTTTTACCTCATCAAAAAATTTAATAAAAACATAAAATCGCCATAGCAGCTTGGTGAAGGTGGGGTTCAACCACCAGAACCCCATTTTTAGGCACTCTTTTTCTTTCCTAAAATATGGTGTTAAATGTATTTTTTTATACATTGTAAAGTTAATCAGGCCAGCTGCTTTGTACTGTATATCTTGTGGTGCACTCACTCTTGGCCCGCTGCATGTCATGAAGAGTTCAGTTGAATTAAAATGTCTCTTCCCCACCACAACATTTTGATACATTTGCACGAGCTACACCTTCCTTTGAGAGGAAGGGAAATTATAGCACAAACGTCCTTGCTGCTTACATACAGCTACTTAGCTGCTGAAAGGCAAGTTAGGCCTTTCATTTCTGTTAAATGTCCTGGACATGGGGCACTTTGGGTATTGTACGCTTATGCTGCTGTAAGACAGTATCTGTTTAAATCCACATTAGAAATTCCACATTTAAACATTAAACACATCTCTCGGGGCCCTGTTGCCAGCCCAGCAACACAGGGGTTGGCTTTGGTCATCTCTGCTCGCTGGCTGTACAGCAAGCACCCTGCAGTTTCTCTCATCTCCCCCCAAAAGTCTGTCCGTCCTGTTTGTATTTCAGAATATTTGAACTCTGACAACAGTGTGCCACATTTGAGCAAGGACCAGATGTCGATATGATAAATTGACATAAAGGTTTGCAAAGGGTGACAAATAATGAAGCAGTTATTTCAGTACAATTCAAATTTTCAATTTATCTGGATTGTTGAGATAAAACTACAGGATTAGATTTAGAAATGCAGCTCCGACAGGTCCTTCATACACACACTATACACTCATTTTAAAGTATACTTATTTTTCAGTTAGTGTACAAGAAATCAACCATCCATCATCCATCCATTGTCAACCACTTATCCCGTGTACAGTGTTGCAGTGGGGCTGGAGCCTATCCCAGCTGACATACAAGAAATCAACATATCTTTTATAATTATCTTTTTATAATTTTATACTACCAGGAATTGAGACACTATGTGCATGTGAATCAAAATGTGACTTTTACCACTGCCGATTAAGGCTGGGTTAGGCAATTTCTTTCAGAAGCTTTTTTTGTTTTATTTGTCTCTTTACATGCCAACAGTAATCAATAAATCCAATGCTTTGACACAAAAATGAAAAAAATCTGGTATCTGTAGCTGTGGCTTTGCAGACAAGCCAGTAATTTCATTCGGCCTACTGTCATGTCTACCCACCGACCTGCCTGCACTCAGCACTCTCTTGCAAAAACATGTGTTTTGGGGGAGTGGCTTTGGAGGGAGACCTGAAGGGAGGGGAGGGGTTTGTTAGGTTGCATACTTTCACAAATCCAGCTGTCTCTTGCTAGCCTACACCTGCTTTAAATTTGGTTTTCCAAATATTAATTTTTATTTTCATTTTTTAAATTGTTTAAAAAGCACTCTTGCTAACATCTGTAATTTCTTAAAACATTTTGCATTTGTGAGTAGCTCCTTCATTTCCTTTGTGCATTATCTTGGGAAACAATCAACAGCACTATTAAATATCAAGCATTTCTTAGTATGGTATACTTTTTTACCAGTGTGAAGACACTGCATAGTCAAACATGCTTGGAATTAGTATGTAGAGCGGAATTGGCACAGAGATTTGATCTTTCATAAATGAGAAACGTACAATAGTGCTTTTATTAATGGAAAAAATATTCCCTTTAAGCAGGTAAGCTTTTGGCAGAATCATCAAACACTACTGACCATGGGAATTAGTTGGTCTTGAATGATTAACCTCATGTTATGTCATTTCCCCCAATTATTTCTTAAGACCTGCTATATCCAGATGGCTCATAAGGATGAAAATAAATTGCCAAGGCATCTATTTTAATGAAAGATAACACCACTGTCTTAATTACACAGACAGCCAGGTACCTTGAAACTCAAGCATCAAAAGTCATACAGTGAAACCACATGTCATATGTACCAATTTCATTTCTTGAGTCCTTCACTTGGCTCAAGCTGTCCTCCAGGAGGTGATTACCAGTTCAAGGAAGGACTTTGTCTTCCTTGGAGCAAGTAAAGGCCACAGCCCTGTTGATCCACGAGGAAGAGGAAGTGGACTCATCAAAGCCCTCCAAGCTCTTTGAAGCTACCTTGTTCAGCCCATCCAAATCCTTTGCAAGATACAGCACTGAAGACAAGAGAAAAAGAAATAGTTTCAATAATCTCCCTCTACTATGAAACACAGTGCTTTGGGTGCAGGCATTATGTAGGAATTGAAGTATTTAGATCGATAGAGAGCTGGAAAGGTGTTATACATGAGTAGAATAATCAGAACCGTTGCTTTCACATACTTTTGTGTTTGAAATAATGTGACTATGTTATTATGGTGCTAGTTGGTTGGATGGAAAATGAGTAATTTGTACAGCTTCCTTCTGGGATCACTTCACAGATAATGTTGAGAATTTCAGCTCGGAGACACTTTCTGTCCCATGTGGAGGTGTTGATTACCTTAGCACTCAGCTCCTGTTAGTATGTAATTCATTTTTGTCAGGCCCTCAGGTATTAACAAGATTGTCTAATATTTCCATCTTTACTGCTTCTGCCTTTTGCACACTTAATCACTCCAGGCACTACTCCCTTTCTATATCCATCCACTGTTGGAGTTACTCTGAGATCACAATGGCTGCCTTCACCTCTGCCTGAACTATGTTTAGTAACAGTTCCGTTTTTTAAAACTTACATGATGGCCCTCCCTACCCAGATGCCGCCACCATGACTAAGTAGTCAGCTGAATATTTTATTCATCTAGCATTCTTCTCATCATCTAAGTCTGGGGGGGAAAAATGCCTTGCCGGAATCAGGAATCGACCATGATCGAGGAAGAGTGATAAAAAGGAGGCTATATATAGATGATGAATTACTATCCCAGGGAAAAACAGCTTTTTGAATATTTAATGGGACAGACTTTCACTTCTCTGGTGGGGTGAAAGAAGAATTCCCTTCCTTATTCAAGAAGTTCCAATATAGATCAGTTAATTACCTCATTCTTGTAATGTGTCTTCTATAGATCAGTTACCTCCATAAAGATGTAGTTTGACTTCTTCTATTTATTATTAGTATCCCTGCATGTCCCTCAAGTAAAAGTCTTGCGAGTTTGTGGCAAAACATCAAAAGCAAACAGGTGTTTATAAATCTGCTGCCTCTTGGCTTAGTGCCTAATTTCCATAAAATGATGCATTAACATTTTCACTGAATATTCAGTCCTTTTTACAAGCACCCACTTGGTCGGTCTTGTTAGTCATTCAAATGAAATTATAAAAAATGCAGAATGGCAGTGCGTCCAGGAGACAGTGCAGTGTCCTACACGTAGGCAGCATATGGTATTGGGAATACCGCTCATTCAAGTCTTTGATTGATTGGTGCGCCATTGCCATCACGCTGTCAATCACACTTTTGCTCCACTGAATAAGACCACCAGACTCAAAACAATTGCAAATATTAATATTCATGACGGGCCCATGTTTTTTCTTCAGCGGTTTTAACATGTGGTCTTTGTTCTCCACCGCACTGACTCCTGGGTTTCATGTGAATGTCAGGATAACTTACAGTTTGACTCTTTTGTAGTGCAATCTACTCCTATAAAAGTTGCTTGTTGTTATTCATGCTATTGTAATTTATTCTAGTTTCCTAATGTTTCCTGCATCACCGGTGCTAACAATTTCAGATGGTAACATATGATATTTGTCAAAACATGTTAGACTTCTGTTGTGTAATGATTTTCTAAATATATTCCAGAATATTGTTGCCTGTTTGAATATCAGATGGAAGTGTGCAGGGAATAGTTGCTTGCATTATACCACACGGGAACACACGCCTGATGGAAATTCACTTCATCATTTTAGTATGGTTGCCTGCTATTGGACACAGCATGGCATGAGCCAACATGTGACAGCAAAAAAAAGCCCTGTCAGCTCCCATGATTACACAGTACTGCAATTATGCAGCCCTCTGTCCTGTGTACTGCTTTCTCTGCAGCCTTGTTAAAGCCCAGCACAACTGTGAGTTACAATAAAGAACAGTTGACAAGCAAGGAGCCTTCTCTCCTTCAATGGCGTGTTGCGTCGGTGGACGACACTTTGCAATTCACCTGGTGGGAAACAGCTGGAGGGGCTGTTTGATTAAACCAGCTCCCTACTTCCACCCAACACTCCAGCCCCTCTGTGAATATCTGCCCTGCCCCCACGGTGTGCAGGCGGCGAACATATGGGCCACACACCGGCTTTTATCATACAGCATTAGATAACCTATTTGTGCCCACTACCCCAGTCATTCTGGGGAAATTAAGGTCACCTTATCTTGCACTGCATTTTCTATGTGTGAAATAAGGTGATGATAGAATATAATATGCAATTTCATAAATAACATCAAGGCCCCCAAAAGGCTGCTTTTCTTGCCAGTCAGTGATTAACTATCACTCAAGAGGCATTTATCATTATCCATGACAGGATTTATTGCACTCAAAGCAGCATGGAAGCCAAATGTGGCTCTATTCTACTTTAGATTTAAAGCTGCAGTAGACAATTTGAACATATACAGTACAAAACCTTTCACCTCTCTCTCAGCTACTTTGTTTCACTCTGCTAAGCCCCTCCCACCGAATGACGCACTTCAGTACTGCTGTCCACACTCGCAGACTGAGTCTCTCTCCCTCCCTCTCCCTCTCTTTATTATCTGGTAGTTTTTATAATGCCTGGTTATAGGGGTGCTGTGGGGGTTGCAGCACCCCTTCTTCTCATGTCCTACATGTCAGTACACATAATAAGCAGGCCTAGTTTGTTTCAAAGTGAGTGAATTATTCAATTCTTACCTGTCAGTTGGGAACCTTTGGAAGGTGGGTTTGTTTAATTGAAACTGGTGAAACAGCTTTGGCTGCCACCGATAAGAGGGGCCGAGGCACATCCAGGCAAAAATATTCAGGTGCAAGACAGAAAATATCACTGAAGGGCAGAAAACAGAAAGGTCTGCAGACTGTTCAGCTCCAAATAAATAGTGTAATTCTCTTTTCAGTGTTTTGATTTACAAGATCTTCCTCAGGCAAACGTGTCAAAGAGAAAACAGGCATTTCTTGTAGAAAAGAGTTTTGCTTCCTTCTTATCTCTGTTGATAGTTACACATTTGCAGAACCCATCGGGCAGGATGTAGCAGCTTGTGGAATCAAATAGCACAGTTAATGGTGTCAGGACAGCCAATGTCAAAACATCCTGCTTTGGCATCTTAATGCCATCTTATGTTGTCTTAATGTCAAGTCAACAAAGACGCCTCAAACAATCTCTACTTTGCATTAAAAATTGCACAATGACGGAATGACACTTTATGAGTCAGTACAGTCATAAACATTTATAAAGACTCCATCGCGTTCCTGACAGATGTCATGTCATGGTTATTTCATGTCAGTCTTATGAAAGTAATGATAAGATATGAGCCACACAAATTCAGCTCCTCAGTGTCAGTCAGCTGCTTGTACATCTTGGTTGCATTACGAATCAAAGACTTGGCTGTCTGCTTTCTGGCTTTGAATGAAAGTTGTTCATGTCTCCAAATGCACACTTGAACAGGGAAATATTATCTCTCTAAAACTGAGTCTTTATTGGTCTATAATGTCACAGAGGCTGCACAGTGCCACTGTTTCACGGTTCTAGTCAAAGTGAGCTTTTGCAATGTTCAGGTGCATTTTTGTTGGATTTCATTGTCAGCTGACTCTCCTTTTTTCAGCCCCTTAGGATCTACTTTAACTTATCACTTGCCAGCAAAAAAAAACAAAACAGCCAAGAACATTTGGGAGGAAAAGTATTGTCGCCTCGAATGGCTAACATGGAAATTGCTGCAAGAGCTGTGGAGACAAATGTTATCCATCACATTGATTAAATTCCTCTTAGCTGGTGTCCTTGGCCAAGTAAGTTTGTGTGAACGGCTGTGGTGCTAACAGCAGTCCCATGGAGACTTAGTGGATTAATTAGAACTGTACCAAATGGCTGGTCTTGTAGAAGTCAGTCTGCTCCCAGTTACATCACATGTCACTTTTCCTCCTGTGCCTCCGGTGCCCAGCGATTGTTTTAATCCCTAAACTGTCTATTGCTGTGGTGCCTTGGGCCTGTTTGAGTCGTATAAGAGATTTTTTGGAAACATTGGTATATGTTTATTGATGTTTAGTTTTAATTTTACCCTCCATGGAGCTCATAAAAAAGGGTGCAAAAATGTTTCTGAATCTGCTAGCTTGCTAGTGGGAACAGCATATTGGAACCTTGGCAGACTTATATGCATAAGAATGACCAATGAACCTTATCCTTGTCTATGTGTAGACAGTAGTAATTATCACAATACCTATAGACTATGCAAGTCTCGGAAAAGACTCCTCCTGCTGAATTCCCTTGCTCACTAGCCAGTAAATAGCACAAGCAATTTGCTACTTTTTTTTTTTTTTTTTTTTTGGGGGGTATTTGTACTAAGTTGAAATTTCAATTGGAAGAGAACTTTTCTTTTACAGCAAAAGATAGAAATCTGGCCATAAATCGGAATGACCTCTTTGGCCAAGTAATTACTGAGTTGTTGTTGATCTACAATCTAACCAAAATATTACAGCCATTTTGTTCAATAGTGGAGTAAAAACTGTATTTACAGCCCCTTTGAGTTATCATTTTATTCCTATTTTTAAAATATTTATTTACCTTGGAGAGGTTTGCTGAGAATGCAGCCTCATTTCAGTATCACACACATACACACACACACACACCCTTTCTCACATTGTTACACACATTCACCTTGCAGGATGCCTAGTGCAAACACGGTTTTCTACTCTTAGCCACTAACAAGCTCAGCAGAACAAATGGGGGATGGCTGCCTCGCTCTAAAGCAATTCAACAGTTATGCACAAATTGTCCCAGATTTTCCCACCTGGTCAATTCACATCTGAACTGACAATAAGAATAGTCAGTTTCCAAAACAAAAATGACATATACTCTGAAATACTCTAAAATCTTTCTAAAATAAATTCTAAACTGACCTCTGATTCATACAACAGGGAGTTTCTATTATTGAAGGTTCCGCTATACAGCACACAAGGAGGCTTTGGCACAAGTCCTGTGGTGGCATGCAATCAGCTACTGTTAATTCACCTTATTCATATTCTCGGGAAGAGTTCAAAGAAAAGATTTCCTTTACACGATTAGTCTTCACTGGGAGTGTCAACTCTGCGCTAGTGTTCCAAAGGCACATCTTATCCTAACCCCAATCTCCATCTTAAGTGGCCTCAGGTAATGTTCATATTAAATTAGCTCACATCAAAACGATTACACGTGACAAGCCTTTTAAGATTAAATGCTCTTTTAATTCTCTGATTACAAACAATTTACTCCGTTGGGACCTGTTCCTTTCATGAAAAATGATTAAGATCCTTTTTATCACTGACAAGATATTATATGAAAACAACACATTTTAATATTACGAAAGATGAAGATGAGAGCTGGAAAAGTGCACTGTCAAATGCCTGTGATTCAAAGAATTTAATCAAGAATGTTACAGTTACCATTTAAAGAAAGCAGCAAGCTCCAGCCAATGACAGGACAGGATGTGTCCTTTTAAGAACATATATGTAGAAGTCCTTAATGACAGTAGGTAGCATTTAAACATTTCTGTGCAGTCAAAGATAAACAAAGATACAAAGTAAGGATCAGCATCAAAACAGATACTGAAGCTTGAAACCATCCTGTCTTGATTTGAAAAGGCAAGAATTGATAGAAAATCATGTGCTAATCATGGGCGACCATTAGCCTTTGCAAAAGGTAAATGGTATTCACTGCCTATGAGAAACAAATGCAGATGGATGCTAACATGGCTGTCAGGACTGTCTTCAGAAGATGGATCACTTAGCTGTCTAATCAGTGGTTTGGTATGAGCCTTGAATATTTGTCAGAGTTGCTTGTACATCGAGTCACTTGGACAGTTCGCATCAGTTGTTGCAGGCATTCAGTGAGATTGATTCATTTTAAAAGAGAATTGGGCTCCACCAGCTACCTAATCTTGATAGATGTGACAGTTTTGGCAAAGCCGAAGAAAAGAGCCCAGACAGATTATTATGGATGAATATTTTTCTGACGCTGCCTTTTTTGCAGACCAACAACTGAGGAACTTACACACATACAGTATGGTGTTCATCCCTGCAAGACAGTTCCACATATTTGGCAAGCAGCACTGAAGCTGTTCTGGAGACACTGGGTGGCCTGACTCCATTCTAGGACACTTCATGTTGGTGTTTCCATTAATTTGTCACCCTATATTTTAGGAACAAAAACATACTTTGATTACCATACAATGCCTTCTCTTCTTTGTCTACATCCCACCTCCCCCAGTCATTAAGCTGCCAATCAGAGTTAGGGAGTGGCTTAGCATCCAATCAATCAAGCGGAATGGGAGTGTAAGGAAGTAGCTGCCATAAGCAGCCCGAGGTTGCGCCTGTAGCAAACACCATTTAACCGACACAGCATGTTTAGCCAGCATGATAATTAGGGCAAAGTCCTTGCTCATCTCCTCTCTTAAGCTTCAGACTCAATTTAACTCAAAATGGCACAGAAAATAGTGCTACTAATGTATGCATCAAATGCCTACACTGACACTGTTCTTTAGTTTATGCTGAAAGAGATATTGAAACTGACAATGGTTATGTTTTGTGCCAGTACTGAATAGGTTAATATCACAGATCTTTCAAACACATAAAAAAAAAAAAAAAAACACAAATTGTTTTCCCGATATCCACCCTTCACATTTTGTAAATATTTGATTAAACCTTTTATGTGACAACACTGATGAAATTACACTTTGCAGGTACAATGTAAAGTAGTGAGTGGACGGCTTGTTTAACAGTGTAAATTTGCTGTCCCCTCAAAATAACACATTCACACAGCCATTAATGTGCAAACCGCTGGCAACAAAAGTGAGTACACCCCTAAGAGATAATGTTCAAATTGGGCCCTGAGTGTCAATATTTTGTGAGACCACTATTATTTTCCAGCACTGCCTTTACCCTCTTGGCCATGAAGTTCACCAGAGCTTCACATGTTGCCACTGGAGTCCTCTTCCACTCCTCCATGACGACATCACAGAGCTGGTGGATGTTAGAGACCTTGTTTATCCGTTCAACTTCACACTTGGCGGGTGCATTGCTGAGGACCAAACGGAGTGCAGTATGAAAGGCGAGTTCTCGAGATCTACATGACATATTTATTAGTACTATGTATTAGTGCACACTCTGTAGTGAATATAGAGGGGCCCCTATTAATTGTTCAACCACCAAACAAGCATGCTGGGCACAGCTTGATCTCACTCAAAAGAATGAGAGATACATTGTAGTAAAGTCACTGTACCGCTCGCTCTCAGCGGTACATTCAACACCAGATGAAGAAAGAAAGGGCCGGAGATACTGGAGATGTTACAGTGAAGCAAAGTCGTGTTGTGATTAGGTTTTGTTAAACTCAAACATTTCAAGCATAAGAGATGTTACTTAAATACAGTGCTCATCAGTTTCAAAGCCACAGACCTTTGACAAAACTAAAATAATTTCACATTTCATGGCCACAGATCAGTCTCTCAAAATGGTGTGACATTGGCGCTGACCATAAGTAATGCAGGTTTTGCCTTTCCCAACATTTTAGACACACAAAACAAAAGACACTGGTAATAGACTTTACAGAGATGGGGTTCAACTCCATGCCATGTCCTGCTTTATATTTGTGGCTAATCCTACAGCTGTCACTTCTATTTCTTGGAGCAAAGTGCGGACAAACACATTCAGGCTCCCAGAGCTTTCCACCGGGCTTGGTGATCTACAGTCTGAACATTTTCCTGTTTTGCTCCCAGTTTGAATAAATGTCATATATGGTAAATGGTCTGTATTTTCTGGTCTATTCGAACACTCAAAGTGCTTTACACTACATCATATTCACCCAGCTTGTGTAGTGTGTGACCCCATGTCTACTATCAGTCATGTAGTGTGAACACCACTACGACTTAAGACTCCCCGTCACAAGGTGGCAAGTTGTGTAGTCTGATCAGCACGGCGATTGGCCAACGCTGAAAGTTGTGTAGTCAGAATCAGAAAGATAAATGAACTCATTCACACACATTCACACACTGATGGCACAGCCACCAGGAGCTATTTGGGGTTCAGTATCTTGCCCAAGGAAACTTCAGCTTGCAGACTGGGGGGATCAATCCACCAGCCTTCCGGTTAGTTGACGACCGCTCTACCCCATTCCGCAGCCACCCACTTTTGCCCCTTCAACACTTTCGTAATGATGGTCTATCTGAAAGTCTGGTTTACATGTGCATGTGTTTCGTCCGCTTCATAGAATGATTTGCAGCTACTCTGTGAGCTGGAGAGCTAGCCTATCAGAAAACACATGTAGCTGTTGCTAAAGCTGCAGTACAGTCATATTCTGGGCACTTATGGATACTTAACTGTTGATTATTAACCTCTGAAGTAACTGTTAGCAGCTATCGGTCTTCTTTTGGAGGATTTTTGCATTATTCTAACTTGTGATATCAAAGTCAATATTACATGATAAAATCAGGAAATTTTGCGTATTATAAAACTTTGTCAGTGTTGAGCTAGCAGTAAATATTATTTTTGTCAACTTAGTTCTTGTCACATTGTTAACACATTTGGTGGTGTGGGGAGATCAAAATTAGAAACTTTATTTTTGAGTGGCGTCTGCCTGTTCAGGCCAAGAACTTTACTTGTGATGTTTTGGCTATGTAGTGAGGCTGACCCATATACTGTAGCTCACATACAGCTTTTCATTGAAGTTCAGAGGTAAGCTCATTCCACGGTCAGATCAAACCTTCAGTTATAAAGGCAGTACCATCAGTCCAAAACCTACTTCCATTCTATTTTGAAATAATGTTTTTGTGGATGACAGTGGAGAAAACTGCTTTCTACAGGTGTGTGATTGGGAAGGGCAGTAAAGTCTTCATCGCATGCTGATATAAAGACAGGACACTCAGCCTTATTGCAGTGCATTAAAGGATATATGATTTATGCATACACGGTCTGATAGATCCAGGACCAGTAAAAGTATATGCAGAGCAAGTTGACTGTCAGATTACACACTGTCTTTCTCGCCCTAGTGCCAATCATCCATCATACATACAATGTCATACTTTAAAATGTCTGCAAAAGAGACATACAAGGCTCCTAAAAGAAAGAGGAACTTTCTACTTATGTGGAAGCAACACTACTGCTGATTCCCTGCATTGCACGACTGAGGGGGTTCATTTTTTTTTTAAAGGGACTGATAAATTATCAAAAATAAGATAAAATTCAGAACTACTGTTAGTCTCCTCATACATTACAGTGTTTAGAACCAAAACGTGACTGTTATTGAGGGTGACATCTAGCTCTTTTATGACAGACTTTGCACCTGTGTTTGTGTATGTGTGAGTAAGTGAGTGAGTGTGAGTGACAGAGAGAAAGAGAGAGAGAGAGAGAGAGAGAGAGGGAGAGAGAGAATGCTACTGGGCTGGTGAAAATATACTCGAGGTCAGTAAAGCTCTCATCTACTGGCAAAGTGGGCCAGTGGGGGAAAAAAAATGTTACTGGAAACTGCCCATAGGCGTACAAAACACCACATGAGAGCAGCCCATGAGCTATGATAAATAAAAAAAACAACAAAATGACTCGATCAATCATGTTACACGAATGATTGACAGAAGATACACTAGCTAAAGAGAAAAAATATGCCATCAATAAAGCTACAACTAATAATTAATGTAAAAAACTAAATAACGAAGCACTTTATTAGCATTTTTCTTTGAGCAGATAGTGTGACAATGAGTATGACATCCTCAATGCAAAAAGCACATTTAAATGGAAACCCTGGGTAGGTCAGCCCACTTTGGCCGAGTCTGAGGTTATAAACCATTAATCCACACAGGGAGTGGTGTTCCAACAAAGATTTGCTTCTTCATTGCAAGGAATGTTGCATTGGCCTTGGTCTTACTATTGCATTACTAATGTATAGAATAGAGGTCTAAATATTCCATATTTCTGTACAGTTTTATTGTTACTGTGCAATTATAGCTGCATTTGGGATATCTAAGTCTTTGATTTGCCAGCTATATACGGAAATGAGACAAAAACATTGCTCATAGCTGAAATTTTAAGTCCTGTCTTGAGCACTAGAGGGTGATTTTGTCAAGGTTAAGGTCTAGGTAGTTTCATAGCTGTAGAGCAGATACTTCCAATATTAATATCAAGGGTATGAACAGAGCTCACAGCCAGAGACAGAGCAGGTTTGCATTGATTACCAAAGTGGCCTGCTTGAGAAGAGAATATGACCCGAGCCCCTAAGCCATCTCTTCATCACTCCTCCTTCCCCCTCTCAGCTGTACCAATGCTGTCTGTCTCCCTGAGCTGTCAATAGAGCCTGATGGGCCTTTTAGACACTTATCAATATTTAACCAGCCTCCCCCATTGACTCAGCAATTACTGCCTAATTGATTTGAGATTGATTATCATCAGCACCATAATGGCAGTGTCGGTCAGTGGCAAGTGCTGATAAAAATCCTTGGTGTGAAATTAAATTATCTTTTTATGCTACCAGTGTGTGAAGTGGAGCTGGTGTAAAGAATGAAAAGTGACTGTACCATGTCAAGGTAGAAACCTCCAGACTCGTGTAGCCCTTGAGTAGAGAAGAAGGGCACCGCTTCCAGCTCAGCTTGGTGTGCACACACCATGGATGTGTTTTCCCTTTTCTTCCTTGGCAAGATTGAAACAAAGACACATATTTAAATTAGAAACGTTGGTATGTACTGTAAAACTGAAGAGTGTTGACATACAAGGCTTTCAGGTGACGTAAATGACAGTTTCTTAGGTTAACTGAGCCGCCTCTTCTCAAGCATTTTGAAAGAGAGAAGTGTTAAAAATGTACTCGAATTATTAAAAATGGCACTACAAGACAAGTAAGTGTGTGAAATACTTTGTCCATGTTGTTTTCCTTAACGTAGCCTTGGTGTTTTGTTGCCTAAACCTAACCAAGCATTTAACAAGTACTTTATTTTAAAAGTCTAACTGGACATTGCATATTTATTGTTGCTAACTTCACCGCAGAGCCCTAAACGTCCAAAAACTAAACCCCGCAAATTGACATCACAGGCTTTTTTTTTTTTAAATGAAGCTTAAACTTAAACTGAGATTAAATAAGTGATGTTCTCAAACTTGACAAAGCTGAGTGGTACTTGCCATGACTAGTCAGTTGACTTTGGCATGTAAAGTCTTTATAGTGGGTGGGTCATTTAAGACAAGACAGTTTACTACTGGATTTGAAAATAAACTACGATGAAGTAATGTTTTTTTTTCCCAGTAAGACATTTCACAAAACATTCCTGAGAAATGTATTGAAAGGAATACATTAAATAGGCTAAAACAAATGATGGTGTCTTGGCTGTGACCAAATCCAATCACAGTAACTGCCTCCTTAAACTAAACTATGCCTCAGAAAGCACAAAGTGAGATGAAAAACAGTTCTGTGTATCAGTAACTGAAGTGGACATTTCATCCTTTGCTTGATATTGAGGCTGGGACGTCTCACTGTCTGCTCCCAAATACATGAGTGATAAACATAGCAGCATTTTCCTCTCACATCATTACACCAACTAAATTCAAGTGTTTGGGCTATATCGCATCTTTTTTACAGAAATGCGCTGTCAAAAATCGTTTTACTTGTTCACTTTTTAGAGCTGTGAAAGAGCTTTCCTTTCATGCCAAAAGACTTAACACTTCTGACTAATGAAAGCGAGTGTGTATTCTGTATGATCAAACAGCGGTCATATTCATTCAGCTCTGGCCAAAGCTTTAGATTCGTCTCTGATGTTCCCTCTGAAATCTTTCTGGACATCATGACTGCTGATGTTCATCATATCAGCATAAATGGCTTTCACTACCCAAAGTATTTGGTGAAACTGTGTGGATGCAGGTGTAGAATCATTTAATATGTGCAATAAATTAATGTCTCCTACATCTATTTTGGTGCAGCTGCAACTGATGGTGTGACCACACTTTTTGTTAATTTCCTTTGGTCTGAATCACACTAGAGAAAGACTCATCGATTGCAACCAGTCAGATCTGAGTTCTTATTTATCACAAACAAAGCAAGAGCTGTAAACGTAATTCACATGGACTGACAACTCTGACACCCTTCATTTGTGTAAAAAATAGACAAATATTGGGTGCAATTTTATTTAAAACTTTTTTTTGTTTCCTGACCAATTAAATAGTGACCATCATTCAGTATGCAAAATGTGAGAAACTTGTGATGGTCATTTTTCACTATGTTCTTCAAACCTTTTAGAAACTATATTAGACAATTTAAAGATCCTTTATTAGACTATACTAAACTACATTAATATACTCTAGATTGATCTAGATGACTGTACCTTCCATTTAAAAGCTTATTTGTTATTATTGTGTTTTACCACTAACAAAACTGTATCAACACATTCCTATTCTCAGGTCCTCACATGGATGCTTGGTCAGGACCTCTTGACATAATTTTTTAATGCCCTGAGTACCCCTTTAGTGTTGTTTTTGGATGTGTAGGGTCAAGTTTAAACACGGTAAGCAAGTATAAATATGCAACGGCCGGTTAGACTTTCAAAATAAAACTAGTGTTAACGGTGTGAAACAGCACAATTTTGGTTAGGTTTAAGAAAACATCATGGTTTGGATGAAAATAACTATGTTACTTACATGACAACTTAGGTAAGTTAAGTAACGTTACTTAACTTAGGTAAGTTAAGTAACGTTACTTAACAATCAATATTGAATTTCTGTTTCACATGGAGAACATTGGTGTCCTGGGTAAAATTCCAGCTTCTTGCCCACCTAAATTTACATAATCATATAAGCTACATTTAACTACTACTACTACTACTACACATAACTTATATTGCATATAACATATCCTTATAACATATCCTTATTCTATTTTTTTATATATATATATTTATAGAAATGTTTTACCTGGTAGCCAGTCTGTGTTTAGAAACCAGCTTTAAAATTCTTCCTTCCTCTGATACCTTTCTTCAGAGGAGACCAATGTAAACAATGAGCAGTGCACAAAATGAAGCTTCATTTGAATGGGCACAGCTAACGAGTGTCATTAGGCTAACACTGTAACATTACACTGACCACAAAGTAACAAAAATTAAGTAGTTTAAGTAAATTTACTAAAGTAGCCTTTAGCAGCCATGTACGTACTTGACCTTGGTACTGAAGTATGCAAGACAGTGGAGTATACTATACACACCACTGTAAAGTATACTCCACAACCTTTTAGAGAAAAATCTTGTATTTTTACTCCACTGCATTTATTTGACAGCTTGTTAGGCCTACTGGTTATTTTGCAAATTCAGAGCCTGAAGCAGGTTACAACTGAAACCTGGAGAAGAAAATCCTCGTAGCATTTGAGGAGGAAAGTACAGCGACAATAAGAACCAAAAGAGAGCAGAGGAGCGGATATCCCGTGGAGCCTGCTAAAAAGTGATACTATCAGACATGCGGGGGGCACAACGGAGTGATTGATGAATAATACCTTTGCAAAGACTGCCTTTAAATGCGAGACTGCGAAAGTTCATGTTGATGACAATGATGAATATACTGTTGTTTTGTTTGCTAATATTTTGATGAATTCTTTGACAAATTTAATGAGTTGATGAATAGATATGAACGTTTTTAAAATATTTTGATGAAATGATGGCCTACTTGATGAATAGGCTGGATGAACCCTTTCAAAAAAAGAAATTGACTAACAGTTGACGACGTTAGTGAGTTTATGTACTGTTGGTTGATGAACTGATGAATTGATTAAAATATGATTAATCACTTTACCACCTTCATCAACATCCTAGCCTATAGGGCCTCATCCTATTTGTTGATGTAATAATCCATTAAACTATCATAACACATCATAATAGGCTAATACATGATATCAAGTAACTATAGACATACCATACATTTATGTTTAAAAAAACAAAAAAAATATCATACACACCTTGTTTCTTTACATAAAGAAAGTAGACACCTTCAGGAATGTATCACATGTTGAGTTCTTTTTTTAATAAAAGACAAGATAGAGTTACAAAAACCTGAGATCTGATGCAGTCTAAATGCTGAACAAAACACTGTGATGGAAATTAAGAGGATCAACAGCAAATTCAGAAATCCAAACGATAGACCTAGATCTATCAAGCAAGTAAAATTAAAGATATTCCACTAGAGCTCGCAAGCAATACTATAGCAAGCATCAAAACTCCAAATAACACATAGCACATGAACATGTGCTGGATGAGCTTAGTTCTTTGGTAGACAGATAAAGTATATCATATTTACTCACAGAGCCACAGAGCAAGAGGTTAGGAACAAAGTAAATGCTATTCATTGCTTCTCTTTGAACATGACAGCTAGTGGAAGAGGGTGGCTGTGAGGACCAATGCAGGTCATTAGCCCGCTGAAATACCTTCGGCTTAATTTATTTCTGAAGTGATTATGACTGCATGATAGGCTAATTAGGAACTCTGCTTAACATTTTACAGAGACTGTTTGTAAAGCATTAACTTCCACTGATTAAATACGGAATCCTTGATGGGTACTCGCCCGTGTGTTTGACAGAAGACCTTGTCTTTGCTGCATGTAAATTCAAACACTGCATTTAGGTGTTTTATGGAATGATTAGCAGTCAAGTGTGTATGCCTCAATTACTGTGAAGAGATGTTCCTGTTTCGGGGGCTAATGAGTGTGTGCATACAGGCAGTAGCGAGTGCCTCTTCCAGACAAAGAAATAGGCTGAAAACTTTAATCTGACATTGCAAAAAGGAAAGTTTTTTTATGTCATGTCATTTTTTTGTCTCGTATTTTGTCTCTAACCTTTTCTGCTTAACCGATCTGCTTACACTGATTTGATTTTGGCCAATCTGCCACCCCCTCATCTTCCATCTTTTCCTTCCATCCTCCTCCTGTCCTTCACTTATCCATTCTTTAAAAGTCATCTCAGGTTAGCTGGAATGTCACATCGCTCAAGTGTGCCCTCTGGGGCAGCTTCTGTTATTTTAAGGGGTCATGTACATTTATCCAAGCAATGAATAAAGAAGCACCCAAAGGCTGGGATAAGAGGCCTGTGCAGAGCCATGGCTGAAAGGACGAAAAACAACATTTACTTTGGGAAGTGGGTTTCAACAAGGAACCTTTTTAAAGGTCAAAGATGGCCGCCACCTGTCATTAGCTGACTTTTGGCCTGGCTCAATGGACCTTGGGCACTTGGTCATCTACCCAAGGGACCATGAATGGTGGCTTAAGGCGCTTTCAGACCAAATGCAAATACGTGCAAATAAATCACAAAATTTGTACTTCACCATGCAGGTTTTTTTCCCCAGCAGCGGATGTTACTGAATTTCGGATGGCCAAATAAACAAACCACCCAATAAAATAATGGCTTTTGCTCACATAGGCCTAAGTAGATTTAATTTCCGCTCACACTTCACACAACAAGATGGATCCTGATCATTTGATCCACTTGGTCTTACAACAGAGTGCCCTGGTTGACAAACAAAATAAAGATTGCAAAGAAAAGATGCAGAAGCCTCTGGGATAACTATGTTAAGAGGAGGATAAATCCACAAAGAGTGGACATGCAGGAGGAAAGCCAAAAAGCATATGAACTCACTGCCTTTCCCTGAGGAATCCACCAAGCCCCGGATGTGTTATAACCTGACCACTATAAACTGTAAGCCTTGTATTAAATGCTACGCATCACATACGCATAACACATACATATGATAAACACATTTAGACTGTGTTCAGTCTAGTCATGAACAATGAGTGCAATGAAGGTCAGCATTCAGACTTTTTACAATAACATTGGCACCACTACAAGAAAAGTGATCGTATAAATGGTAACTTTACTACACAGTAGGCTATTGGGCACTAACGATCTAGCGATTGAGTTTATTATAGTAATTTTTTTTTTTTTTTTTTTTTACATACCTGCAATTCAAACTTTTTTGATCATTCCATTGTTACGCCATTTCCTTAATGACAAAGATGAAATAGTGTTTGTATGTAAAGTTACTTTTCACTAGAATGCATGGAATTTGTGTTTTTCGTGTTGGACTTGAAAGCTTTCAAAGCGAAAAACAGTTATTCTGCATTTTCTTAAATTTTTCTGTTTCGTCCCCGGTGTGAAAAGGCCTTTACAGTGATTTTTCAATGAGAGGAAATCTTTTGGAATGCTTTCAGTAACAGCAAATATTTTATAAAATCCACTCTTGATGTGTGAGCAGAAATACTTCCTCAAGAAAAACCTCTGCAACAGCATTCAGACCATCACAGCACACTAAAGCTCCACTGAAATTCACACTAATTAAATTATTATAGGGTCAGCGGCTGTTTAAGGTGCTGTGACACCTAATCAATTGTAAGAGAAACTCTGGAGACAGATTGGAAACAGTCAGTTCTGAATACAGTGTGCTTGTTTCTACCAGCACTTGAACCTGGTCGACTTGTTTTGAGAGAAAACAATTATATCAAGTTGCATCATTATCTCCGCAGGGATAAGCCTGGAGGGGATCATGCATTTGGTGTCGAGTGTGTGTGTTTCTCATATTGTTTGTGCACATGTATGACTATATGCTTAAAGACGTCTTGTGGTTGAGGTGATTCAAACATTTTTAACCTATTTTATTGCCTGGTCTGTTTTATACCACTCCTCACTCATCTTTACAGGCTGGTAGGTTAAGTTATGTCCATACATAAGTTACATTACGCTCCATAACATAGCCTTACGTTTCATACCTAAATCAGATTATAAACCAAAACAGATTATAGCTTCCCTTTACTTCCAGGGGTATGTGGCTCACTGCATATGTGCAGTACTGTTTCTCCTGCTGGCCTTACCAATGATTTCCCTCTTGGCCCACAGACTTTACGTTGTAATGATGTCACAGATTTTTAAATGGCTTTTCTTGGATTGAGAAAAGTTTGAAAAATATAAAACTTCTATGGATGAAAAATTCATTATAGAAAGAGTCATAATTGACCTTGTATGAGGCGGTATCCTGTTGACAGTTTTAAACACATCTCTTTAACAATAGAGGAATTGGGGGAAAATGCTTTTTGGGCTACATGGGAATTTTTCACTGGCTAAAAACTAGAAGCAAGGCTGGGTGTATGCAGTTCTTTTTCCATGCTTGGTCCCCACACAGAATTCGCTCTATACTACGAACACCTGTCATTTTTTTTCTCTATGACATTTGCACGTAAAATAACCCGCCATCTCTGCACAATCCAATTCAGTACAGACACTTGAAATGCAAACAAGGCATTGTGATAACATGCATAAGGACATGTAAGACATTGGTCTTTTATCCATATGCGAATTGGTGATACCAGGCAGAGATCTGCACTCTGCTAAATGTACTCTTCTAGTTTACAGTATGTAAACATTTTAATTAACTCAGATTTATGCACATGCACGCACAGAAAAAAGCAAGTGAAAGAAAATGTAGATTTTTTTGACCATTAGCTGCGGCCTGGAATTCTTGCAGCGGGTGTAGTGCTCATTAAGCAGTGATATAAAGCACAATCTCATAATTACTAAAGATCTGTTGTCTGGTAAGCACTAACAAAACGATTGATTCGTAAGCAAAGGAAGAGAGGAGGCCAAGAAGGAAAGAGAGAAAATTATAATGAGAGCGTGAGAGGGGGAAGGAGAGGGATGCATTTAGTTGGCAGACAGTTTCCTGATTCAGCCAGGCTGGAGAGCAGGGTTAGCTGTCTTCTTCTATGTACCTCATCTATCACTGCCTATTTCTAGGAGACTCGCCTGTTTCCCCCACCACACACACAGATGGAAAGCAGTGAGAATTCAATCTTTCCTTGCCTCACAGTCACCAGCAGAAATGCATTTGTTCACCCTTCGAGGCAGGGCCCCAAAACCTGCCAATAATCGTCCGCCAGGGCGGGAAAGAATCACTGCAGGTTCCCGAGCTTTCCTCAAGTGATCTATTTCCAATCTGTAAAGTCCCACAGGTAGATTAGGGACAAGTGGAAACAGGCTTTAAGGAGTAGCGGTGGTCTTCAACAGCAGGGATCCTGTGCTGCTTGTGAAAAGTTGACATACAGTATACTATTCAGGAGCTTAGAGCCGTATTTATGACAAGGGAATTACATTTTTTTACTTTGTGGAAAATATTTTAAAAGTTATACTGGTTTACCTCATAACCATGCTTTTACTGAATTTGAAGAGTTAAACATTGCCACTTGGCTTAAACAAACTGTGAACAATTATGTTATATCATTATCACTTATAAAGTTAATATGGCAAACTTGTTAGCAAACAGTTGCCTATGCACACCCAGCAGAGCATAAGCATTCATTTGGAGTTCTGTTTAGTTGTTGTAGTTTTTTTGAAGAGTAAGATCCTTTTTGTTTAACCAGAAACAGTCACTATATCACTATTGACAAAGCCACCAGACTCAATTGATAAAAATAGCAATTTACGTTGCATAACACAGGAGTTGCAGGTCTGCAACAAGTCACAAGTCACTGCTGTGATTGTTTAGTTTGTGTTATTGTTTGATTTTGGTGTTTAAAAGGGTTAACTCCAAAGTCACACAATAACACAAACTAAAAGCTCATGCAGACTGCACAACTTTCCACGTTGGAAGATCGCCGTGCTGTTCAGACTACATGCTGGCTTGTTATTGGAGTCTTGAAGTTGTTGTGGTGTTCACGTGACTGATCACACACTACAAGAGCTGACGATGACTCTGTCACCTGATGACTGGTCTCCAAAACCACGTTTTGTCAAGAAAACATGGCGATGAATTGGCAAGCCTCACTGAGTAGTTAGAACATAAGGTTAGGCTTACCAGAGACCAGACCAGAGAGAGAAAATTATTAGTTTTGTCAAGGGAGTTTGGTGGCTTTGATGATATAGCGACTATTTCTGGTTAAACAAAAGGGATCTTACACCTTAAAAAAGTGAATAATTTTCCATCATAGGTTAGAGGTTACAGGTCACTGAATGGTAGCTGCAAGCTCGGTCTCTGGGCCTCAGTTCACGCCATCTTCATCTGTGAGGTCCATGTGAGCCCAACAATAACAATCTGAGGCACTTTAGTGGACCGAGAGCTATGCCAGCTATTAAGAATTACAGCCCTGTTACAATGCTCCAGCTATAGCACGCTTGCTAAATACTGGGCCAATTTCAAAAAATGTTGTCCCAATTTGTCACATAAACACAAAACATGGGAAAAAAAGGATCCACGTGAAGTTGAGAGATGACCATTCTCTGTGATGCTCATTCCCAGTAACCCATAATTGTTCACCTGCTCCACCAAAGCTCCGCTGATGTAGACAGGACTGTGTGTCTTCACCTGCTTTTTCTTTAAACTCAACAGTCAGCTCCTTGGTTTTGCTGACGTTGAGCAGTAGTTTGTTCTCTGAGCACCACTCTGCAAAACTGTGTCTTTCCTGCAAATATTAATTCTCATCGTTGTTTGAATTCTGAACGATGTTGGTGGTGTCGTCCGCAAATTTAACAACAGTTCTCTCCATGTCGGGGGAAGCAGTCATGGGTCAGTTTCATCAGTTTCATGGAGCAGATTGTGTTGAATGCTGAGATGAAATTAACAAACAGCATTCTGATGTAGGTCTTTTCTAAAGGTGTGTGAGGGCTGAGTAGTGGGCAATGGAGATGGCATCCTCTGTGGACCTGTTGGTTCTGAATGCCAACCAGTAAAGGTCCAGACTGACAGGAATGTTGTTCTTTATGAACCAGAGAACCAGTTTCTCAAAGTCCTTCAGCACATCAGTAGTCATTCAGCCTAGACCCAGTAGACCTTTTAGGTACGGGAACAATGGTGTCTGTCTTGAAGCAGGTGGGAATGCTGTGAAAGTGATATTTTTGAAAGTATGAGATAACATCAACTAGCCGACTAGCAAAGGTTTTTGGTACATGGCCAGGGATGTTGCCCAGCAGATTTACTCATATTCACTCTCAGCAGGACTCTTCCTCCTCTGGAGGTGGAGTAGACTTCACAGCTAACTCTTTGTTGAAGGAGATCAAAGCGAGTGTAAAAGAGGTTTAGCTCATCTGGTAAAATGGTCCATAGAGCTGACAGAAATTGCAGTTAGGTGATATTTCTCAATGAGAATTAATACAAGTGAACCCTTTCACAAACAAGTAGTCATGTGATTCATTGTTAAGACAAAAAAATAACCACTTTAATGTAATATGGGAAGACATTACAGCATACTATTTGTACTCGTGTATTTGATAATGGACTCCATCCCAGCATTGGGCCTTGACAACTGTGAAACCATAGTGCCATAGGACCTAATTATGTTACTGATATTATTTCACAAGTTTTCAGAGGTGTTTAATAAAACTTTGAACTATGTCACTATGTCATACTTCATAAGTTTGTTTGGATTGATTGCCCACACGTCACAATCTATCCAATTTTGAGCTGTGAAACTGGAGGTCATTTTTTGAAAATGTTATCGGTGATCGAGATGAAATCTGTAAAGCGATTGACCCTAAGACAAACCTTCTCCCAGCGAGGTAGCACATAGGAGGCGATCAAACTGAAACAAGTGCAAATATTTTCTAAAATGATATGACACTGTAAAAATGCATTTGAAAAAAAAGTGTCAGGAAAGTGTTTTGGTGACTGTAAAGTATTTTCAGAAAAATTACATTTACTAGTTTAATATTAATGTTTATACAAGGTTCTAATGTTGGTGGGAGCTGTCATGTCGACATCTGCTGCACGTCAAAAATGTCGGCTGAGCCCTTCAAAAGAGAAATCAATATTAACGTGTAGGCTGGCTGTCCCTGTTAAACAACAGTCTCATCATTACTCTGACAGGCCCTGACTCCTTCCACACTGAACATCTTCCGACATAAAGACGACCTTTTCACTAGGACTGTCTGAATCAGGTCAAAACAAGGGGGGCAATGATCACAGCCACGATGCAACCCTTTCAAACAAAACTATCTCCCTCTGGTGAATGCCAACACAGGTTTGCTGACACCCAGACTTCTTCTCTTTCCTCTCTGTCTCTCGGTGCTTTCATATTAATTTGCATAATCCCTGTGACACTCCGATTAATAACTCCAGCATGATTTGCATATCTATGCCTGAAATTGAGGACAGACACTCACACAGTAAATACAGTCCAGCAAGAAACAAACTGTCGAATGTGGTATTGTTGGGACGAGGGATCTCCGGGGAGAGAGATGAACGTGGAATATTCTTAGGTTAAATCACACACAAGCGACCACGCGTGCACACACAGACACAGACATCGCTTACAGGGTACTTTTCTAACGCTCCTTCTCCAATCCATTTTCTTAAGCTCTTGGACCCAGACGAACACAGAAGGGCTGGGAAAACTGAGACCCTACTACTCCAGCTGTTCCTGATACGAATAGTAGTTTAAGAAGATACAACCCCTGCCAAAGGACCACGGCAGAGCCCTGGGTAAACAGGTCCTTGGACAGTGAAGGCAGATTAGGTGTTAGAGGTTAGTATTTGCTTCAACAGTGCCCCCCAGTGGGTGAAGAAATAGGCTCTTCATGATTTCTGCTTGATTTACCATCAGATGATTGCACTGTGCAGATAATATCAAGTTAAATGTCCATTAAGATCAATAGTATGCAAATATCTGTTTTACAACTGCTACAGACACATGTGGTTTTAATTAGATATTCTTCTGAGCATTCCTATCAAAAATAGGCTGTGATATTGTAAAATTGTATCCTCATATCAAATGATATGGAGCCTGTCTATTTAATTTCCCCCTCCACTCAAAAACATGTATTACTTGTTTCTACAGTTGGGTGTTTAAGCTTCACCGTGCAGATGTGCATGACGTGTGTGCAGAGTTTGACACTAGAAGGCTGTTTTTACGTTCATCTGCCGGAAGTGGAAACTTTCTCGGTGCCCACAGAAAATCGTAACACTTTAAGGGATGGACCGACGAGCATGATTTGTGACATCACAGATACAATACAGGTCCAATTTTCAAATTATACAAGCGTGATGTAGACTAACTTTAAGCCGCGAGTGTGGAGTGAAGTAGGAGACATCTGGTGTCCAGCAGGAAAACTTTAAAAATTAACATTATTAAGTGGAAATTATACTTTTTTTCTTTCGGAAATAATCAGACACACAATATTGTTCCAAGCAGACTATTTGTATATATATTTTTATCCGTGTCTGGAGGAGATCTTTAAAAAGGAAAGTATCAATTTCAGATTTTTCAGACTTCTGCCATGGTCGCTAAAATTCAGATTGATTAGCATTAGCATACCTGTTTTTACACTGAAATTCTTGCATTTCAAATCAACATTGATGGTTAAATGGCGAACGTTAGTTTCCCAAAATCTAAATTTTCCAGAGGATTCTCCACCTCAACAAGAACCCAGCCCAACATATTAGTCTACCATCAAAAATAAAAGAGCTAATCCCCCCCCCCCCACTGTGCGGGTGGTGTGCATTTGTGTTGGGTGACTGTTGCACACACACTTTCACACGCATACAAATCCTCGCTGCCCCTAGGAGACCAAAGGCTGGAAATGACAAGCCAGCAATGAGGTAATGACATTTCCTCCTGCGTAATGTGGCCAAAGGCATCTCTCTGTCTCAGACAACGACAAGACGGAGATATCTGGCCAGCTCCGGTGACAAGCCCCTCTCTAATCGGCAGGTACAGCTTTCACTGCAGCTCAGGACCGAACCACAGAGTAGCAGCTAAATAATTGAACAGGTGCAATATGTTGAGGCAGGCTGGGGGAAGTTCGGTATTGGGTGAGGGGGAAGAGGAGGAAGAGGAGGAGGAGGACTCACCCAAAATGTCTGTAGTGTCCTCTGCTTGGGATAAAAGTCATCAAATGTTGGCTTGGAGAAAATGTCAAAGTACTTGCCTCACATTTTGTGGTAGAGAAACATGCTTCCTTCCACTTGATTCCCCCAAAGGCACCAGCTGTCAGCAGCTGCTGTTTTTTTTTTTAAATTTTCATTTCATTTCTCAGATTCTCCACCACACGGTCCCTTCATGCCAGGTATTGGGAAAAAAAAAACAGATGATTTATTATAATGCATTTGTTTTTTCCTGCATTTGTGTTTGTATTTCTGCTTCCAGGTTTGTCATCACGTCTCCAGGTTTCCATGACAACAAATTGGGATGTCATGCTGGCATTTCACCCTTGTCTTACCTCATGTGAACGACAACTTCACGGCCATACCAATTCTCGATTTTACGGGAAAGGTTGTCAACAGTGGGAAGTAAGAATGAAAGTGTGTGTGTATGTGTACGTGGTGGGTTGACTGACCTTGGGAGACTGTCCCTGTGCAGGGTTTAAGGAGGGGGGGGTGTGCTCAGTAAGCGAGAGGCCATGTAGCAGGTATTCAGTCTCCTAGACACACATGGTGAGTGCCACAGCTGCAGTCAGCTGAAACCGACGTGGCCTCTTTGTGAAGGCGAGGCGCTGCCCTCTGACACTAACAACACTCCAGTGTACAGCTACAGGTACTTCTATGGACAGGACATTAGCTAAAAGGCGCAAAGATGAAGAGTCCAGGAAACTTGAAAATAAATCAACAAAAGCCAGGATCAAGAAAATAATGAGAAAGTTTCTAAAGAATAGAGGCTTGATGCACAGAATATAATAAAAACCCATGGAAAATGAATTTAGTGCCCTCTCATTTGTTTCCACGTGAACCACACTGAAAGAACCTCCTTCAGCTGTAGCTTTGAACATTATAATGTGATACACCATGAAATGTTGGAACCTTTCAAAATGAAAATTGATTAATTTTATAATTTAATTATTATAATCTTAAAGATTTTCAGGCTATGAATTGGAGCATTTTGACAAGTTATCCCATCATCTGTCATGTATGTCCACCCTAACTCCTCCAAATTACATTAGTATACTACTAAATGGTTTTGGTGGAAACAATAGCTGCCTGGATTATATTTACTGACTGTTTTTTTTCCAGGGAGTGAAGTGCTATGTTGTTGTACTGCACATAAAGCTGAAACCTGTGGTTGTGGTGGATAAACACATCCTGTCTCGAGATTTTAATTGTTGCCTTTTTACTGACCTGGATATAAGACAGTATTTTTTTTTTCTGGAAATTATATTTGAAAAGTGGGGGTTAAATTGTATGTGAAGGCTCGCTTTTAAATATTATTTTTGAATGAAGAAAATACTGGCTAATAGGGAGTGTAGATTACAGGTTATTTGTGGCTCTAATGTTGCTAGAGTAACAAGTTTCTTCAAGTCCATTTATAGCCATTTTTTTGCCCATGGCAAAAGTTTGTAGTTAACCTAGTTTAACGGGACTTTCAGACAACTAGTGTAATGCATTTTGCTGGCACTGAGGAAATAAATTCCTGATGAATACAAATGAGACAGATGAGTCTCCCAACATCGTTATTGCAGAAATGGGCTTGGGACAGACTTACAGAGAATGACTGGAGAGTGTGTGAGAGTATTTCATGTTTCACTATCAGAGAAGAGCCTTTAAGGATGTTGAGAATAGTGCGGAACAGTATACAGGGCTGGGCGGTGTGGCCAAAAATGTTATCAAGATAAAAAAAAATAAAATCATATTATCAAAAGTCATTATTTCTTTCAAGTTTAAAGGCTGATTCTTGGTCTTGGGTGAAAGTTGAACATACCAGATGGTTAATTGTGTTTAAACATTTCTATGTCAGAACTTTTCTAGTTATCAGAAAGTTTTCCTCAACAAAATAAATATCTAAGTGCTAATTGAATTAAATCAAACATTTACTGAACATTTGTTATATTGTTATAGAGGAAAATTATAATAATTATTTATTTATATAATTATTGTTATATATATTGTTATATTATTGTTGTATTGCCCATTCCTCACCATATGCAAAAATATTTCATTGTGATAATTTTGATAGATGTTGTGAGTCCTGATTTTGTGGTAATTGTAATGTTTGCATTTCATTTTCACTGAAACAAATATTAACATTATAATGATATGATGTGCCTTTTGTTGGGGTCTGCACCTAAAAATGCTGCCTTACATCTGAATAATATTATGAGTTGTGGGCCGCGGCATCTCTGTAGCACCACAAAGCTTCATATATAATGGTACGTTGAGACACTTTTTATCTTTAGCAAAAAATGTAGCTCCTGCGATTTAGATACTGCTCTTGTATGAATGTGATTATTAGAAGTCTGGGATGATATTTAATATATTTCACATTATTTTCTTTATGTGTAAGTTTGCAGTTTAAAAGTTACTGTGTGTATCAGTGATAATAATATCAGTCTATATGAATTGGTAACAGCAAATAAAAGTTTTTTGGGGAGAGTAGTTATACTATTTGGGGTTAACATCAAGAATCATTCAGCATCCATAAATTTTCACTGGGACCTACTTAATAAATAAATAAATCTTTGTCAAAGTCTTCTCTGCCATCTGTCACTCCAAAAAGTTTGACTGTTTCAATCAATCAAATGGGGCGTTATAATAATGTGTGTTTTCTCTCAAGAATGCCCGTCAAAGGAGGCATTGTGGTGGAAACCTCCACTGGACCCACAAAGGTGTCACAGTAAGCAGGGGTTGTCAGAGGCTTGTCACTGCTGGGTGGTTTGAAAGCATGAAAAATACCTTCTCTGGGGAGGGAAGTGTGTCTATGTATGTGTGTGTGAGGGCCATAACTCACTTTAGCCTGTTGCATCAACCCTTGTCAATCCTCCAGACAACAGGTCTCCATCCACGCAGTGGAAGGATTTCACCTTCAGGGGTGACGGCTATATTATTCAGCTTGACAAGCTGTGCCAGGGGGGAGATCAAAATCTTTGCCTAATTGAATGCTGACAGTTTAGGTTAACTCATAATCTAAGCTAGATGGAGACTGATTGTTTGATTCAATAGAATTAATATGGTGTGAAGATTCCATCAAAAGTAATTGTTGGCAGACTGAGGGTTCAGAATCAGCGTCACTTATATCTGACAGGAAAGCACCTTTGACACAGCTGACGGCTATGTCTTAAAGGCACTATCCACCTCGTAGGATATTTAGAATGAGCTCGTTTTCAATTTTTCACTGACTTTTTAAAGCTGCGTTAGGCAGCTTCACATTTTTTTGCCTCCTAAAATGCCACTGACTGATGACAATTTCTGTTTTTTGTAACATTTAAAATACATAATCATTTTCATTAATGTTACAATTACTGTAACATTAATGTTACAGTTTGCCAATACTGTTGCTGTCTGACGCATTCTCAAGGGCACAATCAAACACACAGGTTATATTTAAAAGTAATGAAGCACAGTTTCCCTTTTATTTAAAAACCCACATCTGACAGCAACTGATATTTTTGAAGAAATCTGCATCAGCTATTGTTTTGCAGAAGTAAAATTTGTGTAGATATAACTGATGTCTTCAGACCTCTGTTGGCTCTACTTTTAATCCTCTCCCATATATTCAACTTATAATTCCAACTGGAAGGCTGATGTCAACAGGTTTTCCCATTTGGCAATGTTCAATATATAAGAGAACAATATAACAAGGAGACTCGCTCCAGGATCATAGTCCAAGGCCCAACAGTACAGCAAGTGATTAAATTTAACAATTAACTATCACAATGGCAACAGCAAGTAAGTAAATTAAGGTTGAAAACAATGTGAACTATTTAGATTTCTCAGTTTGACACAGGCTAACTATTGTTCTTCAGTTTTTGAGTACACTATTTACCATCTGGACCAAAGTAAGAGGCATCTGTGCCACTCACTTAGTCAGGGTGTGATATGTCTGCTTTATGCAATACCACTTTGTGATTTAAGTTGATGTGTTGTGAAATTTTTGCCTTTTGCAGCTTTAATTTGAATCAATTATTTGTTATCTCAAACTGGGTCTTTAAAGCTGCTCCCTTAACAGCAACTAGAGCATTTTATATGGACCCAAAGAAAAAGCTAGTGCCTTTTCTTTGGGTCCATATAAAATGTTTAAACCTACTCTCAAACAAGCCTCATGCTACACTAACTCTTATAAACCATTAAATTGGCATGTCACAGTATCCTGAAATCCATTTTAATAACAACAAGCTAACTACAAAAAGTGAGACCTAACAGCACAGATATTGAAAATCATTCTGTCAATTTAATGCATTTTAAGCAAGATGATGCCATGTACCCAAGCTTATAACGCATGTTAAAGGGGCCACGAGTTGTTTTCAGTGCCCTCTAGAAGTGAAGCTTCAGATTGCAACCACTACCTTTCCAAGCATGTGCTCGTGAACATGCACAAACTAATATATCTTAATAAATCTTAAGTGAACAGTATGAATAGGGCTGGGTATCGTTCAAAGATTTTCAATATTGATACCGATATCGATACCTCAACTTTGATACCGATACTTTTTTTGATACCAATTTTATTGGTATAAAATGTGTATATTTTCTCAACAAACGGAGAACCATTGTTGTTTGTATAAAGTAACTTAATTGTCACATTATTATCATTAATAGTTTATTTTAATAAATGTTCCTTTGAAAAATGCTGCTGCTTGTCAAAACCAAGACACATTTTCAATGTGACATCGGCCTTTATTATGTTTTTGTTGGTTTTATTCCTCTTTCTTTAGTTTTTATATTGTCATTTCATTGTTTATTAATTCTATATTTTTATTGTTTATATGTGAATTTGTGCTCTGGCAACATTGCAACCTAAACATTCATGGCAACAGGCCTGAGAGAAAGAGAGAGAAATCTCTCATCTCATGGAAACAAGTTTCTGCCTCTATATCAAAGTTTCCTCCTCACTAGAGGAAGAGGTCCGATGCAGCAAAGTCGCAGAAATCAGCCCAAGGATCGCTACATAATGTCACTTCCGCCGGCTGCACATACAGGTCCGTGTGCGGCGGTGGCGTCCCTTAACTGATCCTTCAGAAACACTTGGAAAAATGTAGCGTGTGGAAGCTACCGCACTACTCTGTCACTAAAAGAGCTTTGATTTGATTCAGAAAACAGCGACGCTGCCACCAGGCTACTGAGAAATGTAGTTAAACTAGTAACGGTGCTGCTTGTAGCGACGCTGCTGCCCAACGCCGCTCGTACGGTGGGTGTGTTGAAGCAGGCTCGGTGGCAGCAGGGTGCTGAGATGATGATGCACCAGCTCTGTCTTGTTGCAGCAAAGACGGAGCGACTTTCTGCTCTTAAGTTTATTTCACGTACGCACAGTCAAAGGCTTCACCAGGTTTGTCATGTCGTCTCTTGGCAGCAATATCTTACGTCGCAAATATTGCATCGTGCACTGTTGCATCAAGCTACACTTTTCTCCACGTCTTTTACATCCACGAGCCACGTCTCTGTGCGTAACCGGCGTGAACTGCCGTTGGGCACATCAAGAATGCTGCATGCTTATTGGCTCATTGGCGTTAACAAGAACCTTTAGTTATCGAACTTTGGTACCGAAAGACAAGACATTTTTTGATACTCGGTGGTATTGAGGCAATTCGGTTGGTGCCTAAAAAGTATAGAACTCGATATCCAGCTCTAGTTATGAAGCATACAACGTCAGATCCATGCTAGCTTCCCTGGCCCTGCATCACTATTGGATTTAGAAAGAAATCATTCCAATATTTGATTTGTAACATAATTTCTTGCAGGCTTAGATCAACACTTTGACATTATTGAGGTACATAGGATAGTAATATGGATCACGTTTGTAGTAATGTGGCAAGCCATATAATTATTGTATTCTGCAACAAAGATCGTTAGCAACTGGTCGGCCTTAGCCGGCAAGCGAACGTTAGCTAACATGAGCCAACTAAAACAGAAAAATGTTCAATGTAGAATCAGAATCAGCAGGCTGTAGTATGAATTTTGGGGAAAATCCAGCCCAATTTCTTCATATAAGAAGCAGCATGAAGGCCTGTCATTGCCAAGCATGAAAGTCAGTGAATACTTTAATTTTAAGTGTTAATTTTAAGGTTACAACCCGTTTACAAATAGATGTGGTCAGGCCAGGAATGATGAGGCCAAACACACAATAAATTTTATGGGTTTTTATTCCCCCGACTGAACTCAAATGAGAACAGCATTAATGATGTAAAGTCAAGGGTTTAAGGCAGTTGGTGGTTATACAAAACACAGGAATAGCTTTCTTACTTGTCCTTTGCTTATTGCATCTGATCTCAACTATGTGATTTACCAGTATGCTATAGTACCTCTTAACCATACCACAATATGTAAACAGCTGCCATGAAGTAGTTCACACTCACTCTTGTAGACTTAAGTTTGTTAATATACTTATACTCATGCTGTCGCCACTGGTAAGAGTCGCTTCTGTTTTTCCCCTGTGTCCCATCGGAAACTTCACCCTCTCACGTGATCCGTCCCATGTAGTACTCGCCCATAAAGTGACAGTGCCATTAAATAGAGAGGAATGTTATTACTGCAGTAATTCCACCAGCAATTAATAACGTTATAACCCACATAACACTGTTGAACTCTATAGCCCTGATTCACCTGGCCACATAGACAATAAAAAAGGAGTAATTTCATTTAAAAAACTACATATAGCCCCCTTGAAAGGTAAATTCTAAAAAATTGTATTCTTTCAAAACCTTGAAAAGTGAACAGATAATAGAATTCAGATGATAAGCACAACAAATAAACATGGCATCATTATAATATATATGAAAGAATAATTACATTGTACCAAACGACAGTACAACCTACAACAGAAATCCATCTCCTTGAGCCAAGCATGTGCTATTTTGGTGTGCTGCTTTTTTTCTTGTCAGTTTTGATAAGAGACCAGTGGAATAGATTATGCTTTTCAGGGGTCTCAGGGGGGTGGCTTGGCTCCGGTAGAATTCATTTAGTCAGATAGCCTCTGTGGATTATCCCTGTTTTCAGAGGCCTGCATTTCTGACAGGTCATTATTGTACACCACACTGGGACCTACTGCAGAGAGCACCACGTAGCGAGCCCACCATGCATCCACAGCTCTGCAAAGCAGAGTCTATGTACACACACACACACACACACTATCAAACATGCCAAACAGGGGGTAAGAAACGCCCGCTCGTCTGATATGCCGGTAGTTCAGTGTTAGACCTGATAGATCTCCCACTTGGCTCTCCATGATCATTACTGCTGCTTTACAGACCCAGGGCCAAGGAGAGGACTCACACTCACATGTACAAGCTGCAAGCAATGAGCAGAATGCTTGATGGATTGAGCGAAGCCTGCATTTAACTAACAGAAACCCTGTGTCAATATCAAAGGAGGAAGGACGTGGGGGCTGAGGATGACATTTCTGTCTTTGACACATAATCACACACAGACATACACACACACACGCCTTAATACTATGTTATAGTACAGAGGGACAGAGCACAACAAGACATGTTATTCATTTTAAGACTAACAACTGACATGATTTCCTTTCTGAAATGGCGATAAAAAAACTGGACATTGGGGTAGAAAAGGTATAAATTTTACATACTATGGATGTACTGATGCTTGTCTTTCCAAACTGGTTATGTTTATGACCAAATATAAGTAGCCACAGTAAAACTCTATGAGGTGTGTGTTAAAGTATATTAACAACCATCGTATATGTTGTCAAAGTAATAATGTCTGATCAGTATTAGTCAGTGATCCATTTAGTGCCAAGAAACAAACATTTTGGTGGTAAATGCTATCAAAGGCAGGAACTTAAACACAGGAGCTTAAGGTTTTTATGAAAAGGTGCCTCTGAGAAATGGCTGTGTTTACTTTTCAGCATTGAAAAAAAAAAAAAAAAACGCAAATACACTTGAAGAAGCAGACAAGGGGGGCTTGGAATTCATCCAAACACGACTCCACTTCACTCCACTTCACCTCTCATAAACTAAAATGATTGGGGCTTTGACAAAGACCTGACCTAGCTGCTCTGACAGTTAACTGGCAGACAGACTTTGCTTTATCCCCCCAAACCAAGACAGGCTCAAGAACAACAGCAGACGGTCCATCACATCCCTGAAGTAATGTGCAACTAGTCCTCCCCACTGAGTGTCTTGCATTGCTAGCTATAGCTTCTCATTAATAAAACAGCAAAGAAGCTGGATTTATATGAAAACTCAATGGGAGTGTGTACACGTAAGGCCTTTCACTCTGCCCGAGCAGTATTAACAAACGATCTGACTCCCATTAAGGAGCATTAGAAGAGAAATTCCAGGGCTGCACACAGCTAATGTTCACAGCTAATTAGTCAGTGTTGGCCGACTGTCTATCAAAACTGTGACAATAGAGCAGAATTACAAAGAGCTGCCATGGGAATGAATGAATATCTACATAGGATTAATGTAAACAAGTGAGAAATTGTTGATGATGAAGTTCCTGGCTGCCAAGGGACCATTCCCTGACAGAGTAGTGCAGAGAATTAAGCAGTGAAAAAACACATTGTGCTATTGCAAATTGTGCGACTGAGTACACATTCAGAAATTGACGCGCCTGTTGAATGCTGAAATTATTCCAGATGGATAACCAGAGAGGCTCACTCTGCAAGGTCACTGTTTCTGAACCTTCCTGGTAATTATTCTTGATACAAGGATTAATATCTAATTCAGGGCATAGGCCTGCACGACTCTTTTGTTATTAACTTTGCTACAGTGGGGGCACTTTTCAGGATTATTTCAATTCTGTGATTACTTTTGGCCTAGCAGCTGATTGCACACTGTGCTGGTAGGTTTACTCACCACATTGATTTCCTTGCCAATATTGAGGGTAGAGCTCCCAAGACATACGACCCTGCTCTCTGTGCTATACTCTCTGTAAATCTTATTAGAGATGGAAGCTGATGGAAGCTCGCTCCCTGCACGATACTGAGAAGAGCTCAAGGTTAAAAGAAGAGACAAGTTCGACTGAGGCTGAAAAGATTTGGTCTTCAACTTACTTCTGCCATAAGAGTGAGTAATGCTTAGTACACACTGACAGAAAACAAGTATAACGTTTTTTTTTAGGTGATTTAACAGAGAATTTCAAATGTCTGACTACATCAATAGAGGAGATTGTGACAACGATCTATAAATTCTTAATTGGAATTTGGTGCTGTTCACCACACATCAATGTCCATTATTCACGTACATTTCTTAAAGTCTACAATAATCTCATTATCAGAAGATATCACTATAAACACATATTTTCATAAAGAATTCCAAATTAATAAAAATTACATTAAAAAAAAAACAGTTGCCTAAAGATGCAAAAAGCCACAGGTTACATACTGCATCTGCTGATTTAAGTGGTTTGGATTCCTCAGACTGTTTGTTACCTTGAGTAGTTCCTTTGTTCACATTTTTCAAGTTTCCTTTATGTATTTCACATTGTGTCGTATGTTTACCATAATATTCATAACTGTATTTATATCCATCTATATAGGGGCACAGGAGACTATCAAGATGCACTTGGTGGAAGGTGGGTAATCTTGATCATCTTTGTAATGTGAAACAAACATGCTAACAGAGAAGGGCCTCAAAAGTTCCATGGACGGCTGCGTAGCTTTGATGCATCAATGCTAACCATTACCACCTAGCATAAAACTAAGTACTTACTACTTCTCGTTTATGTGCACTTGAGTTTTGCTATCTATAAGGCTATAAGCTACATAAAGTAGTGATCAGACAGACAGATTTTTGCTGTAAGAGTCGCATTTTTCCAATTGTTTTATATGGGCATTAAGCATTTTGCCTGCTGGTCAATCGTCTGGTGTTTTAAATGCTTGGAGTGCCCTGCATTTTTGCAGCACTTTGAGCACCCTAGTTGAAAAACCTTCAACTCAGAGCAGAAAACTGACCGACGTCAATCTTTTTTCCAATCGTCCAATCAGATGACAAACTAGTGGTAGCTGTTGCTGGAAACCCAGAGCTATATGATTTTACCAACCATTGTTACCATGATTTGAAGAGAAAATAGCAGGCCTGGAGGCAAATTAACTGTTAGTGAAGCACTTGAGATTTTGGAAAGTATTTTTATTTTTATTCATTTAAACTGTGCTAATAGTTATTATAGTTGATAGCTCACTTTCATTAACATTTAGCTTGTTACAAAGCAGATCCCACATCAGCCAAATTAACATAGACTCTGAGCTACGTCTCCTTAACACAAGAAGGCAACTGTCTTCAAGAAAATACCTTCTGTATGCTTCTTTCTTTGGTGGAAAGCAGAACATAAAGCTAAAGGGAGAGTGAATATTACTTGCATTTGTCTGGTGGCCAGAAACAAATCTACTAAATGCAGCCGTTGTGCAGCCAGTCCTGAGGTGTGTTTCCAGCTGAGCTGCTGCTTCTAACATTTGCTCAGTTTAGGTGCTCAGTTTGTTTTTGGTTTAAGAATCCTTAGGTACTGACAGTTCAGGAGGTTTCTACCGGGAGCCGAATTACCACCGAGGTCCTCTCCTCTCCAAAACAAACTGACCTGTTTGTTAAAACTTTAAAAACAATGAATAAAGCAGTTTCATCCTAATAACTCGTGTCTTTTCATCGGACACTGGGTGCCCGCGAACCGGCCTCTTGACAGGGTAAGAGTTGTAGACAGGAAATGTTTTTATGTCAGTCAGCACCTGTGTGAAACCGGTAGAATGCAAGAGAACTTTTACATTTTATTTATGACGTGCTACATTGCGTGGGTCCTGTATCTGCAATAGAAAACAGAGGATGGGCCACCAAAACAGTCGAGTAGAGGCGAGGCAAGGTGAATTGAGTTTTTACCAGCAATGCAAAAGCGCCAAAAGTCAGATTGCTTTGATGTTTTGTGCCACCTAGTGGCCAAAAGGTGGTTTATGCAGCTGTTATAGTAATTTCCACGTACTGTAGAGTATGCAACAACACTTCTGTGTTTGTGCTCCTTAAACAAGTATAGGCCCTGGCTTGTACTGTAACTACAATCCCCAAAACAATCCAAGGACAGGATGCAAGATGTAATACACACACACATGCGCACACACCCCAACTGCTGAGTCAGGTCCCTGTTGGGTGTTAGCTAATGATACCAGCTCATGGTAGATGGATAGCCAGGCGGGGGTCTCACTTCAGAGGCGAAGGCCAGCTTGGCCATATTACAAGCACAACAGTGTCGCCATAGCGCTGTTTGGCATGCTGCTCGGCCTCTGCGCGTTAGTCACATAGAGTCACCCGGGGAATACTTTCTACCTCTACTGATCACCGGCCTGCACCTCCTGGCCCTGAGAAATCAACAGCCAGGATTTATAGATTTACCTTAGATTGGCTGTCCCGCATTTGTACCCCCATAAATACTTTTACAGCTTTGCTAATGCCACTGTTGGGAATAAACAAGGTTACGCGGACAAGATGAGGCTGAGATTTAGCTGGCAACTCGGATAGCACAGGGCAGAGCAATGAGAGAGGAGGTGTAATGTCAGAAAAGGGAGGAAGCAACTCGCACTGGGGATGAGCACTTTATAGCAAAGCAGGGTGTACTTTTACATACCGACACAGGCTTTACAAGCTTATGCAATAACTGACAAATATCTTTCACTCTCACTATTTCCACTGCGTAACTTTGTTGTTGTCTCCTCTTCTGAAAAAGCTGAACCATTAAGAGCCCAAGTGGAGCAACAGTATTCTTTTTGTCACTCTGTATGTATCAAATCAATTCCTTCCATAAGGCTCCTAACATAAACAAGCTAGATATGCAATTAAGATGAAAAAATAAACCTCCTGACTCCAATAAAACTGATGACCTTGGTAGTAATTCTTATCAAAGACATTATAGATTAATTATTCAAGCACATTACTTCACTTCAGTTTTAAATGCTACTCATTCAGACAACTTCATGAAACTTGCAAGGTTGAAGAGCATAAAATATGCATGGTCAAGCCATCACTCTCTTCATAATGAATAAGGATACCTTAGAATTGACACATTTGCTCTCGGAAAGACTTGGGCGACCATACATACACTCTGGAGTTGACTAAGCACTGTGTGTCTTTCCACTATTTGCTCCCTCAAAGTCAGCAAAAGCTCACAGTTAAGTTGGTCCAGGCTGGAAGAAAATTCAGTGGGGGACATCAGTTGTTTCTACTGGTTTCAAACTGAGGTCAACTAAATGGACACAGTCATTGTTTCAGAGAGAGCTCATCTATATATGCCATGAACTAAGTTCTTCTGACAGACAGCCTGTTCTGTCTGCCTAGATTTATTTTAGTCTCTTTAAGACAAAAACAGGATGCATCGCATACATAACCACGTAAAGAAAACATTACACGCTGCCAAAGCTGTTGCAAAGCACTGTGGTACATTTATGTTCTAATATTACAATTGTGGTATACAAAAATATTTGTTGGCAAATGTTTAGGTCCATTATTGATTCTGTGTCAGTCACCTCAAATGAACTGCATTAGTGAGTCTCTCATCAGTGTTGAATGTGCATTTTGGTCAAATTCTGGTGACAGGTGACTGACACACTGATGGCATGCATTGAAGACAATCATTCTTCTCAGTGACCTCAGTGACCGCCATTATCAATGGCCACGGAAATTACTTCTTTCAGGATAAATATTCATCATTTATTAAAGGTGAGCATTCACAAAGGCTTTCTATTTATTGATGTCTGCGTGTGGCTGGAAGGCCCATGGGGTGAAGGGGATTTAAAGCATGTCAAGAAAATGCACTTTGATTACTTCTCAGCATACAGAGTGCATAATGTGACATCATCTATTTCCATGCCATCTGACTGTGCTGCCTGTAGTCCAGTCATTAAACACTGACACCTTGGTATGTGGGATTCTAAGTAGCCTGACAGTATGAGTTCAAGTCATGCCATTACAAATAAAAAGCTACAAGTGAGTCTTGAACTAGGAAGGCTGAGAATAACAAAAGCCATTTTAAAGGAAGGGTTTGCTATTATAGGAAATGTGCTTTTTTGTTTCCTGTTAAGAGTTAGATGAGAACAACTAGCTTGGCTCTGTAACAAAGGTAACAAAATCCTCCTACCAGCATCTCTAAAGCTCACTAGTATACCTGTTTCCAGACTAAGCTAAGCCCTGCTGTTGGCAGCTTCATATTTAGCATCCAGACATGAGAGTGACATCAATTGTCTCATCTCACTCTTGGCAAGAAAGTGAACAAGAATATTTCCCCTATGTTTCTTTTTAACATTCTGGTGTATGGGATTTCATATTCACTTTGACTAAGGCTGTGTTTGAAATGGGTAAAAATGCTGTCGATGCAGACCTGATGCTGTCTATTACCCATAAATCTGTACACCTGCGGAAGCTCACAGAAAATTGACAAGATGGCGGACAAACAAGCCAAATTTAAATTTTTTGTAGTTTTTTCGCTTCGATTTTCGAAAAGTTAGAGTAAACTAAACACTTAAAGGAGAACTCCGGGCAATTTTAAGTTAATCTTGATCGTTATACCTTTGTGAGCTCTGTCTATAGAAAAAAACCCCGAACCGGATTGGTGCTTGCAACACGGAGCTGCTACAGCTAATGCCCAGAGCTCCCATTCAGCTAAAACAGCAGATATAGGGGCATAAACATAAAGAGTGTCTTTGTGCCTCTTAACAGACACAAAATGCAAATTAAAATGTCAGCACAACATGAACAGGGCTCTTACATGACAACAAGATGCGTTAAGCAACTTAGCCATTGTTTAAATTCACCTAAATAGTGTTTTAGACAGCTAGCTGTAGTCTTGCGCTGAAGTGCCGTGGGACCTCCGTTCGTTGTTGCCGAATTAGGACTTTTAGGACTGAATATATATAAAAATTTGGTTTTAGTCATGCATTTGTGTTTAAAAAAATTCATATAAATGCCACATCTTGTTTTAGAAGGTCACTTGTTCAGTGTCACTGTCCAAACGGGCAACATTTGAAGGGGAAGATAAATATGACTACAAGGAGCAGTGAACATCTACATCGAAACAGCCTGGAATACTTTACCTCAAACTGTTTCCAAACTACTCACTGCAGACTGGTAGTGTTCATTTATTTACTGTACACACACCAGTGGGGGTACGCAGAGAGAGCAGCAATGGCTGTGGGGCGAAGGGACAGATGGCATATTGAGGGTTATTACAATCTGTGCTTAAAAAAGAAAGATGCAAAGAAAAGTTGACATATGCACCGTCAAACAAGGAGACAAGAAAGAAAGCTTAAAGCTACAGGAAACTTAAAATCTTGAATATGTAACTAAATGCTGTAGGTGTTAGTTTTGTCTGTGCCTTGCCATCGGCTCCAAGAAAGGCCTTCAACTACTGCTCATCATGTGCGTCCCTGCTGTTTTTACCTTCTGTTAGTTGTGCTGTTTATATTGTGGCAGATTTTAGCATTTGATAGGTAAGAATTAAACTGAGTAAAGCCTCCACCCTCCCCTTTTCTCTAAGACACGTATGCAAATCAAGCCATGGCCCACAAGCGCTCCAGCCTATCACTCGCTGCAACTGAACTCTACTCACTGCATTAATCACGAAATTAATTCACTCAGGACAGGTAGCCCCTGGGTAATGTAGGTCCAGTGTCAGTTTTAATGTCATCCAACACACAAGTTCCCAGTAAGGACATTCTGACATTCAGAAAGAATGTGTGTTATTTTTCTACCAAACGCTTACAAAGACGTTCCCATTAAAGTGTCGACACAGATTATATAGACCTGGTGTTTTATTTTTCCCATCTTCAGTTCAGGTTCACAAATAAGGAGTGTTTGTTTTTTGGCTTTACAAAGACTGGATGAATGTTTTTTTTTTGTTTTCTTGCTATTTTGAGGGAATGTCTCCTTTAAATATCAACTGTACGCACTGTGCTAGGTGACAATTCACAATTCAATCCCACTCGTGGCTACACCTTGCAGGTTTTGCTCATCATTTATAATGATATTTTGAGGTTGAAATGTCAATAAAATAGCAATATATACAGCCATGCAGTACAGTATATGAGTATACCTCACTTAGAATTAATCACCTGCTTTGTAATACTGTAGGTTAGTATTAGCGCTTGAGATGGAGTGATAAAATAAGCAGATAAGATAAAAGTATGCAAGCTTTCTACAATATAAAACTTGTGATGATTTTTTAATTTCCTTTTTCAAATTCAAATTGATTTATATCTGACAAATGAAGCCCACTAAGCTGCATGCTAAAACAGGGATTAAAAAATATTACATCCATTTGCTTGTGTTGTTGGCATAAACATCAAGTAACAGAAATCAATCATTTGCTTAAAATCCTCTGGCTGTGCCAAATGTATGAGCCACATAGGTAACAAATTTATACATTAAGCGTAAACAATATAAATATTTCTGAGTTGAATTACACCTCACTAAGTATTTAAAAACACCAGGCTCACTCACTAACATCTATTATAAACACACACTAGCAGATATGTAAATGAAATTGACCTTTTTTTATCTTCATAAATCCTCATAAACACAGAAGAACAATCAATGTCACACTAATTTCATTTAAGCTAACATAATTCTACCATCTTGGCAAGCAACTAATTCATCCCCTTTGTGGGAAACAAAATTAGTAAGTCTACATTTTATAAATGTTCCTGCTGAAAAGCACCATTGATTCAAATACATTCTTTTGTTTCTTTAGCTTCTGCCCGTTGTTAATGGCGCACCTAAGAGAATTTTAAGCTCAGTGGATGTTTCTTGCAGTTGAAGTTTTTTATGTTTGCACCTTTAACTGTACATTTTTGTACTGATGATTCCTGTATGTGTCTGTTAAGGAGGTGCTAGTTCTACCAGTAGGATCCTCGTTGCTGTTCAGATTCTTTGAAAGCTCCCTCCATAAGCAGAACCGTTATCACTACATCTAACTTGCTTTAAATGGTCCTGATGTGAGTTGTCTCTGATTGAACCTGATGTCACAAAGCCAATGCTTTGCCAATAGAGTTAAACCCAAAGCAGCAAAGAAAACAGCCTTATAGTAAGTGTGTCTACAGTGGCATGGGGAATACACTGACTGACTGAGAGATTTATACTAGCTTTTGTAAGCGCATTAAAATTCAGTTTCCGTAAAAACAGGAGCTTGCATTGCACCAGGCCCAGCAAAACCTTGACAGTACTGCACAGAAGCCCACAGGTAAAATCGGTGTCATCATTGGAGGTGTCTTGAGATATCTTATGGCCTGAGGCATGTTGATGTTGCCTATGAATGCTGCTGGTATTTTCTTGAACAGATTATGAGTAAACACTCACTTTGTACAAATGCAGTGTACAGAGTGTCCAGAAAAGATAGGCCACACGTGCTTACGGGCATCCAGCCTACAGCCTATAACACTTAATGTTTAAAACTGTGTACATGTGGCCAGCAATCCACAGGCTCCATCCAGCAAACAGACTGCACGCCTGGTACAACCCAAAATAAGAAACATATCATCATGATATTACCTCTGGGTAGCTGCAGTATTAAACAAAGACGGAGCCTGTGCAAAGGAATGGCAGAACATACATCTTTATCTGCGTCCACTTACAAAAGGTTATCTTTCATATTGCTCAAATGTTACCTGATAAATGTCCTGGTAACTCTCAATATTTCCACTGCGGGTGGAACATTTGTCATCGTTGGGATGGCGGGCAGAGTAGGGCACAGATGGGAACTCCTCCCTCACGCTGGCGTTGACGTACGAGCTGCAGGTCGAACCAGATGAGCACATGTGATTGATAACCCCGTGTGCCTGGATTTTAACCAGGGGGAGGCTGAACTCATGAGCTGGGACTTAATGAACTACAACAGACTTGACAGAAAAGTAACGAAAAAGTAAAGTCAGGAGGCATGCAATGGATTTGCCATGTCGCGTACACCACGACCTGAGATTTTTCCCAAACCTAAATCTAAATCTGGAAACCATTAGAGTAAATCCATGAAGTTGCTTCAAAAAAAGTTAACATTATTTATTTTGCTGTAAAAAAAAAAACAAGGCTACATGACAAGATATCCTGGTTTGCCACAGTGTACTGTGCGCCTTCTGGCGTGTCAGTTAATTAAAATAGCTTGTGAATTACTTCTGGGCTCATTTGACAGGGATGCAAAATGGAGCAGTTCCATTTTTAACCTTTAAACCCAGAATTTAGTTTGGTTTAGAAGCTGTGGGATCCCTGAGCTTAAATATAGCTAAAATTTGAATGGAAGCTGGTCGGTCTTAAATACGCAGTTCAGGGAAGCTAAAAAAAAAATGCTGAGGAGATGGTAGAAAAAATAAACAAAACGGCATCACACATTTGTGAAATATCGACGTTCAAAATTTATTTGACATCCAACATTTTTGTGGAGTTTTGTTGTCTCTAAATCGATGATTTAAATGCAATATTCCACTGTAATTGTTCAAATTTGTTGTTTTATAATATAGAACATCTCAAAAAACATGACTGGATTAAAAAACAATGTTTACCCAGAAACTTGAACAATTTGAGACACTAAGGCCAATGTTACCTACCACTTGAGTATTTAGAGAACAATTTAGTAAGCACTGGTCAGCGCTGAACGTTTATTTAACATTTATATCATGTATTCTTTCTCCCACATCACTCCTATTTAAAAAAAAAAACACAAATACCAGCTTATAGTTTGTCTGAGGCTGACATTTCAGTTACTTTGTGTGGGTAAACTGGCAACTGAGAAGAACAGGACCTCATGTTTAAAATGTGGCAAGATCCTATTTTGCCTTTCTAAAGACATGATGCATTATAAAAATGTGCGGTTGCTTTTACATGTCGTCAAACCAGCAAAGCAATGTCAAACTGAACCAAACAAGACCACATCGAGCAAACCGTTCACCACAGAAACTCTTTAGATGTCTTAAAGATTAGGCATAAACATGCACCCAAGCTCACTCCCAATATTGCTTACACTAAAAAAAGGACAAAAAAACCCAATTTGATTTCTAAATCTTTAGTTATGATGGTGTCGAGGGGAGAAGTTCACCCTCCACGCTTTACTCTCTATAATTACACAGATGGGGCCAGCCAGGGTTTGTAAAGGTAAGCTAACCCAGCCCCAGCAATTTCCCACAGACTGCAGTCTGTTTGGTTTGTTTGCTGTTTCTTCAGGACTGTGGTTTTGTGTTGACAGCCTACCATCTGCTGCAGAGCCAATCTAGATCTCATATACCTTCCCCAGTCTGTATTTACTTGGCTGTCAGGACTTTAAGTTTGGGACTAAAGATAATCAGTTCTGATAGTTTGACTGGAGTGTATCCACAACTGGTGACATATGTTTGCGGCTGTGATTGGAAGACAACATGACAAAAAAAAAAAAGGATTTTAATAAAATGATTTTTATTTGGTAATAAAAGAAGAAGATGCCATCTGACGACCATCACCTGAAATTCAGTCAAACAAGGTAGAGAACATTGTAAAGAGAAGAACATTTCAGAGAACACAAGATGTAATAAATTTTAGAAACAAAACATGGTACAGCTTTCAAATTTAGACTACAATACAGGTTGTGTTGTTTAAAGTTCCAAATGCGTCAGAAAAACTACAATTAAACTGCCCCCATTTTCTTTTCTTTTTTTCCCCAAAGGATATGCCAGAATAAGGATACAAATGGTTCTGCTGGGCCACAATATCAAGCCGTGGCATCTTGAATAAATAAAGTGTAAACACAAATGTAAAAAGAAAACAACATTACAAGGATAATAAGGCTTGTTCTATACAGCACAGATATACTGTGACAGAATGAAAAACCAGCATTGATTTTAATTGTCTCCTTCAGCAGATCACCAAATGCTTTAGTGTCTCACTCACCTGTTGAGTTCATCGCTGTCTTGGTCCTCTCTTGGTGTCTGTGCTGGTATCTTGTTTTGGTCTTGCAGATCTGGCAAATTGCTGTGAATTTATAGTTAAGGTCCTCAGACAGCAAACATTTTCATTAAAAGTAAAGTCTCACTTGAGAACTCATTTACAGGAAAGGACGTTTAGGGTCTTTTAAGTGAGGGAAACTTAACCCTACACCGTCATCAAATCCTTTCCTTTATCTCGTCCCTTTACCAAATTTATACTATTTTTGTATACCTATCTTTCTATAAATGTAATACACCGACAGTACTGCGGTAAATACACACTAAAAAATGCCAATTTCAGCTTTAGGCACAGGTTCACAGACAGATAATCACACGCTGAGCATTTTTAATCATACTCATACAGTATATTGTCATGTTCTATGCAGCAGCTTTAGACCACAGGGGCCCTTCCTGCTCATGACACTTGCCACTTGATTTGAATTTAATTTGAGAAAAGGTCACAGCTGTTTGCTCATAAATGCCAGAAGACTACTGGCCAAAAATGGACCTTATAAGAGCTCGGGTCTCTTGCTTTCCTGAGGCTGGCTCACTTAGTGACTGCTCCTGTCATTCACACAGATTGATGAATTGTTACGTGACGTGGCAGGTTAAATAAACAGGGAGGAGCCAGATGTGTGAAAGGCTGTCACTATAGTCCTGTCCATTAATTAACTAGCACTTCGTGCAGGTTTTTCTTTCAGCTCACTAATTTTAGTAGCAGGCTGTTTGAGAATTCTCTGGCAAGTGCCATACTGCAGTCTCAGGCTAGCACTGAAAAAATCATTATAGAAAATCTAAACTGGGACTGCCAGTCCTCTGCCTATGACTGCTTAAAAAGTTATCTGTACCAAAGTGAACCATACACAGCTTTTTGATGCTCCAAATAGAATAAAACCCAAAAACAATCCAACTCTACCCTATAATACATGTTAGGTTTAAGCACACTTGCAATTTAGATGTTCTCCTGACTTAGTTATCTAATTTATTAATCTAATATATTTAATCTAGTCTATTAAATCAGTAAGTATTAACAAATAAAAATTAACAAATTGCCCTTTTGTATTTAGGACTGGCACAATGAAGAAAAGCCTTCATGCTGGTACCTGTACTAGTTTCACACTAAAGCTGCTCTTTTTTTCCTCTTTTTTTACTGTGCAACAACAGCAAAAACATATAAATAAAAACACAAATTGCCAAGCTAGCTGCTGCACATCATCACCATGCACTTAAAGTAGATGAAATCCACACTCAGTTTTGATAATATTTATAGCTGGCTGTAATAGCCATGTTATATATTTGCATTCAGTAATTACCTCTCTATAGTAGCTTGTATTGAGAGTGGCGGAGTCCGCCATTCCCGTGCTACATCCAGATCACCTACCTAAGCGAGAGATTCAAAGGAAACAATGCGTGCATGTGATCCAATGCAATTTTTTTTCTAATAGAGACATCATCATTACAACGTCCATGTAAAGCTAATATCTTTTCAAGACAGAGAAGTTTATGAGTCTAAAAATCTATAAACCTCCAGTTATCCAGTTATTAAAACTAATTAAATGTCTAATCTTAAATGGCTGAATAGTGACAAAATGACAACTATTTGTTTTTGATTCAACACAGGAACTGTTGGTGGTGGAACTTCCGTCTAGGATCTGTGCCAACGGTCTCCTAACGTGGATTACATCTTCAAGTAAATTGCATTGCAGTCTTCACTGTTCCCTCTTGGATGTCAAAAACCTAAACACTGTCTCCAAGCTAATTGGTTATGGGATGCACAATAAAACACCATCAAAATCAATTGCCTTGTTCTATTAGACAAGTTCAAAAGTTGATGTGCAATTATCAGTGTTGAGCTGAGGAAGAGCAGGTGGTGGTTCAGGGCTGCCAGAAATTAGTCCTCATCCTTCTGAAGGCACAGAGGACCAGCGCCAACAACACATCTGTGATGGGAGGTGTACCATGGATAATCATCACACTCTACCTCTTAACCCTTTTTGCATGTTTGGGGACATTTGATCCTGGGCATCAGTATTTAAAATGTTTAAATGTTTCTTTTCTTATTTGGCCATTTGTCATCGTTTTGAATGCACTATTAAATCTCAGACTCACCGAGTATATCGCCGATCTATTTGTATTTTAGAGCAACTGTGTGCTAGACAACTTTTTCAATGAAATTGGTCTCCGCTAACAGCTTAAGTCTGCATTCCTCTAATTCAATTAGCTTTTCCTGAGTACCAGGTGATTAAAAAATATAGTAACCAGTAAATAGCACTGAGCTATATCGCTTAGATATGACATCTATGTGCCAATTCTACACAACACATAACCCAGCCCTATCAAATTAACATAAAACCTTGATTTCCACTCCTTATAAAATTTGTGTCCTTGTGTCATCTTGCTAGAGGGGATAAAAGGATACAACAACGAGGGGTTTGTCATAGAGAACGTAGCCGTTGGTTTCCCGCAGGGCTTTCTCTGCACTCTGCTCACTAGGGAGTCCTACGAAGGCCTGCCCTTTCATCCGCCCCTCCTTCATTAACACAATGTCAAACCTGAGGGGAAAAAGACAAAGCAGGGACACACGGTTATCACTTGGGGCCTGTGGCCTAGTCGAGTCACCATTACACTGAGGCTAAAAGGTTAGCTATTCAGCGAGGGAATGTTATCTGCTTCGTAACCATATAAAACAGTGGTTGTCAATCAGGTGTCACTGAGACCCAAGAATGTGCAGGTGTTTATTCCAACCAATTGAATTTACTGATTTGCTATTCACAGCCAAAGAGAAGCGAATAGGGGCGTTCAGTACATGGCGTGCAGATTAGTACAACCTATGGTCCAGGTAACAGCAGTTAACATTACATTGTGGAAATCACAGAACCCAAATTCATGAATACAGTCCAACCAAAAGGCTTAAGCATTGTGTTGAGTGCTGTCAGTTTGACTACATAAAGCTTTCTAACTTTTATATAATGCTGTTTGGAGTGAAAACCATAGGGAAATTGTGACTTCGTCTAACAAAAATCAACATAAATACAGGTTAATGGTAACAGCTGTGCTCCATCAACATTTAAAATGAGTGATCACAGAGAGATTGTCACAGCGTTCAGCCTCCTCCAGCTCTCGGCTACAGCCGAATTCAGTATCAAGTTGTTCTTATTTACATACATATGTTTCTGTTTCTGTTGTCATGCAATGAAATAGTAATTTAGTAGTTTTATAAATACTGAACGTTAACCAGCAGTAATTCTCAAAATGCAGCGCTGACAAAAACTATATTTTATGATCGTGACATCACAAGAAGAGTTAGAAGATGGGGCCAAGTATTTCTTAACTTTACTGCCACACAGCCCCTGGCCCTCAGACTACAACACCAAGCCGGCGTTTTAAGATCTATACATTCTGGAGAGCGTTTGTGGAAAAACTCCAGCTTGGTCGGGCGGGCTGGGACAAAAAGTAAAAGTTGCATTTTTAAATCTAACTAGCATAATGTCACCGCATGAGTACCTACCCTTTCAACGCAAGACTGATTAGATCATGAATTTAGCATAACATTCACCTCTTTAAACAAATGCTCACTAAGGTCTGCAGATTGTTTGTTTGAAATGAAAACCTGCAGACGTTTTGGTCATGGTACAACACAAAGAAATTCACGTACATAAACTGTAGTAACCATCAAACAGGGGGAAAAAGCCACAATTTGCATCTTCCTGTTTATCACCTACATCTGTGTTCAGAGTCTGGCCCTCTACTCAACATAAGCTCAGTTTGATGACTCAGGTGGAATATTTATTTGAAGTACTGCTGACGCACAAACATAAAATGTCCCTCATGATCTCTACGTCAGGTTAGATACTTATTAATAACCCAACGCGCAGTCAGCATGAATTACTAAAAACTCTCAAGGGAAAGTGACATATTGCTGGAGTCAAATATAGTGCATGAAGATAGGATGGGGTGAAGGGACACGCAAGCCATGTCAATACGAAATCAAGTCAAGATCATCTGGACTGCAGTTTACATACATGTTTCTCTCGGCTTCTGATGAAGGGTTGATGTATCTCCCGTAGATGTACTTCAGGTCCTGGAAGACAAATGAATATCAGAAAGAAAGGTTAACATATGAATATGAATGCATTGTTGATTCTATTGTTTGACACAGACTTCTGACATGCAATGGTCTTGAATAAATGAAAACTCCAGCATAAGCATCCCATCCAGTGAACCAAACCAACACGCATAAGTGGGTCAAGTGCTATAAATGCACCTACTTTCTCTTCCACTTGCTTTGCAATATTCTTCACGTACAGTCTGCAGGTTGGCTCGCCCGGTTCATAACTTTTAAACACAGACATCCTTTTTATCTCTGTTTTAAAAAGAGAGGGAGAGAGAGAGAAAAAGATTGATTCAGGGTGCATTTCAAAAAGAGTTGCAAAAGGATCACAGAGCTGCCTATGTCTGCATAAAGGTAAAATTCAAAGACACTCCAACTAGGATAAGATATGCGCTGAGACATTCAAGCAATGAACTCCTACCAGCCAGGTCATTTTAGAGATGACAATTAAATCTCAGCTGATGAAGTCCATATTTTATTATCACAATAAATGTGAAATTATAAGTCATATAAGTTTAAAAGCTGAAGGTTGAAGAAACCAGATGGTTCATTATGGTTTTAAACAATCGGACGTAGGACATTATAAAGCCCATTGTGATAAAATCTTTTTTCAACTAATATGCATGAGTAAAATGAAGTAACATACTTTCTCAATGCCTTTTCCTCAACAAACTACATATCTTTATATAAAAATGAAGTGCTAATTTGTTCGTGGGTTGTCAAGCTTGAATTTTGAAACGGCACTGATGAGAGGAGAGACTGATCCAGTAAAAGTGCGGGCAGTGAAACCAAAACAACGAGCAGAAAGATGCTAAAATGTTCTGGAAAGCTGAGGGAAGCTGAAGATTCAGTATTTGTCTTCGTTTGTCACTGCGAGCGAAGCCTTCCATACTGCGCACTGTCATTTGATCCATTGTTAAAATAAACATATAGATTAAACTGAAAGCGCTTCACAGTTTTATGCAATTCAGGCTGACACTGTATTCAAGTGTCATTCCACTGGTAACCATTTCTTTTAGGAAACAAAGGAGAAAAATCTGACGGAATGACTGACAAGCTCAATTAAATATTGACTGACAATATAGTAATGTAAGTAATGTTAGTTTGACCCCACTTTCTCCTGAGGTTGATATTATTTGGCCTGGAAATCAAGGCATAAAAGATTTAGATGACACTATATCAAGAGAAGTGCTCCAGTTAGGACGGCGCTACTCCTCTTTTTGCTGTGATCCTGTCTGAATATGGCTTGAAGTAACAATCCACTATTGTTTTCTTTGATGTTTTGAACACTGGGTGCTGTCCTGACATAATAAGATACCAGAATTAAGCATTGCAAAAGGAAAACATGTATTCTACATCTGTCCTCAGTCATTATCATCTTAATCTTATAAAAGGTAATGCTGATGTTAAACTTTTCAGCACAAGCTCCTCTTCCTCAAAGTGATCTATCGGTTGTTTTTTTTTTTGTCAAGTTTGATTTTCTGCAGTTGGCACTTTTCTTCTTTGTTCAGCCGTGATGGCTCTCACTGACTCAAACTAATTGCCAGATTTTTCTACTATGCATTTCAAACAAACCAGCGTTTCCATTCTGCTTTGCATCAGTTCTCCACATAAGATTTGTGAGTGGGACAAAGAATGTTATAGCTATTCAAACCAGAAAATGAAAATGTTTGCACTTGCTATGGTCACCGTTGACCCCACTTGTTTGGGCCCTGAACCTCCCTTGCTGTGAGTGGACGGTGCAAACCGCTGTGCCCACTGTGCTGCTTCAAAAGGTCACGTTACCATCTCTCGACAGCCGTCCTTTCTCCAGCTCCTTTCTGGTGATGACGTCTGAGGGGAGATCCTGCTCGTCGTCGCTGTGCTCCTGTTGCTGTTGGGATGGCTGGGCGCTGGGGTAAAGCTTCCCAAAACCCTCGGCCGCTGCCACCTCCTGGCTGCCGCCGGCGGCGCGCTCCCTCTCATCCACTTCTGAAGGGACACAGTATGGTGAGGAATTTATATGTAACGCAGTAAAATCAATTTAGCAAGCTGTGAGCAACTACGCTCGTTATGGTGAGTACACCGGCAGCAGCTTAACTGTGTTCTACTGCACCGCTTTACGATACAAAACGGGAAGAGGACGCTCACCCTCCAGCGCAAATACAGATGGAAGTTTTCAAAGTATTTAACAATAGCAGATGGTGAAATAATCACTTCCACACTGTTTATCCTCTTCAGCAAACCAAACAAGCTTGGGATGGGAGGAGCGGAAGCAAATCCTCTTGGTCACAACCAGTGCCCAGAGTAATCTTTAAAAATTTCCAACTGTGGCATCATTATGAGCTGATAGAGTTAATAATGACTTCTTTGTCAGAGTGTAATATGAAAAATGTCATCCTTGAGCAGAAATCATGTTTAAGTGAAAATTGGTTGCAGTGATAACTGAAAGAAGAGCGTCTCAGGAGGAGTGAGGCACATGAGCGCACATTCTGTCTGTGTCAAATAAACAACTACAATCAAATCAAAATCCATTCCTGGTTTGCAAGCATGAGTTTGAAAGGCAGGGGGAAAGGATAACACTGGCAGACTTTTGAGCAGCACATGCATGGGCACGCATGCACACACACACACACACACACACACACACACAAGATGGAATTACTAAGAGCAGCGAGCCTGTACAAATCCGAGGAGGAGGGAAAAAAAAAATCTTGTCATCCACATAAGGTGTATGTGTGTGCGCATTGGAGCAAGAAGTGTTGGGGAGCTTTTCTGATACACTCTCGGCAAAGAACTAGATCACTGCATTCAAAAATTATCCTCCTCCTTATCTGTCCCCCACCTCCTCTTTTCATTTAAATGGCTTGTTTATCGGACCCCAACCCCCCCCCACCTGCCTTCCTCAAAACAAGACTAATCCAAAAAGCCACCTGTCATAGTTTATCTTTCCCCTGCCTTTAGGAAATCTTTTGTGTTTGACTTTGAGATCTATTTTACTTCTCAGGGGCTTTGCCAGGGAGTGAAGTTGTAGCTAGAGAGAAGGGAGATAAGGCAAACAGGGAACAGAACAGCTGACAAGTAACATAGTCTGTGCCCCCAATGACATTTCCTCATACAGATAATGGTAAGACCTTTTTGGTGCGAGTTTCTGCTGTGATATACTACTGTGTAACACTTGGCTCCGACATCCGCCATGGTGCGGGCTTTAACTTATGTCAATAATAGTAGCAAACCACCTCCTGCTTCAATGTGATAATAAACATGATGTATAGTAATAATCAAATCCTTACAGTGCCCTTCCTGCTCAAAAGAGAGCAGGCAGTGCACTTGTAATACAGATTCTTTTTATGTATGTGCAGACTCTAGTATTGGTTTGATTTTTCAAAGCAATTGTAAAAGAAGCCTTTTCGTGTCACGTACAGTTTTGCCTAATTTGCACTGACACTAAGTTTCTTTCCAAGATGCATATACTCAATAAGGAGTACGGTCGACACCTGCTCTATATGAAGTGTGCAATGAGATAACTCCTGCTATGAATTAGCACTTTATAAATAAAACTGAACTGAATTAAGTGTGTGATAAAAAGTGGATATTAATTTAAATTAAAGCTGAAACTATTAGCGGTTTAATAAATTAGTCAACTAACAGAAAATTAATCTGTAGCTATTCTGATAACTGAATAAACATTTAAGTAATTAAGTTAGTAGACATTCCAAACATTTGCTGATCTTTGCTGAGTTTTTGTGTTTTATATCACAGTAAACTAAATATTTTGTGTTACGCAGGGCTGGCTGGACAAACTAAAGCATATGAAGGCGCTACCTTGGACAGATCTGACTTTGTATTGAATCCCACAATGAAAACCTCTCTTCACAAAGACTACGGAGATCCCATGTCTCACTGATGGGGCAAGTGCGGGCCTGATTTGACATTACCTGTGGTTTAGCTCTAGCTAAGCGTTATTACATAACCTGCAGAAAAACCTTTCTGCTTTTTTCGATTTTATATTATTGTAAATGAAACATTTTGGGAGTGTTGGTCAGACAAAGCAACAACTTCAAAGCCATAAACTTGGGCTCTGCAGAATTGTAACAAATCAGAAAAGGATTAATGAATTAGCAAAACAAGAAAAACAACAGACAACTTAGTAAAAAATCATAAGCTGCAGGAAGTGAATATCTAAGGTCAGACTAGGAAAGCAGAGTCCTTACCTCTGCCCTCGTCATCATCGTCATCAGCAGGTAAACCCGGCCCACTTCCTTCCACTATGGCTGCCACCTCTGGAACCGAAATGTGGAACTCAATTTTCTTCTGCCCGGCAGGGTGGGGCTGCTCAAAAACATCGGAGGGCTGCAGCACAGGACCGCTGAGGATGGCAGTGACAATCACCATTCAACAACAGCCTCTAAAAACTCCCCACAATAAAGCCGGCTCCTGAGTGGCTTACGGTTTGGGATATTTTTTTCTGGTCAACCACAGATATTTCCCAGTCCGCAAACATGCAGCCAGGAGACACTGTATATGTGCGACTGTGTGTATTTATAGTTCAGAAACAGAGTTGATGGTCCATCATTAAGGGAGTGTGAGTGTGTGCGCGGAGCTGAAACAATAAGTCCCTGAGCCACACAAGGCAGTCTTTATAAGGAAGACGTATCGTCTGGAGATTTTTGTCCTTTATTTAGCTGCCTATGAATACTGTCTCGAGATGAGCTATACGTAAGGACTGTGACATGCGCGAGTGCCTTTGGTGTACCTCTGAGAGTCTGGTTTGGGAGGATAGAGTAGATCCTTGATCTTGGGCTTCTTTCTCTTTGAAGCTGTTTTTGGTCTCAGGGGTCTCTTGCATGCTTGGCTGACCAGGCCCATCAGACGAACAATCCTGAAATAAAGCAAGCATAGGGAATAAGCAGGAAAAAAAAGTGTCTACCTTAGACAAAAGAAAAAAAATGACCACCCACTGGAATTTAAAGACATTTCCCTTCAAGCCACTTGCATTTCTAGAAATGTTATTGCTTCTGAATGAAACATTAACACGCAGGCTGGACTGGCTGTGGCAATATGATGCAAAGTTAATGAAAGTCAGTTTCTTTTGGCTCAAAAAAAAAAGGTCTATGCAGATGAGTCTTCTCCAACGCTAGTGGTTATCTGCCCCTCACCTCTCCTTGTCCTCGTCGTCCCCACTCTCATACTCTGATTCTTCTTCGCTGGACAGCTCCATCTCCTCCTCTGGTAGAGGGGGGTAGTTAGGAGGGAAGGGTGGGGGCATGGGGATGGGTGGCGCAGGAGGCAGGAACTCAAACTGCAGGAAAACAAAACAACATGGCTTAGCTCACAAATGCCTCCGGGTTCAACCGACAGATTTCACGAGCGCCATCGTCACTATGCCCATCACAGCCCAAAGTGACCTCCTTACATTTCTTAATTTGTCAGAAAAGCAGTGAAAAAGCTAAAGATATCCATTTCCTCTCATGGAAGACAAAACAGACAAGTAAATCTTCACTTTTAAGAGATGTATCAGCTTTAATACTTGATGTACTGTAAAAGATCGATAGTTGTACTTTAACTGGCGACTTTAATCTCCCTTCAAACAGAGCAACATCTATCTCCTCCAAATTTCAGATTCATACATTATGCAAGAAAACAAATCAGTCCATTGTCTGCCTTCAGTACTCAGGGCAGTCACACATGTGCTTCTGCTCATGTAGTGAGGAATATTTTTACATTTAATCTGCACAGACAGATAGCTACTTTATTTATTCCTGAAGGGAAACTGCATTGTTACAGTAGCAGCGGTTTACACAGAAATAAAATTACAGTTACATAAAAGATTTCAGTAAAGAAAAGGACGGTAGCAACAGTTTCGGAACCCAGAGTGTTACTAAACCAAAGAGCCGAATGTTCAGTGTCCTGGCTAACCTCAGTAGCTGAGTTCCTTTCTTGTACATAACATCTCTTGACATATTTGAATCCTGGCCTCCTCACAACGCTGTTTTTTGTTTAACAACAAAGAACTTATATCAAAACGACGTACAAACTCTTGGGGTCATTAGCCTGTTCGTGATCCAACAATAATGTATACAAGCTTACCATGGGGGGTCTGGCAGTGACTGGGCCAAACGGACATGGTAAATTCATCTTATTCATCAAATGTAGCACCTGCATAATTGGAGATATGAGCATTAGAACAGTGATGGTTGTATCTAAAGATTCACACTGAGAGCTGGGTGGGAGCAGGTAAGATAAATATACTGCTACTCTCAAACAGACAGTCTGTAACTCTGGCTCCATATGTAAAACAGATTGCGAGGCTTTTGCATTTTCATTTAAAATACAAGGATCAAGGTGAGATACCCGAGGTGAGGCTGAGCATGAAGGCAGCTTGTCTGCGACACACTAGCACCACCAAGACACCAACGCTGGAAGTAGCAGCAATGGAAATCCAGGCTGCTTGGCTCCCAGGGAAATGTTAAAACCATAACTCATTCCTCCCACTTATGGTTTATTATTAATACTTGCTCCCCAAATTGAAATTTAAAAGGCAAATGCTGTTTGATCTTTAAGAGGCTGGATGCAGTTCAAAAACCTCTGGGACACTTACTCCAGAATCATATTTCCATTTTACAATTTGAATCTAAAGGATAGAATTGCTGTCACATTTGCATTTTCCGTACAAATTCCAACTTATTCCGCAAAACAGGAAAGTATGAATACAGGGAGCAGTATGAAGAATATACAAAAACGCAAAGACATAAACACAGATGACCAACATCCGTATATCAAAGACGTGCAGGTTTGGATGGAAAGTAAAATGATTTAAAGAAGAAGCATTTACTCACTTGAACATAAAACTTTGGCACACTCATGAGGGCATGCATTATATTTGTCAGAACGCCATTAGAAGGTGGTGGGTATAAATATTTCAAAGTGGGATTCAATGGATATTTCAACCTGCAGGAGAGAGAGTGGAGAGAGGAAATGACAAAATGACTTAAAGGGAACTCTGTAGCTGCTTAAAATACAATACACCCTTCACTTAACATCTCACAAAATATGTCAAAGTAATGGAGACACATAAGCCGGTGAGCTTTAGCGGGGTAGCTTATTCTTTAGATGACGAGCGCCCCGCCAACAAAATGTGAAAATCAGCCATTAAGGGACATTGGGACCAGCATGCCATGTCAGCACCGAGGCTTTTCCTCATGTAATAATAATTTTTATAGACCAAGACTTGGCATCAGAACGAATCTAAATCTAAATCTTCACAGGCCTAATAAACAAAGACTTTTGGTGGGGGTTCAGTGGATGTTATTTAATCTACCACTTGGCTAGATGTCATAGAAATCTGCTTCCTGGGACTGGGAAGAATAATCACAACTATTAGTCAGAGGTCAGTTACTTAAATATATTACAAAAGCCTTATTGTTTATCCGTTTGATAACTGCGTAATAATGCAAACATTTTGCTGTAAGGAATGTTGCTGGATGTGCTAGCTGTGGTTGGATACATCAGCAGTGTTCCTGCAGGACTTCCATGCAGTTTCTGGGCAAAAGTAACTGCAGTTTTAACAAGATGAGGGTTTTAGACTGATTCAACTTCTTTTAGCAGATGGATGGAGTGAAGCCTGCATAAATTATAACTGATACAGTAATGCAATGAGGGAATCGCTCCAGCGATATAAAAATATTAGAAAATGTGAATCTTTGGAGGTCTTTAATGTCAGTGTTACTTTTGAACATCAGCCATGCTTTTGTAGTTTTATCCCAGAGTATGTATCTTAGCAGGACTTCAACTACATTTCATTTGCTCAAATTTCTGTGGAGTCAGAAAACCTTGTTAAAGTATTCAGTTAGGCCTCTATGGTGGCCTGACTATCTAATTGGACGCAAGGTCGCTGACAGCTCCTGACAAATGCTCTCAGATTCTCATCCAGGTTTGCTGTCAGCTACCCTCCAGGCCGCCTCTACAGGCATCATTTAGGTGGGTAATGACTTGCACACTCCAAATAATGGGAGACACGACAGACCTGCTACCAAATCACAGAATGTAATATTAGAATATGTTTTTACCTCACAAGGAAGAGCGAGAACAAATACTAGCTGAGTATAGCGCAATTTAAAACTACATTCTTGCAAGTAGTCGACCAATATGGGTTTTTCAATGGCCGCTGCCAAAATTTAGAAATTTTTTCACCACCTACCCAAAACAAAAGGGAGCGCTTACATGGTTCCACAGCAGCCACAATGATGAGACTGCCTGCAGATGCGTCTGCAGAAATTTCTTGTAAATCAGCCTTGTGAGTGCAGGTATCGGCCAACACACATTACCTCAAAATGCCAGATATCAGCCCGATTAATCGACCTATTTATCTAATACTACTCCACCTGCTGTGTATAACTGATGCATTTAAATGTGACCATTTCAGAAAGTCTTCAATCACTTTGTCAAGTGACCTTACGATAGCCTCATCCGACTCAGCAATTCATAAATCAGCATACAGAACAGCATCAACATTTACTCATTTTACAGCAATGCTATCAAAAGCTGCTTAACGACACACATCCAACACTCACCCAAGGCCAGGCGCAATGCCGGTCTCTATGAGCGGAATGTCTGGCTGTTTGGTCTCCTGTTTCTTCTGCTCTACCCTCACGTGTTTACCACTGTAAAAAAAAAATCATCATGTTACAAAAATGATTCCACTGCAGTTCTCACCTATAACTGGTGTTTGGAGAGTAATTGAGATAAACCAGGTGATGAGAAAATGTTAGAACTGAAATTGAGTCAGTTTCACTCCACTATACCACTATACCTAGATTTCAGTTGAAAGCATGTTTACATTTCTGTTTTTCCAATTGTGAGTCTGGTCAATCTGATTTGTTTTTATTTGTGAATAACTTCATAAATAAATAAATACAATGCCTGTCTTTGGAAAATCATTTCTGGGCTGTGGAGGGCATCATGTGACCATGATCTTTAGACCACACACGACAGACACCAATGCCTACTCTGTACAGATCAGTGTTTCTTAATTCGTATGAATCAAGCAGCTTACCTGTCTGACACTGGTGGGTCCTTTAATACTGTCACATGATCTTGGCCTTTTGCAAACTCAGCAACAAGCGTATGGTCAAGAATCTCTAACTGATGGAGCCTACTAAGAGCCTAAAATAGATATGTCAAGGGGATTAAAAGCCAAACAAGACAGATTAAGATCAAATTAGATTATGTTGATATTACTTTCAGATCTAAATGTGTGCAAGCACAGTCTTCTAACAGGTCATATAAGTACAAACATTAAATAAATAACTCACTTTGGCTGCTGACTTCTCACTTCTAAAGGTTGCAAAGGCTGCATGTTTCTGTGGAGACAGAAAAGCCCGTTCATCATGGACAGCAACTCAAATACATTTCAAGAGGTAAAGGCTCACTAGGTGTCAGTGAGGCACAACTTACCAAACGGCCTGTGGTCGAGAAGACCCTGACTGACTCTGCTCCAAAATAATTTAAAAGGTCCTTCTTCTCATCCTGGCTGAGCTCAGCTGGTAAGTGGCGGATAAGCAGAGTTTTACTGCCATTTGTTTGGACCGGGTCCTCGTCCTTGTCCATTTCCCCTGTAGGACCTGCAGGCAGACAGATGCCACAGTTGCACAAGACATAAACAATAACTGAGTTGGATCCTCTTCACTTTCACCAGTTTGTTGACTTTACTGGCATAAAAGTAAAAAGAGTGCTCCTCTCATAAACCTGTCAATTTACTAAAATCAAATTTAACACCCCAGTAATAATTACTGAGCTATACTTATATATTGTTTAATTGTTAAAATATTAGAAACACCTTCCAATGTAACTTAGGAGTAAAATAATAAGAAGGCTGCGCGATTAACGTTACGTTATTAACGCCGATTTATTGTGAAGCGAGCGCTATTTTTAAAACCAATACTGCTGAATTACATAACCAATTCTTAAAATATCCGAAGTCATACTCTTATAATATATGTGCATTTGTCTCCGCAAGGCAAAGTTAAACAGATGTTTCTTCAAATAACCGTACAACGACACTGAGCTAGCTCCAATCTTCTTAGCTCAGTGCTTTTAAGATAGCTGAATGAAGCTAACGTGTTCCCAAGTTGTCTTTACCTGTTTTACTTTTCTGTTGCCAACTCTAAATTATCTTTGGGCTCCGAGGCATTATAAGCTGACACGAGTACAAATAAAGAAGAAGTTAATGTTCAAGCAAATAATTCAAAGCTAAAGCGAAATGATATATTTGGTAGCATACCTGTCTGTAGCAGCAACCAGTAAACAAATCCACTTCCGTCCGCCTCTTCTTCTACGGTGATTTCGAGCTGATTAGCAATGCACATTACCGCCACCTTCTGGACTGGAATTGTTTTGTCTAGGAACATTGTTGTGATTTACCCGGATGAATTGCATGATGGCTGTGTCTCTGTCTTCAGAAAGATTCCTCTGGGTTTCACTTTATGCAGAAATTTACTGGCAGAAAACTTGGTTAAATGGAGACAAATGTTGTCTTAACAATAAATTGAAAGAAGTTTGCTTCAAAACCTTATATTAAACATATCCAGTCAAAAAGACATTAGAGAGATTTAAAATTAATAGTGAATGTTTTTACGCTTTCTGTAAACTATGAGAGTAAAAAAACTGTCATCTGTTGTTCACTGTATGTAGGCTAAAGTAAAATATTTTGGTTGGATGTTCAACATTATATAGCTAACAAGGAAAACTGGTCAAACAATCCTATAGGCATTCTTATATGTTTTGAACGTAATGAGAAGGAAAAAGTAAATATTGTTATATTTGTACAGTTAGTTCTATTACTAGGAAAATTCCACATTCACAAGAAGAGATGAGAGGACTCCAAGCCACATTTTGAACATTTTTACCAAAAGCATCTATAGAGCACCACGATCAAGAACAAGAAGGGAAATAAGACCAATTTTGTTTCATACATTCCTTATGGACCGATAACACATTAATTTAAACTTGCTTTTCTCACAATTTCTTGTCTCCTGCTCTTCTTTTCTTTTCTTTGCACAAATACCATTGACATGGACAGTTTTGTGTATATACTGTTAATGTATACATGTGTTCTCTAAAAAAAGATTCCTCTTCATCTATTAATTGATTAAACCCTTGTTTTTGCCTTTTTAGCAAAAATCTAAGTAAATAATTGACTATTGCTAATAAATCTTCAATTATCTCTGTGTAGTCAAACTTTGTTGGTTTGGGAATGAAGGTAATATCCTCCTGCTTTAACGTAGTAGGAAGCGCACCCCTTTGAAGAGATTCTCTGTGACTAGTAAGAAAGGTGTGAAGTAAAGGTTTTCCAGAATTCAGACCATCATTACCTGCAGATTTTTTTTCTTTAAGACATTTAATACACTCACAAAAATCCGGGCCCCATATGCATTTACATAGAACACGTTCCGTCACTATGTTGAATGTGTAAAAAAGAAGAAGAAGAAGTAATATTAGTGGTAGTCGTTGTCTAGTTTGTAAAAATTTGGACAAATGGAGGACCACACATATTATTTAGCACAAGAGCAACAGAGGATGTCGGCCAACCCTAGCTTCTCCTACGTGCTTGCAAAGAGAGGGGGTAGCCATAACTGAGCTGTTGGTTGCAATTTGCAGCCTTCACCACTAGATGGCACTTAAACTTGTACACTGAACCTTTAATATGTATTATTAATATCATATAGTGTTATCAGTAAGGCCATTCATTTAGGAGGGACTGTTACATGAAAGACAAGGGTAACGTGACAGATAGTGCATAACCAAGCAAGCTTAAGTACTGGCAATTTGCAAGCTGTTAGTCTTATTCACACCAATTAACTTCTTACAGTGTAATGAGTGTTTGCCCAGTTCGCAAGGCTACTGAAAAAAAAGCTTATTGCTATGCCTTTAATGGACTTTATCTGTGAAGTGACCTTTATCTTACTCAGGAGTCTTCTGTCGGCCTTGAGTTGAATAAATTAATTAAATTAATTAAATTTAAGTTTGTCACTGATCTGTAGTGGCCACACTGAGGATCACATTTGTAATGTGCACTTTATCATATCAAGTAATATGGCCTAAAAGCTTTGCACCATGTAACAGCCCACATTAAAACTGTAGCTGTTTTTCACCAGCAGGTGTCAGCCTCGCCATGTGAAATAACAGCTGCAGCAGTACTGAATTAAGCATTTCAAACTACTTTATGTAGGTTCAAAGTTACTTTCACTTTTCCTCTTCAACAACAGGCATAAGTTATCCAAAACTAAGAATATTATGCTGGAAGACCGGTTTGAACATGTATCCTGTAACTGACCTTCAGGAATGAAAAAGTGTAGATTGTTCATTAATCATGATTTAAAGGGATCACAAAATGAAATACCACCTCCAGGCCTGAATTGCTTAGTATCACAGACTCTTGAGTACGAGTTTGGGAAGACCAGTCCTTTTCCTGTCCAGCCTTATGAAGGCCTTCAGCTTCCCATCCCCACCCCCGAGAAAATCTCCCCTACACTTCTCAAGATGCCTCCAAATTCCTGGCCAAATGAAGCCTTTTCTTTAAGGAGCGACGCAGGGGCATTCCTCATCAGGGGGACACAATGCCCCCTTTCACCGGGGCCTGGCTCTGAAATTTCACAGGTGATGGGAGGAACGGTGGACACTTGATCCCCCTTTCTCCCTCCGACGTAATGCATCAGACTGAGGGAGAGGGAAAGAGAGAGAGATCTTGATCGGGAATGTGGTGGCTGGTGGAAAGAGAGGGGAAAATGAGATGCTTCTGATGGAGGAGTGACTCAGTTTCCATATAATATTCTGGTAGATAAAAGTTCAGGTTGCTGATATTTTGTCCCAGTGAAACTGTCAAATTTGACAAACATAACGTCTGCCATTCCATAGGAGGTTGACAACGGCCACTCTGGATCATTATTAATAAAATGCCAGTTCCAGCCTACATATCAAAATAGTTGAGGGAAGAGGGGTTGGACTGGGAGGAGAAGAGAAGAGAAGAATAAAAACTGAAGTCAAACTACACAGAGTTTCAGTTGGTGAAAAGGCAGATGAAGGGCTGTTAGTGCCTCTGTAGGCCAGCTGAGGTAACGATAGAGTCAGGAAAAGGGTTTGGATTCTGTCAGCAAGACATTATAAAGCACAAGGCAGTCACAAGGATGAACAGGGATGTTTGTATTTTTAGCAGATGCTGTAATCTAGAGAAACTTACATCAAATTGCTATGGAACCATTGTCTTATTCTACACACCAGCTCTGTTCTGCTTTATCTCTGTCTTACCTAGTCAGATCAAGCTTTAGGTTGCACAAATACTGGATTCAGGAGCCCTGTATGTAAGATCTTAAAGATATTGATCTACTTAACCTCAGTAAACCTCAGTTGAGACTAACAGATTACTGAATTTACCCAAAATGCCAGAGTTTTGTTCACTTTAATGTGTCTGACTTTGGTGGCTAAACTGAAATACATTTTTGCATTTTGCTTTACACAAAAAAGCCCTGATTAAAAAGAACCAAGAGTTGCAGCAGACCTGCAGTTTTCTGGGAGTTTGTTCCAGATTTATGATACAAACTGAACACTGCTTCTCCAGGTAAAGCCATGGTTTCCCCTTAGAGAAAACATTGCATGACCATCTGTGTGATATTTTCAAACTTCCTTTGGCCACTTGGGGGCCTTGCAGCAAGTTGTAATCACAGTATTAATATATTATCACCTTCAGAGTTTTATACAGTGGCCTATTTAGACATACACACAATAAGCAACATTAATATTCATTTGGAGCTGTGTTTCTGTTCATAAGGCAAAAAAGTGCATCCTCTTAACTGCATCGTCTCCTACTGGTTGGTCGGGGAACATAGGCAGGAGGGGGGGATCTGGAAGAGAAAATTTTAACACTGCTTGTGTCGCGCATCCCTGGCGATTCCTCTTGCAACGTGAACTAAATTGGAACACGCAAAAATCAAAACATCCCAAACATTAGGTTTTTTAGGTTTACATACAGCTATACGCGAAAGAAGAGCGGCTATCCATTCAAGTTTTTTTTTAAACTCCGTTATCCTGTGATGACGGGTTAATTATTTTGAGATCTCGAGATAAAATACAATGGTTTAATATAGGGGTCAGCATGTGTGTTTCTTTAGGATAATTTCAGGAACATTTTCGTTATTACAATATTAATATGTAACCTTAAATTCCCTGAATGAGAAGTGCACGACCAATTGCTGGGACGCACACAGTCCAGATGCTTTATTGTGAGCATGTGTAACAGTCTCTTAATAAAATCTTTGTTGAAGAGGACTATAAAAAAGACCAAAAAATTGGTCTTAAGTGAAGATTGAACACTCCTTAACTGTGAGACCTGTACTCTACTAACTAACTACTACTATCCAGTGACACTGAACGTTAATCTGAAATAATCAGATTAACATTGCTGTCGACCCTTTTGTTAAACTCCTGGTTTGGTATCTCGTGATCATGAAAAAATTATCCTGTTATGATGGGAAAAATGGATTTAGAAAAATATTTGAATGGATGGTGGCTTAGGGCTTCTGCAGGTATAGGTATGAGTTGACGTTATGGTATTCTATATTGATAGGGAAACTTCCAGCCAAAGTTTCCCACCTGTCTGCTCAAAATGTCTGCCTTAGAAATTAGGTCAACACTCATAGTTCTACTCATGTCTCTCCAGAATTTCATCTCCTCTCTGAGGTTGTCCGCAAAAATATTTTCCAGTTAGTTTCTAGCTTCAGATGAAAAGATTTGGCAACTACACACATCCAGTTCTGTCTGAGTTTGGGGGATTTACTAATAAAAAATTGCCTTAAAAAGTCTTTCTTAGATTTGGAGCATTTGGACGGACACAGAATGAACTAATTCAAATAAACTTTTAATTAAAAAAAATATATAAATACTTCATGAAGATCATTATTGTCCTGACTTATTTGGAAACAAAATAATATGCTCTGATCCTTCTGGACCATTAAAGAACAAAATATGGATTATTTCAGAAGTTTAGGGAATCTTAAGCATAATTTATACTTCTGTGTCGAATCGACGGCGTAGGTGATGGCATAGGCTACGGGGCTACGCAGAGGCTACACCGTTGCCTGACGTGCACGTCCTCAAAAATGTAACTACACATCAACTCGATGCAGACCGCAAGCACTGATTGGTCGGCTGGTAGTCTCGCAATGCCTCCGAGCCGACAGGAAGAACCCAGAGCTTTGAAGTAACTTTTGCTAGCAGCCAAAACAGCGGCTGTAACACAATGAATCAATATATTTGACCGTTGCAACCTGAGCGAAATGACTAGTTTCGCTATGAGAATGTGATCCATTCGGTCAGTAACATTTGAAAAGGCTACACCAGCCGCATGTTTACAGTTTTACCCCCATTTACATTAGCGGAGGGCTAAACCAGAAGTTAGCCTGCCCGGCCGACAAAAATCAACACGGCGAACGCTGTAGCGCTACTGTGGACTAGCGAGTGGGGGTGTAATCGCAGAATGACGGACGCACCTACGCACAAGTATAAATGCAGCTACGCACGTAGACTCTACGCAGGAGTATAAATGGGCCATTAGGCTTTGTACCTTCAACAGAGTCCTACAGTCCTCATCAAGTCCCCATAGCCTATGTGTTCCCTGACTGGGTATAGAGGGAAGGTTAATACACCCTAGACAGTAAACTCAGGTCATGTCCAGCCTTAAATGGACTCTTTCATGGTTGTGGCAATGAATGGGGCTGTGGGGGCCTCTGTGGTGGGATAGTGTGTATTTCCAGTAGCCTGCATGGAAACTGCATTGAGAAATGTAGGTCCTGAGCATATCATGTCTCCATTGTGCTTCTACAAATATGTCACGGACAAGACTCTTAGATTTAGCATTTTCATCTCAAGTAGCCTATACTGTATTTTCTTAACAACTGCATCTGAAAGCAATCGCCAAGAATTAGGACCACACATAACCCTGTTTGTTATAAAGTTTTTTGTACTTGTACTTTTTTGTACTTTTTAACAAATGAGGTATTATGTGAGCTTTAGAAGTGCTGGTAGGTTAATATTTGTTAACTTCACAAAGAGCCAAACTAACCGTTTCCAACTGTTTCCAGTCGTTATGCTAAGTTAAGGTAATAGAGGCCTCCCTTCCGTCCCATGGGACTTTCTTAAGGAAAAACATGTATGGTAGTCAACAACGAGAGAAAACCTTTTGTGTCCTGAACTACACATGTGATGATCATCAATTAAACAGTAAAGAAACATTTAGTTTTGTGTGAAACCGCACAATGAACTACATCTCTTGCCTTGCACAATATATATCACCAACATGTTAACACTGTAATGCTAGCTAACATTCATTGTTGGGTTGCTACTAGCAAGGTAATTTAGCTATGTTCCACGCACAAATGCATCTCACCTGATGTGACTCTTTGTCCTTTCATCGCATCATCTACAGTACATATGTAAGTTCTTTGACGTTAGCTTCAGTAACATTAGCTTCAGTCATTGAGTGAAAAAGTTATGACGTCACATATTCAAATTTGTTCAAGTTCAAGTTTGTGATCTTTGTAATTATGTATTTTCAGTGTAATACTTCAATAGTTTTATGACACTGCTACTTTCTTGACTTGCAAAATAACTGTATTTTTTTTAAATTGACAAACATCTATGTGTAATTCAGGGCACAATTCAAATGGAATCATATAATTTGTTGTGTCTTTCCATTGAGTACCGTACATATTTTTTCCGAAATAAGGTCCAATGGTGGTCTACAGGAGGGGCTGGGACTTAGGTTCTCTACAGCCTGCTGGCTCCAGCTTCATATTGAATTGACAGATGTGATAGAGGCATCATTCTTCTTTCTAAGTAAATACATTTGCACGTTTCCCAAATGTTGAACTATTCCTTTGACAATGAATCCAGGTACTGCTTGAACACTATAAACAGGCTTTTTAACTAAAATTTCTAAACCATAACCCCATTTTTCAAAAAGCACACCCATTCTAAACTCTACACATAAATCTCTTCATTTTTCATTGCCTACACCATGTGGTCATTGAGAAAGCACTTACATTTAATATTGTTCACTCAATCAGCACAGGTTAAGCTTAAATAGCACACAGCTACCCAGGTGGAAACACAAACAGTCAAAATTGATAACACACCAATTAGCACCTTCGATAGATAGATAAAAGGGCCAGAGTCAGTTTATTCAGTTTTGGAACAATGTATCCAGAGAAATCTGAAGGAAGAGGTATAGGCCACCAGAGAGGACGAGGAGGAAACACAGTTTGGAGAGGAGTAAGGGGTGAAGGAAGAGGAACATGAGGAGGAGGAAGATGGGATAGGAGGAAGATGTACGAGGAGGCGGAGCAGGATTAGGGCGGAGGAGGAGGAGGGAGGAGAGGGAGGAGGTGGAGAAGGGGGTAGAGAACAAGAGTCTCTGGCCTGTCCCGGACAAAAAAAGGATGCTTGTACTGTACAATATTCTAAGGAATAAAATGTATGCAAATGTTTACATTTGTTGTTTCTTTTGTTGTGTTCATCATGTAAAAAGGTTTTTTGAGTGGGAGAATCACAAGCAACATTTCTAATGACCAATTTTTGTAGTATTGTTTTGAATTTATCTCACTAGTGTGTGAAACTGTGTTGTACTGTGTGTGTTTTTGAGGGCTTGTGTGTTATGTCTGGGGGAAAAGTTTGTTTTTTTTCAGCAAGATTGAATGGTTTTGAGCGGAAAGGTTCATTTTGATCTGAAAGTAGGATGTTTGGGTAATTAGGTGAGAAGTTGGTTTTGTGTTTAGAGTTTTGAGAAAAAGAGGCATAATTTCAAGAAATGTGTTTAAGCAATCGAGAAAAACTGTCATGAGAGGAAACCTTCCATTCCTCTTCCTGTCTATCTGTTTAACACTGGGCAAGTGTGTGTGTTTGACAAAGCCCATCTCTCAGATTGGTGTGGAATGCCAGAACATAGTGACTGGTTTCAAGTCTGCACCTCCCTTTTAGAGCAGTCACTTAACAGTGATTTTTTACTATTGCTATCACTTAATACTATTACCATTTACTATTGTAATAATGTTATTGGTCACATCACTAGAAGCTAACCTTAAATATGTGCAAATTTCAAACCATCCAATCGTTGTCAAGATATTTTACTCCTCATGGTGCACTAGAGTAAATCAAGGGATTACAAAAGTCATAAACATTTTTTAAAAAGTCTTATGACAACAGTAAAAATGTCCTACAGGAATACAGAATCACAATTCTCAATGTACCAAGCTGACTCTACGTATTATATTTCAACCAGTCACAACAGACATGACATGCTGTTAACATAAAACCATTAAAGGCTTGCATTACATATTGTGCTTAATTCATTTCAGGATGGATGACAAAGCCATCCTGCTGACAGATGTACTGTGTGAAGCCATCTGAGTATTGAAGACTCATGTGGCCTACAGATGTGCCATGTTGTAGTTGTCATTGTAATATCTGCAAAAGATATTTAATAATGATTCTGGTTCAAAGGAAAAGAAAAGTTTACTGGCCATGTTTTGCATATCCTCTTTTACATTTGCACGGCCATTCTTTCTTAAATTAAATCTCCTCAGAAGAAATAAAAAATAATTTCTGTTTTGCCCTTGCTCTTGCCACTGCTTAAAGCTGCATATTCTGGATAGCATGATAATCATGGCGCATAGTGGATCACAGGTAGTAAACCTCTAATTCTCTGGAGTCCATACAGCTGGTCGTTTGTTATTTAATAATATGAATGCTGTGTAGTCTTTGTTTAATCAGCACTTCACAGAAAGCATTTGATTGATGGTGATGTAAAGAAGATGACCAAGTTCAGGCCATTAGGTTCACAGGATATGTGGGTTCAGCACCCATGCACAAAATATATACAACAATATGATTGAACAGCTTTGGAAATTGTCTGGGCCTGACTTCAGACATCCCAAAATGATGCAAGCAGCGGCTACAGTCACACCAGACATCACCTCAAGCTCATTTAGTTGCTTCAGGTAACTTGTCAGTCCTACAGTGGTCAGTCTTAGGCTGAACTGTAAAGCCACAGCACTCAAATCAGTCTTGAATCCTGTTTTCAATCACTGTCTGAAACTGAGTGAGAACATTGCAATCTTCTGTAATTCTACAGTCTACAACACTGAACCCCAAATTCCTCCATATTAGGATCCATGCAAACAGACTTGACAACTGGAGAGTGCACACACTTCTGCCCTTAACTGCTCATTGTGATTAATGATAATGAGGGCCCTCTGTCAATGCAGCATGCACTTTCATAGGGCAAGCTTAAACCAGTTCACATGTTTACTTATCTGCTCTCTTCCTGGCCACATAGGAAGTTTTAGTGGAGAAAGGCAAGAAGTGTGCAGGGATCAAACAAGGTCTCACCCACAGCTTGGAGACTGCAAGGGACTGCAGAGAGAAGGAGACTGCAGAGGGTGAAGGGAGGTCAGGGATCCAGGGCTGAGGCAGAATGCGAGGAATGTTGCCTGCAGACCTGAACACTGAAAACCAGCAACCACAGAGAGATAACATCTAAGGATTTGTAGGGTAATGGCTCAGGGTCAAAGTTACAGGATGAGTCATATCAGCGAGAGTCTGGGTGCCAATAATAAATGACATGAAGTTGTGCCAGTCAGAGAGCTTTGCAGTGAAGATGTTTTGCAGTTTATCTGTACTCCCTTAAATGACATAAAAACTATGTGGAATGAATGTGGAAGATGCCTTTTGTCAACCAAGACAACACAGACTACAACTCAGCAAATTATTCTGAATGCATACAGGTAACTCAAATCACATGAGCAGCAGAATGTCACTTGTCACACAAACATTCTGCTCAACAGCTTGGTTTGACACAAATACATGTTTTCAGTCTATTCTGGGGTTTGAGGAGATCACAGAGGACTATAGCAGAGGATATCGCACAAATCAATCGCTGTCATTTTGACTCACACACTCATATAGACTGGAATATGACAAATTATATGTAAGAAGAAATCAAGTGATGCAGCTGCATCAAAGAAGGAACATCTCTATCGTCCTGCATATTGCTGATGAAGCCTAACAAGGGCCTTTGCTTTAACAAGTCAACAGCCATGCAAGTGGCTCTGTGAAGCTATAGAGGAGAGCTGGGATCAATGAAACGTGGGACAAAAGTAACAGAGCGATTTTCTCCAAGCCCATACAAGTCTGATATGCCAAACTATGTCAGCACCTACAGTACGCAATACCAGCGAAAAATCAGTTGGATATGACACAGTTATACAGAAGAAGCTGTATTCAATCACGGAGTATTTTCACTCAGGTGGTAATTTTTTTTTAATGTCAAGTTATGTTTATTGTTTCATGTGTCAATCAGTTAACACTTCCGGAAGTTTGCCATTTTCTAAGTCAAAAATACAGTGTATACTGAACTCGAGAACACACATGATTTATCTGAACAGTGTTACTACTTAATTGTCCCGACTCTCCCCTACTTTGACACAGCGGTGCTCTGAGCTGCGTGCTAACTTCAGCATGCTAACATGCTAACTTCAGCATGCTAACATGCTTACAATGACAATGTCAGAAAAAAACAGAAACAGAAATGTCTTTTATGGCAATCGATCTAGTTGTTATTGAGAGAGCACCAAAAATGTGTATCACTAGTCATTCATTTACTGGGGAAATTCCGAATGTCTGTGACAAATTTTGTGCCAAATAAACTGTCTTGGATGTTGAGACAATTCACAGAATAAATAAACTTTGTCAAAAGGATTAATGCCCTGGAAACATAATAATGTTTGTACCAACTTTCATGGCAAGTTGACAGTTGTTGAGATAATTCACTCTGGATAAAAGTGGTGTACAGACTGGCAGACTGACTATCCAATCCCTAAAAATGATCAATAATTGTACTAAACATTTTAGAACCATTCTCTGGAGAGACATAGGTATACAAAATAAATTATCGCATGCTTCGTGGAAATACAGTCAGCTGATATCCTGCATATTTTTTCTTCCTGTCAGAGAAAATAAGGACCAAACATATCCATCCTTGAAACTGCAACAGCTTTCAACTTACAAAGTTACTTTCTTCACAGTCACCAAAATGTATGCTTAGACACAGCTGTTCTATTTTCACTCAAAGATCCCTGAATCAAAGTTTTACTAAAGAGTCTTATACCCTATATTCTACTTTGTCACCCTGTTTGATGTTTCGTCTCACCACATCGCTCTAATCCACCAGTTCAGCCAGACTGTCCTCTCCAAACTTTTAATTATCTCCCTAATGCACAGGCTCCTCCCTGAGTTTGGCTGGACTACATGGTGAATGGATACAGACAACTGTATTACAGCAGGCATCTTCCACTTTTCTTTTAGGACATTATAGATTGTTAAAAGTTGTTCTTACCAACAGCAGTCACTGCATGCATGTAACAGTTTTAGTTTAGTTTTAGTTTTGGGGGATGAAGCTGCAACTCTTGGGCTCTAGATGAGAACTTTGCATGTTAGACAATAATTACGTATAATCTTGTTTTAGCTCCACTGCATTCTGACATCACCACAAACTGCCTGCCCAAAACATGTTTCAGAGCTGTCAACACCTAAAACAAGTCAAAAATATAGCTTTAGACAGCAATTCCCATCTCTAGAACTGGATCTCTGGGGGACACTGGCTACTTCTATGTTAATCTTGCATCAAACAATAAGGATCTCTGTAAAACAATAAAGTTTAGGAAATACTCCCCATTGCTCAGACATCACCTGAGCAGGACACATATTGCAATGCAATGGCACTGGTAAAATACTGCATTCAGTCAGGTGATCAATCTCTAAGTGGTTTAGTTGCAGCCTTGCTCAGAACCTCTGCTAATTTGCATTCATATTGCATTCATCATTCATATATTCCTATCAGTGGTGCTTCAGATATCAATTATCCTAATGTGGCAATTTCGCACTTCAGGCTTTTAGCTTCACTGTTAAACCTCAAATAGTCGTTTACCTTAGCTCTTCTTTTCATATGCCTTTTTGTCTACAGCCACCTGTGACCTATGGTGATATCCACAAAGTGGTAAAGTAATACGGAGAGGTTCACATTGCACCAACTTTGAAGTCAAAGAGCTATTTAAGCACAGTCCTATCATTCTAATGTGGGGAGGATGTAAGAATCTGACATTATGTTTCCCACGACTTCCCATGTCTCGACTGCTAGTCTCCACCACCAATATTGTCTGGCTGCAATTCCTTGATTATAGAAGGCACCCACCAAGTTGCATGGTGTCTTTAAAATCAAAGCGAAGGAACCATTCAGTCACTAATATTTGTTATTAATTCAGTAACATTTGTGAGCTTGTTATTCGTTGATGATACTGTAAAGCAGCCCACAGTGGAATGTAACAAAGTATATTTACTCAATTGCTGCACTTTACTTAAGTAAAAGAAAAATGCATATGATCAGTTTATAATGTGATCAGTTTATGATATAATAAGGCAATTCATTGGTATAGATTAAACTCATTGAAATCTCTCTCTGGCAAAGTGGCTTTACTCATAGAATTGAATTTTCAGGGATACTATCACTGGCAACTAACATCTAACTAACTGCTTTGAGTGGAATACTAAACGAACATCCCTATACCAGAGTAGCTAACCCCAGTTTGCACTACCTTATGACCATGGCAAGTGACACATGTTTCTGGTCAAGTACAATATTACATAAGAGCTAGACATACTCTGTAATTGTAACTTTGTGAACCAGTCAAAGCTGGTCAGTCCCACGGAGATTAGTTCTTTCTACTGGAATTGCCTTTGTGATTAGTGAAAGCTATCAGAAAGGTGACAACACTTGACATAACATGTATTTATTTATCTGACATACTGACTTGTCACAGCAGGATAAACACAAATACAGGGGACAATGGCTCCATTACATTTATGCTAGGTGTGTTAGTAAGCTCTACAGTTAAGCTAGCATGCACAGTGGACCTTTTCCTTTATGACCTTTTAAATGCAGGTGCAACCAATGACTGTGACGACGACAATATTCCATGTATGTTTTCCAGGGCCAGGGCATTGGTATATCAGCCATGGGTTACTGGTGCATCTAAGTTGAACACAGCCACAACTGCACTTATTTGTTACAAATATGAATTTTATGCAATGAAAAAAGTGCCTATACCAGAGTCCTGGAACAGGCATGTCTAAATGGAATGCAGTCATTAGACCTATTACAGTTATTAAAATAAATAGTTTTCCAGTAGCGCTTTATAATCACCTCTTTGTTTAATGGAGCTTTTTAGAATAGTAATGTTATGAGGAGAAAAGTAAATTATGTGATGTTAATTTTTTTTATTAATAATTTTAAATTAAATGCTTAGTACATATTAGTTCATCAGCTAAAAATAACACCTTCTGAAATATTTAGTCTAATTATCAAAAGGGTTGCACTGAACTGTCCATCTACATTCTTCTGACATGCTTTTCCGCAGCATACCTGAACACCAAGGGTCTGTACTGGAACTTCGCCTTGGGGGGCTTTGTTGAATAACTTGCCTGATGGTGTAAAAGAAGGCACAAAACTGCACAAGCCGCACAGCACAGGCAGCTCTGGCTGGAGGTGTGTGCTACATGAGTCGTCCTGAGCTATGCTGTGACCATTTCACCAAACTCCCTTAGTGGTCAAAGGTCAAACAGGGCAGCTGCACACAGCAGCAGCATGATGCTCTATCCTATTTCAATCAGTCCCTTGAGAGTGAGTTAATGAATTTGCTGGCTAAATGCCAGTCCAGTTACACAATCACAAATGAACCAAATTATCTTGTGAGTTTTCATGTAATTAAGCACAGTCAGCCAGACAAAGACTAAATTAAATTCAATGGAGAATTCATTAAAGTCATTCTCTAAATATGGTGTTGACAACTGAAGTTTTGTCCTTTCTTAAAATAGTTTTAGCCATGGCATGGCGATGTGGATCAGGTCGCTCAGTCCGCCACTTTGATCCACACTACAATATCTTAAAAACTGGATGTATTGTCATGAAATTTGGCACAGATATTGATGGTGCCCAGAGAATTAATCCTAAATATGTTGGTGATAACCTGATGCCACTGAGGAGACATTTTTGGATTTTGAGTGAAATATCAACTATTGCATGGATTGGCTTCAAATTATGTACACATTCATGTCCCCCTAACTTTGGTGATCCCTTTGACTTCTCATTTTGCATCATCTACGGGTCAACATTTCAATCTGTCCAATACTAAATTGCAAAGTAAATGACAATCCCATCAGCCTCAGCTGTACTTTGTGTTTAGCGCTAATTATCAAATGTTGGCATGCTAACGTGCTAAACTAAGATGCTAAACATATACCTACTCACCATCGGCATGATAATATTGTCATTTTGAACATGTTAGCCTACTGACATTAGCATTTAGCTCAAAGCCAAAGTGAAGCCTCAGGGCAAGCACGGCACTCTCGTGACATGTCTGTTTTACTATTTATGTGATATTTTACAAAACAACAAAGGGAGCCAGAAAAGCACACCACATTTTACTATCATTTATCTTTTGGTAGAGGGACAGACACATCAAAAGTTTTAGTAAGAAATTGTTAGGTGAGTAAACTGCTTTGATTTTAAGGTTAACAGAGCAGAATTGTTACTTAGCCAAAGCTTTTCTGCAGCCAGTATTTTTATGTGGTTTATCCTATTTATTGCAAATAAAATATACTTTACGCTACCCTTTTTTTTTACAAAGCATGTTTGACGTCTCTTAGAGAATTGAACCGCTGTATTTTCAATTGAAGACGTTATCAAGATGACATTGTACATTTAAAGTGTTCTCTAAAAACTAGTAGAGCAACACAAAGTAAGTTTTTTTTCTATCTTTGAACCTGTATTCTGGCACATCTTGGTGCTAAACAAATAACAGTGTCATCAGAATTGAATGTCGTGTTTTTATACTGTTCGAAAACCCTATTCTTCACAGTTTTCTCACATTGTGAATGTACTGGATTTTGCCAAGCAGAAAATTCAAGGAGTGTATATTGGACAAGCATGTTGTTTTACAGTGACTGAATGGCTCTGCTTTGCATGTATACCGATTTGTAAAAGTAGCTGAGTACAACCTAGAATTATCTATTTGGCTTGTTGTATAAAGACAGTTTTATATAGTCTAATGCTTTAGTGCACTTTTTGGTTAACAAACATGACTAGAGGAGTAATGCAAGGGTACAGGAACAAAGACCTTAATAAGATAATGGGAAATAAATCTCGGTAGTGCTCATATGCTGCCTTACAATTAAAATCTGCTGTATATGGCTGTCACTACAGACAGACTAGCACCAAACACACATCCACATCTCCACCACATCAAATGCCTACAGTAGCACACACACCCTGTCATTTTGTAATGCGAATAGTGACATACTGTATAACTCCTACAATGTGCCACTCAGCCAGTCTGTGAACCCTGCCTTATGGGCTTCTATTTAGAGGCCACAGTATTTCAGTGCCGCCCCTGTGGGTGCACACTGCATGCTGTTACAGGGCAGTTCTCAACAACTCAGTTACAGGGTGGGAGGGAGACACAGGGACATATGAAAAGGAGCTCTGTGAGTGAGGCTTGACTTCCACTGCCCACTGCTCAAACCAGGAAATGGGAGAAAGAAGATTTTAGTCAGTGCCGGCTAAGAAGAGCAAACTTCTGCTCCATATTGGTAACATGTGTGCTCTTAAGGCACTTTATGAGGACTGTAAAAACTGCATTATAACAGAATTCAATGGATTAAAATAATACACAATAGAAGTGATGTCCTTTGTCAGATGGCCTTGCATTTAATGTGGGTGGTCCCACAAATATGAATTGCAGGGGGTTTACATAATATTGCCTATATTAGATATATGCATTACTACATACACTCAATTGTCAGTATTGGAAGTACACCTCACCAAAACTACTGCAGTCTAACACAACAGTCAGGATGTAGATTGTGGTGCTGTTCAACTGCACTGCAATATACATAGAGGTGTTTCTGTAAGTTATTCTAGCCTCATTCGTATAAATAGGTTGGACAAAATAATAGAATAAAAATAAGAGACACCTGTCATTATAAGGCAATTCAGTTTAACAGCACCACAATTCACAACTCAGTGTACATATACAATTGAAATTTTATTTATATAATACCAATTGGTATAAGGAGTGATCTCATTGACACTTTTCATATGGAGTAGGTTTATTAACAGAGACCCAACCCAAAAGAGAACAAGAGAAAGAGAAATAGAACCAAAGAGAGCACAATGCAAGTTCCAAATGCAAGATAATAGTAGTGGTAATATTTCAGACATTTAAAAAGTAGTAATAATAATAATAATAATAATAATAATAATAATAATAATAATAATAATAATAATAATAATAATAATAATAATAATTGTAGTAATTGAAGGTGTCGAGCAGGAACGTGAGGACCCCACAGCTCCGGAGCAGTAACACCTGCAGGAAGCCACAGAAGGAGAGAGGAGAGAGACAATGAAGCACAAAACTACGGGAGAGGGAAGAAGTTGAGGTAGCAACATACAAAAATTGGATAAGATTGCATACAGATGGAGAGGGAGAGGAGGAAAGTCTCCCAGCAGTCTAGGCCTATAGCAGCATAAGTAAGGGATGTTTCAGGACTCACCTGAGCCAGCCCTAACTATAAGCTTTGTCAAAGAGGAAAGTCTTAAGCCTACCCTTACAAGTGGAGATAATAGCCATACTGTAAAAACAGTTCATGTGAAATTGTCTAATGCTAATACTATCCAGTTGACGGTCACATTTTTTTGACACAGTATCTTGCCTATGATTTTATAAGATCCACACACATTCCAAGTCTGTTAATAATTTATTGCCAGAGCTGTGTAACACTTAATGATTTCAGTGCGTGTCCAGGGGTTCCAGTCCAAGTCTCAGTGTTCGTGCTGCATCCAAAATTGAATCAAACAACTGACAGTGTTGTGAGTGCAGAGTTTACTGCTGTTTCTGTTTCTCCTCAAACCTGAGTGTCTTGAGCTCCGCAGCTATTCTGTGCTGGTGTGGTGTGAAAGTTTAAGCCCAGTGTCTGGCTGAATCGTAAATCTGCCTGTGCAGGAGTCATGATAGATGCCTCCTTCACTGACCTATCAAGAGGTTTGTTGCTTTACAACTTTCCTTGTCCACATGCACGCATGCACACACACACACACACACACACACACACACACACACACACACACACACACACACACACACACACACACACCGTTAGTTGAGGCCACCCACCCTCACTTCACAGTAGCCCCTCTATCTTCCCATTCAGCTAGGATGATTCCCCGCTTTCTTCACTGCTGTTGCAGTCAACACCACCATCTGGCCACCTACGCTAATTTTACCTACCAACCTCTGTGTACAAAACCCGTGTCACAACAGGTATATTTGCTGAAGAATACTTTTACTCTCTGTTGTCTTGCAGCCGCACATACCAAGGTCATGCAGCTCTCTCCTAACTCTTAATTTTTGTCCTGAGGGCTCACTAGAGATCAGCCCCGACCAGGTGGTGCGAACACACAGCTCTACCTTTTTATGATTGTCTGAGAGCACAGCTGCGCAGTAGGTGATACATTTTTTCTATTAAGGGAGGGAAATTGGTCTAGCACTGTTCAAAAGCCCTGTCAACTTCACATAAACTTTTGAAAATGTTTATGTTATGGCTGAAAAGTACCATGTAAAAAATCTTTTACTGTGGTTGCCTGAGGTTTATGAGCACAACATGGAGAGCAGTTTTAATGGAGTCTGAAATGCCAAAAAAGTATTAAAACAAATGGCACAACTACTGATTTTTGGTTCTGGAAGACAAACTCACCTGGGATCTGAATGCTAACTGTTATTCCACAATAATTCACACAGCATAAATAAAACAGTAATTATCAAGTCATCTCACACAGAAACATTACAGCAGCCCTAAAATTATACTTTTATCAGCCAAAGTTATCACTTTACATTCCTATCAGCTACAATGTGCTCAGACAGAAGGACGTTCCTGACTTTCTGAGACATATAAACAGCATGTTGCATGTCTGGCTGTAAGATTGCTGCCTCCTTTCTCTCACACTGTATGCTGTAGAATCAGGCTGCTTCCCATTATGAACACCTGTAGCACAGGCCAGGCTGACTGCAGTTAATGACATGAATGAATGATATTTTTTTTTTCTCCGCATGGTTGAGTTGACCTATGTTTTAATCAGTGTGAAGAACAGAAACGTACCTGGAGTAGCTTTGCTGTATGCAAACTACATTCATCTTACATCTGAATGCTTAAATCAGAATTTTATTGCACAGCCATCACGATTTGTAAATCATATATTGGTTTACATTTGAGATATGACTGTCCAAAATGTACCATTTTCTGGTGCGATCATTTAAAGCGTGATCAAATTCTAAAGAATGTTTGGCACGTAATTATGAAATCAAAGAAAATACCTGTACCCGCTCTTTATTCACAGGTTGCAGTAGAATACTACAACTACTATGGAAATGGCTCTGACGCTCAGGTCATGTCATGTCATATTTCTGTATGTTTATGTAAATAAACTAGGCAGCAACCCTTCCCCTACACCATCTCTATCTTATTGTATATATTGGGCCTGCACACACCATCTCAAAATGGAGGCATGTTAATTCTAGTGTCTTACGTGGTAGACCACATTGAAAATACATGGTTGTCACTGGCACTGTCACTGGCACTGTCACTGTATATGACAACAAAGAGTAGTTTCAGTGGCAAAAATACATCCCAAAAACCCTTGGCATAGAAACCTTCAAACAAATGAAGCCCTGGCTTTCCAAAAATTACCTCAAATTACCCAAAATCGGGATAGCCTTCTAATAAAAGCGTTTCAGTCTCATGATGACTTACCGATTGATACAAGATCATAAAGTCTATTTATTCGTATGAAATAATGTGGTAGCCAAAAATAATGTTAGTGAAGTGAGGGGAACTTTTTCTTGCTTGTGTTAGACAGGAGACTGGAGTGAGTGTGCAGAAAGAGCTCTTTATACTCTCCTCTGCAAAGTGTGTAAACAGTGACAGACAGTGGCGGGTGGTTGACTTGAGTGTGCATGTGAAAAGTGCTTGTGTTTCGATACCGTGTCAGGTAACACTCATAGCAAGTAAAAGAACTACCGGTATTCTCATTTTAACATTTCCACGGTACCCCTGTCTAGCAGTATTAAAAATGTATCAGATTTTGAATCCTTTGTACCATAAAGGTCCTGTGTCATTACCCTCCCTAGTTCATGTGTAGAACTGAGGCTGAGCCAAATGGCTATTCAAAATATGTCCTATGATTTGCATTTTTGCCTCTGCTTTAGTAAATTACCAAACAGCAAAAGTGACTTGCTAAGTTAAATTTTCTTGAGTGTTTGTTTTTCTGGTTTTGAGTATTTATTGCAAGATGTTAATTGATTTCACCTCCAGTACACCAACAACACAACGAGAAGAAAGAAAATACCCCTCATCTGACTCATTCCTCTATTTAACATTTTTTGTTGTATGTGGTGCGTATGTGGCTGCTCCTGCCACTTTATTTTTATTAACCTATTTTCATTCCTGACCTGGCCATATGTTTATATGGAACATGTGCCCTGGTAATTGTTGAAACATTGAGGCATTTAATCCCTCTTAATCTGTTTGAGGTGTTGCATTCCTCAGTAAAAGCTGCTTTCCCTCAGTTTTCATTCATAAAGAAAGCTACATGCAGTCTGAAGCTAGTGATTTTTCATGTAGTGTTTGTTGTGTGAAAGAAATGTATGTTGTAACAAAGGCTAGTGGCTGTAGTAATTATGAAATGTACATCTGGAGCAAATGTTGAGGTCAGGGTGGATGGATAGGTCAACAAAACAACAGATTTTTACACAGGAGATCCGTTTCTTACCAACAGTTAACCATTAGTTAGGTTGTTCCCTAACTGTAACCAAGAGTTTATTATTGTAACCATGACAATGAAGGTACTAAAGATCCTATGTAAAAGAAGATAACACGTTGCAAGCTGCGCTAATCGTATGAAATGGTATACACTTCCTGTCTCCTAAGTGGGCGTGTTTGACTCTCCCGCCTCTTCCCCCACCTCATTTGGAAGTGATGTGAATGTTGTGTGGATGGGCGAAAAGGTTGTCTGTACTAGATAACTAATTTTAATATAACTTGTAACTTACTTCTCTGAACCGTCTCTGCCAGCCTCAGTATGATGCTGAGACAAACAGGTCTCAAATCAAGTATTTTTTCTCCTAATTTGTCTGAAATTTTAGTGTCAGTAAAAAAATGTGAAAAGTGGGTCCAACCTTTACTTTGGTGACTATGGGGTGAAAGATTCTGTGCTCACGTTCACTTCTCCCATTGGAGTGAATAGACTAAGGACCCACACAAATCTCCTAAAGATAAAACATAGGTTACATAATCTCACCTTTCAGGTCTTAGAAACAGCCTTTTGAGGCCCAAAAAAGTACAGCGGAAGGCACCTATACAAAATAATGGCAGCAGTACAATACCAAAACTCTGGTACAGTCCAAAACTTAACATACAGCAATGTACAGTACATCTCTTGTTTAAACAACACAAGTTACTGTACAGAATCATTAACTGTAACTGCCACAACAGTAAGTTAGTAGACTGCGTTGCCAGAGAGATTATTCACTTGTCTGGTAGCTGTTATTTGGCTTGGTTATCTGTTGGTTTTTGGGCCATCTCATTAGTGGAGACAGTAACAATTTTGGACAAAGGCTGATTGTCATGATAGTCACAGCTGTTAACAATTACAGGCACATGCTGGCAGTAATCATGGGAGAATACTTGAGTGAGACTATATGTTTTAGACACAGATTGAGCAATTTATATAATTCTAGCGATCACAAATGATTACTGATCAAATTTTAAAACTTGGTTGATTGTCACAAAGTTGAAGTTCTAAAACTAATAAAATCTAACTTCTTTAATGAAAAGAATTTGGGTTACTGAGTCAAAACTGTGCAATACTATGACACTTTGAACTGTACTTCTAATTCAAATGGAAATCGCTTATCAGGGTCATCTGTTGCATTTATCCACATAACCTTATGATTTTACATGCTACAACTCAGACAGCAGCTAGTAAAAAAGTAATAAAACTATAACTGATTACATACCTGAATGCCTCCTAATGCTATATTATGGGTTATATTATGGTCTCTTATTTGGTGGCAAGTGTACTGGCAGCATTTCTTGAATTAAGGGGGAATGTGACTTTCTCATTGTCCAGATTTTCTTTATCCAACAGGAAATCAAACCAGCAAACTTCAAATCATATGCGTGCCTCACTATCCCTGAGGCCGCCATCTGCTGCTGTCACCCTAGCATCTTTCAATGTATCAACTATTGCTGACTGACTCGCCATTACTGATATCTACCTTGAAGTGCACACGGGACTGTCTAAAGCAAAGGCTATTAATGGAAGATAAAGTGAGTGAAACCTCATACACACTAAAAAAGCCAAAGCAATACTAAGCACTTATTTATTATTAAATTGGAATAATTTCCTGTGAACCAAAAAGTAAAGATATAATTTACTTTATTACTTTTACTATTGATTTTTCATGGTACTGGTCCACGAGAACACACTGGAGCCCACTTTGAGAATGCCCCTGCTCTCTGAACCATGATAGGATGAGATGTACCATGAAACCTTCTCTGCCCAGACACCAATTCCTCCCAGAGAAATGGCTCTGCTTTCTGCCAGTGGGCATCCAGGAGGAGCATCTGATACTGTTTGGCTGCAAACAGGCTGAGTCTGGCTGGCTGGGAAGGACGAGCTGGCTGACAGACAGAGCCTGGTCAGGATCCATGCCTTCACTGAAGTGAGCCAAGAGATACAAGGAGATGACTGTCTTCTGGACTGACCCCTTCTTCTAAAAGACAATTAGATGAGGATCCCTGGAATCCTTCATCTCTCTGCAATCACTCTTTAGGGTTGGACAAGAGTGTGTTTCGGTCAACTTGCCTAATTGTGTCTTGTTTCAGGATATTCACACACTCATTTGCAGGAAACCCTTGAAACAGGAGAAACCCCTCGGAATAAGAGGGGTTATCACACACCGTTGGCAGATGATTACATTTGTTCACAGTGTAGATAGCTTTTAAAGGTGTAGTGACTCTGTAGACCTATTCACTCAAAAGGAACATCTGATATATTTGGCCAAAAAAGCAATAATAAAATTAGCAACAAAATTTAAATGTCTGTTTAGGTTTTTTAATTCACATTTCTAACTGGATGTATAGTTGAGGATACTCAATTTTATTAAATGACTGGCTGATAGAAGGTAAAAATATGTGGAATATATTTTCTATACATTATTGACATATATCCAGTTTATATACTAAAGTAAAAAAACAGCATGGTGTATCTTAGGAAAGGTTTTTGTTCACCAAAGGTCACAGTGGCATGAGATTCTGCAAATCTCTGAAACTCAACTGGAGGGATGAAAACATTTCTTCCAAAGGATATTCCCTCAATTGGTGTTTGTTATGATGGTGGTGGAAATCATTTATTCAGGTGTCTCCTTTAATTTGTTACCCATAAGACCCTGTAAGATCAAAATACCCCTTTCGCTGTTCTTTCTTATTTCTGTTCATTATTGTAATTTTTGTATTTTTTATTTTGCTTTTGTATTTGTGTTTGGAATAATGCCAGTTATACTCATTCTAGTTATCAGCCACCTGGATTATATTTGTCTGCCAAGTGATACACCACAGAACTGCACTGATTCCTTACTACCGACATGCTAATAAAGGTCTTCACTGTGTTTGCCACTTGTTTATGTTTTGCATCGATATGTGTGGTTGTGATATTCTTTAGTGATATATAAGCAAATTGGCTCTATGCTTTTTTACATATTAAAGTATATGTTTTGTTGCCAAGGAGGACTCGCAGGAGAGCATTACGCTAAAAAAGTTCCTAAAAATCATTTTACGCACTAACTACTGTATTCATGCTGCAAATAGCAGTTATCTGCACTCGCTCAAGTGGTGTTAAGAGTATTGGCCTGAGTTTATTATGAGTATTATAGAGAGACTCTGCATGTACGAATCCGTCATTTTATCACTCCCAGGTCGTTGCCAACTTTGTCACAGTTTAATTTTTTCTCTTCTTTCGGGGCGCATTACAAAGCTAATGGGTGGACCCGAAGGAGAATTTCCAGCCCCGTGATTTGCTAATCGGGGGCTGGTTCACTTGTCTTTTCCCTGTAATCGTGGCTCCGGTTTGTGGAGCTTGCCCAGCCCTCCCGTCCGTGGACGCACCAAGTGTACCGACTGCACTCTGTGCGTTTTGGTTAAAGCCCGACTACCTTCACTGTGAAGGCTGGGCACTTGGAAGGAGGATCGGGGGCCTCGGTTTGGCTGAGAGAAGAGGCTAAAACTCCTCACTTATGGCTTTTTTGTAGGACAGTTTCCATCATCACTCGGGATTGTGGAAGGGACGTCGTTAAAATTCACCTGAAGTCGCCCAAAAGTTTTGTTCACTTGTGGGTGCCCGGCCATGGAGATGCAAAGGTGGTCCACAAGGTGGAAAACGAAAAGGTGGCTTATGGATTCCACTATAACCGCATTCATCACTTTAATCCTGGCTCTACAGGCTACCAATGTCAGGGCAGGTAAGATTGGTAGGGACCAAACGTCTCTAATGAACTTTATGTGACGGAAAGGGGACGGAGCGGCGACCGCCTGGGAAAACTCGGTAACTGATGATGGAGATTGTGGGATCAACAGATTTACCTGGACTCATGTTTGCTTCCTATCCGTTTTTCCCCGTTCCACAACCAAAGTAGTTACAGGTATATGGGGTAATATCGATTTACTGTAGGATTGAGCGCTGTGTGGAAGCCACCAAACAACATGCTGCTCACTACTGTAGTGAAGTGGACAGTTAAACCCTGTTCTACAGGCAGCTTACAGTAGCTACATGCAATTGGTAATTGCTTGAGGTGCACATATTTTATTGGCCAAATGCACTATATTCATTAAGACAAAATTTGCCGCGGGCTACTTTTACGCACGAGTGGGAAGCGTCCGCCCAGAACATGAAACACCTTGCTTAATTAAATTAATCCTAATTCTCTGATATGTGATTTTAGAGAATCAGGAAAACAGAGCAGCGATCATTGATTTTTCAGATTCACGTAGGCTGAAAGAAAGCTCTTTGTTTGAACTGTGGTCCGCTAGGTGGATGTGGACACGGTTAGCAGGGTGGATTTCCTCAGCCTGATGACTCCGGACAGTTGTCAGCGCCTGGACTTTTTACATGTTACTTACAAATGCTCGAATTGCACGGGAACCCTCAATGCATACTCATTGACAAGTAATCATATATGTCTTGTCAGCCTGATGGGATATTGAGTTGTGTGACTTTAAAGTGTGCTGCAATTATGTTTTTTTTTATGTTGACCCCTACACAAGATTCCCCCTCTCATAAATGAATTCAGTGGGGGTAATCCTTCCATGTGAAGAGGAGCACAGACTACACATGATGGATGGTTAATTAAAAGTTATGAGACAACAAATTTTTTATTTTATTTTATTAGTCATCCTATAGCATTGGTGTGATATTAAATATGTGGTAGCCTAGTGACAAGCATTTTTACAAAGACCTCAGTGGATCTGTCAGTGCAAAGCCCCTCTGGGTCTGCAGGGGGGCTAAGTGGTCAGGCAGGTTCACCCTATCTCCACACTGCCCTGGTCCACACTGAAGCCCAAAAGTTGTCTTGTGCAGCCCCCCCCCCCCCCCCTGCCCCCACCCTTTGGTGCCCAGCTCTTCCCCTCAACTTTGCACTTAGATGTTTGGTCGGCTGCAGTACAAGGCTGTGTTGTGTGAGCGGTGGGAATGCTTCCCCTCTAAGTGCTGAGCAGTCATTTGATGACGGTCCTTGTTGCACTTCCCTATGATTTCAGAGCCTTCAAAGGGCAGCCCTGCATATGGGCCTAGCCTGGAGCCACAATGGCCACAAGTCCCAGGGTTCAGGATTACATAGGCCTCACACCTTGGCCCATTGACAACTCTTTGAGCATTTATTGTTGCACAGAGATTCGGGTAGAGATTTAGGATGCCTCTTGTATCTCCATAATGACAAATTCAGCCTTGTTTTAGTTTATGCTATGGGTTTTGGAACAGGTTCATAAATACATAGGAGGTTGGATGTCTCAACCTTTTTACCTAATGACTAGTGATGTTAAAGCAAGAAAAAAGTGGGTCAATCTAATGTTATTGTACAATTTATCTTTATTTTGATCCATCTCCCACTTAACATTTCCTGCTTTTGTTCATAACCTTATAGTTCAGATAGCATACTGGATTTGAATTGTACCTCAGATTAAAACATCTCACTTTTCCAATCTCATCAACTCCTGCCTCTTTTTTTAAAATCCAAAATATTCTGCTGCAGGCTCTGTGTTCAGCTCAGTCAGTCGAAGCTGTTTCTGCAGGGTGCCCTCTCCATCTAGCAGTGTACAGACACGTTTTCTTAGCCCCCGGGGCTCAGGCTCAGATGTGCATTCCAGCAGACAAAGCTAGTATTTTCAGAGTCCTCTCCCCAACATGGTCAACCCAGAACATCAGCTAATCAACTCCTTGCTGGACCTTTGTCCTGTGTAGTTGTCACATACTTATAGTCGTTGCTGGATCACACGGTTTTCTTCCTTCACACAAAGCCACAACTACAAATTTTGCTATTGCTGCAATTTCAAAACCCAGAAATAGGGATGATTAACATGGCTTTCAAGAGATCTATCTTTATATTACCTCACCTGGTGGGATTTAGGATAAAGAGTTAAACACTACATGATAACATGCTCTGAAATTCATAAGGAGGCATACAGTAGAAGGAGTTAATGAGAGGAAAAGCAAGGCGGCAAGAGTGGAAGGAAAAATGCTTTGAAACACTGCGTAGGTCTCAGTGAAGTTTCTTTGGAATGACACCAGCATAAAGCTGTCTTGTTTTAGCCGGCAGCATGGTGGAAGTTGAAGGAAGGAGAGAGTGGGGAGGGGATTGGGGGGCATTCTGGCTGAAGATATTATTAGAGTCTCAGGGAGCTGCAGGTGAAAAGGTCCTCCTCCGTTTACCAGCCAATTTCACCTTTTTGTAAAGATGTAAGGGCTGGAAATGACACAGCAGGAGGGGGATTTATGAGATCACTATGCTCAAGTCTTACATATGATGTGGTAAAGGATGAGCTGAGACAGACTTCTTTTGGCCTCAGCCCGAAGAATGGGGTGATGTTATCTCTTGCAACACACTGTTTACATCGATTTACACCTGTGAACATGATGGAGATGATATATTTTTTATGGTAATGTGTAACACTGCTCCTCCCTTCCCCACATGCTTTTGCATAATGATGTTCGGATGATCCAATAATTGAGCAGCAGAGGCTGTTTTGCCTGATCTTGGGGTGGGCTTGAATTGTCTCTCTTCTCCAGACTGAGGGAGGTTCGTCCCTCCATGCCACCTGAGTTCTCCCTGGTAGCTATGTGGTCTGTTTGCTCAGCCCCGAGGGCAAACTCACACCAGCCCATCAGATGCACTCTTTTAAAACCTGTGCACACTCATTTGGCCACCTTAATAGATTGGCCAGTATTGACGTTTTCTCAGCACCCCTGTGTGAGGGTCGCAGCCTGGCCAAATTGCCACATCTGGAAAATATGAGTCCTGGAGTTTCAACTGAAAGCAATCCTACAGGAACTCACAATGAGGTCCTCAGTTCACTGTCCAAAGTAAGTAGCTGGTCCATCCTCACAAGCTACAAAAAAAGCCAAGCTGTTCATACTGATGGCATTCCTTCAGAGTAACAGTTTGCTGGTTTTGCTCTTGACTTGGGGGAGTGAGTTGAATTGTGGCAGGTAGACACTGAGGACACATGAGACGAGTACTCTTACTGAGCTCTATCACCCAACCCAAACTTCTCTTACAGGGATACTTTCTGCCTCCAGGTTTGCTTTTTTTGGACCGTGTACAGTTTACAAGTTTGTGCTATGGACTGAAGAAGACCAGCTCCCTTTGCCATCATCATGATGGTCATCTAGTCAATCACAGGTGTTGCTCAAGGTGCCAGATGTAGAAAATACCTTCTGCATTATAAGGTGACTGCTGACAAAACTTAAAGATTTAATATTTCTGGAAGGCAAGCAGCAGAACACATTGAGTGAATATTTTGATAAGGACCAGCTCACAGCAATGATGATTTTTGTCCAGGTCTTAATGGTGTGCTCATATAGCAGTGTAATCAGCATTGATTATCTGCTGATCTTGGACAAACCATCTGTACAAGCAAATGCTTGCGGGACCTGCCTATTCAGTAGAAATAGATTCATGTTGAAACAGGGACTTGTCCCCAAACCACATGCTTCTCTGAACAGAATGAAACGGGTTCTTAATTAGCTTTTCCTTGCCACCGCTGGAATGTTGACCAGAGAGTGTTGAAAGCAACGTCAGACATTTTTTTAAAGATCCCCCTGTATCAAGACGTTAAAGAAACTTTCAGAGTGATTAGACCTCTACATGCCAACCAAAACAGTGGCTTTAGAGCTGTCAGAAAAGGCTTGCTGATACTTTCAGACACCTTGGCATGCTTATTTACCCCACAAAAACAGATTAGTGTTATTACATTTAACAATCTTGCATTGTGTTTCCTGTTTTAGAGGTCTGCTCTGCTCTGTGGAGTGAAGTGAGTGCCCATTTTTATTTTAATACATGGATTTCAAGCTTTCATATGGAGCTTTATTCATAATGCCCACTTAGTATGTGCATTGAACTCTTTTAGCAAAATGTCATCTAAAACAATAGAATAACATATGTATGTGGTAAGTTTGGATTGTACTGTTATGAAGTGAGGCATGTAGATAATGTTTATGGTCTAATTTTTGTCATGAATTCGATTTTTTGTTGGACCTTGCGTAGTAAAACATCCCCCAGGAACAAGTACAACTGTCCCACGTAACAAAGACAGGGTCAATACACTGCAGCACTTCGGTCTCCCCCCTATAATTTTCACAAAGCTAATGTTTTATACTGAGAGGGTGTTTTGATGAAGAGGCATAATTATAAGGCTTTCCCATGGGTCTCTATGGACATTATCAGGCCACACAGGCTCCTTTATGTAAAGTGCATCAGATTGAAGAGAATGGAAAACCTGGAGAGCTTCTGGTGACCCTTATCAGAGTAAACCTATCCAGGTGTTATAGAACCAGATCTCTGTTGGCACATTGTTCATTATGCTCTTTGGTTGGCCTTGACTGAGACATTTCCTGTCAGATGAGCCGGTAGAGCCACAGGAATGCAGCATTTCCTACCATAACTATTTAGATGTGTTTACTGGGGGTGTTTATCGCTGAGTAAATGTTATTTAAGTTAATCGTAGACATTATGACAATTGTGCATAGTGCCATTTTGATGATAGGGAAACACATATTGATAAGGGACTCATTGACAGACTAGGCTGGGTTCTTCTTTTTTTCACCTGAATCACGCACTGGCACTTACACTGTTGTTTTAGCAGAACCGGACCAGAACACAAACCATATAACCTACTGAAAATAATATACATTGTGTATTACAGTCTGCATTTGATGAACCAAGCACACAAAAAACCTTGCCATGACCTAACCGATGTTTTATTTGCTCCCTGATCAGCAGAGCCAGTGGATGTGCTAAAAGTATTAGAATTTCAAAATTACCCCGAAGGAGTGACGAAAACATCAGGATTTTGCACAAACCGAAGAGCATCAAAGCCGGACTCAGCTTACAGAGTTGCCAAGCAGGTCCAGATTAGTGCCCCCACTACGCAGTTATTCCCTGGTAAGATTTCTCAAACTTGAACCTCTTTCAACTATCATGAGTAAACTGGTGATTGTGTCTCAGCTCTGTGACTGCTCTGATTATTAAATGCCAAGAGGCAAGGCTGTGTCCCCAATACCGCTGAAGTTCAGTTCTTTGCCTACATATGCAAAGAACTGAACCTCTGTGCATGCAACTGATCTCTGTAGCTCTAAACTAGACTCATGATTTAGATGATGCATAATGCTGTTGTATTCTTGGAGGCTCAAAACACTGTTGTGCCTCACACAGAAAACAAAATTAAGTATGTCTCAAAATTTACCAAGGTTAAAATGAAAAAAACATTTTTATTCAGTGGCTGTAGGTCACATCAGTATTGTGTTATATATCATTGATATATATCAGTGTGATACAATTAAAATTAAATGAGAAAACGGATGTGAGGCCTCCAAATACTGTGTAAAAAATTTCATAGTTTTAAATTATTCAGTCATGTTGGAAGTGCTCTCTGTCACAATAACTCTAACTGATTCACCTGCCTTTTCCACCCCTCCTCCTTTTGTCTTGTAGAAGGTGTTTTTCCTGAGGACTTCTCCATCCTGACCACAGTGCGCCCCAAATCCGGCCTCCAGTCCTTCTTGCTGTCCATTTATAACAGTCAGGGAGTCCAGCAGCTGGGCGTGGAAGTGGGACGCTCGCCTGTCTTCCTGTATGAGGATCAGACTGGCAAGCCAGCCCCGGAGGACTACCCTCTGTTCCATAGCCTCAACCTTGCTGATGAAAAGTATGTCAAATCTCAAACTTCGTAATTTATTTTGTCATGTGATTGTCTGTGTAAACACAGGATAGATTGTGGTGTATTTTGATTAAATTCCTCATTAGTATACATGAATATGCATTATTATTAGAGGATTGATTGCTTGATTGTCTTAAAACCTGTTTAATTACCAAATCAACTAAAATCAACTAAAACATTCCTACACTAAACTGCTTTCCCTAGACTTGTTCTTCTTGATAAAAGTGAGAAAACAACCCAGATCTTCCCATTGTTGCACCATAGGTGCTCATGACCGGATTATCCATCCCATCAGGGGTCTGCAGGCACAGAGACAGGTCAGAGACAGGGAGACACTGGATTATTGGGGCACAGCAGGGACTGTATGGGCAGCCTGACCTCATCCATGAACTCACTGCCTCTGTTATTTTAGAGAGGGGAAAAGGGGCAGTCCTAAACTTCCTCTTTACCCCCTTGGATTACCTCACCAAACCAGAAACAATGTTCCTAACCTTTTAGAATAAACCTGATTATCTGCTCCCAGGTTCAGAAATCCCAGATTTCTCACTCAGAGCTTTAGCTAAGATGACATGAGCCTGTGTGCAGGGGCATCGGGGGGGAATAAATAAACAGATATGCAGCTGGGAAAAGTCATAATTTGAAATAGTATTTTATAGAGTCCTCTTCTGTGTTATTAAACTTTTTTTTCACTTGTTATATGAGGATCGTTTATTTTTTGAGCTTTTAAAAGAAGTCATAACCCGGTCACAATATTTTTGTAACCCAAACTGGCTTAAAAGGAGATCTAGAGTGTACACATTTATCGCGATAGAATGGAAGCTTGGTAATTCATTCAAGAGTCTCATGTCAATAATAACTCTGCTTTGTGTGCAGGTTGCAACAAAGCCAGCTTTGTGTTAGTCCCGTAGGGCTGTTTTGTCCAGTATGAAGTTTTTGTGACCCACTGTCTAAGGAGCAATGTTCTCTCTAGAGGATTTTTAACTCTTGTTGGTCTGGATACATTCCAGCTGCAGGCCTTGTCTAAATCTTCAGTGACTACAGCTCAGGCTGCGTACGGTGCGCGTTCCCTGTGGATGCATTCATTGTTCCTGAGAAGCATATGCAGAGCTTGAAAAGAGAGGCACAATGATGATATTAATGTGGTGAAAAAGAGCATTGTCTTTTATTTAAAGGGTAGGTGAATGGGAGGATTTCTATTGCACTGTCACACCTTACTGTCAGTTTTATCTTAGTTAAGCTCTTTAAACATGCTTTTCAAAAGACTGCGCTTTCAATACTATGTTACTCGTCTCCTTCTTATAATAATGTACCTATTGAAATCAACATTTGCTTTTCTGCCATATAAAGAGACAAGTAATCCTTCTTGCTGTACTGCTAAGCTCAGGGACTGTTGCACGTTTATTTTCCTCTAAGACCCGCCGCCTGCCCTGGAATAAGTCTTTATGGCCTAGCTGTGTTCAAAAAGGAACTGGACTTCTTTCGTCTTCTGATAACAAGATTTAACATACAGATATATTAATATAATATCATATATACATATATATCTGTATCTGTGATACAGAACGCTTCTTATATTGCAATCTTAAACTACAGTGGTGCCAGGTCTCATCTTCCACCTCTGAACAATGTTTTGACTGTGTGTCTCCTGCTCTGGCAAGGCAGGCCTTCCTGGATCCTGACACACACTTTCCACAATGTTCACCATGTCTGTCATGCCGAGTAACCCAGAAGGAGGATTAAGTTTGGAGTTTAATGAGTGTAATCCCGTGTTAAACAAGGCCAGAGTGTGGGGGCAAGAATGTGGTCCACCGCTGCCTGGTATGCAATAGCCCTTAAGTGCAGTGGCAAATGGTCCAGAGGCGAGGGAGGTGTCAGACTCACGTGTGACCCCGGTTAACCCTTTGCATCTATGGGTGTTGTCGATGGAAACATACATGACTCTGAAGTTCATGGTTCTTAGAGCATTAGGCCTCTGTAATGCATCACATCGTACAACAGAGCATTCTTTTCTTTCTCCTTGAGGAGTGTAGTGATGGTTAAACCGCAGATTATAATCCTGTTAGACGTGCTGATAAGGTTTCCAAAAAATGTAATTAATTCTCAATGTTCTAATTTTTGCATGTGTATTTTACATCATGCTCTGATTTCAGTAGTTATCATACATTCACAATAAGCAGATACAATGGCTTAAGATGCCCTATGGCCTTGAGAATGATTTAATAAGTGAATGGCAGTGGCCTCTTTGATTTCTCACTTGTCCTCATTGTGTCCTTGACCAGTTGGCACCGCGTGGCCATCAGCGTGGAGAAGAAGACGGTCACCATCATCGTAGACTGTAAAAAGAAGATGACCAAACAACTCCTCAGGAGTGACCATGCTTCCATCAACACCGATGGCATCACCGTGTTCGGCACCAGGATCCTGGATGAGGAGGTTTTCCAGGTAAAGTTTTTAAGTGTGGTGGACTGTGTATGAACACGTCTTCTATGATTGAAAAGCTTAATCTACACTGTTGCTATGTTATTCATTGGCATGTTGATCAGAAATGACGCAACAACCATCTATGACTAAAACGTTGCCCCAAACGGTAGTGGTATTTCCTGTGTCCAGATTTCAAACTTTGCTTGATGTGCTTTGCCTAAGGGGGTTTTAGTGTAACTCCCATGAAGGCAGCCCTGGACCCCTTTGATGCTGCCAAATGGAATGTAGAGATGATTGAAACCAGGGTGGATCTGGAGGGCTGCAATTCTTTTGATTTCATGAGGAAGTTCATATGGAAATCATACCTAACTCTGAGATATCTGAGGCCTTTTATTTAGGCTGCTGGTGCTTGAGTGTAGTTTGAAAACAGTGCAGAAGAGTCCTAAAAGAAGTGTTCAGCTTTGGTTTTTGATCTACTACTTGACAACATGAGTGACTTGATCAATGAAGCTCAGGTTATATGTAGCGGTCCGTAATGCACGTTGTACAGTAGTTTTTGCTCCTTGAGCAGCCTTTCAAAATCCCACTCAACATACGTAGATTGCAAGCAAGCACAAATATGTAAAATTCGATATGCTACATATGATGCACTGGATTGCTAAATAGTTCATAAAAATGAAATAATATAGAATGTGCTATTGGGATTTGGATGACTGTGAGGTTTATTTGTGACGAATGTTACTTACTTGACAAGCTCATCCACATCAGCTGTCCATCTACACAAAAAATCCCAGCAGGGACTAACTGTAAGTAGATGGTGATAGAATAGCTTCTGAGGTGACTTCTGTTATTCATAGTTTTTTTGTACATCATCGTTGCAAACATTTAGTAAATTTCTCACACTTCTCAAATTCCTTTGTAAAAGCTATAAAAAAATAGCTGGCCTTGTTGAAATGTTTTCTTGGATTGACTTTAATCTGATTTTATCTGATTTGATCTGATTTGAATTGACTTGGAGTGAAGTGGTTGAATTAAACTAGCAATGAATGGATTTTTTTGATTAGATTGATGGCGGATGGCAGCCATGATAGAACTGTATTGATTGCACTAAACCGATTTAGAGTTTTTCAATCCCGGCTTGGGCAAAAACAGTGTCCTGTTATTTTCAAGTGGTGTGTGTATATAGTGGTTGGGGAAAAATAATATGATTCTGTCATGTTATTATGTGTTACTTGGCTCTAGAGAATAAATATGGGTGCCTTTACAAGAGGTCACTTGTAAGGTTTGAGGTGTCAAGGTTGTGTCCAGTTAAATAAAAATTTGCCCTATGTCCATTAAATGTGACTCAAGGAGAGTTAGCGACCCTGGTAGAAGAGACCGTGTTTGACAAGGAAAAAACTGGAGCCAATTAACCATTAGGTCTTCCACGTACTATGACATAGTATGTGGTGAAGTGAATCTTAACTGGTTTTATTGTTGTTTTGACATAGAAGTGTCAGTTTTTGTATGTTTGACACTGGACAAATTTGATACTGTAAACACTTGTGCTTGTAACTATTTAATTAAATGTTATTATTATTATTATTATTATTATTATTATTATTATTATTATTATTATTATTATTATTATTATTATTATTATTATTTATTTTTAATTTTAAAAAAAGGAATAACTGGATTTTTAGCATGAGCACCAACAACCAATAATGCACAGAACTGCATCTTTCAGCATCAAACTTTAAATTGATAATGCGCAATTTTCAGAGATTTGAGGTATGTTACTGCCGCACATCCTTAGTCAGTGATAAGAACCTTTTGCTTTGAGGCACAGTTCATCCAAAGGTGGAAGCTGGCATGGGGTCAGGCAAATGTAAATAATGACAGACAATGGCTGAATTGTCATGGCACTTGTGGTCTTCTCTGGTGGGAAGTAAAGGTCACTGTAAGGCTGCATGGGGGCTGTGTTTGCTTGTGAGAGAGTGCTGGTTTGTTTATGGGCAGCAGGAATAACTAGTCATTATTAGGATGCCGTGTTTGAATGATTGATGTTGCTCCTCTTGTTTTAAAGCCTTTTTTTTTAGCATGCCTTGTCATCGCCATGGGGACAGTGGGCCTTGCACATTTTTAAGATTTAACATCTTTTACTCTCTGTGTTGCTCATTAAATTGTACTTTGGACTTTTGTCTAACCTGGTGCTGCACTGAGGTCATTTGGATTATGACATACAAGTGTCCGATGACTAAATAAAATATCAATTATATTTTATAGAAAAGCATTGAGAAATGTTTTAAAGGTGATATAATGCATATATGTTATATCAGTTTGATGATAGTTTGATGTTAATATATTAAAAACATTATTTTAGTCACTTTTTTATTGACCTTCATTAAGAATTTTTTTAGGTGCAATGTTCTATAAGTAGATTTGTTTTCATATCTCCTGTTATTTTTGAGTAGATTTATGAGAGGGCACTGAAGCCAGACAGCATTTGTGTGAAACAGTGTGTCCAGTCAGAGGGTGGCCAGTAGGGGCTGAAAATAGGAGCCATAAGTCAGTTAACAGGGTCTTCTCTGTGTGGTTTTTGGAACAGGTCTGCTGTCTGTTCTCTGTCCCTTCTCTCCTCAGAGATCTACAGGGCCCGATGCGCGCTGGGATATACAGGGGAAGGAAATACTTTACATTTAAGTCAGTGGTTATAATGAGAAAACAAATGAGTTGGTAAAACGGTTTTGCTCAAAGGAATGCCCAGGAAATGTTGCCCCATAGCAGATTCTCCGCAGACCTCACTATATTTGATTTGATTACAATATAACTTATGTATAAGAATGGTGGAATGTATGAAATGCAGTGACTATTTACAGTTTCTCCCAAAGTTAAGTTTTTACTCCCCTTTTTAACCACTGTGGTTGGCAAGTTTTTTTTCCAGAGGTAATATTTAATACATTCAATAATAATAAAACATTTGCTCCCTTTTTCAAACTCTGAAATTTGTTTTCACAAGCTGACCTGCATTTTTCATAAACGTCTATTCATGCCATACCTGCCCCAGGTTGGAGGCGACCACCGCTGCAAAGGGATCTAATTTAGATGAATGGGAGTCTTTCATTGCCCCGTCAGGCCTTCCCCATTTCCTCATCACCTCCCCTCCCTGCATATTCTCCTCTGCTCACCACCTCCTCCCCAACGTGAGGCCTCTCTACCGTGCCAGAGCAATGAGACCGTCTATTCATGCCTGGCTGACAGTACCTGTCTTAATCGAGCTCACTCACATATCCCTCTATTTTTGGATAGCAAACACTTGGTGTGTCTCACCTTTAGGACTAGATAGGGCTGAGCTGTTCTATGTCTCAATGCCACACCACCAGCCAGAAGATGCATCTTGTCTAAAAACAACATAGTGGTTTGTGGTGGACATTGCTATCAAAATGCTAGCCTAGATAGCTAATAACAAACCTAGCATCGATGAAGAGGGCCTTCTATTTGTGTTCTGCTCTTTTGATGGGATATGACAAGGAGTCAAGGAGTTTCGAAATCTGATTTTATTGCTGTAATAAACAGATTATAGTAACACAAACAATCCAGCTGCTTTAAAGCTCCATTAGCTGTTATATTTTAAATTAGCTTCTATCTGTCATCTTTTAATGTCATGTTTTGGGGAGTTGACCACCAACTGTCTGGTGTAGAAATTCCTTTTGCCTTTACTAGGTTTCTTAATTCTCATTTCTTCTAAGGGAAACTGTACTGTATAGACTTTGGCTAAGTGGTTAATTATTGTATGGGGATGTCTAATTACAGTTAGCTATGTTTGGTTGCCCTTGCCATAGGTATGTCAAAGGACCAATGGTGACTACTACCTGTGTTTTGATTTGGCCAGTGATGCCCTGCACCCACCCTGTAAATACAACATGTAATTGTATTTTAGTAGAGAAAAGGCAATAGAGCTGTCTATCACAGCTAAACCAAACACTGCTGTATAATGACTATGCAACATGGAGGTTGTCTTCATGCAGTGCCTCTGTGGGAATCAGACATTTTCACTATGCACTGATGTAACCTTTGACCCCTTTCATGTGTATTTATATCTCATGGTTCCCTGTGTTTAGGATGAGGTTAAGAATAGAAAAAGATGTTGTATGGTGTCATGAGCTCGGCACCGTCATACCATTATTTTCCTGCTTTCATTTACTGGTATATTACTGGTATATTTTAGCTGTGATGAACACAATGTAAGTAAAACTGAAAGAATTCTGTTCACACATATGTGATTTAGTAGTGATGAGTTAACACTTCTGGTCCTAAACAGACAGAGTCAAAGCAGCTCTATGAGTGGTCAACCAGCTGTTAGCAGTTATAAACTGAGAGATTCAGAAATCTAAAAAAATATAAAATTAGTTTATTATAATGCTATAATATACACATATTATACATTATCTCTGTGTATGCTTATGATGCTTTTATTTCATAAGGTCCAGTTAAGGTGAACACTGCCAAGGATGCTTAAAAAAACAACTGATATAGCAGGTACGGCGATTTCTAGAAGAATCCACAGGTCTCAGCTGTTGATCATGACCCTGCGTCTCTGTTTCAGCCCCTCCCTTTTTTCTCATTGTCCTCAGCTATTAACCCACAGCCTCGTGGGCCTGTTTCTCTGCTGTACTGTGCTATGCTGTAGCCAGTAGGGGCATATTTTGGAGCTCTGGCTTTGCTCCAAGTTGCCAGGGGCTTTTATCACAGCCGTCCACAATGGAAGACAGACCCAGAGCTTCGGCATAACTCTCCCCAGGTGTTTCTAAACACAAAACATCTTTTACCAGTCCAGCTGCTCTTTCTAAATCCCAGCCCGTCTGTCTCTGAATCCCACTTGGTGTTCCCTTCCTCAGTTTCTCACTTGCTTGTCTTGGTTAGTTGGCTCTTGTTTGTTAGGTGACTCGGCTGCAAGCTTCTTTTACGTTCTTTTTTTACGTTCGATTTTTTTGGGACTTTATTTCAGATAGGACAAGTGAAGAGAGACAGGAAATGAGGGAGTGAAAGAGAGGGGAGGACATGCATTTCTACTGGAAAGACAGTTTAATGCAGGTTAAGGGAAGAAATTTGTACATAGAAGCACCATTTATACAAGAAAAGGATTATTACTGTATATATAAATAACTATAAACTATAAATTATATAACTATAAACTATAAACTATAAATTATGGCATCAGTAAAGAAGAGTATCTGATATATATCATATGGAACACCTACAGTACAGTATATGATCATTTTGTCTTTTCTTGTTTCCATGTTTTCACATGCATTTATTACTGAATGTGCCTGTCATGTTGCTCATGTCCTCCCACGAAACAGTCAGAAGTTTCCCAGTTGTGCTGATCTGGTCTAGAGGTTGAACACCATGTCTCCACAGCCTATTTGTGTGCAGACGGGTGGCTCTCAGACATGGACTAATTAGAGCTGACTCTAGGCAGGGTTAAAGCATTCACTGTTGGTCTTAGGGTGACACATGAGGTAATACATGTCAACTTGACTCAGGGCAAGGCTTGATCTCACTTTCTCTGTCGAGCCTTCCCAAACGCACGCACGCACGCACGCATGCACCAACACAAACCTCACCTGAGGCCTTTCTCAGACTTGGCACTTAGGTTAGGGTTAGAAATTAGCATCAGCCACCAACTAAATGCAGGTAGATTTCAGACATAAAATAATGATTTACTAGTGAGTGGTGGTTGGATTTGAACATTTATCAGTCAGAGGCTGGTAGATTTGGTGATGATGTTGTGTAAAAATTAATGTCCCATGCCGTCTTGACAGCAATTTGGTCTTTTCATTGTGAGTGTACTAAATGTGTTCAGTGTAGGGCTGTCCCCGACTAAGGATTTACATAGTCGAATCAGAATCGTCATGTCCTGCCTATAGTGGACTAAAAGTTGAATCATGTGTGTTTTTGTGCATGGCGATTGCGAGCCGAAACTAAACTGACGCTTATCGTTGACCCTTTTCTCTCTCTCTCTCTCTCTCGCCTGCCATTCACTGGTCTTGTGCAGAGTTTTGCGTTCATGCCGTGCCGACAACGGCATTCTTGTTTTTTCCGCGGGTCTTTCAAGTAGCAGGCTGTTTAAAAACAATTTAATATTCTTTGTGTGGTTCATCACTGCTGATAAATTATACGAAAGTCCTGCAAGGTGCGGACAACTCAGCTCAACACCGGTGAAGCTGGGGCTCGGTCTCCTCAGCAAGTGTGTTTCTGCCACTACACACATACATGCTTCGCCTACACATGCACACTGATTACCCAGGGTTAGGGTTACAATTTTGGATTTATTCATGCACTTTAAAAACATTTATTGAAAGTTTTATTCTTATTACATGTCATTTTACAGCATTATACGTTGAAATGCATATTGTAATCGGCTATATAACAACTTATTGGGAGAAAACTGGTAGTTCTATGTAAAATCAGACGTTAAAAACCCCCATATCGCCTTGTTTTGCTGCAAAGCTTCGACTGTGAGATTTTATTTTTATTTATTTTTTTATTTAACCTTTATTTAACCAGATGATCTCATTGAGATTTAAAACCTCTTTTTCAAGAGAGACCTGGCCAAAATGGCAGCACAATGTTAACAGTGCACAGTTACAAATAAACACCAAACACACACACAACAACAAGGAACAATTAACAGGCCCTTAAGATACATGAACAAACAACATTAGACTACTTAAAAGTACAATTTATACATACCGTAAGTATAAAAGATTTTAGTTATTTTAAAAACACTGACAACAATTTATGGCATCTATTTCCAAAGTTTTCATGCGGTGTTTAAATTCACCAAAAGAAATCAGATTTTGCAACTGCAAATCAGACTGCAATGTGTTCCAGGTGGATGGGGCTGCATAACTGAAGGCCTTCTTACCAAGCTCTGTACGGACCGTAGGTACAGATAACAAATACAAGTTACCAGACCGCAAATTATATGAACTGATGTTACGTGACATATAAGAGCACAGATAAGAGGGAAGCATTTCCAGCATGGCCTTATAAATAAAAGTGAGCCAATGTATGTGCCTCCTCATTGATAATGAGGGCCAGTTTGTCATTTTGTACAAAGTACAATGGTGGGTCGATGCTTTACATCCAGTCACAAATCTTAATGCACTATGATAAACAGTATCCAATAAAGATAAACATTGAACAGGCGCATTTCTATAGAGCAGGTCACCATAATCAAGTGCAGTAAGAAAGGTTGCAGCAACCAGTGTCCTCCTGGCTTTCCAAGAAAAACAGGCTTTGTTTCTAAAATAAAATCCTATTTTTAATTTGAGCGTTTGTACCAGTTTGACAGTCAGATCAGGCTCTGCCCATCAAAGCATCAAATCTTGACTGTTCGGGATCAGTCCCAGTTTAGTGGCTGACACAGAAGTTATACTATATTGTGGAGTATTAAAAACCACCTGTGGGCTTATATCTTCCTGAAATATTGTATTTGTCACCAAACGTAAATGAATAAATGACTACTTACAGAGTGATATTGATGAGAAGTATTAAAACAACTCTCATATCTGAGTGGTAAATATGGTGCTAGGGCCATTAACTGTAAGGATTAATCTAGCTGTATATGACATGTAAATCAGTGAGCTTTTAAGGTGCTGGTCTGTGAATTGTTTTACCTTTTGACACAGCTAGGCTCGCAGATCCCACCAGTTTCCAGCCTTCATGTTAAGCTCAGCTGCTGGCGTCATTTTTACCACACAGTCTTATGAGTGGTATTGATTTTGTCATCTGACTCTTAGCAAGAAAGCGATTAAGCACTTTGCTGTACCTACTTTTAGTCTTAACATGACAATGACTTTGTAGGCTTTTACAAAGTGCAAAAACATTAGGCATTTCAACAGAAAATGCATCTGAGCTGATGTTTCAGACAGCAGAAGTGTGATGATGCCCTGTTTACACTGCATTAACAATGATTGTAGCTTTAAAAAATGTAATGCCTGCTGAAAAATACCTTGGTATGAGCAGAAGTAGTGTTACTGGCCCACTAAACCAGAAGGCTGGAATTAAGCATAACACTATGAAAGATCAGGTATTTGGAAATCTGAGAAATGGGCCAAAAACCCTTGAATTGTTATTTTGTTGTAAATTTGGTGTGCAGATGCAGTGTATAGCCTCCACTTGTATTGTTAGCGATGCACTCAACCAGTGAGAGAAATTAAGTAAAAGTAGCATTCCACCCACCCAGAGGAACAATCTCTGGGGCGAATCTCTGGACTGTCAAACTGAAGCTGTGCAACAAGATGTTGATGGATGGTTACACAGAGAAAGTTTCGAGGAGAACTGCTTGTTTTCCCATGAGACAAGCCTTAGCACACTGATGTTGATACTACGGTACATGTTAAGGATCCATATGTTTTAACACAGCAAGCTACACACACACACACACACACACACACACACACACACACACACACACACACACACACACACACACACACACACACACACACATTCTCTTGACAAGTTGCAGCCTGCCTTGTCTATTCTGCTCTTCAACATATAGTGTCCCTGCTGGCACAAGTGCATCAAGATTTTAGCTCTGGGCTCAGGCATTAGTGTGTGCTCAGCTGCCAAACATCCTAATCAAATACATGCCTCTTCATCTGCCCTGCCCCCCTCCCATCCCCCCCCTTCCCCCAAGAACCACCCCACGCTGTCTTTGCAATGTGTATAAAGGCTTGAAAACCAGGATCTCGGTTCAAGCAATTACAGAGTCCAAAGAAAAATCCAGATGCTTTCACCAGTGTGTTCACTGTCTTGTGGTGAGCTGTGTGCTTTTGGCTGTAGGACTGATAACAAGGCGAGACAGTGCTGGAGTGGTGTCAAGCATCGTGGTGTCCTGTCCCCACCACAGAGAGAACATTGTGGTTTGAGTGACTTTCCCAAACCATGTCTGAGAGTTTCGAGGTTTTACTCTTTTCCTGTGTGCTGTTCTAATGGTTTCCAGACAAAGGCATTGTGCATTGTTGTTTTTTGCTCAATATATTGTCTTTTCTTTTCTGTCCCAAGTGACATTTTTAGAGATGGCTTCATTTTTGCACAGTCCCTTTGACACTCATTGCTCCAGACACCATTAGTAACCATGCGGTCTTGTGGGCTAAGTATTCAAATTAAAAGCTGTTAACAACCGGGTTTGGTTCAGAGTGATTGTGGGGTCAGTGACCATGGTTTAATTTTACAGAACATTTTTTGCAAGGATTCAATATAATTAAATGCTGATTATTATAAAATAAAATAAAATAAAATAACACTTAAATTAAAATGCAGTATAGGTAATTCATGTTGTATAGTTTTGTGTATATATATGATATGAGCTCATATGCTGTATTACTCGTATTACCACAGCATGTAGCCATGCCAGGTGTTGCTTGTCTCTTGATGATACATGTTTATCTGATTTCCTGAGTTAAACCCTGGTGCTGATAATAATAATTTTCCTAGTGTCTGAACTTAGTTTCCTCCATGCAACATGTGAGTGTGGACTATGTGGCTTGTGTGCCAAGCTGTTTAATCATACAAAGGTGGGATTTACTCTGCCAGACTCAATAGATCAAATCTGCATTTTAAGATTTACATTTCTGCCACTTCACCCGGTGTGTTAGTGTGTGAGCAAGATGAGACATGACCTTCTTGTCAGTTTGTGTGTATAGTCTTGTCTTGTCTGTTGCTACTGATCTGGTTTCATCTCACTCTGTAAATAGGTCTAATTCAGAATAGTGATTTTTTTTTAATATGAACTATATGTTTTTTAGCCTCTCACAGAAGATTACATGTGGGCAGTTTTTGTTCCTGTGTGAACTGACTCGAGTTTCTTTTTCTGTTTTCTGCAGGGTGACATCCAGCAACTTCTGATTGTGGCTGATCCTAAAGCAGCATATGACTACTGTGAACATTACAGCCCTGAGTGTGACACTCCCCACAGAGATTCCCTGCAGGCCCAGGAGCCAGAGCAAGAGGTCAGCCAACCTTTGGGGGTGGGGGAGATTCTACTAAGAGCCTTGAGGCTCCTGATTAATTTTAGTTTTTTAAGAGGAGGAATTGAAGTGCTTCACTATAACCTGTGTACTGTTTGTTGCTCATATCCATGTCCTGTTGATGTCTTATACTGTACACACAATGAACCACAGTTGTTTTATTTGTACATAGTAAATCTGTGTGTCTTTGGAGGCAGACAGCCTTCACGACCTTTACAGCCTTAATGACATTATTATTTAGTTGTTCAAAAGGTGTTTAATACTTTCATTAATTAACATTAAAATAAAAATGGCTGTAGTATTTTGAAGGTTGATATATTAGATCTTGGGAAATTCCCTCCAGGGATAAATGAAGTGCGCTGATAGTCGCCTCTGTGTCTGCGTTTACACTGGCGAGGTTTTTTACTTTTTTTTACGTTTCACAGCTCCACTTCAGTGTGTGGCTAAGCAGGTGTTACTCTTCGATCTGTGCGTAAGTGTACACGTTTCAACAGCTATCTAGAGAGCTGACATGCGTAAAACTACAGATGCAGAGTTGTTGAAATATAACATAAATGAGGAGGATTACCATACAATAGGTCATGTACTGAAACGGCTGACGTCAATGAGTTAATCAGTAAAGTACTGATCATTCACTCTGTCTACACTAGTACTGGCAAGACAGTTACACAGACAAGCATAATCTATATAGATTTATTAATTTGATCCAGTTATGCACAATAAATTCTTTTTCAGTGGAGTACAAATGTATTCAGCCAACATAAACTTCCTGTAGTAGCACTCACTCACTTTTTTCATTTACATTTACATTTACTCATTTGGCAGACGCTTTTATCCAAAGCGACTTACATTTGAGGAACAACTTACAAGTATCAACATCTTCACACACTGGGATACAGACAATATATTGCACCATCTGGGTAAATACACCCTCAATCAATGGTTGGAACAAGGCATTCTGCATGTCTGGCCACACCCCTATCAGTGATGTCATGCTCAGCCGTCAAAGGTAAAATGCCTTGCTGTGATGTACCTGATTGGAGGGGTGGCAGGATGTACACCTTGCATGAACATTTTAACAGATGGTAAACAGCAGCTGTTGTCTGACCTGTGATATTTAATGTATATTTACTATTTAACCTATCAATATAATGACTGGATAATTTATCTATTATAGTGAGGCGTTCAATTGGCTATTATCGGCATACATTGTAAAATATACATTTTGAAGTTATAATGAAAACACCTGATTGGGCTATCTATTCTGTCTCTCTGATCTTTTTCTCTGTGCCCCAGTTGTCTTTTTCAGACTTAATGATGCAGCATATAAAAGCCTATTAACACCATTTACTCATACTTCTTATTCCTGTGAGTAAGATTTGAAAACCAGACCAAGCAGCAGCCAAGGACAGTGCAAAATGTGTATCTATTTGTTAGTCAATAGATGCATTTGCAAACTGCTATTTTACCTACTCACACACTTACATCTGCCTCAGACTTAAGTGCAACAAGTTAACCAGCCTTTAATATTTGCAACAAGTTAACCAGCCTTTAATATTTGCAACAAGTTAAGCAGCCTTTAATATTTGCAACAAGTTAACCAGCCTTTAATATTTGCCTAATAATCAGTAACATGATTATAAAGTGCAGGGTGAAACAATCTTGGACACTGACCAGGATTTTAATATGGAGCCTGAACCTAAGTCAGTGCCAGCTTTACCCCAGAGATCAACCTATGTTTGATTAATTTGATTATTGGAAATATACATGCTACCAAACACCATTACCTGCATTTTTTATTCAGTTAAGCATGGTATCATGTTCAGACTTTACCATGTTAGTGTGTGATGTGTGATGAATTTTTATGGCCAGAAGTCAGGGTTTTCCCTTTGCACTTGAGAATTATTATGTTGTATAGTTTTGATTCTGTCTCCTTGATAAGAAACTGCTAGAGGACTATATAACTAAAAGATTGTGCACAAAAAATCAGTCCCCTTTAATCTTGCTGAATAAAAGGCCCAAAGCGTATAATTTACATGCTTGCAGTGAGAAAGTTCCATTACGATTTCCTTGAAATACAGCTGGTACTTTTGTCTTTGAGGTTTTCACCTTGTTTTCCTTTTGTTTTATGAGCTTTTAAACATCCCATCTGCTTACATGTTTGTAGGCTAAGACCCACATTGCTAGTTTCAGCATTTGTTTACTTGTTTGTTCACCATATTAAGACCATTATCTAATTTAGTAACACTTGGTTTTGATTATTCAAAGGTGAGGATGACATTTGAATTATTAGTAGACCTGAACTGTATTCGTATTCATAATCATTCATATTCATATGTGTTCATATGTTATTATTAATGTATTATAATACTTTGAAGTATTACACTGTCTGCCTTATAAAATTCCATATGATGCTGTGCTTACTTGCACTCGTAGTGTTCAGCTTCTAACCATTTTTCAGTGCAGTCACTTGTCACGGATAATTATTAAGATTATTTGGCTTTAACAGTTTGAACATGTAGCATGCTCAGGAGGATATGTACTATACGTATCATCTTGCTGAAAGAGCACTCTGCATTCTTGATGCTAATGCTAACCCTTAGACCTTTCTTCGTCCCCCTGTCTCTCTCTCTCTCTCTCTCTCTCTCTTTCTCTCAACCTCTCTAGTACACTACTGATGATTTAGATTACTCTCAGTTCTATGATTACTCTGAGGGAGCCACAGACATCATTCCAACCGATGAATATTCTGAACCACAGGTAAATGGAGAAAAGGAAAAGAAATGTGTTTTCTGTAATGTCTCTTTTTGTCAGTCGACCATCCCATCCCTCATTTTGTCTTGTGCGTTGTCTGTGTGTCTCAATGTTATGTGTATGTGCACACCAATAGTCCAGTTACTGGATATCTGTAATCAATTATAATAATATTTTGATCATATGTTTCTCCAAAAGTATCAGTCGTGCTTTGGCCCACGTAATTGAAAGATTGATGAATAATCTAGGTGTCCTGATCTGGTAATACCTACCCTGAGTGTGACCTTATAGTGAGGCAGTGTGCATGTAAACATACTCGGTGTGTCAGTCCTCCCTGTGTCTGTTTTATGAAGCTGCTGCCTTCTCTCACTTGGGAAATGCCATCTGCTTAGAGTATTTTCTTTTTTTTGCATTCTAGCATGTCTTTAAAACTATTTTGTACATACTGGGATTTCAACATTTTACTTTACATTTGCAGCAAAAGCAACATTATCACTGTGGCTATTTTATTGCTGCAATAGCTCTAAAGAGTTGCTGAAAGGCATATTGTTTTGTGTTTTGTTTTTGCATCTATCCCAGATAGATACTTAATATGCCCCAAAATTCTCATGTGTTACATGAAAGGCCCAGTCCTCGATTGTTGTACAGCTCCCTTTCTGCCCAACTGTCCCATAATCTTAAGGTAGCATTAACATGGTCAGTGTTTAAATTGCAGTAGTAGTTGTAGTTGGTGTGCGTGGTCAACATTTTAAACACCTCGTAGACCAACTACTATACATGGGCTGCTGCTGGAAAGTGGAGCACATGGGGTCTGACATTTGTGTTGGGAAAGACTCTGTACAACAGTTGTGGATTGTGCCTTTACATCATTTCCACTTTAAATGTTCCATGTTTGTCTTGGTGTTCTTTGTCGCCGCCACCTCTTCCAGAGAAAGAAACGTAGTGCCATGAAAAAGAAGAGGACCAGAAAGTCCCTCAGTAAAACTAAGGCCAAGCCCTTAAACTTCTTGGCTGCCAAAAAATCATCGGCTAAAAAGTTTACTAAGAAGAAGCGACCGATGCCTGGCTACCAGGCCACAGCACCAGAACGACCCAGAGGCAATTTTAGGGTAAACGCTCATGTAAAGAAACGACCAAATCCCATCAAGATCTTCCTGCCTTGAAGGGAAAATCTATGATGGCAGACGTAGAGCTCCCTAACCTCTTCTGTGTAGAAGTAGCAGAGTCGGTAGCCACCTTGAAAGGACCCCTTGCAAATAACCTCTGGCCTGAGCCTTTGTGTTAACCCTCGCTTTATATTTCTTTCCTTTTTTCAACATGACTCAGCCAAACAATGTAGAAGGAGATTACAATACAGACATTGACTACGGAACTGTAGATGGTACTCAAACTCAGTCGTCCTTTGCCACGAGCGGACCAAATGAGGTAACTTTCATCTTCATTCTCACCCTAAAACCAGTGTTAGATTGTTTGGGAAATGTGAGCGAGGAAGATTTATTCCTGGTACCTGGTATGAAATGACAAAGACACAACCATTCAAAATGAATGGACGTGTCTTTTCACTTGCTAAGAATTTGTGTGTGCCAGAGCCGATGGACAGGGGGGAAGTTCTTTAAATATTTCAAAGCTACACCATGTGGATTCTAAGGATGCTTTTCTGGCATGCTTAGAAAATAATTCGGTGGACATTGTGGAGGTCATTTGAGGCTTCATGTCATGTCATACACTTTTTGGCTAAGGCTGCAGATTTTGTTCACTCTCAGCAAGTGAACACATTAAACCTACTGAGACTGCATGTTAACTTGTGGTATGTGGATGTAAATGTGACTTTAAAGTATTAGACACTATAAGCTGTGAGGGTAATAGAAATGAACAAGTATAGTATGTCATACTCAGTTTATAGTATGTCATACTTACTGTACTGTATGATAATATTATTATTAGCAAAGAGTATTTGTTCTGGAAACATATGCCCCTCCGTCTAATAGAAACCACTCAGACTTTTATTGAAGTAATATGTGCTCCTTTACCAAGAGACAGTGCTCTTGGCTAAGCATTGTGGTCTCAGTCACACTGGCTTGTCTGCTTTAATTACCCACACAAAGAGTGGAGCGTTGACAAGACTTGCAGCCTTATCCAGGATTAAAAGAAGTTGATGACGGCGGAGCCTCCGTCAGCCAATGCCACTGGCAGTAAACGATACTGGAGATTATCTCTTTGACAATATATGCCCTGTCCATCCCATCATAAGCTTGGTTTTGATCACTGGTTCTGCTAATTACCCTGAAAAAGAACTATGATCAACAAGGCTAAAATCTCCCCACAGCCAGCTATAAATGTGTATTGTCTAGCTCAGTGTTTAACAAAATGGAAGTGATTTTACAGGCAATTTATAAATATATAATTTGGCAAGGCATACTGCCAATAGGAACCCTGCAATTGCATCCATTTTGTTGCTCTGCAAAGCTAGATCCACAGGGATCACAGTTCGGAAGCAAAAAATTGTGCCAAGCAATTGTGGTTGTAGTACCAAATACAGGGTGTACCAGGGTAAGCTCCCAGGTGACTCAAAGCATCAAAATGGATTTATTGACCAACAAATTTCAATTTTAGTTGTATGTATCTTGATGCACTCTGTATATCTGCACAGCTACTAAAATCTGATGATTCATTAGATGTACATGCAAATTGCTGCAAGTCAGAAATCTATTTCAGCCTTTCTTTACTGTCTACATCAGTATTTCATGTATGGTTATATGATGAGAAAGAAAAGAAGGCTGAGATAACATCACGTCTGTCTTGACATGTATGGTTAACAAACGTGATAATGATTTTATTCAGTCATTATGGTAACCCTTTATTTATTCCTTTGTATCATCCTGTCTATTTACTGAACTGGGGTACGCTGTGGTGATCACCGGACTGCTGTATTTCAGCAACGCAGCAGTACAGTGCAGTACATTTGTAACATATCCATCTTGGAAGAGGTTACTCAGTTGTTCTAGGATTGTTGATGCAGATACTTAATCAGTAATGCAGATACTTAATCAGTAATGCAGATACTTAATCTGCCAGAAAGATTTGCTTTCTCCAAGATAACTTAAGATAAAGACTTGGAATAAATAAGGTGTTACCACAGCTATCTGTTGTTTTTTGCATATCATGCCAAATTTATTTTCTGCTTTAATAACATCTAAAAGTAGAGTATTTGCCTTAATTGCTTAACTAACATTCTTATCTCCTTGATTGCCCTCCATTACTTCCTCCTTCTTCGCTTGGGTAACACCTGAAAGGCTGTGGAGGAGGATGTTGTCGGTGCGTTTATCACCGAAGCCACTCCCATTGCTCCGGAGCCCACCGTTGTCACAGAAACAGTGGACAACTTGGACACTGGTGCAGAAGCCTATGACTTTAAGGAGTATGACTTGGCGAGGCTGACAACAGGTTGTATGAATACGGAGCGTATGATGAGTATGGCACGGCTCCATCCAAACCCACGGCAACTTACGAGGATGAGGTGGGGCCTGGGGTTGCTGCTGAAACCGACGTTACTGAGAGCACCGTAAGTACCACACCCCGACCTGGTGACTGAGGGGGGTGTGTGCATGAACGGCACACGTTAGGGACTCTTTGTGTGTTATGGACTCTGTCTTCCGGTGCACGCCTTCCTAGTTGGTTGCTTGGCAATGTGTCATTGACATGTTGAGTGTGGAGTCTGCTGCCTCACCGGTGTGTGGTTGGTGATGTAGTGATTCACAGCTATGACAGGGACAATGCATGCATCTGTGTTTCCTTAGAAAGAATGTGACTGATTACTTTAGTTAATTTAGATGTTCTCATTCTGACATACTGTATGTACTGTGTGTGCACAAGCACAGACTTTATTCACACTCACACATTCTTCTTCTTTCTTCCAACGTCATCTCTCTCTACACACAGCCTTCAACCTGTACATGTCAGCCCAACCTACATCCCATCCATACATACCCACCAAGTAATCCTCACCCACTCATCTCTCAGCAGTCAGACCTGATCCCTCCCTCTCCTCCTCTGCCATTTTAGCAAGCTGCCTGTCTGCGACATATCCATCTCTGTATGCACAGCAATTGGCCCACATCTCATAGGCAGAGCACACACACACACACACACACACACACACACACACACACACACACACACACACACACACACACACACACACACACACACAATAGTAAACAAGATGTTATGGATTGCTTTCACTTCTTTTCTTGCCCAAACTTTTGAACTCTGCCCTCAACAACCAACAGTAACAGCTTGTCACAGTTTGTCTTCTGGTTAGTATCAATATTTAACATATATCCTTCCCTTGCCCCAGAGCTGTTTAAATTTACCCATTCAAGAACATCACCAAACACAGTTTTGAGTTTGTGTGCCTTTGGATATTGTAACCATGTGAGGGCAAGGACTTTATTGGTCTTGTACTAGTTCTTTTTATTACCTCTGTATGCACACACAGGCACTCACACACAAACACCTCCTAATCCTTCCCATCTCACCCCAGTTTCTCCACCTTCCCTCCAAAGCATACACACACACACACACACACACACACACACACACACACACACACACACACACACACACACACACGCAGCAGAATGAATTCTCTACCACAAATTAAATCATCAGCTGAATTCAGCTGTTTATTTGGATTTAGTCATTTGTATTGGTGTACAAAGATTAAAAAAGAAGACACTTAACTTAAATGTGAAACTGTACATTGTAGGGCTATGTCTCTTATTGTCTCTGTCTATATGTATGTATCTCTACTTGTGTTATTTTGCGAGGTTTGCATGTCAGCAATAACCTGTTGGTGTTGAGCAATGTCTTATTTGGTCACCATTAGCCACACTACACAATGGCAATGCAATGACAGCATTGCTCCACTTCAAGCACATAGAGGTCCATTCTTGCTCATTGTGACTAACATTTTGCCCGATTTGTTCCGTAATGTCATCTGACTTTGTGTTGTTCTTGATTCACTCTCTGCCTCTGACATAGCTACAGTAGTTGCAGCTGAGTATATGGTATTGATTGATTGAGTAAACTTTGTTCAACCACTAACACACATCCTGTTTACTGGTTGAACTTGCTCATCATTGCTATTCATTCACCTGTGGACTATAGCTGCGGTGTGAAGAGTGTCACCTCTGTGCTTGCTTTGTAACTACAGGTTGCTGGTGTTGGAGGAGCCTTCGGTCAGAAGGGAGAAAAGGGCGAGCCAGCTGTCATTGAACCTGTAAGGTCCACTGAAGTGACATGATCATATCATTTTAGTTTAAATTATTCCGTTTACAGAGCAAGCTGTGAAATCTTTCTCAAACTTTTATTATAATTTGCAAATAATCTAAAACGAAGTGAAATTAAGTCAGCTCTTGAACCACAGTTGTACTGTTTTACTGTTTTAGACCCTTTATAAAGCACAGGTCAATCACCCAACACTTGCAGCTGAATATGCGCCCACGTTTGTCGAATCATCCTGAACTTTTCTGTAGTTCTGCTGTTGCACAGGACAGCGTTCATGGTGTGAAACAATATGTTTGTTTTTGAAAGGGCATGCTGATTGAAGGACCACCAGGACCCCCCGGCCCAGCTGTGAGTATGTTGTTAAAAAAGAAATATGTCAGTATTTTGCACCTGAGCACAATTATACACCATTGTTGTTAGAATTTAACATGCTTGCCTGCTGGTTGTCTGCTGACCTAGCTTTCTCTTTTTAGGGTCTTCCAGGTCCCTCTGGCCTACAAGGACCCCCAGGCCCTGCTGGAGATCCTGGTGACAGGGTAAGTTGTCATTTATGTCCCTAAGCCAGCCACAGTTTTAAATGTGTGTATACTGTACTTATAATGTATAATACTTAAAAGCCATTTCAGATGATGGTGCAGGGATGCCTTAACAGGCACTCATTTGACAATAGCTAGCTAGCTAGCTTAGGTTTTGGACAATAATTAGGACTTAAATAAAGATCAAGCTATATAATGGTATAAAAATTTACGCCACAGCCAATGGTAATAGGCTGCTAATAGGCAAAACTGGGTGATTTGAGTGCATGTGTATTTATCACTTAAGACAGTCTGCAAAATGTGATCTGTGGTCTTTTTTAAACAATATTCAAAAGATTGGTATTATATGTCAATATGTGCTACATATAATCATCGCTTGCTGCTGCATGGAGAACTTTTTACCATGGTCATGTTAAATTAGCTTTTGATTGGCAGGTGCAGAATAAATTGTATAGTGGGACTCTTAAAACATCACTTAACAGTTCAACCATCTCTGTGAATCAGCGACAATATTTATGCTTTCCATGATGGGTAAAATTGAACTAACCATAGGTTAAACTGACTACAAACAAACTCTGGGAAGTAGATGTCAATTTTGCAACCTCCCATTAAGCACAGTAATGCATTCCAAGGTGTCTCAATATAGAACAGAGGGGGGGTCAATGTTTCAGTGCTGTGGGCCAATTATTCCCAACTACAGTAAGACCAAAAAGGAGTTTAAATTACAGTTATCGCGGTCAAACTCTTGCAGATTAAAAGATGGGGAATTATATATTTTATGGGTTTGTCTCTGGTAAAAGGTATCTATATTTAATATTTTACTCTCTTCCACAGACGTGCAACATAGTCACACACAGACACACACACACACACACACACACACACACACACACACAAACACGCGCACCAGAATTCATGGAAAAGGATGTTGGTTTTGGACTGGAGACAGCAGTGTGGTTTACAGATGGACAGGCCTAGTCTATGTGTGCTGGAGGAGGAGGAGCACATGTTAATCAAACTAACAAACAGCACACATCCAGCAGTGACTGCTCCATCTGTGTGTCTGCTTGTGTTTGCGTTTCCTTCCATATTACTGCCACTGTTTACAGTGTATGCAATGGCACAGTTTGAGAATGTAATGGCACGATTTACGAGTCAAACCCAAAAGAACTCAGGATCAGGTACAATTTTCAAAGCAATATCACAGCACATTTATGCAAGTGTTTGTGCATTTTATAAATTTTGTCTACACTTTGTTGTACTTTTATACAGCGTTTAAGAGTATTTAATGCTTTATTCATACACATGTACCAGTTAATCTTATAAAGTTGATCATTTTATTAATCTGCTGTTGCCTCTTCTGTATTGCAGGGTCCTCCTGGTCGTCCTGGTCTGCCTGGTGCTGATGGTTTGGCAGGCCCCCCTGGTACCATGCTGATGCTGCCTGTAAGTGTTCAGAATAATAATGCAACAGAAGTACATGCCAGCCACCTTTTATCATATAACTCCAGGCTAATTTGTCGGCTGATAAATAGTGATGACAAACTTTTGAGCAACTTTTTCAATGCTGGTGTGTGTGTGTGTGTGTTCAACAGTTCCGTTTTGGTGGGGATGGTGAGAAGGGTCCAGTGGTGTCGGCCCAGGAAGCCCAAGCCCAGGCCATTCTCTCCCAGGCAAGAGTAAGTAGAAAGGGACATTAGAAAAGCCACCGGGAAGCCAAAAGGCTATGGACAAACACCCACCCCCGCCCTCCTGCCTACACACAGCTGTAGGGGTAAAGGAGGGGAAGGACGAAGGAGACAGTATTTTAGTGGGGAGGGGAGAGGGGAACACTGCATTTCGTTGGTCTTGCAAGGCTAAAAGGGGACATGCCGAGCAGGCTGAAGAGCAACAACATAAAAAGTCCACTTCGAACAGATGGACAAACAGGAGGGACTGTTAAAAATACCCACCTGAGTGTGGGCTAAACCAACAGGTGTAGAAAATGTGTTGTGTGGGTGTATGTGTGGGAGAAAATCTGGACTTTGGTGGTATTGGTGGTATTTATGAGTCTCGTTCGATTATGCACATTTTCCCAAATTAATTGCACATTGAGACCACTGTGAACAAAGAAATTAAGTGTGGAAATAAATCTCTGAGTTTGCTTACCATAAGAAAACACAAAAAGAAAGCAACTGGAGGAAGACCCCAAATGAAATGATGGATGATGGATGAAATGATGGATACATCATCAAAGTAAAACAATGACAACATATAATAGTTGTTATACATTTTATTGATTTGATTGTATTTTGACATAACAACAATACATAACACACTATATATATATATATGAATCCAAAAAAACAAAAGTATTTCAATCAGCATGGAGCATGGACATGCAAGGACAAACATAAAATAAAAATAGATAATGTATAGCATGTAACACAAACTAGGTGTGGAAACAATCAAAGTGTGGAGAAATATACAAACTTCTACAAACACACATAATGTATCCCCTATGTGTACGCCCTGCAGCTGGCTATGAGAGGACCCCCTGGGCCAATGGGTTTGACAGGAAGATCAGGACCAGTGGTGAGTCTCTGCTTTTTTTGTTTCTTTGTTTTTTGTGCGGCTGTTTTTAGGGATTTGGCTCTTTATTTTTTGACAAAAACAAAACTTGTTTATTATTTAACCAACATAAGTGCACGTAATGATATCCATTTGGATCAATATTATGACACTTTATTAAAAGCTGCAATTAATTAGCAGAAATAGCTTTTTTGGAATTCAAAGCTTCAAATCAGTGAATTTGTACTTTCATCAGTGAAGCATTGTCTAAGGAAAAATATCTTTTACATGTTGTTTGTATTTTTTCATATTTCGAATACACAGGAGAAACTTTTTACTTTTTTTTCCTTTGTTACTGTTACCTTCGTTACTTGTTTTGAAATGCATCAGCACTTGGTGGTTCATCCCTACCACCCCCCTCTTGGGCTTGTTGATACATGATCCACTATTTATCTGTAGGAAAAGGCCCTACAAAAGACACAGAGATTTACCCTCCAAATTTGCTCTTCTCGGCTTAAAGGCCAAGCATATGTATGAAATGAAACCGCGATAAGTAATTACAAAGAGCAGTGGCACAATGGCTCGTATTGGCAAAATGTTTCTTGATTGATTACATGTTTAAAACCCAGATTTTCAGACATTCCAGCTATATTATGTGTCTAAAATGTCTGTCTGTAATTGTCAAATCACCAGTTTTGAATCCATACTTTTCTACAGACAACAGATTACAGTATATGCCACCAGATCTCTGCCTAGACCAACAATTTAGCTTTGCATTTTTAGACTTAAGTATACGCCAAACGACCCCCGGATGTGTTAATGTGCCCGCATGTCTTTTAATGTTAGGCCTCAGATGTTCATTTTGAGCTATCAAGATAATTCCACAAAGCGTTTTAGGCTGATGCTAGTAATCGATATGCTAAAACAAACCCAAACAGTAACGTTTGTGCCAGGTGCACATAATAAATCATTACTATCAAGAAAATCAAGAAAATCATAGTAGAGAGGAGAAATAGATATATTGAATAGACTGTGTTCCCAGCTAGTTCATGCCTCTGTGAAAGGAATGTGTGGATTCATTTGTCTCAGATGAAGATTGTGCATAATTAGCTCAACATCGCCATCTGCTGTTTCCTTTGCATCATTTTTTACCCCTCTGTCCTGTAGCAAACTGCACCTGTCACAGTTTCAAAGAAAAACATTTAAGTTTGCTTTGTGTTCTCTCTCTTTAGGGTCTACCTGGTAATTCTGGGCTGAAAGGTGAAAGTGGAGACCCTGGCCCTCAGGTGATTAAGAAGTGATGATGTTAATAATGCGTAAAAATATCCCTCACCAGAGAAATGCTCCTTCCCAGGTTATTAGTTCTGTTGGTCGCTAAGTGGTCCTAATGTGTCTGTACAGGGCCCCCGTGGCGTCCAAGGGCCTCCAGGACAACCTGGCAAACCTGGCAAGAGGGTGAGTGAACTCGGTGACCCGGTCCACTCTCACTGTGCTGTGTATGTGCTCACATGCCTCTGTGTTTGTTGTTGTGTAGTTGTTTGTGCTCGTCATGGTCTCACTGCTGAGAGGCTTATTTCCAGTCCAACAAACAATTGCTTGATATGTGCTTAAAGGCCTGTGCTGCCTCTAATCCTCGGATCAATGGTTGGACAGTTAATCTGTCTGAAAATGCCAAAATGGGAAAACTTGCTATGGATGTGGGCTCGCAATTAGTGTCACCGTGCAGTCAAACATCTTGACCTAATTGGTTACTAATAACATAAACCAGTCATAGACAAATGAGTAATACAAGCTTAGTTCATGGGTCAACTGTGAGCCAATAGCTGATTTTAATGTCACAAAATGTGAGAGAAGGTGCATCTATGTGAGTGTTAATATGTGAACTTGATGGACTACATTTTTCTTGGATCCCCTTCTATGTCACTTCAAATAGTCCTTAAAAAACAACAAGGAGAAGAGGTAATAGTTTCAAAAAAGGATTGTAAAAACATGAATGCAACAGAAAATCTGAGTACCATGAGAATAAGACACATATTTCAGATTTGTCATTTGTCAGACGTTTTAGGTATTCTTCTTTTCCTACTCCACTGTTGTAAACAGCTTTGTAGATGATTCCAGTCCTTAGTTCCTCTTGAATGCTTAATTAATTTATTTTCTTTTTTAGATATTGCTGTTTAATATTTTGTCGTCCAGTGATTTGTTTTGGTCAGCATTATTTTTGCTCTACCGCTTGCTCTTTGATGCCAACACTGTCGACTGATTCAGGCTGCATACTCAGTTCTTTACTGATAAGAGAAATGAAATATTTTAAATTCTTCTGAATTACTGTCAAGACTTTGCCTAATCCGACAAACCACCTGGACCCCGGGAAGAGTAGCTGTTGCTCTGGTAACAGCTAATGGGGATCCAAATAATAACGGAACAAATAATCCTGCAAGACACAGCAGTTGCATTTAAAAATGACCACATTGGAGTCATGTCCAAAATAAAGGGCACTGCTATAAACCTTTCAGCAGTTTTCTAGACAAAGTTACAAAGTGCTTTACAGTAATACAGAAAATAGAGAAAGATCTTAAACATACATTTCTAGAATGTCAGGGGCATTTTTGCTAAGTTATCTATCACCGTGGCAGTAAGTCTTATCAATATGTGTAATTTCTCTGCTGCTGTTTCTAAGGGCCGTGCCGGAGCTGACGGGGCCCGTGGAATGCCTGGAGAGCCAGGATCCAAGGTACCATTATGCCATCACACAACCTCTCATGTTCAATGTGGATTGTTTTCACAAAGCATTACTATGAGCAGACTGCAGGTCATGATGCGTTTGATGTGTGGTGATGTGTGGTGACATCTCCTGCTGTGTTTATAAACAGGGTGACAGGGGCTTTGATGGACTCCCCGGACTGCCTGGTGAAAAGGGACACAGGGTGAGTACAGCACTAGTGGTTGTCACAAGTTCATGTGTCAAAATGTGTGTGTGTGTGTTGTGTGTACACACACATATATACAGTGTTTTAGTCTTGTTCTGTTGCTGATTCCACTCGTTGTTGATAATTTGTCTATTGAGATTAATAATGAACCAGATTTTGAAGGAATCCTGATGAACAACAAAGTTTTGTCAGAAAAAACAACACCTGTGGATGGTTTTGAGCTTATGAGCATGTACTGTTTCTTTGTTTTTATTGCTCACATTAGCATGTCCTAACAGGGAAAACAAACAATATAAGGTCTATCAAGAACTATGTGAGTTATGTAGTGATCATTATTCCATTGCATCAGCCTCTGTGGTGCTGCCACATTGTCAATCAATAGCATCCAGGTACAGTGTACCATAATAAATAAACATTTCACGATGATCTACCATGTGGAAATTACTATCAAGACCAAAAGAGTAGATTACAATACAAAAGTGGCTGTGGATCAATTAAATGATGGTTCCTGCTGATCCGCCAAAGTTTGTCTCATAGCTTGATGTAGGGGAAGTGTGGTTCAGTTGGGTGTGAGGGGAAGTTGAGTAGCTGTAGTTGGGCACAAAATGTAGAAATGAACTTGCTATAAGCCTGTTTGTGAAGGGGTTCAGCAATAATATATCACACTGTAGATTCTTTAGATAATTTAGAGTCTGCTAGATTATATAGTCAGAAAGTCACAATGTTCTTTGTCAAACTAGTCACAAAACTGGCATTAAAACAAAATCCTTTAGTTATTGGGGATTATTGTCTCAGATCACTGTGATTTGCCAAAGGGTTGGGTATATTTTGGATGGGAAACATTTTGCATGTAATGAAATATATTTGGCTGCAGTCAACGGTCAAGTTTGGAATTTCACTATCTGTGTAAGATCATGCTGAGTAACTAAAATTTCAGTGTGACGAGTGACAAACTGCAATGTCATGAGGGGAATTAGAAGTTTGTTGAATTCCTCTAATGTACTTGCCTTAATAAGACTGACATGGTAGACATGGTACAGTAAGGACAGTCTTGCACTGAGGCCATATTTGATGTATTTCAACTTTTAGAAGGAACCACAATGTATAGAGAAGACTGGAAAGGAGAAATGACTTCATTGTGTAGGGCTAGGAAAATTTATTTTTAAATCTGCCTTATGGTTTCCAATATGTCTCTCACCCCAATTTAATGACTCCCCATACATATTTTGTGCAATAAATAAATCTAGATGTATCTAGATATCAGAACATCATAATAAAGCAAAAAACAAACAAAAAACGAAGAGATAGAATAGAATGAAGAAACAAAAGGTAGTAAAGTAACCAATAATTGCCACATGAGTAGAACTCCTTGATGGCAATGTGTTAGGCATGCAATAGAGCATAAGAGTTTTCAGAATAAAAACAGCATAAAGGGCAAAGTGATGCAGAATGTGACCAGTGTGAAAATATATTTTTGAAAAACTAAAGAAAAACTATCACACATGTAACAAGCCTATAGCTGATTGGTTCCAATCAGCAAAGACTGAAACAGTAAGCTGGTCAGTGCACCTCTCTCTTATTTTCTTTCTTTCTTTCTTTCTTTCTCTCACTTCAATTCAGTTCATTTAAAATGCTTTATTGGCATGAATGTTTAGGTTAAACAGTGTTGCCAAAGCAGGTTGCAGCAAAATCACACAGTCTATCTCTCTCTATCACAGGGAGAGCCAGGGCCAATGGGGCCCACAGGTGCCCCCGGAGAGGATGGGCAGAGAGTAAGTACTTCCTCTTTTAACTAAGATAACTGCACTCATCTGAACCGCCAACATATTCAGTTATATCAGCTGTGGTCGACCAGCTCAGCCCTCAGGCAGCGGCAGCTGGGCGGAGACTATGAACTAAGGACGAGGAAGGTTTGTGTTTAACCTCTCCTCCCCCCTTAAACTACTAACCCACCTCCACCCGCAGGCAGTTACTACATTCAACAGTGTTTGGTTAGGCTGAGATTAAGCCCTGGCTAATACAGAGCTTACGATTATAGGTGCTGACAACTTGATGTATAATGTTTCAAAACAAGATGCCAGCATTTACTTCAGATTTTATTTGGTGAAATTAAAAAGCATGAAACACTGAACCTTTCCAGTGAAGACCAATTCAATACATTTAATCTGACTTTTGTCTTTTTCTTCCATTAGGGTGAGGATGGAGAGATCGGGCCCAGAGGATTAGCTGGCGAGAGTGTAAGTCTTGTTTTACCAGGCTATCCCACACATATGGGATTCCAACATGTTACAACAAGATCCTCTTCAAGCTTGCTCTTCAAGTTATCTCTAATGTGTATTGAGCATAGAATAACAGTCTTCTCATTCTTCATAGGGTCCTAGAGGTTTGCTTGGACCTCGTGGTTCTCCAGGACCCCCTGGATCTCCTGTACGTAGCATCGCCTTTACCACCCTTTCTTCTGAGATAAATTTTAGTAATTGATTTGTGGTGTAAATGAGTCTTTTCTGACTTGTCTTTCTCTTAGGGTGTTGCTGGAGTTGACGGGCCTCCAGGTCCCAAAGGAAACATGGTATGAACACAACTTGGTCTCACTAAACTGATAAAAATGTTGCGTTTCTTTCGTTGTGTTGCATTTCACTGTGTTATCTGAGCTGTATTACTGTTCATAAGCGCGCACTGTCTACAGTGTAGGTTAGCTTGTAAAAACCTTTAGGATGCACAACTGCAAATGTCAAAGGTCATTCCAATGCTTCAGAGGACCTGACAAGGAGAGGACTCTCTTTGAAGGCTGCACAGATAAATTGTGGTTCTGCGTTTTTCTGTATATTACAAGTACTGTATAATAACAGGCTAGGTTTGAAACTTAAAAACAGAGCCATACATTTGTACAGTGGCAGCTGCCTAGGTAGACCACGATCCAAAGCAACTACATCACATGTGAGTAAGGGTTTCTTTTTCTTCACAATAGAATGCATTAGGTTCACAGCCCTCATTATTTAAGAGGCAATCTGAGAGACATTTATATTGGAGTAGATGAGAGAAGGTAGAGGGCAGATACATCAATAACTACACTAAAACTGCTTAATCAATTAACTTGTGGAAAGAGTTGATCCTCAGACAGCTTGTTGATGTCAGCTAGAGTAAGAGGATGCATTGCTGGATTTTATCTAAAGGTATCATATCTAACCACTTGTTTTACACGATGTTTGTAGAACTATAGAAAATATTAAACATAAGAGTTGCCAAGTGGATGTATAATTACTAATTCAAGTAGTTATTCAGATCAGTCTGTGACTTATCTTCTACAAATGGAAATGATGAGTCCATGTGGCACTGCAACCAGCTAAAATAAAACTGGTTTTACTGCCATTGTACTTCATGCTGCTGATAGGAAGAAGGTTGGATGGAACCCACTAGATTGCTGCCACTGACAGTGATGTGCAACTCAAGTGGCAGTATTCGGGAACAATGATTACTCTGGGACTAGTGTTTAGTGTCTAGTTTTGACAGCCTCCATCTTTTTTCAGGGACCACAAGGAGAACCAGGCCCACCCGGGCAGCAGGGAATCCCCGGAACACAGGTGAACGAATCAATCATACACCCATGACACCTATAACAAAAGCAAAGACAAAGTGCAGTGTGCACCACGATGTAGAATACAGTGAAGAGGCTTGTGTTAGTCTCCTATGCTGTCTGTATCTTCCCCCACAAACTCCTCACATGCAGAGAAAAGCAGCTTTACTGTGGATTCACCGTCGACAGCTTGTGAGCTCGGAGATGTATTTGCTGAATTAAACACACAGTTGAACAGCTGCCTACTCACAACACGGTGGGATGTTGTTTATCTTTCCAGGTGTAAAATTAAGTTAACTTTGAGGGAACAAAATCAGAAGTAGAACTGTCAAAAGAGATGATCATCTTGATTTTGATTTTGCTCTCCCTCTCTTCTGCTCACCCTTCCATTAATTCTCCCACCTCTCCCTGGAGACATAAAAAGTACACACAGCCTACACACAACACACACACACACACACTTCCTGTACACATTTTTCTTAAATATTTTTCAGGGGTTTATCTTGGGACAGGGAATGTTTCAAGGTGGATCCATTTGAAAGCATCTTATTCATGTTGGTGGAATTCCTGCAAAGATGCCACACCTGTTGGTGCAAGCCTCAGTGCCTCAAATTACACTGCCACACACACACACACACACACACACCTACACACACAGACACACTGACACATGCCTAGAAATGCATATATGGGAGCGTGCACAAAAGTGTATGCAGTACCACAAGCATGCTAAATGCTAATATGCCCACTGACCCCCACACACACACACACACACACACACACACAGCCCCATCACACACACAAGCTTAACATCACTTCACTAGCTCAACTATTTATTGCTCCAACAAACTCTTCTGTTTGTCCAGCTTTTGTGTGTACGTGTGTGTGTGTGCATGTGTGTGTGTTTGAGTGTCCTTCCTGCTGCTATAGCAACAGCCTCTCATTTCTATCTATGTGTGGCTGTCTCGTAGGGTCTTCCTGGTCCTCAAGGCCCCATCGGACCACCTGGTGAAAAAGTATGTAACCTTTTGTTGTTTTTTCTGTGAAAGTGTATATTAAAAAATAGAAGATCAATGAGAATGGCATCAAATATAAGCACAACTCGTGGTTTCCTTCCCAGAAACCATGGTCAACTGCAAGAATGGATTGATCAGCCAAAGAGAATCAGTAACACATATTAAACAGTCTTTTCACTATGCACCAATATGTTTCTTTGCTGCATTTCCACTGGTGATATTAGTAAGGCAAGTCAGTTATATTTATAAAACCCAAAATTTATGACTAGTCTGAATCCTATCTGTTCAAGCAGACCCAGCTAGCCATTGTGTTTTTTACACTGAGTATCCTGCCTTTTAACTTAAACTGAACATGCGTAGTTAAACACATTTAATAATTCCTGTTTAATCAGAGACATACTGCTCTCTGGAATTCAACTCCAGGTAGCAAATTGAAGGACATAAAATGTTTTTTTGTTCAGCGTTTTGGATCATGCAGACACTGAATGAACTCTGCACTGTGGCCTAGCCAACAGAGAATTCTGAAGCTTGTTTCTAACCTCTAATCTTTGACCGTTTTTATCTTTTCCTTTCACTCATACAGGGACCTCAGGGCAGGTCGGGACTGCCTGGATTACCTGGAGCTGACGGGCCTCCTGTGCGTGCTCTTATCACCTTTATACGTACATACTGTATATCAGTTTTGCTAATGCACAAGCAGAAATATGACACCACTTTACTGCTATACCACCCAATCCTGAGACGCAATCATTGCTGAAACACAGTTCAATTCAATTCAGTTTTGCTTTATTGCAATGATTGTCAAAAAACAATATTGCCAAAGAAACTCTCTCTGGCACTAAAAGACGTAACTGTTTGGCAGGTACGTCTTTTAGTGCCAGACAGTACTCTTGTATTTTCCTGCAACTGTATAGAATATGGTATAAAAGCAGTAAATAATTAATGTGGTGGATGTAGAGGTGATTACATTTCAAGCAACACCAACCACCTGTAACACAAAGATGACCTGTGTATGACCCTTTCATACGAGATCTGATGACCTGTGAGAGCCTCATCAAAGCCATTATATGGGCATGCAATACAGGTCAGGTTGTATGTGAAATTGTTTTCTCTGCAGCCAGTCCTGCGGGTTCAGTCCATTCCCAGTATACAAATCACTGGACATCCCAGCTTATAGAGCAGCCATGTTTATAAAAAAATATATATATATATTAATTTATAATTTTTATTTCATTTCCAAGATCCCAAGATCAATAGAAATCCCCATAACTTTAGCAATTATATATTAATGCAATTTTTTTTGTGTTTGGGCTCACCCTTTTGGTGTATGACACGCAGTGAACCTTCTTATGAAACACTGCAGAATGGTGCCTCAGAAATCTGTCAGGGCATTTCTCATGGGCAGAAATATGATAATGTGCCTTTGAGTTTAGTTATTCTAGACCTGTAGTCGCTCGTGTCATTGCTCCTTCTCTGCCCTCACGAGGAGAGGTGTGTAAGTTCAAAACGGAATCAGCCCTTAATTGCCCTCAGGGCCCGGAGCCTGGTGATTTACACCCTTCTGCCCCAGCCTCACACCTCAACAGCTATAGGTTTCTGTATGTGTGTGTGAGGGTGTGTGGATCAAGCCGTTTTGTATGGGGACGTCTACCTGCCCCATCACTCTACTCCACCACTGGCCACCACAGTAGTGGCTATTAATCTGCCTCAAGCTGCTACTAAAATCAGTTTATTCCTTTTGGGGTTTTTTCTCCTTTACTGACAAACACAACATCGCTTGGTGTTAGTTTTCCTCCCGTGTTCCCCTAGTATTCCAACGAATAGGCAAAGATGTGTCAGGTGCTTGTGTGAGACCGCACAACCTTTTTTGACTGAAGACAGGCAAAATGCTGAAGTTTTTGATTGTGTTGTTAATGGCTTAACACTGCTCAGCTTTGGTTTGAGAAGGTGTATACAGGTTATTCTGTGTGAGTTCATTCCTTTGCTCTCATTGTCAGGTCTGTATGTGCGGTGCTTTGCCACACCATCTATATCAGCTAGTAGAACAACAAAAAGGTCTCTTTTCCCTGTAGATAACCCACTTCTTGTTTCCGAAGAGGCCTCACAAATATAAATTGTTGCATCAATTGAATAACAACCATTTCACTCCATTTACAGTATTGAGAATTTTGTTTAAAAACAACATTTTTAACAACCTTTTTTAACCACATTGTGACTTCTTATTTTACAGGGTCATCCTGGTAAGGAGGGTCCACCTGGAGAGAAAGGATCCCAGGTAGGTGTATTTAAGAAGGAATTGAGTCTGCTGTGGTGAAAAGACCAAATGTGTTATTTGAATTACTAAAGCAGTGTTTAAAAAAATTATTAAATTAAAATGTACAGTAACTCATTTTAAAAGGACCCCAGAGATAAATATTATGCACGCAAGCATTTAAGGAAACAGGATAACCTTACGTTTTAAATTGACACATGAATTTGATCCTTTATTTATATTACTCCCTTTAAATAACACATTTAGTTCCATTATTCAGAAGCACTACTTTTAGTTCTGCTTAACCAACCAAAAAAACAAGTCATAATAGTGTGGTTAGTTGTTGTGTTAGTGTTTTGATTATATTGGTTCATTCATTAATTTTAATTTCTAGAAGAAAATGATGTATTGTGTGTCATCTGATGATTATTTGGTACAGTTAGAATATTTTCATTACATGCAGATGGCTTTTGTAATAGAGCACAGACAGTTTAAGCTGAAATACTAGAAGCAGTTAATGTATTTCAAAATATATAAATATAATATAATATAATATAATATAATATAATATAATATAATATAATATAATATAACATAATATATATCAAATTACTGACATCAGAACAAATGAAAACCTACAGTTTTATCATACATAGCCTGCTAAGTTACAGTATCTAGAGTAAATTCCACCTGTATTTATAAGCTAAGCAAGACATGCAGTGGGCCTTTCCATCTCTGAACACCTTCTCCATCCATGTCCTCTTCCAACCACACTGTAAAGCATTTACTGTGGTAACCATGCACCTTTTTCTTCTCTCCAGGGTCCAGCAGGTCCACAGGGTCCTATTGGTTATCCTGGCCCTCGTGGTGTCAAGGTATGGTTATAGTTCATTTGGACATTTGTTGACCAGCTCCATTTATGCCTCGCCGGATAAGAAAGACCTCTCTTATATTTTGTTGTATACAGTTGTATTGTATTGTGTCTATTATGTTTGTAAGGCTTATTAATCTCTCTTTCCTGTCCTCTAGGGTGCCGATGGTGTCCGTGGTCTCAAGGGATCAAAGGGAGAGAAGGTATAAACTTCTTAAAATGCTAAATTTTTTAATTTCCCATTTTACCACCCATGTTACAGCCACCGAGCAATCAAAACATATTATGAATCACAGTGTACAGTGTATGTTAATGTAATTACAAAATAATTGATGCAGATTTCTGCAGTTTTGTCACAAAAATAATTACAAGCAAATAGTCTGACCCACGACAACACTGGAAATAATTTATTTCAAATTCTGTTCTAATGCAGCAGATATATGTAAAATTTCATCCTCCTATCCTACTACATCAGAGTGATCCCTCTAAGATTTCTATGTTGTTTTGGAAGTGCTGTCAACTTGGCAAGTGATAAATCACTGCCAAGTTGAATCAACAGACTAAAATCTGGCTAAATTCAGTGGGTTTATTTCTGTCATAGACAAAGTTTCATCATTTTGTCCACATTGGCATGCCACACGTCAAGGAGTTTGGCTGAACTTTGTGATAAAGGTGAAGACAGCAAGTTAAAGTTCGGGAACAGCCTGTACATGTATTCATGTCACAGATATTCTGTCTGTAACTGAGGCTGTGCACCTGCCCTCCCAACTTTGTTTGGACTCTTTTGAGCTGCAGTGGACGGCTGCTACAGCCTTAAAGCATCCTGAGGACAGTCGATAGCCGTCTTCACTGGAGACAGAGATTTGTTTTAGAGTTACCCTCAATCAGTTGTTGAATGTAAAGCTGTCATGCTCAAGGCTTTTGGTTTCTAAGGACACTGCGATCCATCTCAAGCTCTTTTGAAGTATTCAGCTGTGTGTGGCACCATGTAGAATTTAAACTAAGCTGACTTATATGCATGACATTTATTTAAGATCGATAAAGTTATGCTGCTATATAAAATCCATTATCTGACTGAGGGGTGTTGTTCTCTCTACAGTGTGAGGTATTCATATCATTTTTTTATTGAATTATTTATTACCAAGATATTCAAAAGCCAAACCTTGAGGAGAGCGGGTTTGCTATGAATAAAGGATGTGCTTTACCTCAGGTGTATGTGAGTGAGTGTGTGTGTGTGTGTGTGTGTGTGTGTGTGTGTGTGTGTGTGTGTGTGTGTGTGGTTGTGTGTATGTATCTGTGGGTGTGGTCTTTGTGATGTGAGTTGCTGGCAACAGACATGCTCAGTGCTGCATAATGCATCAGATAGGGATGAAAACATGGACAGGTGACAGACTAGAGCAGAGAAAGTGTCAAAGAACAGACAGAGGCTGAAGTGAATAGTCTCCTTTCACATCCATTTGATTTGGTTTCATTGTACGAAATCTTCATTGAGCATACTGTTGAAAAAATATTTGTAATTGTTATATCTGAGAATTAGATGTTTATTAGATTAATGTGTTTATTTCATCAATATATCACAAATGCCTAAAATCAGTTGGTGCAGGTGTTAAACGTAGAGCATGTGGAAGTAAAGCACATCTACCAACAGCGTGCCTTGCTTGTGCTGTTCCACTATCTGGCCAGCAGATGGCAACATCAATCCTGTGATCCACAGAGTGGACATGAGCAGGCTGAGTAGTCAATAAACAAATGTTCAATAAAAATAAAATGTCAGGAGACTTAATATGTTCCCCAGTGAAATAAAGAAAATAGTCCATTTCAAAGTCTCTTAGTGGGAAATAAACAAATGCGTTAAAGAACAATATAATGGAATAACCAAGGAATTACTGCAATGCAATAACTTCTTTTGTCTCATTTTAGGGCGAGGATGGTTTCCCAGGTTTCAAGGGAGACATGGGAATCAAAGGAGACCGGGTAAGGAGCTTTCTGTCACAGAAAAACTTCCTACATGTCCAGTCTAGTCTTTATTCTTTACATTGAGGCAATTAATGAAATTTAAAAAATACACCTCTGTGACATTCTCTGTACGTGTTTGTGTTATAGGGGGAGATTGGCATGATAGGGTCCCGTGGAGAGGATGGTCCTGAGGGTCCTAAAGGCCGAGCTGGCCCCAACGGAGAGCCAGGTCCAATTGGTCAGGCAGGAGAAAAGGTAATAGGACAGCTGATGCAAGAATCATACCTTGTTTTCATCTCAGTTGCTTTTTTGTTGTGCTAACTTGTGTTGCTGGGCTGACCACTGAGCTGTTGTCTCTTAGGGTAATCTGGGCGTTCCAGGATTGCCAGGATATCCAGGAAGACAAGGGCCTAAGGTAAGTTAGCATCACGCTCAGGGGTCTGGAGCCTATCCCAGCTTACATTGGGTGAAAGGCGAGGTACACCCTGGACAGGTTATTATTATTATTATTATTATTATTATTATTATTATTATTATTATTATTATTATTATTATTGTCAGGGACAATGCAGAAAATCATTGTCATTTGTCATTTAATGTAAATGGGTTCATCATATAAAGAATTATTAGAAACTGTTCATTGTGAAAACGTGCAGGTGGTAAGATGAACCATTTTAGTTCAAAAGCAGTACGGCGTGACAGTCAAAGCAGATACGTGTTACCTGCATTGCTGGAGAGAAGAAGGGCTATAGTGCTGATCTTTTGTGCAATACGTGTTTTACACCCTGCTTTGATAAAGACATATAGAAATATTTTAAAAGTGACAGCTCCTGGAAATGAAGCTTGCCTAATATTATTTTTAAAGGTGGTACCTGTAGAAATGTTGGTCCCTCTTCCTAATAAGGCAGCATTTACAAAGGGTTTCTAAGTCGTGACTAATGGCTTTATTAATGGATTATATCATTTAATGTGTTATAGATTTTTAATAATCCATTACTAAGAACAACTTTGGGGTTGCCGGGTTTGACTTTGGTCCCTGTTTATACTCCTCCAGTCTGACACTTGTTTTGTCTTTTTAGCTTTCTAACTTCCGTAATCAGACAGATTCTTGCGATGGCCTTGTGGGAAAGTCCTGCAGATCATTTTGCTCAAAATGCATTTGTTAACAACATATTAACACCGTTAAACTGCAGACTTGGCTTACTATGGCTTGAAAGTGAGACACCAACAAGAATTCCCAAGATTTATTACTCCATTATTACCAACTAAAAAGCATAAACAACACACTGGGATATTTGACAACCTGGCAACCAAGAACTTCATCTTATTAATCCCTTATAACTGACCCGTGAATCATTAGTAAATAATGTATTAACCTTTCTTCAAGTAAATAGTTATTATTTATAAACCAGTTCATTTCATTCAGTCATTTAATTTTGGCACAATTACAATGGCACATACATTGTAAACTAATAAGATTCTCGATCCAAAGGTTTGCTCTAGTGTTTCTTAAAATGAAGACAAATCCTCTAAACACTCATGTATCTGCCCTTCCTCTCCCCTCAAACTTAGCTGTGATTGTGCTGGAAGAACAGTGTCCTCTTCTCATTTTTTTGGCTGTAGAGCCGTTTCCTGCCAAATCTGGCACACACTGAAAAATGTGGATTGGAGGCTGACAATGGTTGACCGTCATGGTCTCATTTTTTCTCTTTCAGAAATAAATCCGAGGATTCATACCAATGTCTTACAGTTCATGCTGAAGTGATTTATTGACGTTAAACGCAGCATTCTTTTTGGTTTCTTTTAAAATGTTTAACATTCTGTTAAAACAGCCTTTCATTCTCTGAAAATGTAAGCAGAATTGACCAGAATATAGAATAAATTGAATAATTCAGATTGTTGTAATAGCTTATTCATGCGGGTGTGGAACTTACCCATATGTCTGATGATCGTGTAAAACCAGCTTCTGTGAGCACCTGTCGAAGTGATCATGGGTTGATGTTAAGAAATGCTGCCAGCATGGATTCTGATGAAGCAGTCCCACAGGCTTATCAAAGAATTTCCCATGGGTTTCACAGCCTCCGTGTACTGTTTTTTTTATTGCAGGGGGTTTGTACTATAGTGCTGATCTTTTGTGCAATACGTGTTTTACGTGCATTTTAATGCAGAGAAGTGTTCACACTGCTTGTGTATTTTTACGCAGATGACATGACTCTAATGTCAGCGGTGGGTAGACGTGTAAAAGGGCCCAAAATCAGTATTTTAGTTTTACGTGGATCAGACAGCCTAAGAGTGACAATAGCCGATAACTGATCCATAATGATATGTGGAAATCCTACATTTGGAGGAAGTCAAAGCTTGTCATTGATTCATTTTTATTGTTTGTCCCCAATGCAATGTCTGATGAGGTGCTGCAGAATGGGTAAGCTGCTTTTCAATCCCCTGGTCACAGAGCTTGACTTAGGAAACCTTGTCAGCTTGTCTTGTGTTTACAAGGGTCTTGTGCTTAGCCTTTGTTTTAAAGTCCTTCTCTCTTTGCATATGTGTGTGTGTGTGTGTGTACTGATCCTAAACTTCCTATGTTCTGCCAGCTTGAAAAACATTATAGAGATAACAGACTGGGGGAATTTGTGAAGGCAGGAATTTTAGGGTTATTTTTAATCGTTCATGTCACAGGAATAGATGTTAATATGTTCATTATTATTATTAAATAATAATAATTCACACCAACTGAAGCAGAAACGCTTAAAAAATAACAAATCAACAGTAATAACAGTCATGGAAGTGATCGGTTTTACATTTTAAAACTTATTCTATATTTGTGGAAAAGGGCTGTGGTGTTAATCTTGTGAAACTACAATGTGCAACTGAAAATGAAATCCAGCAATAATGCAAATAAATACTGGATGAGCCTTCATTATCATGCATGCCTTAACCCACCCATCCTCTCTCTCTCTTGTTTCTCTCATGATATCTCCTCTCCTATTGACAGGGCTCGAGTGGTTTCCCTGGGTTCCCTGGAGCTAACGGCGAGAAAGGAGCCAGGGTAAGAAAACACACACACACACACACACACACACACACACACACACACACAAACACACGCCCATACACACTCATTGAATACACACACTGTGCCTATTTGTGTATGAAAATAATCATGCCATCATATCCCAGCACAAAGAAAGTTGATTCCTCTTATAGAGGCATCTGTATGGTGACTTGGCACAAAAAATAACAGCAGCAAAATCAATGTTGGGGAGAGAACAAAAGGTGTAGAAACAACTGTGCTTTTATTGAGCCCCTCTCCCCATTTCTAGGCTTGAAAAAATCATGTGCACTGATACAGTGCTGAGAAAGAAATTATAAAATTGCCAAAATCTTTCTGGCTTATCTTGATTTACCTTAATAAAACTGTTGATTCATGGAGGTAATGATAAAAAAAGTATCCATTCCAAATGAAGAAATTAGCTATTTCGTTTGTTGAGTACATCAGACTAATTGAATGGACACTTTGAAGTACATTATCTCACTATGGCCACCTGCCAAAATCAATCACTCAATACTTTTTTTTTAATAAAATCAAATTTGTCCAGTGTTGACTAAAAGCCAGAAAGCCATTTCCAGCTATTGTAGAAATCTTTTCGCTGCATTTGTTGGCAGGCTGTTTCTGCTGCTTTTATTCAGCCAGAAAGTAGAAATAACATTACTTAGCAAATTGTTGTTGTCATTCAAAAAGTGCATATTGTCCCTATAAACAACCAACTGCAGTACTTTTGTTTTTTTGAGAACTTTCCTGACAAAGATATCAGTGATGATTGTTCAAAACGCACTTTTTTCACTCTCCAAGATTTCACTGGTAGACTCATGCATGTAATATGTGTATTGAATAATGACAGAAAGTATGTACGAGTGCCTGCATTTTTTGCCTTTGATTATCTAACAGGGCATTGCAGGCAAACCTGGCCAAAGAGGGCAAAGAGGTCCAACGGTATGTATTTTTAATTCTGTTTTCCATGATTCATAAACCTAATTTTAATTTGTCAAATCTTGTATTCATCTTAATTAGATGCATTGTTTTTAGGATTTTACATAATTCAGACTGTAGTAACACTGAACATAGTATTACTAGGCTTCTAGGTTGATTGTTGAGTTTTATTTACTCTCTGTAGGGTCCTCGTGGAGCTCGAGGAGCCAGAGGTCCAACAGGAAAACCAGGTCCCAAGGTACACCAACATTATTAATCACAACCAACCACAACACTCACACTGATTTTCCCAGGCAGTACATCATTGTATGTAAAATAAAATGAAACCTTACTAATCAAATCCTATCAAAAACATACCTAAATATTAACAGATGATGATTTGTTGTTGTGGTTGCAGGGCACAGCAGGCAACGATGGTCCTCCAGGGCCGCCCGGTGAGAGAGTAAGTCCATAACACACTGAGTCTGGGATAGCTGTAAAACACATGAATACAAACAAGCGTCATATCTTTGTATCAGTTTGTCAATATTGCCTTTGTGTTGTGCTTAGGCCATATAGTGTCATCCACCTTCACTATGATGACGATGATGTTAGACTTAGAGATACTGTAAATTGTAAGGGCTTAGTGGGAAATGATTCTAATTGTTTAATCTAATAGTTGGTCAGAATTGACCCACGAGTCTTGTCAAACTGGTAAAAATGATGCAAGGTTCTAAGCATATTGATAAGTTAAGGATTTGAGGGGGGAAATCTAGTATAGATTACATACTTGATATTTCTTTTTTCACACCATGAGATCTGACTGGCCACTAAAGAAGAATACATTGTTCTACTTGCAAAAAACATTTTCCTAGAAGGACACGAAAATCAGTAAGATTTAACTGTAAATAAAGAAGAAATGATAGATTCAAATCTATGACCCTATGCTAGTAAGGCTTTTGATTTAATGTGTGCTTAGGTATTCCATTTTATCAACATAAAATTATTTTTTGTTATATGAAGTCTTCCTTGCACCAAAACAAGTTAATAGGTTTTCTGGTTAGGGCAATGTAGGCAACACACTGTACACATACTGCCATGTCGAACAGTTGCTCTTAATTGACTGTTTTTTCATTGCCATGTTCCTGTTCCTACCTTCATCTAACAGACAGCAGCATTTTTGCTTTTTTATCTTGCCATTGGTTCTCAGTGTTATAATAAAGTACATTTCTCATGAAATTGTCCAAATGTAGATTTAAAGGCATTTTAGTGAGCAGTGAGTTAGTCCTAGGTAGCCAACTCAGTGGCAACATTAACACTCTTTGCAGTTTCTGCACAATAAAAGCCTTCCAGCAGTGCCACATTATTTAATACCTTTCATTCAATTTTGTTAGATTTCCAGTGGTGTTTTAGTGCAATTTGTTGTAATTTTTTTTCTGTGACAATGATTGGAATCTAGTAAAGGCCAAAGAAGGCATGAAACATGAAAGGTATTACTTCTGTCTGTGAAGCTGCAGCAAGTGCTCAGCTTGTACAATACACTACAGAAGGGGGGGGGGCTTTATTACAACTCTCACAAAGCATGATGAAGGCAAGTTCATCACTAGATAGATGAAGGCAAAAACAAGAATGTAGAAAGTGTCACCAAACTCTGTAAAAGCACCTCTTGATTTCTACATGAGCTACACAGTGTGGTAAAGCAGCTTACATTACTCACATTAAGTGTTTCCAATGTCTAAGGCCAGTGTGAATCACACCATCATTTAATACAGTGTCCACTCAGACATTTAGTACTAAATCTTGTCTGAAAACTTATTCATTCCAAAAAGCATTTTCTCATTTTTTCTGATATGCTAGCCCTTTTATTGTTTTAATTTCATTTTAATTTGTGCATGTTATGTCATATTTATTGTTGCCTATTATCAACTGTTATGTTTTTAATGTGTTTATCTTGAAAGTACAAATAAAGTTTAAAATTATTAAGTTTATTAGTACTTGTACTACTAAATCAATACTATCATTTAAATTTTGAAAAATGTACCATAAAATGTGAGAAACTCACTCTTATTGTGCGCCCCTGTCCTAGAATCAACTTGAATCGATCACATTTTCAGTTTGGGATTTGGGTGTCAGAGGTGAAATTTAAAGGAACAACTCCAATGACTTAGTGTACTCTATTATTAAAGATTAATTACAGATCTAATCAGTGGTCTGAAGCAGATGTTGGTGGCCGGCTCTGGACTTATGAAACACATGATTCTATGTACAATCCTGAGAGATTCAAAGTTGTAAGGTTCCAGCTAGACAAATTGTAATATCGTGAACCCTCTCTGTATTGCTTAACAGCTTCGCCAGTCCATTTTTCTTTCAATAAAAAATATTTCAAAATAAAAATCAAAATGAGATATCTTAACCAGCCCCAAAACAGGGAAGTGAGCTAAAGTATACTCAATTCTGATGTATGGATATGATTTAAAGATAAACTGAAATGTCAGTTAAGAGCCATGTTAAATCCCTTATGTTGCCTCAATGTACTGCAAAGTAGCTTTCCAAAAAACTTTCCACTTCTCAATATATTTCACTGTAACAAACTTGAACACACAACTTTTGAACATGCAGCACATCTCTGTCAGTCGCATTCTATAAGTGGCATAGTGACGGAGGTGTGTCTGATTTTATTTCTTCAGTGTTTGCTGATGTGGATTGATCCTACTTTCCTGTCTTTATTTGTCTCATTTTTTTAAATGTCTGCTTTCAACCTGTTGGTTAATATACCAATCAAATATATATGCAGTTCACTTGTACATACACTTAATTCACTAGCAAGGACAACAATCAACAGATATGATTAAATGATTTATTAATAACCAAAAAGAAGATATATGATGCTTGCAGTAGCTGAATAGACCTTTGAAAGTGTTGTGGGGAAGCTATGATAGGGAAATCCAATGTAGCGCCCGGGCACGACAGACCCCCAGATAAACCTAGATAGAGGAAGAAGGAGATGAGGAGGCCGGACAGAGAAAGGGGTGGTCGGGAGGGTTGCAGAATGCGAGAGCGAAGAAGAGGGGGTGTGTTGTGTGGGTATTTATGGAAATGCCCAGAGTGACGTCATTGATGTGTGGTCCCGCTCCTGAAACTCTGCCAGTAGCACCACTAAAATATATAATTAAATTTTAATTAAACATCTACTTGGTGGTCTCCAGACACTTGTCACCGTCATTTTTGTTCCTCCTGATCAACATACTTCACTTTGTAGAGTAAGGGAAACAATATGCTCGATCATCTAATGGCTTCAGCTAAAATAATACAAACAGTCAAAACAGCTCCCTACCTTATAAAAGTATTACTACCCTTTTCCTTGCAAGGGCAGTTTGGCATTTGACAGGAATTGTACTTATTTTACCATGTTTAAGCACTTACCCAGAATCTATATTTTATCTAAAATATATATATATCATCCAAGAAATGCTCCATTTCAAGAAATATCACCACTCAAACCATAGATAGTATTGTGAGATTTAGCTTAGTCGGGCTACTAAAAAGTCAGAGCACCATGTAATTCCACACTCTCTACTTTTCTCTTTGGCGGGATAATGGAGGATGACCAAAAGCTTTTTTTAAACATTTTGCCACGCCAATGCTTTCTCAAGCTGCTCTGGAAATAGTTATATGTCCACATGATATCCTCCCAAATTGTTTTGTTTTTCCTTTTGCATAATGCAGTGAGACACCTTATAAATGTGTTCTTTGTGCATCTCTTATCAATCTCACTGTTTGTTTGTCTACTGCAGGGGCCTCAAGGACCTCAGGGACCAGTTGGCTTCCCTGGACCAAAGGGCCCCCCTGTAAGTATTTCACTGTTCTGGACACTTGTGGCGCTTGACAGCTCAACATGCTGTAAAACCAGTACGGCTATGTGGTTTGCAGCTAGATCCTCAGTGTCTCATCCTTTCCTCTTATACCGTCTAAATGGCAAATTAGCTTAGTTTGCAAACATTATAAGTCACAATTGATTCGATTTGAGGAGTTCATTGGGTGCAGTAATACATAGCAATATCCCTAATTCCGTGCAGGGGTCATTAGTCTAACTGTTATTGAAGCAGAACCCATTTTCTCACTCCCCAGTCTAGGCAGGAGACAAGTGGTAATTTCCACCTATCGATTCAGGTTTTATTCATAGCTGGCTCTTAGCCCTCAGCCAGTGATGTTGTTCTTTTCAACAAAAGATAGATGTTATTTTTTCATTATTGTTCCAGTTGTCTATCTTGGACTTTGCCAGTCTGAAAACAATCTCTGTCTTTTGTTCCTACAACGCATTTGCACTATACTGCAATAATAAGTATCTTTCATTCAAGCAATAGAGACAATTTTGTAATGCCACTATTCACAACAGATATGAATATGATGATGATGAATGTACCAGGTTACCTAGTGAGTGTTTATCTTGATTTCTACCTAACAGGGACCAGCTGGAAAGGACGGCCTGCCCGGACACCCTGGTCAGCGTGGAGAGACGGTGAGTCCTAAAGATGTGATATCCTGTTTGAGCTTTTAGACCCTGACTTCCTGCTGAGCATAGAAGCAGAAGATCTCGCATCGAGCTGGAACTCTGCAAAGTACAACTTTCGAGATTTGGAGTATTTCCTCTGCAAGAGCTAATGCAAGAGTGTGGCTTCTCATAACTTTCTCAGTTTTTCAGAAATGTTTCATCAGGAATCTCCTCTCAGTGCTCAGTCCAATCTTGTTTAATCCAGCAAGAATTAGTTTTGTTGCGCATTTCCTTCTGGTAGTTTGGGTACTCATTGCCATTTAGGTAAAAGTCGCCAGCTCTCATTCTTCAAATTGCCTCTCGATTGCAGGACAGATCTGATCCTCCCAATCAGTGCGCTGCACTTCAATTGAATCTCCCCACTCTTTCTCCTCCACACCTTATCTCTGTTGCTCTTGTATGCAGGGGATTAAAATCAGTGATACAACATCTCAGTGGGATGCCAAAAGGGCAGACATGTCTCTTAAAGCAAAGCTCTAAAGACAAAGCCCTTGTGAACATTGTCCGAGTCTATCTGCTTGACTCCATTCACACATACAGACATACACACACACACACACACACACACACACACACACACACACACACATACACACCCACAGACGTTGCAATCTGTCTGAGTAAATCCAGATGGCTCAGACTCCTATCTTATAGAGGTGGACACCAGGGAGCTGGAGAACCATCCTTTTTTGATGCATCTTCAATCTAACTTTGGCAAGTTTGCAAATATCCAATGGAAGGATATTCACGTCAGGATAGGATATTAATTTTCAAATACATTGTCCAGTTGCAACAAGGTGTGTTTATGTAGCATTGCCTGCTTTGAAATAATTGAGCAATGATAAATGTGAAAGCAGCATTGAGCGATCGTTCATGAAGTTTTTTTTTTTTTTAATGTGGGTATTGAGCTTAATGAGAAATGGCTGTACTGAGGATGCATTGATTCATAGATGCTGAATCCCATGGGACGTAAGAGTTATCTGACAGTGAAAAACAAAACAAAGGAGAGTTTGACTTGATCACATCTAGTTGCAATCCCCCGCTCTCACCTTCGATTCCTCCACACTTGGTATGCATCAGTGCACCTTGGTTTGACGAGGCTCCGAGGGCAATACATTCTGCTAAAAGCTTGACAGATCATCGCCTCTATCATTAAAGCTTCCCTTTCTGCCTGCCTCTTTCCTATAGATAACGTAATACACCACACACAAGTGCTTCCCTGCCTGCTTTCGCTGCTATTCAAGCGTCAACGATAGAGTCTTCATTAAGGTGTTTATGGCTGTAGATTTATGCGCTGATGAACAGGCTCCACAAGCACCCAGTATGAGAATAGATCACAGCAATAAAGATGTTCATAAGCAGCCAGCCCCGGCAACACAAGTTGCATTTGAGGAAGTGCAAATAGAGATTTGAGTCGGTGTCTCTGAGTCAGGGCCGATGCAGTAACAGCATGGCCTGAGGGTTTCCAATGAATAATACATCACCATAAATCACAACACATAGTGATCAATAGGCCCGGAGTCATAAGTCAGCCAGGAATGGCTTTCTAGGAGCTTGGATTCGAAAACTTTGTTTGGTTGTAGGATAATAAGTTACAAATGAAATGAGTTATAAATGCAATAGTGAAAATTGGTTATGTATGGAGTTTGATGACTGAGGGATTCAGAGATCAAATGGAAATCAGTGGAAAAGTCAGCGTGCACCCAAAACTCTGCCCTTGGAGTTTGATATGTTTGCTTTATAATAATCACGCAGTGGCATAGATAGAGTTTTACTCTCTACACACCAGCATTTAGCAATTTAGATAGACGTGGCAGATATATCTCTGTTAAATTACAAACACATCACATTGGGTTGGTATTTGGAGAATATAGAGTACTTGGAAGACGAGACAAGCCAATGCAGATTGGATTGTTCCTCTCCCTGAAGACAGAAGTTCATCTGATTTGTGCTGCACTGTTGGAGTCAATGCTTGAGATGTTGAATTTCCTTCTTTTTTTGGCTCGTCCTGTAAGCACACCCACAGGGAATACTGCAGTGCAAATCAACCGCACACTGTGAATGTAAACTTATGCATCAAGTTTACTACAACTAATTGGACTGCATTCCTTCAGAATGCAGAGAACAGTGTGTGCTAATTTCAAGGATGAATGATATTATTATTATTATTATTATTATTATTATTATTATTATTATTATTATTATTATTATTATATTGGAAATGCATGGTGCAGGTTTTTATGCAGGCACAAGCAAAATTAAACATTGGCTAATTTAAATAGGTTAATTGAAAAAGTGATTTTATTTTTTTTTACATTTCTCATACACTGTTGACAACTACCATGCCAGAAAACTCCAAATCCACTGGCGGATTGATTATACCATCGGCTTAGGAAGTTGAGGCTGATATATTGTTATAGCTAGCAAATGCTTAATTAAACATTCAGCAGACTTAGAGTGACATTATCATTCAGCCACATGTCTTGCTACCAGATAAAAGTAAGTTTGGCTCGTCAACTCTTTGAGGAACGCAAAGAGGTATTTTGATATTAGATGCTTCATTTTTGTACTAGGCATGTCATTAGTGTTAAAAAAAATGTAATGAAAGGATCAGTATAATGGGCATGAATGAGTCTGGTGGCCTTGTTGCTTTTCATCTCCCACTCTCTTTCCTGCTTGTATCTATGAAATCTTATCATGTAATCTTTGCATCTACTTGATGAAGAGCTCAGTGTCTGCAGTATATCAAAGGATCGTACATTTGCTTTACTGTCCAGCAGTGTGATATAAGAGCTTCTATCCTTGATTGTGAATCTAACCTGAAAAGCCCTTATTCTTACATCAAGGCAATACCAAGCCCAAACCTAAATCTCTGCTTAACAGCTGAACACTTCAAAAAAAAGTATTATGGTTTATATACTTGGTTTTCATTAGATACGCTGTGTGTTTCACTGTTATTGTAAACCAATAAGGCTTTGTAATCTTTTTTCAGGGTTTCCAAGGAAAAACTGGCCCACCAGGTCCAGGAGGTGTTGTCGGGCCCCAGGTAATGGACATGTAATATTAAAGAATGAACTTATTATTAAAGAACACAGGGCACTGCATCAGAAGTAAGCTTGCTATCTGACTGATTTCTTTGATCAACAATAAAATAGCAACTGTAGCAGCTATTCAAGGCAACTCTGAGATTGTTAATGCATGTAAATGTAAAGCAAACGACGTGTCAGTGGTATTGAGGACCAGGAGAGGAAAAGAAGTACTGTAGGTAACTGAAAGACAATAATACAGGTGGATATTTTGGGCCCTTAAACAAAATGCGGTGGCTGTATTATCGATCTGTTTGTAACAGCTTTTATTTTTGAAATAGATCATTCATTTACTTGGATTTTAGACACCTACTGACTCACTGGCTCTGAATTGGAATATGCTTAATAAACAACTGTATCACATGCTTTTTATAACTGTATTGGCCACATTGTATTGTTGCTCTATGATGACATCTTAGGGACCAACTGGAGAGACTGGTCCTGTTGGTGAGAGAGGCCACCCTGGTCCCCCTGGGCCACCAGGAGAGCAGGGTCTTCCAGGTGCTGCTGGCAAGGAGGGAGCAAAGGTATGTGTCCAGTGTAACTGTACTGAAACAAATGCTTATCATTAATCATTTGCTTTTCTATAGTAGCTCAACATGCTAGAACTTTCCCCTTTGCTCTCCATCCTATGGTGGGTAACAGATACAGTTAATAATTTGTTCAAATGAGTTAGCCCTGCGTTTCTCGTGGACTGTATCAGTATTGTGTTAGTTACACCGAAGAGAGGAAGGCGTAGAGGTTGATAGAGAGACCAACAGTATGGAGGTGGGCTGCAAATTGAACTTATGCAGTTGCAATTATTGAACATGATTTGATTTTGCAGATTGAGCCAGCTGCATTCACAAGCAATTTGATTCCTGGAGGGCATGCGAAGCTCAATAGACTACTGGACTGCTTAAAAACTGTGAGAAAGCAGAAATAAATCTACAGCAATAAATTCACGCAGAAACACACCCCAGCAAACGCCAAAGTCTCACCATTACTCTCTGCCTATACAAGACTCTGGCAAGTGACTGCTGAAGATACAGTGGCTGAGATTTGGGGAGCGTCTGGCCACATTCCCTCGCTGGAAATTGAGTGCCTATTAGGAGCAGACAGTAGCCATTTTGTAGAAGTATAGGCTGCTCTAAACCAACCCCCTGACTCTAAAGACCAATCAGCATCCCCTGCTCCCCATCTTCTCCCTCAACCCCCCACGTCTTCTGGTTTCATTTTCTCTCTGTCTTCCCCAAGCAGACAGTTTAATCAAGTCCGTCAGCTACCTCCAAACCCCTCCGCCACTCACAGCCCCTCTTTCCTCCCCACTACACTCAGGCCGGTGCATCTGTATGCCAGGGACGCTTTGTGGAGGTCTTTGCAGCAGAGCCCAAATCCTCTTATGCCTCTCAAGCCCGCTCTTCTGTGCCTCCCTGTTTGTAGATAAAGTCAGCTTTCCAATAAAAAAGAAAAGAGAACAAAGTCAGAGGTAACTTTTTCTGAAATCAAACGTCCTTGTTTTAGAGATGTGTTGTACAAAATCAACTGGAAGTTAAATGAGGCTGCTCTGAAAATATTTCCACTGTTCACAAGGGAACCTTTGGAGTTAGTTCAGTGTCTGAGGTGAGGGTTAGGGCTGGGGGGAGAGCATGCAAACAGTTAGAGAAGCTGAACACATTTTTGCTTGTACATTTTTATTGTCTTTCCTTATAGCAAGTAGCAGTTTTTGATACTTTTTTAACCTTTTAGCATTTTTTTTAATTATATAACCTTTTCAACAAAAAGTCTGTCTCCAAATTACATTAACTGAAATGTTTGTGTTTCATGATGTGGCTGATTATGTGCAAGCTAATGTATTGACTGTGTGGTGACAATGCTAATTAATCCACAGAATACATACATTTTTCAAACTAATAGCAGATAATGGCCTTTAAATGTAGATGCCAGCTATAGAAAATGTACCTTTCTGTTCCTGGTGGGATGTACAAAGCCATTAGTGTATACTGTATTTGCTTGTCATATGCTTTTCAGTTTTTTCACTTTTTTTGTTTAGAGCTGCCTCTTGGTCAGCTGCAAGATGTGTAGTGTGGTGCTTTATTTTAATACATAAATGCTGAAACATACCTGCTTGTGCAGATTTTACCAGCGGGTTCAGACGAGGAGGATTTTAACCATCTTTATGTTCTGATTTACAAGGTCCTGTTTGAGTGCAGTGCTCTTCTCAAATACAAAGATCTATCTGTCATGTGCTTTGCATCGACACCATGCCAACACCAATTCAACACAAGCAATAACGTTACATTAGAAGTTGTGATGCTGATAACCCAATTTTGAATTAAAAATAAAAAATAAAAATAAGAAAGTCTTTGAAAAAAGTAAAGTTCCAAGCTTTCAATTTGTTGGGACTGGGTGTGTGTGAAGCTCACTGCTGCAGCAGCAAAGCCCCTGTCAGATTGACACAGTATAAGGAGAAAGGCTTTAGCAAACATTTATTTTGTATTTTTCTATGTAAAATGCAGTGTTGAATTTCTGTAAATGGTGACCGGTGATTCATCTGTGACAGCGGTCTCACATGAAAGGGCCAAAGGTTGAACTTGTTCAGTAAAGCTCATCATACACCAGTTTTCTTTAAACAAATCTATAAAGATTTTTTTGTCATAGGGATACTTAAACTTAGTACCTTAGTAGACTTGCCTGAGGAAGTAGGCTAGCACTTTGATTCTGAAATATACCTTTGGGAGTTTTACTTTGATTGGCACCATTTCAGATAGGCAGCAGGATAGATAGCAGGATGACAGCTCTCTCCTTTAGCAAGACACACGTCTTACACCTGACTGATGAATGCAAACATTGCTGGGCTGTTATTAATCTTTGCTTCTAATTTTTTAAAACTGGAAAACACAAGCTGTGAGAAACACTGTCAGCTTTCTCATGCGTTATGAGCAGAATCTTAATAAACTTGAAGTGAGAAATATGCCGTGCAGAATCCGCGGTCATTTCATACACCAGTCTAACACCGTTATAACACCTAGTAAATAGTTGTTCATCAGGTTTGGGAGCTTTGAAAGACAAGTCTCTCTTCATCTGTCATCATCACTTGATCAGACTTAAGTCAGTTCTTGAAAGATGTTTTCCTGACTTGAATCTTGTGCATGGTCAGACATAAATTATTTCAAAAATTTTTATAATTGTTGTATTGATGCACCACATTATGAACTACATTAATTCTAAAGCAAACATGTGGGACTGTGTGCATTAGGGAGACCCTGGACCGCAAGGATCCTCCGGCAAAGACGGTCCCCCCGGCCTTCGAGGCTTCCCCGGAGAAAGAGGTCTACCTGGCGCGACGGTAAGAGCTCCACTTCACCTGCACCTGTTAATCATAGCTTCCCTTTACTTTCACTAGTAGAAAGTGACAGAGCATGGCTACATGACAAATGAACCAGCATCTATCTAGAGCTATTCACTTCATTAGAGACACCAGCCTTGGAATTCACTCCTAGCAATCAATCCAGTGCAGAGGAAATCCAAAGCGACATCTTACAAATTAACAGGCGTGCCTCTGCATTGCTTCACAGCCACTGACACCACTGTTTTATCTGCCGCAATGCATTATGGGCCTCTAGTATAGTAGAGGGGAATTGTTGTTTAGGGATCCATTTGTAAGATCTTTCTCTGCCTTAACTCAAGAACTTGAATTGTTGTTCATATTTCAGTGCCAGCAATTTTTGGGGGGAGCAGGAAAGTTATTTGTTTATATCTGTATGCATTATTTACTCAATAAATTATTAAGTGGGAAATGTTGGCAATTAGACTGTGCTGGCTGGGAATGGATATGCCATGGGGAGAGGAAATGTTTTGCCGCCTGCATCCTCAAGGTCAGTCAGACTCTGCAGGCCAGCAGCACCACTGATTGTTTTCTGCCATTGTAATTTACTCCAGCACACAGGCAGAGCCAGCAGAGACTCATTACCCATACTGCCATGTGCTCTTTTGTAGCCCACTAGGGAGCTGCACACACACACGCATTTTATATACACACCTGCATGTGTAAAACTACACTCACAAACTTGCATGTTTAGAACGAACAATGAATACACACACCTGCGCGAGCACACACACACTCGCACACGCACACACACACAGCCATGTGTACTTACAACTTTTGTATCCATATACATTATGTGCAAAAAAACCCCCACCACTCTCTGTAGTATCCACAGGGGCTCTGATTTATGTACCTATTATGGATGTTGGATTTTTTTCTCACATCCTGTATTTTTGGTCTTGATTCATGCTGGTGGTCTACCAGGATGAAAATGTCAATAGCAATGATATTTCTTAGAGCGTTGCTCTGAGGTTAAATGCACAAAAAAAGCACATTTCAAGTGCTGACTGGCTGACAAACCAGTAAACAAAGGCAGACAGTCCTGTCTGGGTTGACATCTGATGATGGAGGTGTTGAAATAAAAGTCAGTCGAGCGCATGCATTGGCTAATTTAACGTTACACAGGGTTTAAGTATTATGTCAAGGAAGCCCTGACATGTTTTTTTCCTTCTTTTTCTCAGGGCCCAGCAGGTCTGAAGGGAGGAGAGGGGCCCCAAGGTCCACCTGGTCCTGTTGTGAGTATGAAGTTACCTGACATCAAAGTACCTTTAGGAAGTTCACATTGATGGTGTCTTTATTCTCTGTATTGGATTTTTCTAATGACATTTTAAATTTGATTTGCATTATTGATTAGTGGAGAGGCTTGTATAGTATATTTCATGCCAACACATTTGGACTGGAAAACCTTTAAAAATGGGTTCAATTTACCTTGGCTAACTGCTAGGCCATCTTTATACTTGCTTTCCTTTTGACAGCACCGCCAGGGCAGGAAGTTTTCAGCAAAGCTCTGAAACTTATAAAAGAAAGTTAACATTATAGAAAATGGAGAGCTTATATTTTCTCAAACACAGCAGCAATTACACGTGGTGAAGCCAAGTAAGAACTGCAGTCACAGTGACATTAAAGGCAGAAAATCACACACAGTAAATTCATTCTTTTGCAAACTAAACTAAGTACATGTGCAATACGTGTAAACTCATTAAGTCATCATGGTCCCGACATCAGTGTTTTTAATTTATAAATTTTCCAATGAAAGCATCACCAAATTTCATCTCGTCCCACTGCACACGGCGATTTGTCATGGGAGCGATCATGCGCTAGAGTAGCTGGGTATCAAGACTGTTTGCTCCATTGCTTCCTGGCACACAGAGACAGACCCAAACAAACAAACAAACACACACATACACACATGCAAACACACACACACACACACACACACACAACAAAACCACACAGGAGAGCATCCATATGGTGAGTCACAGTATCTAGTCATCCCGGGCCTTGCTCCTACATATCCCTCATCTGTCCCAAAGGTTGCATCCCTGCACTGAGGTGTTTTTCTTAAATTCTTCTCAGATTGTCACAGAGACTCTAGAGCATCTTCATAAAACTCAGTGGTAGGGTTAGCGTAATGTTATGGGCTGCTGTATCCAGCCCTGTTTTTGCTTATTACTAATTATACATTTTGCACCTACTTATGTTTTTGTATTAAATCAATATAATCACAAAACACCAGCTGCTGAAAAGAGAAACATTTTTGAGGGGAAACATCTTGAATTCTCTAATAGGCTCTTATCATTGTCTCTAGGCATTTGACGACATTGTTGAAGTAGCAGATGTCATTGATTGCAGTATAAAGTCAGGTTTCCGCATAATTTGATTATGTTCACAGCAAAATTGTGGGTTTTGTGCCACTTCCTTTTCTCTTGAATATGTTTTCTCTGCTCAGGAAACACTTGACTGTCTAGTGTTGAGCACTTATGTGAGTGTGAATATGATATGATGAGTTGATTAAACATGTTTACAATAATGTAGCAGCAATGTGGCTTCACCACAGTAAATACAGCACTGGGAAATTATTGCATCCACGGCTTCCTACTCAAGGAAACCATTCTTTTCAGTGTTTCTGCAAATATGAAAATAAAGATATTTAAAAAAAATATAAGTCAGATAAGCTTCATATAGAGTGTACCTATACTAGGAAACATGGCACCAGTGTTGGGTTTTAAGGGCTGTGTTTTTGTGTTTCCTCCAGGATTTTTATTCTTAACATGAAAAGCCTCCAACATTCATCATGGGACACCAAAACGCACATTGTTTTAGATTTAGCAGTGTGATTCACCCTGCTCTAAATGACATACAATAAATCACAACCTTTGCATGAGGAAAATGAATGGATTAGAACATTTCATTGCATAAACCCAAGAAGTGTAGCATGTTTGCAAAGAAAACATTAAAATCGTCTGATCTATATAGATTTTACATCAATGTGGTTACAGAACAATCTCCAATCATATAAGAGGTGAGAAAAACACCATTAACATGACCAAAGACCAAAATTTGCACAAAATATCAATATAACAACATGATGGTACACAGTGAGTGTAATTAGTGACCACAGTGGACTAATGACTTCAGTGCGGCAGAGATAAAAAATGAAATGAAATAAACAATTTCATTCACTAACTTCCTGTATCTGAGTACTGATAGGCAGCAGCAGTCTCGTTCATTCAGAGATGCAGGAACGAGATGCTCAACGCTTAGACCACCAAGACGCCAGCTCGCAGACAGCTTTCAAGGACTTAAAACCACCTGTTACCGTGTGTCGCTCCAGCTGTTTTCTCAGTGTATCTCTTAAATAGGGTTTGTGTATGTAGGTCTGTATGTGTGTGCTGATCTGTTAGCAGTGGAACTACGCTCAGAGTCTTTCTTTGTAGATGGCCCTGGTTATTGTTTAGCACACTCAGATTAGAATTATGGATAAGATGACAAAGCTGTGAAATGTGTGTCCTTCTCTCTAAACCAAAACCAAAATGGCCCCTGCCTTTTATTTTACACAAATCTTCTGTTTCGCTTTCTCAATCTCCCAGGGTTCTCCTGGTGAGAGAGGTCCCGCTGGTGCAGCTGGTCCAATTGGCCTGTCTGGTAGACCTGGCCCTCAGGGTCCCCCAGGTCCTGCTGGAGAGAAGGGTGCACCTGTAAGTATTTTTTTCGTTCCTACTGTGTCTGACACAAAATCTTTCTGTTAGCTGAGTCCTTCCTTTGACCTTCAGTGCTACCCGTTCTAGTTTTGAAAATACAATTAAAACAAATACATTTGTTCTTCTAGGGCGAGAAAGGTCCTCAAGGTCCTGCTGGTCGTGATGGTGTCCAGGGTCCAGTTGGTCTGCCTGGGCCTGCAGGACCTCAGGGTCCACCCGGCGAGGATGGTGACAAGGTCAGTCAACCACACTCACCTCCACCCATCCCATCCTGTTGGCCCAGTTACAACTCCTCTACGCTCCCAAACTGAGAGACATTTTGGGACTGAACCAGATTGCCAATCAATCTTAATCTCCGTGCTCACACTCAGGCCATCTGCATGGAAAATATGTCTCTCTCTTTTCCTCACCGTTGCCTATTCATCTTCATAACCAAATGCTTCAGCAAATGCAGTCAGAGGAGATGTAAAAGTGAAATACTGTTGCTTGTTTCTTCTCCTGCAATCATTATGCCCTTTAAGGTTACTTTAGTGAGCTGCCAAACATACATCACTGCAGACGTTTCCTGTGTAATGAACTAGACAGTAAAAACTGTACATCTCCATGTTTGTGCATCCATACAGTTCTGTGTCAATACTATAGCTGCAGACAACTGTTGTTTGTGTTAAGCTGAGGGTTTTCAATTATTTTTCATTTGCTGTTAACATTTAGAGAAGAAGCTGGGCTGAGATGGTTGACTGTGTGTGTTTTTCTTTTTCCCAGGGAGAGGTTGGAGAGCCCGGTCAGAAAGGAAGCAAAGCAGACAAGGGAGAACAGGTGCGTCTTGGCAAGCGCAGTCCATTCATTCCTTATTTGTGCACACATTTACATCAATCTTTCACAGTAATAAAGGATGTGGTGATGTTAAATGCTTATGCACAACCACATGCTAACACACTTCTCACAATAAGAGCGAGCTGTGTTGCACTCACAAATCACAAAGCGATGTGACCATTTTGAGATGGTGTGATAGCAACTTGTTCTTGCTTGTGTTCAGGGTCCTCCTGGCCCAGCTGGTCTCCAAGGTCCCATAGGCGCCCCAGGTCCTGCTGTAAGTACAGCTGTCCTAAATAGCATGGATGAAACCAGAGACTGATGTAATGGACCCCGTGTGAGTGTGTAAAAATGGTAAATTTGAGAGGAAAGGTTACAGTCAAAGTGTGTGTTTGTGTGTGTTCTTTCTCAGGGAGCTGATGGAGAGCCGGGACCCAGGGGTCAGCAGGGTATGTTTGGACAGAAGGGAGATGAGGGATCCAGAGGTTTCCCTGGACCCCCTGGTCCCATCGGTCTGCAGGTTAGTACCATTTACACACGCTGCAAAGGTTTGGTAATTCCACTTGTTTCTGATGTAGTTTCAGTCGAGTCAAGATTTTTTGAGAATTAATTTAACATCAAATGAGACAAAATGAGGCAATAAAATGAAATAATGGATGTTGCATTTTCTTGTAGAGAGGGAAATTGGCCACCTTTTATATGACACGCATCGAAACAGCCACCCTGATTATTTTTTATATAAAGCCACACAGGTGGTGGCGGGGCACATCGCCCCGGGTGGACGTGCCACTCTGTAACTTGCTTTCACTGTACTGCCTCTGTACCTTGACTGTTTCACTTCTCAGGTGATAGCATTTCTTCTTCTGACGTCTTGTAGCTGTCACATTGGCTTAGGATAAGCGCATCTCTGCGGTATAAAAATATTAAGTCCTCTATGAGCTACAGTCCTGGCTACATAAAGATAATGCTAAAAAAGACATTTCCTTTTTCCCTGTGTGGCTGGAGAGATAAGAATCCTGACTCCAGGGGATCACTTCATATTTATTTGAATGCCTTTGCATATGCATTTTATAGGATGGTTCATATTCTATGTGGTCTGGTTGACTTGCCATGTCATGCATTTGGAATGTTCTATGGGTGACACATGACATATGTGTCATATGTGTTTGTGACTGTGAAGTAACATTGTTTGATCTTCTTTTCTGAAAACATTCAGAACTGCTGAATTAACTGAGTTCCAATACCATACTCTACAATAATCACATCTTGCTAGGAAAGGTAAAGCTGATATAGCATGCACAAGACAGAAAAATACAGTGAGTTTAATGCAGCGAAGTGAATATAAAAGAATTGAGAATTAATCTTCTTATTATTTATTTTTAAACCGATGGGCGTAAATTTCATTGAACATTTGGGGGGCACAATAAAAAAAAAGCAACTTTTAAATAGGAACGGAAATAATACAGCCAAAAGTGCACCTGTATAGGATACGTGTACACAGAAGAAAGGCTTATTGCTATTATTAGTGTAGCATGGAAACTGTGATGTTACCAAATCGCCTTAATATTGGAAGTTTTTGAACTTACTTGCAGTTTTGGTGCACTGAAAAATTATCTTATGTCCGTTTTTCTTTTCTCAGTCATTTTATGTGGCCAACAACACAAACAATAGTTGTGTAAATATGAGTTAGGTTCTCCATGCCGTCATATTATAATTACCTTGCGTCCTCCGCATAGAATTTGAGGTTTCCTCTGGGAAAAAGGATGTCTCTTACTTTGATATTCAACTTTAGCAAGCCCACTGATCTGCTACTAAACATCATATTATATAAAACCCAACAAAACACTGACAATATTAGCCTAATATCAGTTCACACGTCGGCTTATCGCTTCATTAGTTGTAGCGGGTGACTTTATATCCAACAAGCTACTAAACAAACTACTAAACAAACTAGCAAACATTATAATAGCTAACATAGTGGACTTTTTGTCATGACTATATGGCTGGGCGATATGGTCAAAAATATCATCCTGATTTTATATAATTCGATATCGATAATTATCACGATAAATGTCAAATCATTATTTCTTTCAAGTTTAAAGGCTGATTTTTGTTGCTGGGTGAAAACTGAAGAGACCAGATGGTTAATTGTGTGGTTAAACTATTCTTTATGGTCAGAACGTGACAAGGACTTGATGCCAAACAGTGGATAACTTATCATATCTGAGGTAGAACATTCAAAACTAATAAAATCTTTTTCAAAAAATATGATTAGTAAATCTTTTGTCAGTCCCTCTTCCTCAACAAAATAAATATCGTAATGGAAAAAATGAGAGCTAATTTGTTCAGGATTCAGATGAATTAAATCAAACATTTATTGAGGATGTATTGAACGCGTTTATTATATTTTTGTTGAGGAAAATCATATTGCAATAATTATCATTATTGTTTTATTGTCTAGCCCTACATGACTAATATATTAATGACTCAACATCATCTGTATTAAAGAGAAAAGAATCAGTTCATCCAGTATTCAAAGTCAATAAAATGGCCTTTCCAGTATACAATATATGCACTATGGACTTGAAGTCCACAAAGTGAATTATAATGTATTTTCATCCTGCCTATAGTAGTAGCAGCAGCATTAGTGATGACATGCATAAGAATTTGGATCACTCAATTACCTCTCTAAACTATGTGGCATTCATCCTACACCATGTTACAATGCACACAAAGGCAGACACACAAACCCACACACAGCTGTGCGTGCCCATGCTTTAATTGGATCTGTGGCGTGTATTGTATGGTTGCCGAGCTTTGACCGGCAATGATTACACCTCTCACCTTTATTCACTGGCAGCATCCTTCCTCCATCGCCACCTGTGTTAAGGAAGGCCAGGAAGGATTATTTCTCATCAGAACCTCTACACCTCCTCACCAATCGTAAAGAATTCACCATAAATGCTTGTCAGTGTGTTTACTACATTAGAAAAAAAGGCATTATCATCACTACATTTTGCTTTTTGAGATGAAAAGATTTATGTTTCTCGTGTGTCTGTGTATCAGACACTGCCCCGTCCAAGGACAAGGTTTATATCATACTGAAAATATCGGGGTCATTCAATAGGTAGATCAGGGTGATTAAAAAATGTAAACATGAACCAATCTATACTTCAAATAGGCTTAATGATGTTTTGTATCACCACGATAATAATCTAACCATGTAGGACCTTCCCCTCAGTAGAAGCCCATTTGTTGGTAATCATCTTTTTTATTAGTAATCAACTTCTTACGTTAACACGTTAGGAGTTTACTGCAGAGATTGAGGTCATTGTCTCGATGAAATTACATAGACTACTGCTCATCGTTCCAAGGTACTATCCTATCTCTGCAGGATTGGATTCAATGGACTTTTAATTGGGAGTTATTCACTTCCCGTTGCGATTCCATTAATTGTGTGGACTGACCTGCTCCGATAGTCAGTTCCTCATCGAGCACATTTACCATGCTGCATAATTAGTAGCACTGCTAACGATCTCAGACTAGAGGAGACCTTTACACTGATGAGATTTCTCAGCACGGCAGGAATCAGCATGCAGCTTACACACACTTTTGAGCACCCACGCAAAAATCCTTGCAAACAGGGGCATGAACACACACCCTCAGATGTAGGGCAACGCACACGTACATAAACTTACAACAGTCAGCAAAGAGTCTGTTTTTTCCCCTGGCGTTGTGAGTATTTGAGGTTGGTGTAAGCACATGTAGAGGAAGTCATTCTTTGATCTCCATCCCTTGCAACCTTCCACCTTCCACTGATGACAAACCGCCTGTGAATCAAGAACAGACACGGACACACACACAGAAGGCAAAGTAGGGTACAGCAATTTAATCACACAATTACCGGTAGAAATGTCAGGGTTCAAAGGCATGTATGAGGTCTTGACCGCACTGTTCATGAGTGAGCTGGATCTCTGTCTGCATCTTTGAGGGAAAATGAACAAGCCACTGACTACAAAAGGAAAAGCAAACAGAAGAGAAGTATTGTCTTAACATGTTTGCAGAGCGGGGGACAGAATCATCTCACCATCACCTGCATATTTATAAGGAAGATTAAACCCATGAGTTTGTCACAGTCGACAGTTATTTCATAAAGTCAAGCCAGATCAGGCCCTTTACACATGCCATGTTTTGATTCGCTTACCATGTTTCATTTCGGAGCTGTTATTTGGCATGTTTGCTTAAAGAATTGAAATGGCTCCTTTTGATTCTGTTAGAGCTCTGTTCAGTTTGTCTACACAAGATTGCCTGTTTTTTGATGGTATCTGGTTTATCTTGTAGTAGACTTGTTCTTGACCTTGCTCTGCATATATTCATGGAATATTTAATCGAACAGATAACAGGACTACACTGCATTTGAAACGTGGATTCAATGGATTGATTTATGCATGTTCTGGTCCACAGATACGTTGAATATTTTAGTGCATCACTACAATGTATTCCAGCAGTCAAATCAAATCTCAAATTAAATCTCAAGCTGGAACAGCTGTTGCGAATGCAGTTAACAGCACAGACAAATTGAAATCATTAAGAACAACATTGCTTATACGTGCAACAGCACCTTGTGCTTGTAAAATGATTATGTTCTTTTCCGATAATATTATTGTTTGTTCATTTTTGTCATCCTCAGGGGCTTCCTGGACCTCCTGGTGAGAAGGGAGAGAACGGTGACGTTGGCCCCATGGTAAGAGACTCATCTCCTTCTTCTAAACACTTTTATAAAAGTTGAATACACTTCACCAACACTGAATTTCTTTTCTACAGGGCCCTCCTGGTCCCCCTGGTCCCAGAGGACCTCAGGGTCCTAGTGGAGCTGATGTATGTATGTCCAATTGATAACAATGTGTATGCACAAAAATATATTACCCACACCTATTAAAAAGGATTTGTTCCATGTTAGACTGTGACATGAAGTTAACTACATCTTTAGTAGCTTTTCTTCGCCTATCTTACATCACAATGCCTGGATATCATCCAGCGTTCTCTCCCATGGTAATGGATGATGACTCAGCTGTTTCTTTATTTCCTGCTGCAGGGTCCACAAGGCCCTCCAGGTGGAGTGGGCCCCATGGGATCCGTGGGTGAGAAGGTAAGAGTCAGAATATGGCACCCCAGGGTGTTTTGCCTGCCTAGTGTGACACTGCTGGGCCACCCCTTCCAGCCTACTTCAGGCCACCCAGCTACCCCCTTTGTTACCACCTGCAGTCCATTCATTTCACGTGCCCAGGCTTTTGGTTTGAGTTAGTGCTTTGACACTATTAATGTCTATTTTACAACGCTTCAAACAAGATTCGACCATTTTACTGCCATTTGGCAGACGGCTGCACTATAAATACTTAATGTTGTACCACGGCTGTTAAAATGACTCTGGAATATGAAACACGAAGGGCTACCAACACTTTAAGGAATGGAATACTTGGAATACAGTCACTTTGTATCAACTACAATTATAAACTTAGTTAAGATAGATTTCTGACTTTTGTTGATATTAATAACAGCATTAAGTGTTAGTATGTAAGACCTGTTTTGTTAGAGTGGCTGTGACTTTTTTTCAAGTGCTGCGTCTGAATTTGGAAGCTCTCCATGTGTGAGGGTGAACGTTTATCTGTCCAGACACTGACATTTGTCTAACCACAGGGTGAACAAGGTGAGGCCGGAAACCCAGGACAACCTGGAGAGCCTGGAACTGGGGTAAGTGAGCTCTGCTTTTGCTAGTTTGCCAAGCTTAATATGTGTTGCAAGAATGTTTATACTTGCAGTACATCTTAATTATCAACATGCTTCTCATATATAGTAGATGCTCAATCTTTAACACACCACCTAGCCTTACTAATGAAGATGTGTAGGGCTCTACTTACAAAAAAAAAAAAAGGAACTTCACCTCAACTTTACATGATTTTAATGTACACACCTCCAAGGTTGTTAAAATGTATTACAGCAAGGTAGGCAACAGCACCATATAATTTTAGGCTATCCCCAAGAAAACAGTTGTTTAATGGATGGCTTTGGGCAAATATAGAACAAAATCCAATCTAACCAGAAGGGTTTTTTTTCTCTAGTGGCACTGTGTATTCATCACACTGAAAGTAATTGCTCCTCACATTTAAGCTGGTAGTTCATCTCAGCATGGCTCTTCTGCCTTGCACTGCATGTCCTCATGGCCTGCCAAATTGAGTATCTTCCCAGACTCTTAAGACATAATTACCAGGAGGATACGCCTGATGCTTCTGTCCAAAAGAACAATGATTGCAGCCCCCATGAAGCAAGTTGGCATCACAACACCAGACATCCACTTTGCTGAGCATTGCTTTTAGTTATGATTTGCCATGTTTTGATAGCTACAATGGGCAGAAGTGAAGGACTTTTGTAAGCCCCCTTGAATACCATGTATTTTGATTGCTCTAATTATGTTATAGTTTTTTATACTGAACGTCAGGTGTAAGATTTTGAAAAATTGCATGTTAATTTACCATATCCATATGCTTGCCTATATTATTGCCAGACAGAGATTTATGACGCTTTGATTTGCTTTTCTTTTTTCTTCCTTTTTTACATTTTACTTTTACCAAACACCCATCATTGATGGCTCTATTAGTTCTGCTGCCTCATTTATCATTATTGAGGTACAACAGCAGATTGAAAAGATGGCCTCTCCAGTGGGAGTGGCAGAAGAGCGTGATTGTAAGCATTCATAATGCCCCCTGCTAGCTCCCCATCAAGCTGCCGGTGTCATTGACATTTCCAAAGTCAGTGTACAACACAAGTCCCCATACTAAGCACAGCCCAACCCAGTGGCTTTCAGTTCATTATCTGTCTTTTTGCATCAAAGTGGTACATTTAGTACTGGTGGCACAGGAACTAATAATAAATATAGTATATAGACATACCTATACATTAGTTACTACTAACAAAAATAAATGGTATTAAGAAAAAAATTATTGAGTTGAATTTACTCTGAATTTTATTTTGTAAAGCTCCATGTACAATATTCTGTGCCATTTAATTTGTATCTTTAATTTGGCTAAAAGTTAGTTTTCATCCCTGTCCATCACCCATTTGAAAATACACAATAATGATATACATCAAACAAACAGACATGAAACATACACAGCATTAAACACGTAGACGATGAATATACAATAAATGATACAAACACAATTAAGATGTGGATGTTACCAAACGTTAAAAAGAACTTTTGCTGCACAAACATCAAATAAAATGCAAAACAATTATTAAAACATTGCTTTTACCCAAATTTTGGCTGGGCTTTAAAGCTATACAGAAGATGAAAGTCTTAGTCTTTTTTTGTTGTCATCTGGTAAAGAGTTCCACCGAATGGAACAGAAACACCTGACTGCCCAAATGCAGTGCAGCAAACAAGGACACGCAGAACATCTCTTGCACAGATCATCAGCAGATTTGCTGCCAAATCACAATTCAGAGAATCTGGCGAATTTCTTCACGCCACAAAGCAAAAATGCTTTATCATGCAAAACAAAAAGAGTGCACCAATATATCAGCATAAATAGACCTACAGAAGCTGGAGCTTTCAAGTTTATTGCAATGACAGATGGTGAAGGGGAGGAAAGGAAGATATGAAAATTATGTCCAACATCTTTATTCTCACTAGGGAGTACAGTGTTTCTCTGTCTAAATACTTGCTACACATTGCAGCCTTGAGATTACTGTAAATTGTCCATTTATATTAGGAATGTGGAGGCCCAGTAACATCATATCTAAGAGCTCATACTGCTGAAAAACACATGTAGACTATTTAGTTTTATTTCATATAAGCAATGTTGACCATCAAGAGTTGTTTTCCTCTGTTACCCACACTACGATCAGCTTCAGATCCAGTTCCTCTCAGCTGCCTCTGGCAGCATGTCAGTCAGTCATGTCAGTTTAGCCTTCATGAAGTTCAATGTAGCAGTGTAAAAACAGCTGTCCCCTGTGGTATTGATGTAATGAATGCCCTCTCCTACAACTATAGGGACCTAAAGGTGAGAGAGGAGAGAAAGGAGAGGCGGGCCCCCCTGGAGCTGCTGGACCTGCTGGTGCCAAAGGACCCCCTGGAGATGACGGTCCAAAGGGCAACCCTGTAAGTCCGCCAAATGCTCTGAAAATCTGCAAAGAGTGTTTTCTGGCGCTCAGTAGGCTTAAAGGTACTGCTTTAAATGAAATGTCCCCCACCAGGCTTGAGGCGGGCAATTTCATCCTAGAACATGTTCAAGAGCTAAAAAGCCTTTTTATTGAGGGAGATTATATTTTATGTCTGCATGGTAATGGATTGCAATGAGGCCTTTTCTCGTGGATTTGCAACATCATCATTAAGTCTATCAAATTGCCTTCAATGGCTGTAACCAGGTACACCAGGACTAAATCACTGTCTAAATGACTAACCATGTCCTTAATACCTGTGTTCAGGGAAATGATGTCTCAGCAGCAGCGCCTCAGGTTTCCTTTGCTATACTGATGCATCTTGTTTCTCTCCCTTAAAGGGTCCTGTCGGATTCCCTGGAGACCCTGGTCCTCCTGGAGAACCAGGTGTTGCTGTGAGTATGAAACCTTATCTCTATACAGTAGTAAAGGTCTTGGTATTGTGAATAATGTTAAAGCCATAAAATCAACGGTGGGATAGATATGTTTAATGGCAGACATGATCCAACCAGCATATCTCTGTTTTACAGGGCACTGACGGAGAACCAGGAGAGAAGGGAGAGGATGGTGAGGCCGGTCAGCCGGTAAGTTCTTGTCATTTCACAGTATTTGACTGCATGATGATATATCATGCGCTGCATGCGGTTCACTTGAGGGACACTTTACAAGCACATAATATAATTATCATAGCAATCAGCTACTTTGTTGCTGTGTGTGAATGAGTTTGAATATCTCTTGTTTACCTTTATTTTATGTTATAATAGTCCACCACAAGTTTGCCTGCAGTGCAAGCTGTAATTAGATCTAGTCCGTAAATAATTTACACTGCAGCATTTTAATTCATGATATTTACTCCATACTCTTGGGTGTAGGGTAAATGGACTTATCTGCTTTGCATATTCATTAAGTATGATTAGAAATAAAAGCCAAACGCTAATGTGCTGGCCCTGTGTTAAGCGCAACAAATCACAACTCTTATTAATATTTAGGAATGTAAATGAGCCTTTATCATTGCCAAAGAAAAATTAGTATTAAAAAAAGGATTTTATTTACTCCACGAACCGAACTTATTTGAATTAAGTTTTGTATTTGTACGCTTATGAACATGCTGAAACGCTTCAGCAAAAGTGGTGTTTATTTAAATATAATAAACTTTGGGTAATGGCTCAATGTCTATGAGAGGAAAACACATATATTGTTCTGTTATTCGTATTTCCATGTAACTGTGTATTTAAATGAAACCGCTGAATAACTCACTTTCACTACTGCAAAAATATTTACTAATGCAAATGTTAAAAAAAATTGGTTTGATTGCCTACAATTAACTCAGAGATAATTGGATGAAAGTGTCTCAGGGAGCACAGTATGTATAATTTCAGGCATTGCGTCGCCTCATCCAACTTTGGGTTTTGGCTTAACTCTTCTAGACTATCCTGGGGTTAAATATTCCCTAAATGTTGATGTGCTCTCTGTGTTATTGTCCTTCTGGCAGACATTATGAGTGATTGAGTGACGCATGCCGCATTCTCATCAAAATCCACATCAGTTCTGACTCATTTGTTAATGTTTTATTGTATTTTAATAGTATCCTACATCTCCTGTTTCCTTGCTTGTTTTCAGGGACCTCCAGGTCCATCAGGAGAAGCTGGTCCGCCTGGCCCACCTGGCAAGAGAGTAAGTCTGTGGCCATTAAACTGACATTACTACAGTATTTTTATTTGTGAATGCATCACTGGTGAGAATTGCAATTACTCCAAGACAGGCCAGTCTGATAGTCCCTCCTGCTGGCATTTCAGTATTGCTAGAATGAGTTGTTTTGATATGAAATGTGTTGCTGACCAAAGCTTTTGTCCGTTTTAAAATCATGACTCAACAAGCCCATGTGAAATGTCTTAGCCCTATCTTAAAATAGATGAAGGCAGTGTGGTTCTGCTGGCATTGTACTCTGGCTCCTTAGACTGGTATCCCTCCCTGCTTTGCAACAACTCCTCCTCAACAACTCAGTCTTGGCAGTCTAGCAGGGAGAGATTCATTTTCATTAAAAGTAGAGTGGGGAAAACAAAGTGGGAGATTTAAGGGGTCATGGTGTTGCGCTGTCTGCAAAGAAATCCCCATCAAAACCTATTGAGAAATAAATGGCAGGATGTGAAAATCATGAATCTTTTTTTCTTTCTAAGCAAGAAATTGAAAAGGCTTACCAAAAAATAGCTGGAAAAAAAAGGAGCCGTGGGTTCCAAACTAATTTACGCCCTTGTGACAGTAAGAAGAAAATGAGAGAGAGATATAGCAAGTTTGACACATTATTGATTCGTGGCTGCCTGACTGACAGCCAGAGCAAAACCACGGCATAACATGAACATGGCAAAGGTGATAAGAGGTTATTAGAAGAGAAGGGTTGGCTTTAGGAGTGCTCACCAACAAAAAAAAAGATATAATAAAACCTTTAATCATTTAATGTGTTGATTGTGATGTGGCTATCATTGTTGAGACTTTTGTCAGTCTATAAAAGAGGAACTGGGTCTTTACTTAACTTAAAAGTTCATGTCTCTGTGCCATCAGTTCTTACTCTATCCAATAAGGAGAGCTCCTTCATGCATCCTATAGTATGAGGAGATATTTGAGTGTGAATTATAAAAGGCAATAAGCTGCTTTTTGAATGCACACATTCGAGATGGAACATTAACATATTTCCAATATGATGTGAAGCTCAAAGTCCACATGAAAATGAGACGCTATTCTCCTGAATTTGAAAGAAAAGTCACAATCTGAAGTGACTGAGCGCATTTCAAAGAGACTCTGAGGCTCTGTCCAATGGTGGGAAGAAAAACATGTCATGCATTTTTAAACCAGGGTTGATTGCTTTTCTAATGGGCCCAATGAAATTTACATTTGGAGTATTTAGCATGGTATCAGCATATGCTGCACCTAAATGGCCCTGGGATTATGGTAAGGGAATGGCTATTTTATCACACAAGGTCTTTAATCACTTGGAAAAAAAGGGGGACCTGAGATGATCCCTGCTACTCCCCGACAGGTTGCCCCTGTGAATACTTAATTCCACAGCAAGAGTTGTTTAGGATCTGTTGGTCCTTTTTGTGTCTCGTCAGCATTTTGCCAGTAGAAAATTTCAACAATCCTTAAATCTCTCCCTAGCACGGCCTCTGATTCTAAATAAGTCAATTTAGCATTGAAGCAAATTTAGTTTCATGTGTTTTGCTGATGCCTTAATACTGGAAATGTATTCACCTTTGCTTCGCGAAGAAAGAAAAATGGCTTTAATTCTTTTTTTCACTTCATTTAATCTCATTTGGGTTCAGGTCACTGCTTAATTTCTTTACCCTTTTCTCCTGTCTCAGTAACTGGTAGCAATTTTATTCCATTAAGAACAGTAACAGTGTCTCATTCTGATGCTGCAGAGCCAACAAGAAGATACTCTGGCAACCCTGCCTAGAACAGCACACCTACATATTGACTCTAGCTGCTATATATCGTGCTACAATTGAAATGGCTCTCTGTGCTGATCAAGAGCCTGCCTCTTCACCACCAGTAAGAGGTACACATCAGGAGAAGATGAAAGCTCCAAGACAGGAGGCAAGCTCACATTCTAGGCTCTCAGTCAATAGCACTCAGGCTTCAGTCGGCTAGATGAGAGTGGAATTTGGATGGAGAGTGTTTTTTGAAGAGGGACGACTGGAGGTGGAGTTGAAAGAAATCGCTGCGGGCCTGAGAGATCCTGACCTGAAAGAAAAGACAACCTGCCAACCTTTGCCATGACTGAAGAAGGCTGTGTGTGTGTTTTCTGTGTGCATCCGTACATGGCTCCATGATTGTATGTTTTCCTGGGCAGACAAAGGCACGTCCAAGTCACTCAAATAGCTCCTGGCATAAAGGAAGTAGTGCACATTCAAGGGCATTGGATTATCATCCCAGTTTGCCAAGACCCACCAAGTATTTATCAGGCAGGACATTTGATCAATATGAAATCTAGTAAAAGTAAATGTCAAGCGATGACCTGACAAAGTCTCTGGTGGTGATGATCATTCCTTTTTGTTTAAGCACACGTGATGCTACATACAGACAGATACACCTCTGTGTCATTTTTGCTTACTGATGACCGGTTGGCTTCTGAAATAATGTGAACGGTCAATGATGAACATTCAACGCTCATTTGTACACTCTTGTTGTACAGTGTGTGTTGATGTTGTGCTGAAATGCTAAATCAGTGTCCTGTCATCCTCCTCAGGGACCTCCGGGGGCTGCTGGTGCAGAGGGCAGACAAGGAGAGAAGGGCGCTAAGGTAACAAAATCAATTCATGCTTTACACAGCAGAGCCGTTCATCCACCACCACCCACTCACTGTAACCACATTGTTCCCAATCTTGAAGTGAAAGCACAAAAACACAGAAGTAATTTCCACAATGGATTAGATGGAAATTTATGGACGCAACCTATTTGAGTAAAACTTAGATTCATGCGTTTCTCGCATTGTGCTGTGGCTTAATTTCGAGACCGACAGAAGGAGTAAACGCTTTTCATGTCTGACCCCCAGGTTTTCGGTTATCATACTTTTCTTTTTTTTAGTGGGAATCCGGGCCCAATGAAGTTCTCTGTGATGTCTCTGAGAATTTTTCTACACTAATCTCACGCTTTTTTCACTATCTATGTGAGAATCAATTAACATCAGCTGGTGCATGCTTAATATAAATCAAATTTACTATATAAAGATACCTCTCTTCTCAGCTAATCCTCTGATTACCAAAGTATGGATGCAAAACTTAACTTTCCAGTATACTATAAAATGTTTTATGCCATTAGTATTATGAACAGTCTATATATAATGCTTTTTCTTTTTAAACATTTGAATGATGATCACCTTTAATGAAGCACATGATATGTTTTATTATGTTCTTAAAAGTGGATATCGGCCTTGAATGTGTGCTTGAAAATCTGTAAGCTGAATCTTTAAATTCCAAAATAAATGGTTATAAATTCAGTAAAGTAGTTCAGACCACTTTGCTATAAGCCTGTAATCTGTAAATACCTTAAAGCTCAAACTTGAAATCTTATTTCCATGAGTCCATCTGTCTGGTCTCTGTGCATATTGATGTATTTCAGATTACAGGTGGACAGCTGTGGCGCACTTTCTTGAGGCTGTGCACATTTTCTGGATGCAGGATGTAGCACAATATATTGCTTCTGCACCTCATTTGGAGGAACAGGAACCCTTTGGCTCATTTGATAACTCTGACTCTTGTTTACGTGTCCCCATTTATCCGGCCTACACACTGCATACTGTCTCAGCATAATTTAAAGCTAAAAGCAGCCCGCAGCTGAATTCTGATGAAAATACTCTGAGATACAGAAAAGGCTCCAAAGAAAACCTGACAACAACATATCAAGTGTTGCTGCAGATTTTAGACATTGTTGCACATGTAGAATTTTTTGTTCTATACTCTTACCAAATATTACAAATTATTCAGATTTTTATAAAGAACCAGATATGCATCCTCCCTGGTTGAAGTTACCTAAAGCAGTGTGCACAACATAGATCTAAACTTATTTTTTATTATTTAATTTTGTTTATTTGACTGATGATTTGTTCTTAATTTCAAAGTCTTTTCCTGCCATTATGGAAGAAAAACTGAATGTGTTTTTGACTTGTATTTGGTTCTAAAAAGATCAGTAAAATATCACCATCTCTAATCCAAAAATAAAACAGGGTCAACCCTACTTTCTGTCAGGTAAAGAAGTCATGAATCCCTACATTGTGTTATATTTTAGGGGGAGGCAGGTGCCGAGGGTCCAGCAGGTAAAACAGGACCGGTTGGACCCCAGGGACCTGCAGGAAAGCCCGGCCCGGAGGGTCTGCGTGGAATCCCTGGCCCTGTCGTAAGTCTAAGCTAAAACAATGATCTTTCCCTGTGTTGTGCTTCACATACATTCAGCTCCACTCGCAAGCAGACGTGCATGCTCAAACACAGACACACACCCACAGTGTACACACATAAAAAAGTACTGCTAAGGCATGATGATAGACTTCATGGAATAATCAATACACCCATTTGGCTTATACTTCAGCTTCGCTTGTTTATTCCAGCACATTTTCTTCCCTGTTTGGGCTATTAATCATTGGGCTGAGCACATAAAATCAATGGCAGGCCAGAGAAAATACAGCAGGCTATAATGCTCACTACAATTGAATGGCTTTTCACAGGGTGAACAAGGACTGCCCGGCTCCCCAGGACAAGATGGTCCACCTGGTCCCATGGTTAGTATGCACAGTATCTCCCTCACTATTTTTCTATCTAGCTAAAGTTGGAGGCGTTAGAAGATATATTTTTTCACTTTTGACAGAGTTTGGCTAAAAGTTTCCCCTTGCTTCCATTCTTTAAGTTTCCCCACGCCTCCAGTCAGGTTAAATGTATTCAAAGCTACAGTCTCACTGTATTGAACATACACAGATGAAGTTGCTGTTAAACATCTCATCTGTCTCTGGATTTGCATATTTCCCCAAAATCTGTTCCCATAAGTCACCTCTGTAATGCATGGATGGTTTTCATCTGGTCGACAGCTTTTCTCTCTGTATAATAATGATTTTCCTGCCTTCTCTTTTGTCTTTTGTTTCTTTCATGTTTTTTATTCTTTATTGCCTTATTTTCTGCCCCCAGGTTTCTACCTCACTAGTTTTCCTTTTCCGATTTTCTTTTTACCTTTTCTCTGCAAAATTGATTTGTTACTTCTGCTATTGTTGTTTAGGGTCCTCCTGGTCTTCCCGGTCTGAAAGGTGACCCTGGTTCTAAAGGCGAAAAGGTGAGTGTCGCCCTTTTTCTTGTGTCTCTCTACACGCTGGTTTCATTTCCCAGGTTCCAGATAGGCTGGAAGAAAAATCTGAAAACAGTTAAAAAGGACCTTTGGACGGTGATCTAGGTTCAGACTTTAGTCACGGCTCCTCACCACTTGTACATCCACAACTTTGCAACTGATCAAATGCAACACATAATTTAAAACACACAAAGCTGTGTTAATACCAATGTGGGCTTAGGTTAACATTTAGGAAACTAAATTAGTTTTGCCATTGTAGCTGTGAGAGAAAAACTCGTACAGGATTGAATATGCGGCTGAATGTGATGTATCACTCTAATCTGAATAATCTTGCTTTTTTTTTTCTTTGCTGCCACTGTCAAATTTGCCAGTGAAATATAACTGCAAAGGATATTCAGACAGCACACATTACTCTATCTAAATTGCCTCCCACACACTGACATGATGGCTTGAGAGAGAACAGTTTAAAAGCACACAATAGAGGCAGCGTGTTGCATGTTGTGCGGCTTTAACGCCATCAAATCATTGGGCCTGGTTAGAGCTTGTCTACTTCATATAAGTTGTCCGTTGACCTTGGTTACTTCACAACACACAAAACACACTTTGATTTTTGTTTTGTTTTGTTGTTTTTAGTCTGTTGCAGAGACATTTGAATTATAATGCCTGAGGAATTGTTCTGTAATGAAACTTCACTCCTCATAGCCCCCCGCGTGCATCGCAAAGCTGTTAGAGTTTTTGCCCTTGTCAAATATGCATAAAAAAACCTTTAAAGTTTGAGTACACAAAGGGGCATTGCTTTCATCTTTGACTGTTCTTTGTGTGTGCACATTTGTTTTCGTCCTGCAGGGTCACCCAGGTTTGATTGGCCTGATCGGACCACCTGGTGAGCAAGGAGAGAAGGGAGACCGAGGTTTGCCTGGGCCCCAAGGGTCTCCTGGTAGCAAGGGCGACAGTGTAAGTAATTGATGACTCCTTTCCCACGTTGGTCCTGTTGGCCATTTTTTAGTCCCTTTGCCATTACACTGTGGCACTGCAGTCACTTGCTGTTGACTAAAACCCAAAAAGGCGCTGCAGTGATGCTGAGCCGATGTGATTACTGTTCACATGGTGTTGAGGCATCTTGTTAAATGTTTTGAACTCTCTTTTTGGGCTCTCCTTCACTGTTTATGGAGAGTATTGTATTCTTCATGCTGAGCACTGCAAACAGATTTTCTTTTAACCGCTCGTTTCCATTGTGGTCACTTTCTCTGGATCTGATGAAAAACATTTTTGTCAACCACTGAGCCCTCCACTTAGACAGGAAGCAGCACTGAAAGAAGGTTAAAGCTCTGTCTCGATAAAGGACTGCTGACAGCCTTCATCCATTTTTAAATAAACAGTGCAGCATGACTGAATGTGCTATTCCGTCCTGCTGTGGCCCTCTGCCTGCCCCGGCTTAGTGATTTAAGGCGATAGGTTAGATTAACTATCCAGAGATTAAGCCTAATGAAATCGTAATGTCCCCTTGTGTCAGAGCACAAGGGTTTTATAAAGTTTTCACTCTGTGTTCCACTTCTATTTTTATTTTGAAAATAGGCTTTATATTGTTTGGCTTTATTTCCTGACAAAATTTAGCTATTATTGTGAATTGCAGGGTTCAAATAAATGGCATCCCACAAGTGCGGTGTTTGGTCTTCTCTTGGTGAAATAAAGACGTCTCTATCTCAGTTAATGAAACAACTCTATAATTCCATTTGACAGCTACCATCCTGCATCTGTTCAGCTTGTAAACTAAGTATTCCTTCCATGTCCTTGGTCCTGTGCCATTATATTCTAGCTTTTTCATTCCACTCATTATTCAAGCCTCACAATAATACTTTCATCTTTTGTCCAATGATTCTTAATATATATCTGACTTATGCTTTCATCTCATCTTATCACAGGGTATTGGCGGAGCTGCCGGTCCTCTCGGTCCCCCAGGTCCCCCTGGTCTGCCTGTAAGTCCTTTACCAATCCAATCATTCATTTAGATTCTACACCGATGATAGAACGACTTTGCCAAATTGCTGTGCTTATGTCCTGTCTCATGCAGGGTCCTCAAGGTCCCAAAGGAGCCAAGGGTTCAACTGTGAGTACTATCAGTGTTTTTAAAGGAATATTGTCACTGTGTGAATTTTAGATTTATCTTGGATAACATGTTTCTATTCATGTTTTTCCCAGGGTCCTGCTGGTGCAAAAGGAGACACTGGTGTTGTCGGTCCTCCTGGTCCTCCTGTAAGTATCTCAGACCAGTACTGTGGACTGTTGTAGTATTAAGTTAAAACTGTCAAAATACTGTAGCATCGTATGAAATCTAAGCTCGGTCTTCTTTTCCCCACACCCTACAGGGCCCACCAGGTGAAGTTGTCCAGCCCCTGCCCATCCTCTCACCCAAGAAGACCAAGCGTTCCAGTGACATGCAGTCAGACGCAGCCAATACCATGGACTACGGCGAGGGCATGGAGGACATCTTCGGCTCACTCAACAACCTCAAACAGGACATTGAACGCATGAAGTACCCCATGGGCACACAAAACAACCCCGCCAGAACATGTAAAGATCTGCAGCTCTGCCACCCAGAGTTCCCTGATGGTAAGCTGAATGAAAGCCGGAGTGTTTAACATAAAAGTAAAGAAATGCTGAAAGAGATTTTATATAAAACACACCCTCCTATTGGTGTAAGTCACAAAGTCAGACTGCTGTGGTGAAAAGCGTCTACCCTCTGCAACTGACACACTGCAGATTCTCCCCATCAAGACACCTGTTTCTCTGACAAAGTCACACTGAAAAACTAAAATTATTGTTGAAAATAGTGATTGAGAACGCTGCCTAGAGGAAATTGCTCAATAGTGTTGGCTCCAACATTATTGTTTTTTTCCTTTGGCATGTTTTGGTAAATATGTGCCTACTGCCATTTTATTAAGGAATTTTACAAGATTTCAGGGCCCTCCTCACTAACATAAAGGCAAATCAACATGCAAAGTGGAGCAATAAGAGTGAGTTGTCATTTACAGCAGTATGGATTGGTTTAGTTTTTTATTACTCACTTTACTTCTGGTGAGGGAAAACATTTTGTCAAAACGGTTGCACAGAAATTATACCTTGCTTCAGGCATAACAATAACATTTTATCTAGCAGTGTATAAGCCATGAAAATGAGCAGTAAATTACTTTAAAGCAGAATTTCACTTAGCATAAAGGAATCTAACACATTTAATTTTTCTGTGGACATTAGTTAAACAGGATGTTTGAGTGTGCTTGGTTCTCCTTAGGCGAATACTGGATTGATCCGAATCAGGGCTGCTCGGGGGATTCCTTCAAAGTCTACTGTAATTTCACTGCTGGGGGCGAAACCTGCATCTATCCAGATAAGAAGTCTAATGGAGTAAGTGACTTTGGTTTTGTACCCACAAGATTCATAACTTCCCGTTTCTAATCTGCCTGTCTATCATTTCTCATCAAATATTAAGCCATCATGTTAAACCAACATGTCGACAGACGGCACAGCTCTAGGCTGAAGTTGTTAAAGGAAGCCATTTGATTTGCTTCAGCGCTACGCTTGTACAGACTTGATATTTACTCTTGTGCAAACAACACAAAAAAACACCAAAAGGCAAATACTAATGAATGACGTGACTCTATGAAGTTTATGAAAACTATATTTCAAAGATATTAAAATAACAAACAGGTTTATCTCCTGCTCCCAGATGATAACTAACTTTGATGCTACCCTTGAGGTTGTGCTTTGTACAACAAGCATTTTTCATGTTCTCTGCATCATTCAAAACAAAATACAATGCCCATGATAATGTATTAATATGCTCCGTCTGGTTTTGTTTTCCACAGGTCAAAATATCTTCATGGCCCAAAGAAACCCCTGGGACATGGTTCAGTGAATTTAAGCGTGGTAAAATGGTAAGTCTATAGTGCTATGCTAAATGGATTGCTGCATCTATCCCATTTTCCTGCATTCTCCTACCATGTACCTGTGCACAGACTCAAAATGGCAAGCAGCTGCTAACAGACTCAAATAGCAACACCACCCATGAAATTGCGAGGCATTCACCCAAAGTTGCTCCCCATAAAGAAATCCCAAACTACCAAATGGTTTTAGTGCGTTCATAATTTAGGCAAAGCCGGAGGAGAGAGATTTCAAAGTGGAAGGGGTATACTTTCATCATGAACAAGACTGGCTTTAAGTAAAAATAATCTATATCCTTTTGAACTAGTGCCTCATTTTCTGATATTGTCAGAACATTACAATTCTTAGACTGTTCCATACGAAGGACAGGGCATCAATAAAACATTACAGAGGATTCAAGCAGAATCCCTCAGACTTTCTTGCATTCCTGAGTCCCCACTCTACCCTTGAATAGTTAAACATCGTCTCAGTAAACATCAGCTGCCATTTCTTGTAGTCAGAAACGAAAGAAACAAGCTTGTCCTGCCCCATCAAACTGGTATCATGCTGATGTATTTCCACAGATAAAGACTTTAAAAGACTGACTGGCAGAACGTTATACTGCTTTGTGGGATTAGAAGTACAGTACATCTCCTGAGGGCTCTTTGAATGCACATGTTCAGACTAAGTTCACACAAAGTTAATGTTCCGGTCAGGGTCATGTGCTTTCTGAAGACCTGTTGTTTCTCTAGTTTGAAGCTTTGTAAAAGAGCTGTAAGGACATTTATTAAACCAAAACTCTATACATTGTTAAATCTGTCATGCATGCATGTGCTATTAAACTTCGATAAACTATGCTAGTTAACCTAATGATTAAGACTCCACATTTAACACAGTAATTAGTGTAAGTACTGTAAGACTAATTGATGCTTAAAGGCAGAAATCCTTGCGTAGCTGTGTCTTCTCTGACTGGCTGTGAAATAGTGTTCTTCTGGGTTGGGGATGTTGAGGGAAGGCTTGAATTCATGCGAGCAGAAGTCAGTTTGGCCTGACTGTCTGAGCCACCATGACTTTGTTGAACAGAGGGCTGTTAGGTGATGTAACATGTCTTCTAGTGACCATATTTGTACTACTCAGCAGGTGACTTGGATGAAAGCACTGTTGCTTTCAGTAGTGTGTTAAAAGTAATAGTGACAAAGCAAGTGGTGTTAATGTTACCACGCAACTATTAGCCACTTGCCTTGTAAAAGCTGTTTTGTGAATTAGGTGGGTTGAGATACAGCAATGGTTTGCTTTATATCAATTGGAAAACCTCTGTTTAATTGCTACAGGTATTTTTACATCTGCCAGTTTGTTATATTATAATCGCCCCTTTCAAAAATGACCTCTGTATTATATGAGCCAGTGCATACTCTTCATACCTTTATAAAGTCATTACTAATAAAGGGGATGTGTTAAATGTGCCTTCAGCATTAATAAAGTACAGACTTAATCTTATTTAAAAAATTCTATTACAATTCACCCTGAACCCCAAAACATTTCTGAATTAATTTTACACTTGTTCATTTATTCACATATTATCTACCAGGCAGTGTCAGTACCTTCATCTTGCTTTATATTCAGTGATGCAGCCAAATGTTCATGGTGATACAAAGCTGGCAATTGGAGATATAACATCATCTTTGTCTATTCATGAAAACATGTTAAACAAGCTCTGGTTATTTCCCAGTATCAGTGTTTATTGTATAGTTTTTTTTTTCATTTTCTTTTATTGTCCTCTAATTGCTTTATTATTATGTATTCATATTTCTTTTATATTTCTTTTTTTTACAAAAAAAAAAATCATATACATATTTTTAATACATAAATCCAATTGTGAAAATGTAGGCTCATGTTTGCTTCTTACCGTTGACTTGTCTTTCTCTGTTTGCCCATCACCAGTTTTCCTACGTTGACGCAGATGGAAACTCAATAAACATGGTACAAATGACCTTCCTCAGACTACTGACAGCCTCGGCCAGGCAAAACTTTACCTACAGCTGTCACCAGTCTGTGGCGTGGTACGACGCTACCAGCGACAGCTACGACAAGTCGCTGCGCTTCCTGGGCGCCAACGATGAGGAGATGTCCTATGACAATAACCCTTACTTCAAGGCCCTCTCAGAAGGATGTGCGGTAAGCCCTATCCATAGATACTGTTTGTCTGAATGAGCAGGGAGTGGATGGGTTCAGTCTGTCACTGGCATCTCTCAAAATGGGTCTTTTTAGTAATGCAAGAGATTCGAAAGGCAAATTAAAGTGTTCACATTTAGCTGCTTTGATTGTGGCTCTTAAATTTGTTATTTAAGTTTGATTTCTTGGATGAGTTAACCTAGCTAGCTAGTGCTGTTCAGAAAAAAAACTTAATATGAGGCTACTACCCAGCAAAAATCCTGACATATTTACCCCGGTGGTGGTTCCAATAAAACTGTCAAGGTTTGAATGGTTGTAATCAGTATCTTATCCATTTGGCACTTGCTGCACAGAACTATTACTCCTGAAATGAAATCATATTAGTAGTGAAACAAGGAACAGTGCAAAACTACGATTGTAGCTGATGACTGTGAAAAGCCCAAGCCTTCTCAGACACACTATCCCAGTAGCTCTGGTCTAAAGGAAATCATTGGACTGACATACTGTAATGATCAGCATGAACACACAAAATGTGTGTATTTTTCTGTGGTTTGCTTTTCTAATTGGTATCTCTGTGTTCGTGTCTCTCTTGTTGCAGACGAGGAAGGGCTATGGAAAGACTGTGATGGAGATTAATACTCCCAAAATTGATCAGGTTCCAATCATCGATGTCATGTTGACTGACTTTGGGGACCCTAACCAGAAGTTTGGGTTTGAAGTTGGGCCCGTCTGCTTCCTTGGCTAAATAAAAATGAAAAGAAAAAAAAAAGGACTTGATGGGGCCAGCAAAGAAAGTCATGTTGAGACGTTTTGGGTACCACCAAACCCCATTTCTAGCCCCCCACCCTTTTCTATGCCACATGCAAGTTTTGAATAAGAGATGGTGTAGCAAACATGTCTTTCCATGTATGTACATGTAACCCAGGAAAATACTTGTTGCCCTTGTAGGGCTCGAACCACATGACTTAACCACGTTATGGAGCAAAGTTGAAGGACATTTGAACGCGTGGCAGAGGAGGGTGAATCGGAGGTAACCAAGAGAGGGGGTCAGGCGACATGAGGGGACACAGACCTCCTCTCTGGATTCTCCAGGTGCTGTATGTCAACGACTACAATGGTGCTTGTTCAAAAAACACAAAAAGTATAAAGAGGTGCTAAGAAAGAAGGTGTATTTTGATAATTATAAAAATACTGTAATTATTATTTTGTACAATACTGTTATTTCTGAATCCACTTTCAAAACTTGCATGTGTATCAGATTCTGCTTCTGGCTCTTTCATTTCAATGTTGGTTCAAAGATAAACAGTGTAAGTTAAACACAACAGACATCAATCAATCAAATAAATTTATAATTCTGTTTTGTTTTTTTGTTGAACACATACTGTGTACCTGTCATGAAGCCAATAAAGTGAGCATTCAAACAATTCTCTATTGCTAAATTAGACTGTATGCCCTTTGTATATATTGACAGTCCAAAGCTTGAGGTTATTTGCTGTTTTGCCCTTGTGACCATAGGTGAAACAACTGGAAGTATCACACCAGCACGTATACAGCAACATCTCCCACTAATGTTGTGATGCTGTGCTAGTAGGAAGCAATCATGGCATTCATTTTTCCTTTATTTAATTCTATTTGTTGTTTTTCTGTTTTGTTTTCTGACAGGCTTTTTATTTTGGTTGTATACCTCAAACTTTCTTGATAACCTGTAAGATGCAAGGATGTTATGCCCTGTATATACCTTGGTTAAGCAATTAAGTTTATATATTTTGGGTGGGGATTTTTTTTTAAGAGAGAATACATTAACTGTTAGACATCCACTGTTCCAAATCCTTCTGTGAATGCAATAAGAAGCCCTTTAGGTGACCCATTTTTGTAACTAAAATGAGAAAGTGTTTTAATGTGCTTTTTATAGTTCATTTAAATATTAAAAACTGGATTCTAAACAACAGTGAACTTGGTTTTTGGTCTGTGTAAGATGACTTTGGAGTAGATCTACCTACTGTACAGTACAAATGCCAATGTCAAATGCTTCAAATCAAAGATATGTTAATTCGACTAAGACTCTGGGCTGGTGCAATTCCATCTCTCTTGAAACCAATAAAGTACCATCTTACAAAAACTTCCTTTCATTCTGAGTACATGAATGGAAACATGAATAAAATGTCTGCTTTTGTTTGTCATAGGAGGAGAATTGCTGCTTATTTAAATGTTCCTATATTTGCTGCTCATTCCCATGTGCTTCTGAGAAGGATTAGTGATGGACTTAAACTATATTTCGCTGTGTATCCGAGCATAATAAGTGTTTGCCTATTCAAGAGCCACATGAACGGACACACAAACCCAAGTGTTTTTTCATTCAGAAGGAGGAAAACATCAAGGCTCATTATACACAAAGGATGTAATAGAGTGGTGACTGATTTTTGCACATTAATCTTAACATATGTGTTATACAGCTGCATGTCTGACAAAAATTTCAGTTTGGGCCATAGAGCAATGTGGGATTATTCTTTATCCTCTTGGAATTACTTTTAAGTGTTTTGATTGTTTCCACAAAGAGGAACTGTGTGGGTGAGAGATTTCTGAGTCAGAAACGTGTGTATGAAATTGTGTGTGACAGTTTTGTATGGCTCAATCTTCTCAATACTCTCAGCAAGAAAGCCAATATGCATATTTTCCGAAATGTCAAACTACTGCCTTAAGTTTCGAAATCTCTGTCCCTTAATATTTCTAATTATGATGCTATTACAACAGAGTGTTGCAGCCAGACTACTGCAACTCCTCGTCTTTCCTTGAAATTAAGAGGGGAAAAAAATGGTCTAATTAGTATTCAGTCCTCCGGAGCTTCCTTCAAACAAATGTTAGTGATGGCCTGTGTCACTTCAAAAGCCTGACCACCGCCAAACCTTTTATTTTCTTCTCGAAGAGTGCAAAGTAAATCCACATAATAACAACTGACAAGTCTGTGCTGAGCAGCAAACGTGGACTTTCTATTTTCTTTTTATCTTTCTTTCTTTGGAGTGCGGGTCTTTGTAGAGAAGCGACCAAAGAGAATACTCATGTGGAACCGCACACACAAGGAAAACAATCAAGAAATGCGCCCCATGGCTTCAGAGGAGAATTCAGCTCCACACTCATGTTTCTTTCAACTTGCTTTTGAGTCCTATAACAAATACGGTATTTATCTCAGGAGATTACTTGCATTCTTAATAGGCATTTTTACATATTCAAGATGCACAGTATATTTAAATGAAGCAATCAAACTTATTTGAGTTGTTAGTAATAATCTCTGACATTATCATATAAATAAGTGTCCCTTTTGCTATTCTCGATCACTGATTGACAAAACCCCATAGTGATTTAGAGCATATCTACTTTGTAAGAGCCTCTACACTTGCCATTGTAGATATTGCATGGTTCTTGCCAAGAAAAACCCTCTGTGATATTGTTTTTACAGTTCTGGATTTTTTTTTTTTTAGAATAGAGGAGGAAGAGCAGAAAAAGAAGCCAGCATGACTGAACGGACAAAACAGTGCCACCAACAGAAACGCTACAGGAAATTGATGGGGAATAAATCATCAACCCACCAATACACTGTTTGTCTGATAGAAGGTTGTTGAGATGTGAGGTGCAAAAATGCAGCAGCAATAGCCTGTTAGCAACAAAACATGCCACTAGAAAGATGTCACATTACAATGTTAAGTAGCCAAAACATGCTTTAAAAATTTCAAATCTGTCTCAAAAGATGTTCGTTTGGTTGCCCCTAACTCTCTCTGGTGTCTCCAGAAGCTCTGTTTCTTACTTATCTTATAGTATTCTACCTAAATCTCAGTTTTGTGTCCCTTAATGGCTACCATCCACATCAAGGTGATCAAACTACAACACTATTATTGGCAGTTTATACATTTTCAAAGTTTTCTAATTCTTGCACTGACTCTATCAAGCTCTGTTGTATCAGTTGTAACCAGTGATTGTTTGTTTTAGTTAGGTGTACAGTATTTACACATAATTACAAGGACGTCATTCATGTGGACCATTCAGTCTTCAGCAACACTCCCTATTACCTCCAACATTGATGAGAGAAAAACTATTTGTGGCAGTCCAAATTGCACCTCAATTCCCCTGGATCAGAGGATGTGAAGAGATTACGCAGCTCCCCAGGGATCACTCGGGTTCCTGACAATCACAGTGGGCTTTAAGTCTAACTAAGATACTCATCTGAGACAAGAAAGCAGCAAACCTCCATTTGGACCCACCAAGGAACAATCAAAGTCACCCTATACGACCTTGAGACATAGCTGGAGGCCTTTTTTTACAGAAATTGTCTGACTTGATTTCACATGTACACATATAGGTGACTGTGTCACTTTGATCATGTTTAAGTGACTTAGGTGTAGATTTACATTACTTCACATACGTATAATGAGCATGTCATACAGTTAATACAGTGGAAAGATACAGTTGACAAAAAAAGACATTTCCAGAGGAGAAGACAGATACAATATACTTAAGAGATTAAAGTAATGCAAGAATATGGACACAAAGCCAAACCCATTATGAATCTTTGTCAACTAGGGATTTAACCCCTGAACCTTAGCATCATAGAGTAGGTGACTTACTGACGGAGCCACTGGTGAGAGTTGGTTCTTGCTTTCCTTCTCATAAGTTGACACAATGAAATCAGGTCTTAGGTATTTTTATTTATCGTTTATTTTAAAAGGGATAATGGATGGGGATCAACATTCAAAAGAAATGTAAATGTATGAGAGTCAGCCACAGGCTAATTTTCATTATAGTATATACTATAGTATTATAGAATATAGAATATTTTAGATCTCAACACAGATATTAGGTTTTAAGTCAGAGTTTTACAGTATAAGGTTTGCAGGTGAGGGCCCTTTAACTCTGTCTACTTCTGCTCAGCTTACATTTTGGGTAGATTTAGACAGACAGTGAGAGAGACAACCATTTCAGAGCTCTTTGTTGAGTATGAAGGGGCACTTTTGATGGTAAAAACAGGTTAATAATTCACATTCTGTAGAAAGAAGGTTTTCTTGCCTTTTTCTTATAATTCTTTTCAGGTCTAATATTTGCACACTTGTCATGTTGGTGTGGTGACATCATTATCACCTTTCCACCACATCCTACCAAAACTACAGAATGACCCAGCTCTTATTTTTCTATGATATTTTTAAATTGTAAGTATTATAATGTGACCTTTTCAAAAGGTAATTTTGGCTATTTTGAAAACAGTGAGAAAGAGAAGCTAAAAAAAAGCCAAATATCAGAAGCAAAAACAGTGCTTAGGAACCAAGGAAGTATATTGGAAAATTAATTAAATGTTTAGTATTACTCAATTATCATAATTTTGTTTTCAAGTAGAACAAGAATAATGTTCTTCATGACGCTCCACAAATAAATGCAATTAAGTTAAAAGGACTTTAATTGAATTGAATTTTAAAGACTGGCAGTAGTCAGAGTCAGTCCAACAGTGGGTTCTGATTGGCCGTCGGAGCAGTTGCTCCTCTAGTTTAAATTTGGTAAACAAGCTTAGTGAATGCTTCCTAGCTTTAATACAAACTACATTCTCTAGTTGCAATCAGGACAAATGCTAAACTTTAATGCTGCTGAACAGAGCTGAAAAAGCTAGATTTTTTATAAATATATCTCCTTAATGCCACCAGCCTACCTCAGGCAAATACAAGAGCCATACCGGCTCAGATGTCGCCCGGGTTAACAAGGTCCGCGTCGATGACAAATGGGCTACTGGAAAAAGACATTCATGGACTAGAGCAGAAAACATGTGATGCAGCCAAATGTTCATGGTGATACAACCAGGCATGTTGACAAACGGCAGAAGAAGGCAGTAGTGATAGATGCAACCGACAGCCAAGCATCAAACATCAAGAAGAAGGAACACAAGAAGCTTGAGAAATACCAAGGGCAGAAAGAGGAGCTAGAAAAGATGTGGAAAGTAAGAGCAACAGTGGTGCCAGTGGTAATCTGTGAGCCCAGTGCTGTATACTTGGTAGATTGATTCCCCTAGACATTTGCTGAGAACACATGCAGTAGGGAGCATCCCTACATGAAAGATGGGTTATCGCCACATGTACTCCTCATTTTTTCCTATTCCTATATGGCTCACAAGACCCAAAGCAGTGCATTAAACATGCAAACACAGTGCCCGGTCAGCACAAATGCGGATTGAGTGGGAATCATTTTAAAGCATGATCCTGGCTCTCGCAGTCTTTAGAAAGGAACCTGGGAAATCTACTTAATACACTGGAAAACCTATGAGAATGGTCCTACTTCTTGACTCCAACTACTTGTCACCTTAGTAAACTTTGTGTGTGGATGTAGCATGCTCTAAGCTATTTTTGTTTTTTTATTCAGTTAATTAGCAACCCCAGTGGCTTGATGTTAGTGTATTCTCTGTAGAAGAGATGAAGGGGCTGATCAGCTACTGTAGAAAACCAGACAGCGGAAATTACTTTTATAATAATTGCTATATACACATGTATTATGTCAGCGTCACACATCTGCCCTGGGACTGCACAGAATTTCTGCTGTTCAAGCTCTTTGAAGGACTTTAGTCAGAGTCATGTTAGAGCAAGCCACTAATCAGGCAACTAAAAAGCAGATCTGGCAGTTATTTACACACCTTTATATAAAAACCTTTAAAAAGATCCCAAACAAGTTCTAAACTCCTGCCAAGCCAAGACAGAAATGTGAGGTAGGTGTCAAAAACACTGTTATAGTCACTTTACCATTCTTATCACATTCTGGGGGCATCTGCAGCAAAACAGTGGATAAAAGTCTGTCAAACTCAAAGGTGTTCGGAATTTTCTAGGATTTAAGTGGATATGCAATTTTGCTCAAACAATTTCCCTCTCAGTAAATCAGCCACCTCACATGTAATAAGGTGAGCTTTTGTTTTAAATGGAAAATAATTCTTTTAACTTAAAACACCACAAATTAATGTTTATCTATGGAGAAGGGAAGAGATAAAGCTGTGTATCCGTGTGACAGTGCTCATCTAACATCTCTAAAACATAAAACTCTAAAATATAGATGTCTATGAGGTGTGCTGCCTTGTGTCTGTCAATTTACCAATAACATCATTTGTGTGATTATCAGTGTGTTTACATACAACAAGCTGTATTTTGTGTGAATTTTTGCTTTACACTATACACACATCAGTGTACCCATTGCATTTTAGCAGTTAGTTACCTTACACAAATGTGTTGTGTTGGATCTGTGTGGATACCAGGTGAATACTGGATTTCAAATGCATATTATGCACGTGGTCCATTTGACTGATATCTGCAGGTAGAGTGTAGCCCTGAGGTTACAAAGTATGATGCTGCATGCTCACAGGACCTCACAAACTTTAAACTTAGTAACACTAAATGTAAAGGCATTACTGTTTAGGTGGTTTGCTTTCATTAGAGATGGACTGTCCCTTAGATCTTTTCCGATAAGAATTGCTTATTTAATGTACTGCGTGTCTTTTGTCACTTTTATTTATGCCACTTCTTAAAGTGACAGTAAGGGACAGAAGTCCAACCGTTAAAGGTTGTTGAGTGGGAAACACACTTACTTGTTTTCTTGTTGAGTGCTAGCTGTTTACCTTGTTTAAACTTTAAACTTTAACTTTAATTTTCCCGTTAGCAATAATGTTTTGCTGTTTCTTCATCATTGGTATTATGTCTTACTGCAGTACATCATCAAGTAATAATTTTAATATCCCAGGCCCCGCAGTGGTAATCAGATGATGGATAGTGACTGTCAGAAAGGAGGCATGTCATCTCAGAGTTTTCTGAATCCACTGTTGAAGTCAGAGTATACTCCTGGCATCAGTCACTCTCAGAACCTCCTTAGAGAAAACCTTGGACTGCAATTAATGATTCAGTGGACAAAATTACACTCCTGTGTTAGCTACCTAGCGCATAGGATCTTGTTCTGTGTTTGCCTTTCAAAATCCTCAAGTGGATTTCAAGGCCATATTTAAAAGGGGAGATAAAGAAGTGGAGGGAGTGATCAGAGAGGCACACCAAGTGATTGTGAACAAGCCCTAAGGCACATGCCAGGGCTCCCCTCGTTAGAAAACCTGAGAGACTGTCAACAGCAGATCCACTGGGACCCATAACAAAGCTCACCCCATGCAATGCTTCAAAGACACGCTCTCATTTGAATAAGTTCAGATGAGCCCTGTTCTGCACTCTCCCATCCTGTTCATGAGGTGTCATAGCCGTGCATGGCAATGAATCCCGAACAAGACAACAGGCTCTCTGACCTCCCCACCAATAAATTCTAGTGCATCTCCGGGGAGGTAGTGAGGCAGAGCGCTCTTAAATAGCAGGTAAGGGACAAGCGTGAAGATTGTGTTTACCAGCCAAGGACAAGGGAGGCAAATCTCACAGGGCGGGGAAGACACCGCAGAATAGGTCTTGGCAGAACCTGTTAAAACATTTAACAGGTAGACTTTTCAAAAGCCATTTCTTTACTTGAAAGGGTAAGCTTAGATCTCTGGAATATGAAAGTAGAGGAGGATGAAGGGGCAACACAAGGAGGGGATAGGTCTCCGTGTTCATGTTTAATTAATAATGTTGGATTAAGGATTAAATGAGACAAATCTGACCATGGAGAATAGCTGCATCACACTAAAACAACACCTTAAATTCATTCCCTTAATAATTATTTAACAATGCTGCTTTGGTTAAACTGGCAGCTGACTAGTGTAGGTGTATTATAAGCGAAAATATGTTGAATGAAGGTTGCTCTGTGTTGACCTTGTCTTTCTCTGTGTGAATGGCTGCATAATTGATTCTGTGAATTATTAATTCTCTGAAAATGCAGTGGTTAGTTGCTTGGGCCGTTATCAATGTATGTGTGTACAGGGCGTGTAAGTGCGCTGTATTTTAATGTTCAATTTCCTTTCAGTTGCTCTTTCAGTTTGTGATTCATAGTTTTAGGCAAGATAAAGCCAGGATTCAATCAGTACATACTTCATGAGCAGTGAAATGCAATTGTGGTCGGTTTATTAACAACAATGTTTTGCTATTTTTTTATTTATAAATTCTTGTAATGTACTACTGACATGTTCAACTGTTTCAACTGTCAAATTCCATCACTTTTCAGCATGAGGGATTTGGTGGTTGACTTATTCATGTTATATTCATATAATACACAGTAAAATGTTTCCATCCACCTGAGCATTTTTGTAATTTGCATATTATAAAAGAGTGGTAATTCAAATGTTTTATTCTTCACTGAGGTGGAAAAGTTATTGTTTTAATATTTACTTTACAGTATTGGATGGAAATACAAACTGATTTGCGTTTGCACTGAGGGACTGACTTTCTGGAAATTTGGTTAAAATTTGCACTACATTTGATGGAAAGTTACTAGTTTTTAAAATGATCAGTTTAAGATTTTACCTAAAATACATATAAACTGTAATTCATAATTAAAGGTTAAACAAATTGTTCCCTGTCATTCAAATCTGACGTGAATCATCAGAATCATTTTGTGGCAGAGGCAACTCCTAAGTTGGGAACTACTGGATTAAACTACCAACTGTAGCCTATATAAAGTAGTTAAAACCCCACCTCAACCAGCTACCATTTGCACATTGATGCATCAGTGCAAATCTATTATAATCTATTATTATTATTATAAGGGTTTGAACACAACGTTTACTTGCAATGGCGTTATTTTGCAATGTAGCATTGGTACTTTCATTCAAGTAAAATATTATTTAACACTTCTTTCATTGCTGGATGGCTGACAAGAATAGGGGAAAGCCATAAAAATGAGGAATATATCCCATCCTTCCTCCTAAAAGGATGCTCTTCTGTTGTAACAGAAATGTGTTCCCTCCAAGACAAGTTAGGAAGAATGTTCGATTCACACCCATTGACCCTCCTCTGATGAATTTGATATTTAGCCCACATATTTGCTGCAGCATTGTTCACATCGCATCAACATTTGAAAGTCCTGTCATATTTAAAGATGGGAAAATACCCTACCTAAAAGATTAGCATTTTCAATTGGACAGAAACGATGCACTAGCAAAAAAGTGCTGTTGTCAGTTTTGGCTCTTAAATCATTTCCAGACTCTCTTCAATTTCACCACTGTTGAAAATGTTTGACATCTCTGCTTCCAATTACTATTGTTTTTCAGCATCAAAAATGTGTTGTTTTGCAGAACAGGTGACCGTAGCATCGAATTTTGAAATAATAACATACTCATTACATACCATATTATTACATTGACGCTTCACTCTGCTTCAACATCTAAATAGCTCACATTAATATCCCTCACATTAGGAATCCATAGAGTTACACAAAACAGTTGGCACTGGCACCAGATATAGCTGGAGGCAATTGTCGTGCACTTTTATTTGACCAGGCAATGGAATAGCAGTGGTCTAATCCTTTGAGTTGAAAAAGCCCTCCAAGGCAGACCGTGTGGTCTGTTTCCCATGCTGCCTGATTGTACTCTAATGTATGTGGCCTGATATGTACGGTCTACAGTCTGCTGGAAGTTTAGGCACCTACTGTTTGTGTCAATTGTTAATACTGCTTCAGAAACAAATGGTTGTTTTTCTGATTTGAAATGCCCACAAAATTACACAATGTAATCTAATCTATTATCCTCATTGATCTTTACTCCCTCACGTAAGTAATTTATCCAGGACATACAGCACAATACTTGTGATGAGAAAATAAACAGCCTTGATTCTAGAGGACATTAATGTTCTGGAATACGGAGCCATTTTTGTTCCTGCCTTCAAGTACTCTTCACATTTTATATCCATTCAATAGTTAAAAAGTGAAGCTTCTTCCCACATTGCAAAGTTCATTTAACAGCCTCATCACTACAGCCCATGTTGATTAAAGACGGCTGTAAAGAAAGGGAGAGCCCTCTACCTCTGACTGTAACTGTATTTATTGACAATAAATTCCAGTAAATGAAGACTGCAGACGGGAGCAGAGAATGTTTCTGCATTTAAATTTGAAAAACTCGGGAGGCAATTTCCCATTGAGATAGGAAATTAAAACACTCAGGGACGGTGGTGAACTGAACGCTTCAGCTGGAGATAGATAAATTGGCTATTATTGAGCATTTGACCATGAGCCAGCCAGGCTGACATTTTAATGACACATTTCTGTTGCGATTTTACATGTGTGTAGCTTGGTCACAGTCACACTACTTTTCTCCTAAGGGCTTTTGAGAGTATGAACTGACCCTCACCCTGATCACACACACTCTCACAGATTTACAACTCAAATTCTTAGTCATTTTCAAAACAATGGGTGATTTATTTCACACTGAGGAAGACAAAAGTAGACTTGTTATTTTTTCACAAATACCATTACACTTTGTCATCGTGGTTGAATCACTTTTTATACAATCTGATCCACAAAATACTGCAGTATGAAATGTCCCTGGCCTTTGACATAATGTTAGCTTACTGTTGTATTTAGTAATTAGCCATCAGTATTAGGCAAGTTACTTCAAAAATGTGATACATTTTAGATTAGAATTGTGGGGTTTTGTTCCTTGGCTGGGTTTCCCTCAACAATAGACCAGAGACAGAGAAATCATCTGTGTATCTTTAGTCTGTATCTTTAGATTTTTCAATAATTTATTTACATAAGAAAAAGTACCAAATATAAAAATAACAATACAGATTACATAAAGTTATAATTAAGGAAAATAATAAAAATAATAGAAAATGAATTGCAATTGAGATCACTTAAGCCTTCTCAAAGGAATCTCCTACCAATATCCTAAAGATTACTCAAAACCCTCAAATTCACTCAGATTAGCCTTCTAAAATCATTGGACATTAATTTTGCATTCTCTTAATATTAATATTAGATAATTCAATGATTTAATTCCTCATTCTTAGAGAGATTACTGACCAAATTTGCCAGAGCCGTTTTCCGTCCGCCTTTCTTGAATCATGTCTAACGGCCACTCCTTGTTAACTCAAATATAAACCCCCCCAAAATTATAGCCACGCCCACAACCTGGTGGATTTCTAACAGCGTCATCTCCTAAATACTTTTCCTGGGTTCGCTTCACATAGATATTCTTTAAAGTACACATACATTCAATATAAAAATTGTTGTAATGTTGTGATTACATTAACAATGTCAAGTTCCCATACCCAGAGTGGTTTCTTACTCCCAGGAAGGCTCCACTGAGGCCTTCCCTGTGTACACAAGTTCACAGGTCAACTTCTACATTTTGTGTTACATTTTGCATATCTATATGACCTTTACATTAATTTAGATAACCTTAGTGATCACCCCACTCCATTTCCCCACTCTTTTAGTCTGTCTCTCTCTCATGTCCGGAGTGTTCTCGAAAGTTCTTTTGCATTCGAGAAAGAATGTTGCATTTGGAGTTCCTGTCTGTGGTGTTTATAGTTTAAATGTCAAATGATCCCCCCATTTCCCGTCTATGTTTACTCAAATGTGCTTCTATAAGTACTTTCATGGCTGCTTCTCCTTACAGCTCATGATTTCATTGGCAACAACAACCAAATAGAAAAATATGTTTTTTGCCAGTAACAACCCAAATAGGTCCCTTCAGTGTATACTGGAAGGAAACATCTTTGATCAGCATGATCTTTTCCCATGGCCTCAAAAATAGCAACCACTTCTGTACGCAGGCCTTAATTAATTACTACAAAAGTTACTGTCATTTGATAGTAATTATATTACAATATTACTGTCTGAATTGTAATGCTTTACATTGCTTTTGCTTCAGATAGTAAGATGTGCCTGTATAGGTGGGTTCCAGTTATGTGCAGGGAGTCTTAATAAAAATTAACATTGTGATTAATAGTGGGTGGGGATGGGTGAAATAGGATGAATCGTTTCCCCATCAAAAATGATGCTGTGAGCATTTACTCACTAGGTACAGCATAACATCACTGATTATTGGAATTATTGGAGACTTGGAGTTCATGAAAACTGAGAAACAGGTAGGCCTATTCTCAGCTAAAATATGTTCTGGTTGCCAACTCAGAATAAACGCAGTTAGAAAGTTCAGTTGCTCCTGCTGTGTGAATTAAAGACTCACAAATGCATTATAGGCGTGGACTTCATGCATGAATTTATTTTTTCAGTCAGAGCAAATGTTCAGGAAGATTAACAGAGATGTGAGTTTTGATTAACATGAAGAGTAGCTGTTAATAACAATTCAATGTTCACCTTGTTGACCTCATTCTTAACAACTACGACCCTAATCTCCATATGAAGATGGTGGTTTTAATAAATCCACCAATATCAGTATCACCCCTAAATAAATGCCTCACTCTTAATGGAAACATCTAGCCTTGAATAACTTTAGGCTTTAAGATTTGATCAGCACACGATAATCAAATGGGATGAAATGTTGTAATTTCCTCGGCTGTTGTAGCCTCTTTCTATCTACTTCTCCATCAGTTAATGATTTCCTCTGCTACAAGAAGGTTTGCTGTGTCTCCCAGCACACTCTCAAGAGAATGGAGGAGACCCTAGGAGACAGGCAGACGAGGAGAGCAGGACAGGGCCGTAGAAGAGTATCAATCCAGCAGCAGGACCAGTATCTGCTTCTTTGTGTGAGGAGAAACAGGAGGAGCACTGCCAGAGGCCTACAAATTGACCTCCAGTGGGCTACTGGTGCGCAAACTGTCAGAAACAGACTCCATGTGGGTAGCATGAGGGCCTGACATCCTCTAATGGGAAGCCCACAGCCCAGCACTGTGCGTGACCTGTTTTAGCCAACAGTAGCCTGACTGCTGTTCCTTCTGGTGCAGGACAATGCCTGGCCTCATGTGGCCAGACCATGTAGGCAATTCCTAGATGACAAAAGGTAGTGATGCCACTGATTGGTCACATTTCCCAGACCTGAAACCAATTTAGAACTGGTTCTGGGAGGAGATCCCCCAGTACACCATCCGTCTCATAAGGAACATGCCCAGATGTTGTAGGGAGTGTTCGTGCCTTAGGCCTTGTGTGCCTTAAAGTCACACAAGTTGGATCAACCTGTATTTACAGTTTTTTTTACTTTGATTTTTGTTGTGATTTTGAATCCAGCCCTCAGTTGGTTGGTCATTTTGGTTTCCTTTGACCGTTGTTAAGTCATTCTCAACTAATAACACAATGTACATTAAAGATTTTGTAGTTGGAACAATTTTGTTCATCATGTCTGATGTGTGATTTAAGTGTTCCCTTATTTTTTTCAGCAGTGTATATTAGTGTTAGACTGTTGTATTGAGCCATAATTGAGCCAAGATTGGTCCATTAACTGCTGCTTCTGAGTCAGTTATTTAGAATCATCTGTGAGTGTCATTGAAGATTAAAAGTAGCTTCAATACAGAAATGTTAGTAAGTTCAAAAATATGAACTTTAGCTGAACGAGCATCATGATTCAGCTGAGGTTCAGCATGGGCAAGCTGACATTTACATTTTTTCAGTCATGCAAGAAGGTAAAGGGATCCAGGCACCTTTGCAGCATACAGTTTATCATGTCAAGCAGAGCGAAATGACTAAAGAAAGACAAGCATCCAGTCTATAATGACTCATGCAGCACCACTGTTCAACCAATCGGCGGGAAAATCAGTGAAATAATTCTCCCATGTCATTATCAGTCGTCAGTGTGTTCTTCTGTATTAAGAGCCCTGCTTGGCATGAAAGACTGAACAGCAGGTTCTCAGGCCCAGGCGGGAGTCTACAACAATATTTCACAAAGTGTAATACAGGTTTTTTTAGTGTTTGCCAGAATGCTCCTTGGGCTGAAGGCAGAAGGCAGTGCTTAGCTCCCTGAAAGAAGTACCAGTGTCACATGGGTGTTGATTCAACTCTTGGTATTTTGGAGGCTGTAGTTGGTGGTGAGACTGAATTGTACATCATACATTGGACATCATGCCATTAACACCTGTCTGATTCAGTGTCGCCTTCTGTGGACCAAGCCATCCTCATCAGACTCCTTGCACCCAGCATGCTTGTCCCCTTTTTATGGGGTTCATATTGGCCGGGTCAGCCCAGGTTGGCTGGCCATTATGCAAATTACAGTGTGTTCACACTCTGAATGAGGTTAAACCCACAGAGCAAGTCTGTGCTTATGTTCATTGAAGTTATAAAACATAATGGTAACACATTAAGTCCCCCAATAGCATTTGTAAGCAGTTTACAAATATTTAATTCATGTTTTATAACATAGCCTACTATAATGTAGCTGTAAGCACATATAAGAACATTTTAAGAGTATTTGGTACATAATTTGTGTCTCCTATGATAATATATTTGTATGTTACCAACATAATTACCATTTCCAGTCTGTCTTATATACTAAGGTTCTAGCTAAGATCCCGTAACAATAGGAACAATAAGATTTTTCCACAATAGATGACAAAACTGTGGTAATTCGTTATCTCATTGAGAATGATTAAAGCATCAACTCTAATTAAATTGCACATTATCACAATTATTTGCATATTTAGTGCAATGTATATCTTTTCATATGTAGTCCTCATGTGTGACAGCAATTTCTGTGCATTGCATAGCGCTGGAGATCTTCATTTCTAGGAAATCCAGAGAGAGAATCCTGTGTTTCCACCCAGACATGCACAGAAATTCATTACAGTAGCTTAAAGTAGAAGGGAGAAAAGCTTGTTTGGTTTTAAGTTAATTGCTCTAACCCTTTGATAAATTAGCATAATCCTGTACGTGCCAGATGCAAAGGCAGGATGCATTTAACTTCCTTGTCAGATCACAACTTGGCCAGTACTTTCTTAGATATCAAATGTGACTTATAAGTAATTAAGGCATATTTTATTGTGGAAGATAATAAAGAGATCTTTATTTGTTTCAAACAAAGAAGGAGTCATACTCCAGAGGCCACTCAACTTCCAGAATTCAAGAGGCAATTATATATGAGCTAATTGGTGCACTGGTGCACTGTCATTAGCTGTACACATTGGGATCAATGTGTTGTTGTTAAAAGTTCTTGAGCTGCATTTGAAGAGGCAACACCATGTCAAGGAGGCTATTTTATACCCTAATATCAAAATGATAACAATAGACTTACTTAATTTTACTGCAAAGTAGAGTCAGGGAAATTAGCAAGTTATCTAATTAGAATAAAGATTCAGCAAATCTCCATTGAAGAGGTTAAATAATTTACTATGAAAAATTTTAAGGAATCAGTTTTTTGTTTTTTCTACATAAAATGTGTACATTTTCATCCTCCATCTTCGCGCACGCATAATTAAAAATCAAAGTACAGTGGTGAAAATTGTTGGTGTGTATTCATGTTGGTGATAATAAACGATAAAAACAATGAAGACAACAATGGCGATATAATATCCCTCAATAACAATATAACAAATGTTTAATAAATGTTCAATTTTATTAATTTGCAGCACTTCATTTGTCTATTAGGATACTAATACCACTGTTTGGCAAGTGTCTGTCATGTTCTGACCATAAAGAATAGTTTAAAACACATTTTACTGTCTGGTTTCTTTCACCAAGGAGAAAAAAATAGCCTTTAAACTTAAAGAAATAATGATTTGACATTTATCATGATAATTATTGATATTGACTCCCAACTCTGTGTGGCCCTGCGATGGGCTTGCGACCTGTCTAGGGCGTACCCGGCCTTTCGCCCGATGTAAACTGGGATTGGCTCCAGGCCCCTGCGACCCTGTAGGATAAGCGGTTCACAAGGGATGGATGGATGGATGGATGGATGGATGGATGGATGGATGGATGGATGGATGGATGGATGGATGGATGGATGGATGGATGGATGGATGGATGGATGGACTCCCAACTCATTGAGGGACTGGCTTCACCTGCTTAGAATCTATATTAGCTAGGTGGTATCAAAATGAATCCCTCCCTCCCTCCTGGAAGGTTGGTGCTTTTCAGGAACCCAAATTGGTTTTGTTTAATTTAGTTTATCCTTTGTTCATATTACATGTTCAGTAGTTTTAGATTAGCACCCACAGTTTCATAACATCCAATAGCCATACTTCACCATTGACTTCAAATCTAATACATTTTGTGGACCTCCCTTCTTTGTTATGCTCCTGAACAAGCCGAGCCTTACAACTGCCACCAGCTGTTGATAGCCATCACTGATGTCAGCAGTCCTCAGAAATGTGCATCACTCCTGTGGTCATAGCCTGCATGTAAGTCTTTGCACAATAAAATAAAAGCAATGTAGGGAACCTCTCATCAAAAAATCCCCATTACAGCACCGGGCATGGTCAAAAACTCCACAGGGTACAATTAATTTGCTCCATTTAAAATATAATGTGTTTTCACAAAATTACAAATAGCAGAACTGTTAAATCAGTGAATGACAGCCTTAGTAGAGGTCCACTCAAAGAGCCAAGTGCTTTCAGACCCACCAGCTCTGCAGATTGACAAAAGACCCCTCACACTGAACGTGCTGTTTCTTCCCCTATATTTTTTCTGTACCACCAAATACTACTTGATGTTGCCGAGCAACTAATGCCAGAAAAGAGCAAGGGAGAGAATGAAAAAGGAATAACACAGCAGAGGGAATGACATCGGAAGGACGGTACACCAATAGCACATAAGGCTTTTTAGATGAGTTGAGCAAAAGTGCAGGAATGCAATTTAGAACAAAATGCTAAGGAGACAGTGGAAAGAGGAAAGGGGTAGTAGAGAAAGCAGCTATGGAATGATTTTAATAAAAACTACATATTGGTCTGTCAGTGTTGTCAAGCTCTGACATGAAAAACACTAAACACATGCGTAGCTTTTTTCTACGGTGCTATGGGTGGCAACTGGCAAACTGGTGTGTGTATTCCAGACAAATATTGTTATGATCAGTGCTTTTCTTACTGAAAAAAGCATAACAAAACACACACTACACACAGCTTACATATGTATGTGGTTTGGATGTCTCGGGTGTTTCGTGCAGTGTCCTTGCAGGGAATGTGTGTGTGTAATGTGCCAGGTGTCAGTGCTCTGCTTGTTTTGTTGTTTACTGCGGGGATGATTGTTTTTTGTTGTCCTGATGCATTTACGTGATAGTGCTTGATGCTGTTGTCTTATCGCCTGAATGCCATTATTTACGTAATGACTGATGTAAGATGGTTGGAGACAGAGTGTAGGAAGAGTGTCAGATGCTGGTAGACGGGTAGACCTTCAACTGAGAAGTACTGTACTTTGGAATGTAGGGCTAAATAGTTCATGATGTTGACATTGGATTCTAAATCCTCTTTTGAATGCTACTTATTCAATAAAAACTATTTTAAAAAAACAACTTTTTGCCATCCTAAACAAGGAAATGTATAATTAGATGTTACCTAACTCCCTCAAACAGGGAGAAAACATGGACATGTTCCTTCTGCATTCATGCAATTCTGACTGACTGGTTATTATTCCTGAATTTCAACTACCCTCTACCGTCTTGCTCGTATCCATGTGAAGGCAGCACATGCAACAAAAAAGTTTCAGTATCAGCCACAGACCAGTTTTGTTTTGCCATCCCCATGTTTCTGTCCCTCCCCAAAACTTGTTCACTTTAATGTTACCCCCATGTGGGGGCAAACATGTGCAGAAAGCATTTATGTTGTCCAACCAGACAGAAACAATCTGATCGCGACGGTGTGGGCCACTCACTTCCTGACTGAGGTGGGTACATTTTTATTCTGATTGTGGAATATTAGGATCCATGTAAAGTGTTTGACTGAGGACACCACACACACAGCAGACAGGCAAAGCAGACAGGGGACAGGATGAAGTGCTTTGGCTGCATTCACACAAAATCCCTCCCATAGGAATGTGTGTGTTCAGTTACAATGAACGAAACAATCAGAAAACAACACTCTATTTCTCTGACTCACCGCTTTACTCTCGCCACCACCACTCGCTCTCCCCATTTTATCTCAAGCTCACTCGACCATTGCTGCCCACTGGCCAACTTTGAATGGCATGTCTACAAAGAGCAACCTACTCAGTCTGCCTGTAAGCCATTATAAAACCAGATCTTATCATTATTCAAATTGAGAATCCTATGGAGCCTTGTCCCGAAGGGTGATCTTTTTCATCTTGCGCGCGCTAGTTAATTATCTTGTGGGAAAAGAATAATAACTTGTTTGCACAAGATAATAACTTGTTTGCACAAGATAATAACTTGTTCCCACAAGACAAATGTGATGACGTCATAAAATATGAGGACAGGTATTCTAAGCTTCATTTGACAGAAAAGCTGCAAATGTTAAAAAAAAACAGACATTCGTACAGCCCTGTTAGTGCAGAAGTGCTCCTTTAAAACATGAATTTATCTGGAGTGTTATCGCAAAAAAAAAAATATATATATATATATATTTAATAACATTAAACTTAAACAACTTAGTCAAGGGCAATGCAAAACACACTTAGCCATTATGATTAATTAACTTTTAATATGCAAGTATTTTATTATGTTTTTCAAAGTTCTAACTCAAAATATACATCTCACATAGTAAAAGAAAACTATGAGAAAAATAATAAGCTCACTTGCTGCATACATAGGGTATGTTTGTTCCCTACTGGGATGTTGCCATGCATTGTGTTACTCAAGTGCAAACCTCTAATTTAACCACCTCAAAGTCCAAGTGCCCACCAGATGCTTCTTTGGTCCAAAAACTCCTCTGATTTGCATAAGTGTTGCTCTGATTTGACTCATAGCATATGAGATCCCTAAATTTTTCGTCTGAAGGGGCATCCTGAAAGGACTCTTAGTTCATGCTTCAGTTTTGCCATAATGTCATGAGGAACATTTTCCCATATTTATTTGTGTGTAATTATCTGTATGTGCATGTACATCTGCATATATCTTGAGTGTGTACAATATTCATTCACACTTTGTCCCAACTCAGGGACAACACCCCCCCCCCCTCCCCCAAACCCTTTTTCATTTCTGCCAATGGCCCTTACAAACTGTGCACGGCAAGTGTTTAGTGATTTTATTGGTAGCCCATTACTTTCATGTCAATTACTGGATGAACACATTTTTTAAAAAATATTTTACCTAAATTTCTATTATTATTATTATTATTATTATTATTATTATTATTATTATTATTATTATTATTTTGGGGAGATTAAAGCAGGATGTTTGCTGGCTGATCTGCTGAGGCAGATGATTGATATTCAGTTTTACATTGTTCAGCTTTCTGTTTAGCATTTCCATTGTGTTTATAAAGCAGTATGGCTTTGTCAATGAGGATTGTGTTTCTCGGTGGATAGTGATGAATTATCAGAGGAATTTGTTATGTGATGATATGATGATATATTGGAGAAATTATTCATTTTTTTAACTTTGTTGGGGATTTGTTAAACATGTGTTATGACCCTGGGGTCATATTTTGTAATTTGTTTGTCTCATCCTACACTGTCAGCTGTCTCCTCCCTTAGAGTGTGTGTATACAGGTAATGGTGGGAACACTGGATTGGTCCTGCAGAGCTGATTGCTGCCTCCTGATTGGTCAACTGGGTGACAGCAGCCACCTTAAACCCCTCTGACAGGAACTCTCTTCTCTCTCTCTGCCATTCCCAACCTGAGCCTGTGTGCTGTGTGTTATGTCTGTGTTCATTGTAAGTAGAGAACTGTTGTGAGCATATTAGAGCCAACCTGTGTAGTAAACACATCAGACTGTGACTACCTTACCTTACCAATTCTGATTATTGTCTTATGACAACCTTGTTTGTTGGCTTTAGCCATTTTGTTTGCAATATAGCAAATTTCTTTGGTGTAGCTTATGGTGTCAGCTATTAGCACTTTAGTAAGAATGAGAAGCCCTTTTTGTTGTGTTACGCCCCTATACAAGGGGAAATGGAAAGTACACGATGTAGCTGCAGTCAAGTCCAATGTTGTAATGTATTTACCAAAAATATACCAAAATATGTTCACATTATCATAACAGTATAGGTTAATAACAGTAAACTTAATAAAAGATTATTTAAAACAAAACAAAAAAAGGTTTAGTTTCACCCTGTAAAGTGTTGAGAAAAACAGCACAATTGGAAATATTCTGTAATGCTAAATACTGCTACCTTAGAGTTGTTATTAATTCAGAATACAAATTTTAACCTCAGTAGTAGTGTTGCACTTACATATAAAGTATTATGCCATATTCACATTGCACTCATTTTTCTTAAACTGCAACAATCCCTACTATGTAAAACAAATACACACAGAAGGCGGTGGCCGCGTTCCATTACAATCACGCTTTAACCTCAGTCCGCATGACACAGCTAGCATACAGGCTACACTGGAGCAACATTTCACATTTAGCCCGCTAAGTGAGCATACATAAATCACTACAGTCAATAATATTTACTCATAAATACAATCTTGTTCTTACCTGTAAAAGGGAAAGAGAAAGTACAACATGGACACGATGTAGCTTCAGTCAAGTTCAATGTTGTAATGGACGGACGGAAGCCACACTTCCGTACACAGGCCGAACCAGGCACGAGCAATCAGATCCTCCAGTCACAAACTGGCACTTAAACCTTACAGCAAAAAGAAAGTGAAACTTATGTAAACTAGCAAACACTGCATGTTGTAATTTAAGTTGCATTTCCCCAAAATGTTATAGAAGTTAAATAAGACAGCATTTTAAACACAGATCGTCTTTTTATCCTATTAACCTTTTTAGCCTCTTTAACCCAAAAGGCAATGGAAAAAAAAGAATTATCAGTTTTTTAACCAAACAGTGCAATGATTCAAAGCATTTCAACTTTTCCCTTTTTATGGACATTTTTAAGTATGTTTTAACTTATATCAACCCAACTTATATCCTCCCATTCAATGTATTCAGTATAACATAATTTTTATCACCCTTACATTTGCACCCTTTTTCTCCTGTTTTTGGAATTAGAAGCCTACTTTAGAGCTTTATCTTTTCTTTAATGTTCGGCTATTGGTTTAGGAAAGTTTTAGGTTTTCTTTGAGTGCTTTAGTTGTTTTGGGTACTGCTCATCTCTGAAGCAAATAAAAACTGCAAAATTGTATTCACCATTTTCTGGCATTGCTTGGGAATGGGAAGAGTGGGAATCAACAAATTTATGATACATCCTGGATACCCCTAGATCTCAAGATGTAACACATGGTAGAGGCATGTTGCTTATAATCAACCTCTAGGTCGGCGAATTTGGGGTGACTTTTCAGACTCTTCGACTGACATTTTAAGTGTAAAAAAATAAAAGTCTGAATATTTCGTCTTGTGACTTTTTATGCAATCTTAGGGCCCTACCTTGTTTAATCTGGACTTTCTGACTTTATAGCTTGATGAGAACCAAAATGACAAGTGTGAAACGTCCCCTGGACTACGGTCCAGCACAAACAGCAAAACCTTAGGCTGACAAAAACATGTGGTCTCGGCATGATCAAATTTAGCCATGGTTCAATTTGATCTGTTTGGAGTTCTGGCAGGCTAAAAAGGGAGGAAAAAAAGACAAATTCGAAGCTTGAAGTTGGTGCTGCTAGTAATAATACCATAATATTTTAGCGGCAATGCAATGACTCTGGTCATTCAGTTTTCTCCATTTATGCAAACTGCGATAGAAGGCTACCTACCGAATTGACAACACACTAACATTGGATACACGCCCTTCTACAAACCACTCAGTTGCAAGTATAGGGAGATGCAGCTCATGTGGTGATGACGAGAGGATACAGCAATGTCATGTGCAGTTATTTAGTGCGCTTGCATGATGTGAAACCAAAACTCTGTGGTTTGGACTTTCAGGTGTGAGAACACCCTTGGTCCCCAGGCTACTCATTAGATGACCTCAGGGCAAATTAATGCAGATGAAAATGCACATGCCACATTCATTCACACACATGCTTATCCCTCAGCGATGCATTAACCTTTAACTATCAACCTGCGACTGATAATCTGTTAAAACACAGACACGTGCAAACATTCCAACATGTGTGCACAGAATCTGGTCTTGTATGTAAACATCTGATTGGTTGATTTATGCATTACTTATCTCATATTGCACAGTCTTTGTTAAGTCCAAATAAGACTGATAGCGCTTAAGGACACCAAAATAGAGGTAGATGAAACAGAAGGTGAGAGTGAGAGTCTGTTTCAAGGTGCAAAAGAGCAGAGCAGAGATGAACCCTTTTAATTTGCAAAACAAATAGGATTGTCCATTAAATGGCCTCTAATGGAGTGGTGAATAATGCAGAAGCATTATATGCGATATATGTTAACAGCATTACACATGGCAAACAGCAGAACCTGCAGTTCACAAGAACAATCTTCTAAAAGAATATAGAAATAAGCCTATTGGTTTTCTCGAGAAGAAGGTCTGTTTGATTTTAATTACTCCAACTTAACAGTCTGAATTAGCTCTATTAAAACCTGCTCCATTAAGACTCCATACTGGTGTAAACAGACATAGCATCACTCCTCGATAGTTTTTTCCCTAATCTACTTCATACATTGGATTTAATCCCTCCTGTCATTTCACCAAAGAGGTAGAGGTCACACTTGTCTGTATATGCAAACATATATGAAATCATTTTTCCTTTTCAGTGTCAAAGTTTTGTCTTTAAACAAATTAGGGCTGAGGATTGCTCTGCAGAGCTCATTGGTAGGCAGCACTTAAAGTGGTGTATTGAAAAGCAGTTTCATTCTCTGTTGCTTTAAACTATGACAGGAGATTTTTTTCCTGCTACAGAGGGAACACTTTGTTGCAGTCTGAAAACAGCATGCCACCTGAAACACTAGTGCTCAAAACATACCAAATAAACTGTATGAAATCACAGCCAAAAAAAATCAGACCCAAAACCATGGGTCATGGGTAAAATGAGAATGACTGAGTAAAAATGCAGAAAATAATGCTGCTAAGTAAAGTGTTTAGAAACAATATTTTCCCTCACTTACTGCATGTAAAGGTTGGGGGGTCTTACAGGAATCTTAAGTGGATTTTAGTGAGAAGGCTTCCCTGGCATCCCAGGTTTCACATACTCACAGAGTACAGTAAAAGAAAGCTTGGTTACCACTTCAGTCTGCTCTTGCCACACAGAATTTGTGTGTTTGTGAGTGGAATCCCCAGTGAAGCCAGAATATTTCTACAGAAAAATGTGTCGTCCAACACACCCCCAGTGGTAAGTAGGATTTCTCTATTCACTTTTCTATTCCTTACACATCTCCTCTGCACAATTGCATTCTGTAAAGAAAGAGCTTTTACTGGTGGCGAGTTGTGCTGAAAGAAAGAAGACTGATCTTTTCACCAAAAGAGCTTCATGCTAAAGTCGGCATGCTAACATGCTCACAATGACAATGCCAACATCTCTGATGTTTTGCAGGTAATGTTTCCCATGTTCACCATCTTAGTTTAGTGTGTTAGCATGTTAGCAGTTGCTAATTAGCACTAATCACAAAGTACAGTTAAGGCAGATGGGAATGTCATTAGTTTTGCTGGTATTTGGTCATAAACCAGTATATAGCGGAAAAATTCCCCCTGGTGGTGCTACATAAAAAGCTAAGAGATTGAAGTGGGAGTTAAAATCGCAAATGTGAATTTAATGGTGATAATTGATGAAATGTCAGGCGATCATCAAAGTCATTAGGATCCATCCTCTGGAGACCATGGATATCTGTTTCAAATTTCGTAGTGATCCATTCAAACCTTTATGAGATATTTTGATAAAATCAAATATGTCGCTAGAGGAAAAGTCAGGAGATCAACAAAATCAGTAGAATTCCTCCTCTGGGAACATTTCATGACCATCCATCAAATGGCTGCTGAGATATTTCAATCAGTTTTCATTTAGTGCGCACTCTTAGCAATTGGATACAAAACATGCGGCTGTGTGTCATTTCAAATGTACTTAAGTGTGAGTTTATGTTAATCTGTATGTATTTCTAGTGACTCCTAAGACCTCAAGCAATGAGTTTTGAGAGGCGTGTCACTGAATATAAAAGGGCTACTAACCAGAAAGTGGGAAATGCATCACTGCTGCCACATAAACACGCAACAGATTCAGAGCCTTGAAAATAGACCTTCTAAATTTTGGTGGTTGTTTGTTTGGCAGCTTGTTGTCTTGTCTGCTTAAGCAAGATCACAAAAACATAGAGAGGAAAGAGTTGAAAGGAGAAGCAAAAGACGAAAATATAACCAAACTAAGGAGCAAATGCACATGAACACAGAAAAGGAGAGGAGGTTGTAGACTGTGTAGAGTGACTCTTCTTCACAACACTTGGATGAGAACCCCCACAGCAAAGTGTTACACAGCTGATGACCAGATTATGAAAAGTGTGACTGCCAGCACTGCATCTCATGGCATTGTACTGCTGCTTTTCTAAAGGTAGAGTCGTCACACTAGCCTGCGCTGGCTCATCATCTCCCCACTGCTGCGCCACTGATGAATAGTTTCATGAATAGCTCATGCTTGAGATATTCATGAAACTAGTGTATATGAAGGTGACCACAGATGTGCGCAGAACCCACTTGTCGACCTTGTAAATAAAAACATCTCGGCTCTGGCTCTGAATGAGAGTCATAAGAAAACAGGCTCTCTCGATTGCTTCCCTCTCCTCCTAAAGAAAATGTGAGGAGCCACAGTCTTTTATCGGTGACGGCTTTTTGTTATTGCTAAGCCTGTTTAACATCTGCTTTTTTCCCCATGATGATCTGCTGTGAATCCCTGCCAGCACAATGCCCATTGCAACATGTTGATTATTAGACATTTTTAACAGTGAAGGCCAGTTCTTAGGACATTTGGACAGATAGCAGATAATTAGTCGAAATATTAACACTTTGTTGTTTAGGAATACCCAATGAAAAAGGGACTAATGTTTTAGTTTTGATGGAATTTAGCCCCACAGTTCTTTATCATCCATGCATACCTCTTTGAGTGGAATCTACATGTCAAACAGCCATAAGAGAGTCAGTTTAGACACATTCTTTTTTTCACAGACTCTGGAGTAAATAGAGATAGTAGCTCAAGAGGTGTGGGCACTGACAAGCGCAAGGCATTTTTTTTCTTTCTTCTTTTTCCCTTATAAGACAAATGGACAAAATCTGAAGGTGAATATGAAGGTCGTCAAAATCCTGACAACCTGACACAGTGTCACGACAAGATAACCCCCTAAACCCATCAGGTGATGTCACAGCCCCGGCGCGCCTCCCCTGCAGTCTGCTGGAACTGAAATATTTGAATATTTCCCCCTTGCTCAAAACTTTTTTCCTCAGCACTGCCGTCAGTCGGAGCACCGCGGAGCGGTGGGTGTGATGCCGGTGAACGTGTGGTCGCTGTGCCGCCGTCGAAGCAATTCTCCCTGCGATTCGACAACAGTAGAAACGCGATTGAGGTGAACAGCAGGACAGGAGCTCTATGTTAAAGGACTGCACCTTGGAGAAAAGTGGCTGCCCGGAGCCCGTAAGCATGCGGGTCCTGTTGAGCTTGCTGTACCCCGTCCTATCCCTCATCATCTTCGGATTATATCCCTCTATGGTGAGTTATTCTTATTCCATATTATTTTCTAATCGCGGTCTGTCACTTGTTTTATCTAAGCGTTGCTATAATTATTGTTTACAACTGTAACGGCTATATTATACTGGGCTTTGAGTACATACAGCCTATGGGTCCTCTACAGTAACCCTCGCCCCGATACGTGACAGTTTATTTCATGGAGGCTATAATGCCAAACTTCACGCAAAAGTCCAACGATTTAGTGTTGCCTTGTTTACTAACAGTAACATTAACCTCTTGTCTAAGATTTAAGGAGCTTCAACAATCCACTGGAAGCATTACACTTCGGTGTAGATTTAATGCACCTAGCTGCACTTACTTCCATAATAAATAATCTGAACTATGTAGCTGTAATCACCATGCCTGCAGCCCTCCGCCACAAAGGTGGACTGAATCAAGTAGTAGGCAATTAATTAATTATAAAACTTGTGACTTTTTGACAATACAATCTAGTTAGTACATTATGTGTATTTATAGAATTTACAAATAGACCCTATTTATTCGATTGAGTGCTATTTTATCGGAAATGCGTTTTTTTTTTTCAGAATAAGCAAGAAAACAAAAAGTGTCATATTTTTAATGCAGTTTTGTGTACCATATTTCGAGGAAAAAATGGAAAGTTGCCTGCTTTATCAGTCACATAGAAAGCAGAACATCGAATAGAACTGCGTTTAGTGTGTGTGTGTGTGTGTGTGTGTGTGTGTGTGTGTGTGTGTGTGTGTACCAAAATCGGGTTTATGCTGAAACAACAAGGCTATTCTTTTGTGACCAATCACCTTTTATCTGTGACTCATCTTGCCCACTTGTGGATCTGATTCTGTTTGTAAGCCAAATGGATTATAATGCAATTGTGAGAGTAAGTACAGTAGGCAACACAAGCATTAAGCTATTGATTGTTTTCTTGTCTAGTACATTATGCTTGTGCTGTATAAAGCTAGTAGTTCAGCAGGGGCATGGCTCAGTAAAATAACCCACCGAGGACTGTCTCTCTTCTGTCTTAAATTCAGCATTTGGTTCCTCTTGTGCTTAACCATAAGCAAGTCTGAACGAAATGGAATAGCATGGGCAGTGCTTTGTAGTTTTGTACTAAGGAAAAGATGGAATAACCAAGACTAAAGCCAATAACTCTGCTCCATGTCCCCTGTGATTAATGGGTGAATCAGTGTGTTGCTCAGGTCTCAGGGTATTCTGGTGGTGAGGGTGTGGAGCTGTCCCCTCTCTGGTGCTGAAACTTCACCACACAAGGCTGGCTCTGCAGCAACACACGCAAAAGGAGAAAATGTTACTAATAATTTCATGGGCAGTTTTGCAAATCTTTTTGAGCAGAGCGTAATAATGCTGAAGAGAGAACACTCAATGGCATACAGTGCTTTAGTCAAAGGGTTTAGATGCTGAAACTTCTGCTAGTTCCCAGTAGGTGATTAATCAATTAGTCCATAGACAGGAAATGACTTTATGGCAGTGTTTGTTATTCAGTTCATCCTTTATGTCATTTTTTAGGTAGAAATACCACATGTCTCCAACAGTTCCTCAAATGTAAAGACTACTGCTGTTTCTGTTGCAAATGATTTCAAATGTCTTTGTCTTTTGACTCTTGTATATACAAAAAGCAATTTAATTGAGTTTTGTCATTTTTTAACACCTTGTGGGTTAAGCAATTCAGTGAAAAGTAACTGATAGATTGACCAAGAATTAAAATAGTCATCACCGCCCTTCGCATCCCTGGTCTACAGGGTTTCGTTATTGTGTTAATAGAGATCTCTGGATATATACTCTGTGTCATTACATTTTAATATGTTTCTACAGTGTTACCCCTGGTTACTTCTGATGACTATCATTAAGTCCTGTTTCAATCTTTTATCTGTTTGTGATTAAATCAATGGATATGCCACTGCCATTGAGGAATATGAGATATTGCTGAAGCAAGAGCTGCATGCAAATTGCTAGCACGGCCCCAAAGGCCTTTCTGCTTCAGTGTTTAAAAATGATCTGGATCAGGCAAACCTTTTATGGTATTACACTAAGCTGGAAATTATTAAGCTGTCACTCACAGGCTGTCAGACCTTGTACACAAAGCTTTGTTCATTTTAGTAAGGGACGGCAGCCTCTGCCTCTTGGCATTTACGTTCATGTGTTTGTGCTGCCGTTTGATTTGTTTATTCAGGTTCAGTTTAGCCACTTTAAAAGAACCTGTTACAACCCAGATCTATTCTGGATAAACTTGCTAAAGCTATGACTAATGGTATGGATTTCCCTTGGTCGTAGTGTGGTATGATCCGGATTTGGCAGATATTACCTCTGCAGTGTACACAACAGATCCCAAAAGAGCAGCTTTTGTGAGAAAATGAAATATTTGCATAGTGTAGTTTTCCCTTATGGTCTGTGCCAGCCGGGTAATTACACAGTGGATGCTAATGGCACTGTGTTACTCATCATGATCACAATGATGACTGGAATTTGTGTTTTATGATTACACATTTTATTCTGCACCTGGAGGACATATCGATTGGAAGAGAAAGAGAGTCTGAAGTCACACCGGTGACAGAATTCAACATATCTTTCTTCAGTCATCAGAGCTAATGGCCGTGATTGTGTCTGAAAATCAATTTTTAGATTTAGGGTTGATTGACATTTTCTTTCATTATGACATCGTCATCATCGTGACGACATTATGATCTTATGAGCTGGTAATGCCAGTTTAAAACAATCTATTTTATGCAAATTTTTTTGCATGTCAGTGCATCAAAGTACCTACAGTATCTCCAGTTGAGTTTGAAATGCAGTTACTAGACCAGACTTGACACTGTAACTGAGGGTGTTTTTTTTAATATGAAATGAGTAAGAAATGGAGGGACTACATGTTTGTTGGCAGGCCACATAGTGCCACATTGTCAGTAACAGCAAATACGGGTGCAAACTATTGTCCCTTCTCTGAGCACGTTATAAACCTTAATTCTTCTTAACATGTTTGAACCTTGGTGGAAAAACAACAACTAATGTGCATGGCTGCGCTGAACAGAACTAGAGTAACTGTGAATAATGTGGATGTTCATGAGCAGTTTCTCTTGGGGATTTAGTTACACCACCAGTGGGATGGAGGTTTGTGTAGGCACTTGCCCTCTCTGTGAGTATGTGGCTGCATGAGTAGGTGGCAGGCTAGTGGCTAGTACACACACACACCCACATGCAGGCACGCTCACACACAAAGTCTAATCCACTTGTGATGTAAATGTCAGTTTTGCCAATTTACTGAGTTACAGTTTTCACCCTCAGCTTCTGTGCTGGTTTCAGGTTTTGATCATGTGTGATAAAGGTTTTGATCTGAAATGTGATCACCACTGCAAAGGTTGGGCAAATCCAGCAGAGAAAATATTGCATTCTCTCATTCATATGAATTGATCATACATCATTTGATCTTTAATCATATGAAACATAGAGAGTCATTCTTTGAAGTTATTGTGTATTGTAGAGTTTAAGGGGCCGTCTGCCAGGAGCTGATGTGGTTTCTTGCTTGTTTGCAGTCCCTTTTCAGCTTTCATTGGAGTTTCATGTACATGTTACAATTAGTGGTAGCAAAAATTGTCTGACACAGATGTTATATTAAAAGACGAGAGATGCTGTGAACACACACCTACACATGCACACAATCACTGAGCAATGGAAGAAAAAAAAAACGTTGCTGTAGGTTTCATTTTTCACATCTGTGTTTCAACCAGGGGCCAAATTAAAGATGACACCATCTAACTATATATGTGTCAACACAAACAAAGCAAACAGCTAGCCACACGACAGCCAGCAAAGTCATTAGTCGTGACGCTGCGTGTTTCCTGTTTGAAGCAGGCAGGGGGTTGTCAGAGCTGATGGACTGGAAATAAAAGAAAGCAAGTCCACTGATGATGGATGTGAATTGTTTATGCGAGCAGCAGGGTAAGGGGGTGGCGCTTTCTTCTCGGACTTAGAGAGATGTTAGGCTGTTAGAGCCTGTGTGAGGTTATAATGAGTTTTCTGTCACCTTCTTTGAAAATATAGTTTAGGATGTGTCAGTTGTTAGGTATGTGGGGCTGGCACGTTTAATGACAATTCCATTGAGCGTATGTTTGTCAGGCAAGTGAATTCATCCTGCTGATTAGTAGTAAGATGTCTAACTACTGACATTGACGGATATCCACTAGTTACCTCTGAACAATTTTCTGTTGTACTGTTTTGCCCTTTCCTGGCTTCTAGCCCACAAATCTCATTCCAGAAAGAGATACATCAACAGCGGTAAAATGAATTTGTACAATTATGAAACGCATGAAATCGAAAATCGCTGTCTTTTTATATACAGTGATTATGACTCTTTAAAGTGGCTTTCCCCTCTTTTGAGCCCTTTTTCGCTCCTCTGGGTGAATGCATCGCAGTAAATAATAGTCTAAGCATAATTACAGGAGTTGAGACATGATGTTGAAACTACCAGGGGCATAGTTACGGCCCTCTCCCTCCGTTCCCCTTATGATTACTCTAATTACAGCCCAAGTGGTCTCCATATCAAACGCATATCGCTGGATGAGAGCTGAAAGGCTGGACTTGAGAGGAATGAAAGACATTTGTGGTCTCAATAAATTTATACTGTATTCAATCAAGCAGAGAGATGATTACGGGCTATGCTTGTTAATTTCTTACTAGCGAAGATAAAATGTAATATAACTTATTAAGTAGCTTTAAACAGAGAGGAAAATTTCTGAAATACTAGAGCAGAGTTCAGACTGGGTTTGGTATGAGTTACCTAGAAGTATACGATAAAAACACATTTATTTACTAACTACTGACATTTTGTCCTTTTTATATTTTGGTGTATTTTAAGTTTTTTTCTTTTTTTTCCCAACTGGTCAACTGACCACTAAAATCCACTCCCCCGTTGTTGCTGTTGCTAAGCTTTTCATTCTCTCACAGTACATGTGAGGTTTACACTGATAACGATGACAGATTTGTACAAAGACAACACTTGTATTCATTTTTTAAAATGACGTTATGAGGCAGTTGTATTACAGTCATGTCCACCGTGACCTATGCCGACATGGACTGTACACAGTCAAATAAAATATACATGTCACACACTGGTCCTTAGGAACAGACCTGAGGAAGAGGGTCAATGCAGGATTGGTTTTGAATCCTTTCTTATGCGGCAGTTCTCTCCATCTGTTGAATGACCGAACAAGGTTAGCTTGCGTTTTCGCCCGTGCTCTATCACTGTCCCTTTTAGCTTTTCTTTTGTTCTTTGGTCATTTCATTTCTCTTTGCTGACCTATGCCCCCAGTATCAGTCATAACCACAAAATGTAATTTAAAATGTATTTAATTCTCTAAAGAAAAACTCATGACAAAACTTTGCCTGGGAAATTGTAAACATAAGGCTCTTCTGGTCTGGGTGGTACATGCCTGAAAGCGCATTGTCTTTGTCTTTCTCAGGGAATCAGACCATCTTCTCGCTTTCATTTGCTTATCTATGTCATATAGAGGCATCAGTATTAAACTGAGACTGTTTTATAACCAAAATCCCTTGTTGTTGTTTTAAATGTCAAGTATCTCTCCTACTACAGCCCTTGCACACTGCTTCAAAATCCAAAGCTTGCCAGACCTGCTGGGCTTAGATATGGTTGCTAAGCTATGACTGGACAATCACTTTTCAGGTGAGGTTATTTAGCAAATGGTCAATTGTAGCTTTCCAGAGCAGCTACTGTACAACAGAGATCAAAACCAGTCTAAAATATTAATTGTAAATATCAGATTTTGGTGTCAGTTTTAACTCACAATTTTGCACACAGGTTCACCACTCGTACAGTAATAACTCCAATGTACAAGAGGAGATTTCTTAAACAGCAACATGAAAGAGTTCAAAAACCAGTTAGCCAGTAACTACTGTATATTTACAGTACATGTCAATATAACCTGCTTTCATTTGAAGCAACAATTTTAGCCATATTCTCTCAAATGTTGCTGAAAGGCATCCATCAATCGTCCACCGCTTATCCCACGCATAGGGTCACGGGAGCCAATCCCAGCTGACACCGGGTGAAAGGCGGGGTACAGGGCCACATATAGACAAGCAACAACCGAGGAGCCATTGAGAGCCACCAAAGAACCTAGTCCACATGTCTTTGGATGGTGGGAGAGAGAGAGAACCCACGCAGGCATGGGGAGAAGATACAAACAGAGAGCGTCGGGCCGACCAGGATTCAAACGCACGACCTTCTTTCTGTGAGACAGTGCTAACCGCTGTACCGCCGTGCCACCTCTGCTGTAAGGCATTCTAAGAAAATCATTATCGGGTGTAAAAGTATGGGAAGTAACTTCAAGGAAAGTAATTACAGCTAATACATTGCAATATAACATCAAAGAACCTCCTGGAATGCACTGAACATACTAATGTGATGGTGTCTAAGAGTTTAAAACAGTATTCTAATGGTATTGCCAGTGCCAAGTTTTACCCAAGTAGTTCCTATAATTGCAATTATTCCATATTTGCCCTGTTGAATCTAAACCAATGTGAACACATAAATCCTTAAGATATGCATAATCTTGTTTTGCGGCACACTCTCTGCTTTTACATCAGAATCGAGAGTCTTCCGCTGCAGCTTCAACACCCCAACGTACTGACCCCACTGCTGAGCATAATTAGAACGAGAAAATTCAAAGGTTGCTAAAGAGCAAGAAATAATCAGGTGAACTAACTTTGCTGCGACACTGTGTAAAACGCCTGCAGATACCGTGACATTAATATGGCAGGAATGCACTTTCCCAAGGTTCAAAAACTGTTGAGAGTTTGTTATGCAATACTAATGAGCACGCTCTTACTTTACAAACACTTAGACTGAGAAGCTGCCAAGACATGTGCATGTTGATGACACAGATTTGATTTGGGCATAAATTAAAGAAAGGTTCTTATCCCAGCAGACTGTTTCACCAGAATTGCCAACATAATAAGAAAAAATCCCAATTACAGGTCCTCCTCGGGTAAAACTCATCTCGGAAGAGTAATGCTGAAGATGAGGGCACTCTAAATGTTCTGAGATACACCAGTCTTATTATTCTATGTTTTTCTTGGCTACACTGATTTACTCTATTTACTCCAACAACATTCTTGTGTTGAGTGTGGACACTTCTCTCCTCACAAGAAACAAAAGAACAAAGATGCACATACAGCTTGAGACATCCACACTTGATTTCAGCATATCTCAGCAATAACTTTGCGTTAGTCACAGCTGCTTAGCATTCCGCTTGTGTATGCATGTGCCATTCAGTGTGGCCTGGAGCTGTCCACTGGCTTTACTCCACCGATAATGTTTGATGACTGTTTCATTATCATCCTCCGTGGTGCTTATGACTGACACTGTCGTCTTGTTCAGTCAGGAAAGTCATTGAAGCACACCCTAGAGAAGAAGTGCGAGGGTGTGAACAAGATAATGCTGTAGCTCATTCAGAGACTGTCTAGGCCAGAATGTGCCGGGCTCAGGCAGAATTATCTATTCAATCTTCTCCTCTCTGGGGTCAAAAAAGGCAAGAAGGTGGCACGCCTCTAGGAAATTAATCTCCCTGCACGCCTTTCATCACAGACAAAAGATGGCCTTCTCTTTTGCTGTGTCTTTTTTCCCTCTCTCTCTTTCCCTCCATAGTATGCAGCATTTCTTTGTCAGTTTCTTACTGGAACCTTTTTGGGCTCAGGATTATAGCTGCCAGGATTGCTGCTGCTGCTGTGTTTAGGGGTGTTACCATTTGTCATTGCTGTCTTAGATGTCTGCATCACTCTGGTTACAGCGCTGGCTGCACATGCAAGTTCATCTTCCCCTGCCATTAGAGCTAAAATGTTAACTCATTTAAGCAGTATGATCATCAGTTACAGTACTGACATGCGCATTCCACTTCGCTTGCCTCCAATACCCTGGTGGGTTTTTGTTTGGACAGGTTGATAGATGACTAGATAGATAGCATCTGTTTAGGTCTCTGTTTTGTGGCAGTCAGGACGGCAGCATTACTGTGTTATGAGATTTAGCTCTACTGGCTTCACTGGCACCTGGATTTGTTTCTACATTTCATTGACGGGATTCTTTCAAGTTTTAATATGCTGATTTTAACCTGCTAATCCAAGTTTAAAAACAGAAGTAGATACAGGTCAGATATACAGAGGTTTAGCATGTAAACTGCTATGAAAAGCTAAACAGATCATCTGTAGCGTTGTGAAAGTGACTTAATTGACAATTCTGATGTTCTGCTATGTAATGGACACAGGTATCTAGTAGTGAGTTAGTAAGGCATGTGTGATTTTTGAGAGATATTTCCATATCTCCATTTTCCTGTTGTGACTGAGAACTGTGAGGATGAGGGGCTACATGAGACATTGCCAGTTGAGGGTAACTTCATATAGTATCCTTCAGTGACAAAACAATGATAATAGCTAAGAATGAACCATTTTTTGCCTCTCTGCAGCTCCAGTTGAGGCTGTTGAGGGAGTTACCATCTGCACTATTTATGACTAAACCACTAAACAGAATGGTTGCTCTGCTAGAGTGCAATTAGTTTTGAATGCAGGGGTGCAAAGAGCAGCAACATATTTTCTATCAAATTCTAAGTACTGATTTACAGAAATGTTATAGAGGTATAGACCAAAAAGAAAAAAAAATAGGAAAATATTCTAAAATATGTAAAACTAGTCATTTAGAAAATCCTCCAAGTAAGACCTACTAATTTATATAAAATTGGTATCACTGATGAAAAAAGAATGCAAGTCAAAAGGAGGACAGACACCGAAGAAGGTTCCTCTAAAAAAGAAAGTAAAACAGGAAGCTACACAATGTAATTTTCATCCTCTTTCTACAGTGTTTTCTGAACTGTAATTGTAAATTGCTCACAGACAGGGATGAGGGCACAGGAAGTGATTCAGATCTGATGACATTGGCTGACTCTCCCTGACATAATGTACTAACTCAATCTTAACCATATTGCCCATATTAACCTCTATCCATTCACTTTCACTCATCATCAACCCCCTGCGTCTTTCCCTCTATCACACAAAAAGGTTGATGAGGACAAAGTTGATGGTAAGTGTGTAGTAGCCAAAGTAAAATACATGTTGATGACAGAATAACAAAGAGCGAAGGGATTCAATTAGGTGTGTAATTGGCAGGATACCTGTCTGCTGTGAAGAGCAAGAATAATATCTTTCCACAGCGTGGAATTCATTACCATTATTGTTTACGCTTTGTAGGTGCACTTTGCATGCTTCTACTGAGTGGTTCATGATGCGAAAGTCAGACTTGACTTTCGCAACTTTGTACAGCATGCCAGCTGTGAGCAAAGAAGGTTGTCCAGCTTAACACAACAAATAACCACATGACTGATCATTTCTGATGGGATTCCTACAAACATCATTTTCTTTACAAACAACAAGAAATTTGGTTTTATCACTTAATGGTATCACTTAAACTTAAATATTTAAGTGATAAAACTTAGCCAATGCTATTGTTAACATATATATTCAATATATCAATTTAAAATATCAACATCCATGTCAATTAAATTTTTGACACCGAGGAAGTCCAACAAACAGGCAACCCTATCAATCTTATTTTGTAAAATATATACTTCATTTGGACACTTTAGATTTCTTTACAGGTTTTACAAATTGTTGTAGATGCAAATAGTAAGGTGCTCTTACCCTGAGAGAGACCCTGTGCGCATTTACGCACGAGGCACAGCAGTGTAACTTCATTGATCATTAAAATCTCCTGACATGCTGACAGGATAGGTCGGAGTCTAATGTTAATTAATGTTCTGTGTTCTTCTACACATCCCAAAGGTCCCACACACAGTCCAGGTTCATACAGTGAAACTGTATGGAGTAAAGCAGCTGTCCTCCTGAGCTCCATCAGAGCGTCTAAATTATTTCAGAAGTTAAAAGTTGAATTCTGTTTCCTCTGGAGCGTTTTCTCTGTCCTGTCCTGTCAAATTTATAACTACATTTTTTTGTTTTGCTGCTTAAATGCCCTACTATTATTCGCTGTGACTTTACTGCGCACATGGAAACATTTCAAATTACTGACAGCAGCCTTTCTAATCATGAAACTAAATTGTTAAAGAAAACATGCATCAATAAAACACAAAATAAAGAAACCACTAGAAGAGAGAGTGTGACCCACGACTGGTTCATCATAGTTTATAATTATGCAGCGCAGTGAGGATCCACATATTTCATAGGAGACAGCGTCTGTTAACAGACTCCAGTCTGCAGTGTTGTTCAGACACCTCACTGATAAACCACAGAGCTGCGGAGGAACATTAGCCTTCATGGTCAGAGACAATTTGTATATCCACACTTCTGTCGATATCCCCCTTTGCTTTGAGTCTGCAATTAAATCAATGAATTGATGTTTTTTATAATGCTCCATTCATCCGCCATTATAATAGTAATGTGCCAAGCTACAAGCGCACCTGGCTTTTAAAGGGAATGGGAGATGACACCGATTGGTTTATTGCATGTTACGCCCAAAACACCCCCATGCCTAATTCACAGGCAGTACAACGCTATTGAAGAATGCGCCTGGAACACTGACTGTTTTTCAAACTGTTAAACTAGCAAAATTGGAGTTAAGCATGCCCCACATGTAACTGTGCCATGCGTTTAGATCGTTAAAACAGGGTCCTAACAGCTCTGTTTTTGTTAACCAGGTTTTAGAGGCTGTGACAATCATGTGTAATTACATTCACTATTTTCATCCCCTTTTAACACAGAGCAGACAGTTCAGTAATCCTGTAAAGATTTTGGGACGTGCAGAGTTTTAAATAATTTAGTTCTTTTTTTTTGTTTTATTTTTGTACAATTAAAAAAATACACAAAAAATGACAAAGATAACCACTAGCGTATAGGGCAGAGAGAGGCAGAAAACCCAGTGGGCTTATTTGAAGCCTCTGCCTAAATAATGTTCAAATTATTAAAAAATGTTTTGAAATATAAAAACAGCACAGTGCTGGAATACATACAATTCAGATAGATTTGTCTCTTTATGCAGACATGCAGAAATAATTGCTGACATTCTTTGACAGAAAAGTTGCCTGCTTAAACTTCATATTGACGCATTAACTTCCTCCTGGTAATGACCCACAAATAAATGAGCTTTTGAAAGGAGACCTATTATACTTCATTTCGGAATCAGAAGGATCTTTATTGGCAAGTAGTGTTTTACACATGAGGAATTTGCTTTGTTTGATAAGGTGCTACACATAGAAAAACATACAGTTGACTTGTATGAATGTAGAAATATATAAATATGAAATAAACAATGCAAGTTATATGCAACGGAAAAGAATATTGTGTACATAAATATGTAAATTGACAAAATATAAAAATATTGAACAACAATTAACAATTAACAAATATGTACAATGTGCCATGTTTGCACATGATATGAAGTTATATTTAGACGTGTAGAGACATTTGCATTACTTGGAAGGGGAAGAGTGTCAGTAAGAGACCTGGACCTCGTTAATGAGGCTAGCTGCAGACAGAAAGAAGCTGTTTTTGTGGCGAGAGGTTTTGGTCATGATTTACCGCAGCCTCTTGCCAGAGAGGAGAGTCTGAAACAGTTTGTGCCCAGGGATGTAGGAGTCAACTACAATCTTTCCTGCTCGCTTCAGAGTCAGAGTGTTCAGTTCCAGACGTGATGGAAGATCACGTGAGGTATAAAGGTGTAGTGCATCTCCAGTGCTTGCAGGAACATGGCCCGGAACCTGGTCTTCATCATCCCAAAAGCACGCTCTATAATGGAGCATGCTCTGGAGTGATGGCTGTTGAAGCGCTGGGCTCCCACACCTTGTATTGGCCTCTTGTAAGGAGTGATGAAGGGAGTGGGTGCTGGAGGCACGGGTATCCTGCGTCTGCAAGGATGAAATAACCTGGAGGAGGGTAGAGTGAACTCCTGTACAGAGGGACAGCCCACATAGGTATCAATGAAGCAGCCCTGATGGTCACAGACAGCCTGCAGGATGATGGATGGGAACAGTTTCCTATTCCTGTAGCACTGACCATCAGGGCCACTCGGTGGCTTGATGCAGACATGGCTTTCATCGATTGCTCCAGCTGCTTTAAAAAAGTCTCTGTGTCTTGCCAGCCCTCCAAACCCTCTGGATATTTTTTCTTTCTCATCCTGGGTCTTTGCTTTGATAGATAAGGCTTATATATCTACCTGTTCAACTTGCTTTAACTGATCATTGACAAAAACAGTGTTTTAATTTACATCATTGTTAGCTTTAGGAAGCCTATAGTACCTAAATAGATGTAAAATGTAACGTTTCTTAGGTAAATTCCCCCACTGTTTACCTGGCCAGGGTCCTCCCTCAGCTCAGGTATGAGATACATCACATGGCGGCGCCGTGGTGAAGTATCTATGGTTCTTCTATTAAGAAGTAAAATATTAAAATTAAGACATTCAGTCAACATGCTAGTGGACCACAACTGTGAAGGTAGCTATGCCACAGGAGCAGCGCTTAGCCAGGCAAGGGTAAGGGCGGGGCCAATTGATGACGCAAATAGACAATCCTCTGTAGACCTGACCGTCTCATTTGACAATGGTCGCTTTGGCCTTTTACGCCCGTATGCCTTCATAGGCCGCGAAGGCCACATCCTTCAAAGGATGCAGTCCCTGAATTGAGACACAGCTATGGAAATCTGGCTCGGAAAGACATCATACTGAGCCGTTAGAAAAAAACATTTAAAACAGCGTTCAGAACAGGGCGGTATCTGAGGTTTTGGCTCACAGGGATTTCTTTTACCTCATTATTTGAAACTTATTTGAAACCAATAATTAGAAATTATTTGGTGGAAAGACGAGACCCAATGGTAGCTGGATTTGTTGGTGTTCCAACTAGAAGACAGTTAAAGGTACTGCATTTTGTGTTTTGTTGTGTTCCCCTCCATACAAGAAGTTAACTTGGAACAGAAATGACATTTTACTTTCTCCTTGTTTTTGGCTTTAGTGAAATTAAGCCAAGCCAAGATAACCTCGGGCGATTTTGATTTTCTAGTTTTAAGAAACTTGGAACCGGGTCTCGATCCCTATCCCTAATTAGAAGGTATTACATTGACTATGTTGATCATCGTTATGTAGTGTGTAAGCATACTAACATTTGCTTAGTAGCAAGTACAGCTGAGGCTGAAAGGAATGTTATTGGTTTTGGAAAGGAAAGTTTAAGTGATCATAAACGTTATGTCAAATTCATCCTGAGGGAGAAATATGTGTCTGTACAAAATTGTATTGCAATCCAGCAATTGGTTGTTATGCATTTTGTTCAAAACCGCAAGCACAACTTCTAAAGTACCTGATAAAAATAGCAATATTTAGTAATATTAAGCTAAGTCAAGCACTCACAGAAAACTAACACAACAGACACATGACTCAAAACCCTAAGCCATAACATAATAATGCATAAAATAAAGCATTAATAGCGCCTGCATTCCTTATTTCTTGTTGGCCAGATGACAGATACAGTCATAATATACAGTACTGTAAATGTCACTCTTGGCTTTACTGAGGCATGAAAAGTTTGAGGGCTAATTCACAGTTCAATCAAGTTGCCTCATAAAAGTCCAGCATTAATAGGCACTAGAAGAGAGACTGACCTTGTGTGCAGCAGTAAAAGTAATAAAGTCATGATCATTCATTATGAGTGGCTACTGGACTGTCTGATGATCTTTGAGTTAGGAAGGTATATCATATAGTATAACAGCATTAAATAATTGAGGCATGTTTTTTAGAATAACAGGCCAATGTGAGATAACCCTATCGGATGTTAGGTGGATACCATAGCACAAACAATTGCACAAATGAAAGATTTGCAGATTATAGGGTTCCATTTTTCGTGAGATTGTCATAGAGCTTTAGAGGCGATTCTATGGTAATTTTGCAGGCCATTGTCATATCATACTGTTTCATGTTGTAAGATGTTTCTAATGTGTATTTGTTTTCTAGAATGTAGAGCACAGATTATTACAGATCATCCAAAAGAAAGCTATACATGTACAAAAGAGTCTTCATGAGTTAAAAAGATGCAAATGAAGAAATAGAGCAAACAGATTAAGATGCAAAAATCATTCAATCAATTTTAAGCGTAAAAATGATCCAACATTGTATTTGTTATAAAGCGTTGTCTACTATACAAAAACAGGACAAAATAAAGCAAGTAAACGTGTAAAAAGCTCATTCCAGCGGCAATGTAGGATATTGCACATAAATTATGTCTTAGTTTTTAACCTCAGAAAGTTTCTTAAATATTTGGGAGATATTTTGAGCCATTTAGATTATAATGCCATGTCCCAAGCACCATTTGGCGTACCTCCAAAGCATTGTCTACAATTCCATTTGATTATTATGTTTTACATGCACACTGCATCGTAAATTTAATTATATAATTATATATTTCTTGTCCATTTTGTTCTGTAACTGAAAATACATCTGTCCCCTCCAATGTAGATTCTGTCTTATTTTGTATGTTTCATTTAAAATGATGATATAATTTGCACTTCAATAACTTTATGTGTATTCATTTTACTTGCTTTTTATAAAATGTTTGTTCAACTGAATCAGTTGATGCAGTTGATGCATGTTGTCCACTGCAGTGAACACATTTCAAAATTAAAAAATATTGGAGGGGAAAGTTTATAGGTATAGTTTTCCACTTGTTTAAAAGTAAAAACAAACATTAAAACATTATTACATTGTCATTTAAAAATTAATGTATGAAAGGGTTAAGAGCTGGGAGATCAAATCCTCAAAAAGTCATAGAACCATACGTATGTTAACAGGTGAAATGCTGAGTCATTAAGTACAGGGATAGTCAGGATCTGCTGGGTCTATCCTAGCATAGGTTATATGTGATTTTAAGAAAGGATCAGTGTGTCTTAGTGCTGACTGGGCTAGTGGCATTTTCTTTTAAATTTATGTGAAACAGGAAAACACATGGCCTCAGCAACTCAGGATCCCTTTCTTTATAAAACATGCAGGAATGATACATTCTCCTTTTGTTTTCTGGTTTTGACTGTAAACATATTGAATACTGGCATATAAATTGTGTGTTGGCAACTTCCCTCCAGAAATATTGATGGCCACCCTATATCAGCCTCTAAAAGCCATTAGTCAAACCCTGGCAAAGAAAGAATATGGGATGATGAATAAGAACTACAAAAGAAACATGGCCGTGTCTTGGAAACTGGTCATGTGCTTGTGTGTGTGGTACACACTGTATGTAACCACTCATGCATGTAAGTGTGTGTGTGTGTGTGTGTGTGTGTGTGTGTGTGTGTGTGTGTGTGTGTGTGTGTGTGTGTGTGTGTGTGTGTGTGTGTGTGTGTGTGTGTGTGTGTGTGTGTGGGGAGCGAAACTCTGTTGGGTGGTTGGGGAGAGCTTTGAGCTGCTGGATGCTGTTTTGTGAGGATGATTAATGACTAGACTTTAGCGCGCAGCTCTGTGAAACCATTGTAGCCTTGGAGCGTGATCTTCTTCTATCTAACATAGTGAGAGACAACATATTGAAAAATTAGTTTTTGCCTGATCAACAACACAGTTTCACAAGCTAATATGTTATTAAACTACACAAGTTAGAATGTACCTCATGTATGAAGCAGTCATAGTCAAGCCTAATTAAATAAGTCATGTCAGTCAGTACTTGAACAGAATCACTATTATATCTGTGCTGTTATGTATTAGTAAGTGATTTTTAATCAATATTTAAACATCAGCTAGGTAGACTTTGCTGCCAGTGCCATCTATGAGCTTAACCCTGTTTTTTACTTCTCTGTCTGTTTTCCTTCAATTTCTCCTACACGTTGGTCCCCTCCCTCTTTATCCTTCACCTCATCTCATCATCTTGTGCTTGCAGTCTTTGCACTTTTCTTTACTGATATATCTGCCTGCATACTTACTCTTCTACTTCTATCTTCCTCCCTCTAATTGATGGTAAAGTACTCTTTTTTTGTTCTTTGTCAGCATTGCCCTCTTTTCTTTGTTTTTACCCCTTCTACTGTTTTCCTACACAACCAACTCTTCAACTCTTCTGTTTGTTCATAACCCTCCCTCTCCAAAATGTACCTCCTTTTCTTCTGATATGTCACTTGAATTATAGTGGGTGACAAGGTTTAGCAGCACAGTCCTTGGTGGCAAATTACATGAATATTTATATGAACACAGAAGCATCTTCAGGCTTGTCTGTTTTTGCTTGATTGAAGTGTCAGCTAAATCTTTCTATTGCTAGACAGTGCATGGCCACAGGTACTATGAATAATTGAGAAAAAGTACTCTCAAAGTCACTCAGAGTTCATGTCTTTAGATTTAAAAATTTAACTTAAACACTTATGAACAATTCCAACAATTATTAAGTGCACTGTGTTATACCAATGGAGAGTACTTGATTCTCCCTGAATAGCCTGATGTTTTGTATTATCTTTTAATAACAGCACATTTCTAAAACAGTGGCATAGTAGCAGGAAAAAAAACAAAACTTTGCATAAGATAGTATCAATAAAACCAATCAATTTTTTTATTTAGATTAGTGTCCTAAAATGTGAAAAAAAAAAAACCTAAATTTTTATTTCTAACAAATGGCAATGGCAGCTTAGCAAACATTGCGGGGCTCAGTAGTCCTGTCAAGCTTTGGATTTCTCCACATGTTAAAGCACATGAGGTATTAAAAAAACAATACTCTCTAAAGAGTTAAACTGTACGTCTGGTTTGATATATGTGTACTGCAAGTGTCAGTATGTTCGCCTAACTATCATACTACATACAGTGGTAACCCATGAACATTACCTCCAAGGCCAAGGATTATTTGATACTCTGTGGGGTTACAGGTTCTCTTAAAAATAAGCCTGGCTCATGATAACACATCCACCCACCGTTGTATTTTCCCCACTAGTCACAGATGTGACTTCATCCAATAAAGCATAACAAACCTCTCTTGGATTATACTGGAATGAAATAAGTTATTTAATAACTAAATATTACTATAGTAATACTGAAATGTACTAGCTCTGCACTATAATAATAGAAAAATGCTTTCTTTATCTCTGTGTCTTCTACTTGGATCATCAGCTGGTATGGACGTTAACTTTTTGCCTGGAACATGCAGCTACTCAATCAAACAACAGCTGATAAAATCTGCCAGGCGACGTTGTCATTACTGTTGGCAAAAAGGACAGTTAAATGCTATGAATGAGTTTGTCTACCTCCGTCTGAATTCAGGAACCCATTTTTCAAAAATTAAAACAAATTTCAAAAGGTAAATAAGCCATTATCGCTTTAAACTGACTGTGACGTGTGAGAACAAAACGTCTGCCAGGCAAAGCAACAGCAACTAAAGGGCTTAGTGAATCATCAGTTATCCTCTCATACATGATTTTATAGATAACCACACAACTAGTTGTGAATTATACTTGACATGGTCATGCCACATAGAATAATTGAGAGTTACTGTCATACATGAATAAATTAATAAATGAACATGGGACTAATGTACTATCAGGATCCATGAGGATTTTCATATATAGAAATAACAACATAGATTTTTGGGGTGGACAAGCCAATCCCGAAATCATAACCTTCAGCTTTCCAATATACTGTATGGACAGTATATAAGGACTTTAGCTAGCAACTGTTTTTTGCAACTGAAATTTGCAAACTGAAGGGCAGACAGCCTAAAGGGGTTTTAATAGCAGCCACATCTTTATAAATTGTTTCCATAATCCAGTCCTGAGAAAAAAAAAGGCTACATTTTCCCTCTTCCTGAAAAAGTCTTCTCTCTGTATAACTTAAGTTTCCCTATCAAGTTTTTGTTTAATTTGTTTATATGTGCTTAAAATGAGAATTTCTTCAATGTTTGTAATGAGGGGGATTACGGGATGGGAATAATTAGTGTGCTTAGCCACAGTGAAAAGCAGTTAATCTTTAAAACATCCAACATAAAAACAAAGGCCATTTACATAGTATACATCACAGGTGAATTTATATTTTACAAGCAGTACTGGTATAAACTCTAAAACAAAGTAGACCCATTAAACCTTGATGTACACCTCTTGTTACGGTTCAAGTTAAGGTGGACCCAGAGGACGTTGGAGGACAAGAGAAGGCAGGTTTAATCAGGGACAGATGGAACGTAGGATTGATCTTCATAGATTCAGGTAATTTCAACCTTACAGCCAACCTTTATGACTTTGTCAGTCTCAAACAGTCCCACAAAACGACGTGCCAATTTAAGAGAGGGAGATCCTTGGAGGACAATCACTTCTTCTGACCAGGCTGATACGAGGGAGCAGGAACGCAATGCAGGTCAATCAGGCCATGGTTGCGAGCAGCACAATGGATCAGAGCGGGCCGGGCCTCCTCCCGCACCCAATGGCTCCTGCGGACATCAGACTGTAAAGGAGCTGCCACTTCAATCTCCTGGATGGGTAAAAGAGGAAGATGGAAACTAAAGGTGTCATACCTGTGGCAGAGCTGTTGAAGGAGTTGTCTTCATATAACACCCGAGGCAATTGTTTGCTCCAGGAGGAGGGATGGCGAGCTGAGACACAGCGCAGAGATGTCTCCAGGTCCTTACTGTCCTGCTCCTTCTTATGGAACACTTGTAGGATCAGGAGGTCCACAGTCTCTGACGCTGAACGCAGCAGCAACCAGACAGGAAGGAGGGAGGAGAATTTTAAATTACGAGACCCAGGACGCTAAGTAAAGGTGAAATTGAATCTGAGACCTCCAGGCCTGACGAGTATTGAGCCTCTTGGTGGAGCGGAGGTAAGATTAGGGGACCGCTGATAAAAAACGTTCCCTACACAGGTGTCAGAAGCATCCACCTGCACCACAAATTGTAATAAAGGGTCCGGATGTATAAGCAAAGGTTCAGAGGAGAACAGCTGTTTTAACTTAGTGAAAGCCAAATCTACCTCATGGGTTTGGGAACAGCCAAACAGAGAGCCGTGTGAGTGCAGCTGCCACCCTGCTGTAGTCCCGGATGAACCTTCTGTAGAAACACAGGAATCTCTGCAGCTGTTTCTGTGTTGAGGGTGTGGGCCACTCCACCACTGCCTTGACCTTGGCTGAGTCTTCATCTGCCCCTGCTTGATGATAAAACCCAAAAAAGTGAAAGATTGGAGTTCACATTTTTTGGCTTTTAAAAATCATTTATTCTCTCTGAGTCTCCTAAGAACCAACCTCGCATACTGCATGTTCTCCTCCATGTTCCAGGAAAAGATAAGAACGTTGTCCAGATACAGAAAAATGAACTGGTTTGGAATCAGAATCAGCTTTATTTGCCAGGTATTTGTACACATATGAGGAATTTGACCTAGGATTGTACATTGTTCACGATGTGCTTATTCATACAGTGATACAATAAGACAATAATAAAATTCAGACACAGGCTACAGTTTAGAAATGCAAATATACACACCATACACAAAAACAATATAAAGTACAAAGGTTGCTGGAGTAAAATTAGAATTATCATTATTATGTACACGCCAGAGGTGGATGAGATATACACGTACACATACATGTATCAGGTACACATGTACACAGTGTAATGAAGCATAGTGCAGAGGATGCTGGAATAACTAAGTATTATGTGCAGGTGTTATGTACTTCAGATAGGTGGATTTGGTATACAGTATATACAATATACAATATGACAATATGAACAGTATGAACAGCTCTGAAATAGAGAATGATGAATAAACAAGTGGTAACCAGTAAACAGGTGGCTGATTAGAGACTGGGTTATTGCACAGGAATTGTTCCTGACACTGAGTGAGAAATCAGATGACTTGTGGGAAGAAACTGTTCCTGTATCTGTTCGCGTTGGTGTACAGTGCTCTGTAGCGCGCCTACCAGAGGGGAGAAGCTGTAACAGGTTGTGACCAGAGATGTAGATGATGGCTGTGTAAAAGTGGATCAGCAGCTCCTTAAGCAGGTTGAGCTTCCTGAGCAGGCGCAGGAAGAACATCCTCTGCTGGGCCTTCTTTATGATGGTGTTAGTGTTGGGCTCCTACTTTAGGTCCTGGGATATAGTGGATCCCAGAAACCTGAAGGATTCCACAGCAGCATACTCAGGAGAAGCCCCCCCCCCCACTCTGCCCCCCTTGGCGTACATCCTCTTCATAGATCGTAAGTGCAGGTGAGGGGTAGAGGGGTTGAAAGCCTGCGGGGAGGAAGTCAGGGAGGAAGTTGGAGTTGGAGTGAGGGAGAGGTGAGACTGTGTGCTTCTCAAACCTACAGTAAAAACCATTCAGCTCATCAGACAGTCTTTGAGCATCAGCAGTGTTGGGCGATGGTCTCCTGTAGTTAGTGAGTGTCTGCAGGCTTCTCCACACTGATGCAGGGTTGCTGGCTATGAAGCTTTTTTCTATGAAGCCTGGTCTGTGGGGTGGCAAGGGCAGAGCTTTCTGCTTACTGAACACCTCTCTTAGATCACTGTACACAGAGGGAACTAGTAACAAGTCAGGAGGTTCAGTAAATGGTTGCTGCAGTTGGCTGGTTGGGAACGAGTGCAGACACAAGTCAGTGGGAATGGCAAAAAGTGCTCCAGCTAACAACAGTGCCAGTGGACCAGTCAAAGTGTGGGTTGTGGCGTTTGAGCCAAGACAGTCCCAAAACTACTGAAGAATGAGTGAGGACATAATCAGAAACTTAATGTGGATGAGAATAAGGTCCAGAGACAGAAGAAGCTAAAGCAATTCTCTTTCACTTGTTTACTTAGTCTGCAGCCAAATCAGAGTCTAAGCTGTTGGTCTCTTCCGTGTAGCTGCTAGCTCATCCTTCATGGTTTCAGACAAGCAGTGAACAAACTCCCTCTGTAACCCCATATTGTCCAATCCAGTGTCAGCTGCCAATATTCTAAACGCCACAAGAATATTCAGCTACGGAACTGGAGCCCTGACGGAGTCAGAGGAGTCACCTGCCTCCCTGAACCGGATGATCGAAAGCTCTTTTTTTCAAATTTGTTACAGACGCTCATAGGAATCACAAAGGGATGACACCTCACCCACCATGCTGTAGCCCCATGAGCAGCTTTCAATCAGTCATACGTAGCAGGCTGCTGTTAAAACACTAGAGAACACTGGACCAGAAACTGACCACTGAATAATGAGCTAGCAGCAGCTGAACTGTCTGTGGAAAAGATGGAAAGGTGAGTGGTTACCTGGTTCATTTGTCTGCCAAGTTGAGTGGCAATGGTAGAGTGGTGGAGAGAGTATGTAAAGTGTCCATTACCTCTTGAACAACCTTCACATGTTGTCCAACCTGTACACCTTGAGTGACTAATGACTGTTCTGTTACAGTTTAGTTAAGGCAGAGCCAGAAGCGGACACGGGTCACAACAGCTGAAGTAAAAGTATGCATTAACAAACGACCTGTAGGTGAGGTAGTTGGCAGGGCTGATAAAGGCAGGAGCTAGATGATGGTCTGGCTGGTGTTAGCAGAAAGTTCCAAAGAGAACCTGTGCCACACAAATGTGAAATCAATGATGTGCAATACATAATCTAAATGAGTGTATACATATTTGTTTGTACATGCAGACTATCGGCCCAAAGGAAGGCTGGCAGGTGTACAGCTCGGCCCAGGATGCTGATGGGCGCTGTATCTGCACAGTGGTGGCACCAGAACAGAGCCTCTGCTCCAGAGATGCCAAGAGCAGACAGCTCCGCCAGCTACTAGAGAAGGTAAGCACATGTAAAGCATGCACACACACACACGCACATACACTTGCCTGTTAAAGTTGGGACTTATGAAAGAACAAATCTCTACAATCTTTATTCTTATGAGTAGTTTAATACTTCAAATACTGGATGTTTTATCATGTGCATTTAACACAGGCACACAGCTGCTGGGCTTTGCCACCTTTGTTCTTTTTCAACAATAGCCTGTTATATATTCAGGCACACACACCGGTTCACCAGGGAAAACCCATCAAAGTGCCTTTCAATTAGCTGCAGTGAAAGGCAGGTAGGAGAGAAGGGAAAGCATCATCTATTCAATTGCTGAGTTAACTACTGTACTATACTCTACTATACTCATACTCTACTATACAATATACTGTACTTCTAAATGTGCAATTTGTGCATAATAACCCTGTCTGTGGTGATTATTTATCATGGCTTGTTTTATTCTAGGTGCAGAACATGTCTCAGTCCATTGAGGTGCTGAACCTGCGAACTCAGAGGGATTTCCAATACGTCATGAAGATGGAAAACCAGATGAAGGGCCTGAGGACCAAGTTCAGACAGATTGAGGATGACAGGAAATCCATCATTGCCAGAAACTTCCAGGTATTCTACTGCCTCATTTAATCATAGCCTGGTTTAATCAAACGTTCACTCTATCTTCTCTATTTAATAATTATATATTTACCTGAAATGTTTTAATGCAACATTGATTTCACAAATCACTTTTACACCATAAACATGCTTTCAAGCTTAATTCAGCTTATTATTTTTTAGGCCTTTTTCACAGTAGATTAATTTCGGCAATTTTGTAAATTATTTTGCTATTTTATTTCAAAGAAGAGAGGTACAGAAAGAGTGGGGGAAAGAGGGGAATGATAGACCTTGGTCAGAAATTGAGAAATTATATTTACTTAATTATTCAGTAAAACCAAATATTATTGTTACTTGGTCACTGACAGATAACATGGAAAATGTAAGTTCATACAAACACTGACAAGGGAAACACATTCATTCGTTCTGTGATTATGGACCCTCGCTAAAACTGCTCGCAAACGATATCTGACCAGCGGCAAGATTATGGTGCTTTGATAGCGGCAAAAAATATAAATAAATAAATACTTTGATAGCGGTGCTGAAATAGATCTCCTTCATGACAGCAACAGTTACTCACATAATCACTTCCTCTTTAGTGGTTTTGCCTACAAGAAAGCACAAGAATCTTGTTTACTGCAATGCCCTACATGAATGTTGAACATGAATGTTCTCTCTGCCTGGAGACACTGGGGAATTGCGTCCGTAGGTTGATGAAACACAAAGTAAAAAGCAATGTGAGAAACATTCACTGCAGAATCCACCCGGGGTTGTGAGTCCTGCGCCTTACCGACTGAGCTAACCATACAACATGTTGATGCAAGTTAATATTATGTCTTATATTCTCATCCACCATCTGATGGTTGAAAATATTGCTCCGATGCAAAACTTGCCACTGCTATATATTATTACTAGTTCTTCTTCTAACGTACGTATTCAACATGATGATGATGATGAGTGTCCACACTGCCTGAATTCTACCAAAAGTAGTACAAGAAGAACGTAGGGAAGGGGGGACCTGCAGTAATGTAGATATAAATGGCTCAAAAACATAATGTTTTTTTATGTAAGGTCTTTACACACCACTGAAAACATATTTATGGGTCTTATATTGCATTTCTGTCGATAGATCCTCATAAGTATTACACACTGAACCTTTAAAGGAATAGTTTGACCATTACAGTTACTAATAGAGAGGATCTATACCTCTCTTATGACTGTATGGCAAATGTAAGTCTACAGCTAGCAGCTGGTTATCTTAGCTTAGCATAAATACTAGAAACAGGGGGAAACTGCTAGACTGGCTCTGTCTTGTCATCACCAAGAGGTTGCCAGGCAACCAGTCAAAACTTCAGGAAAGTGTTGTACCATCGTCATGGATGTGGTTGTTCCGCGTTTGGATAGCCATATCCAGTTGGCAAATAGATCCCTTACATTTATTTGGAGTAAGTTGTTTATGATCAGAGCTGATGAGCTCTGATCATAAATTATTTTCTAGTGTGTAAACCTTTTGTGTGTGTACATGTGAGTAAGAAATATATACATGATAGTATCTTCATGAGCTCTCTAATTCAGAAAGCGCTCATCTATGGTGGTGTCAGAGGTTGTTGTGCTCCTGCTGTTGCCCTATGTGGATTGCACAGGACAGCTGGTGTGAGACTACGAATGTCTCTGCCGTGGCAAGCTGCACGACACTGAATGAAATGGAAAAACATGTAGAACAACCATTAAAATGACAAGAACATCAGAAATAAAATCATGGTTTAAAAAAAGGCTGACCACCTAATATGAGTATTACATGAATTTTGTCATTGGAACAGGAATAGACATATAGGCCTATGTTTTAGGAAATTGCTGCATTTTAGTATGTTGGGTTTTTTTACAATCTGAAAGGGTTTTTAAATAAATGCAATAGATGGATGGATGAAAGCAGAAATGAATGGTACATTGCTTCATTTTTGGCTAATAGTTCCATTAGGTGCTGACTAATGTTTATTTTCTTATGATCAGTGAGTAACAAAGTACAAATACTTTGTTACTAAGTACAAATTACTAAGTACAAATACTTTGTTACTAAGTAACAAAGTACAAATACTTTGTTACTGTACTTAGTAGTACAGTAGTTTTTCCCCCGTATCTGTACTTTCCTTGAGTATTTTTAGTTGTTGCAACTTTTTACTTTCACTTAGCTACGTTTCTAAGCTAAATATTGACTTTTTCCTCTGTTACATTCTGCACGAGACCTTGTTACATTGTTATTAGCATGCAGCGTACTTGAGTGGAGCAGCATTGAAAAACAAATATTAAACTGACAAAGCTGATTCTGTGGGAATCAACATCGCCCAGTCGATGCGACACCGGCATACACAGTGGTAATATTCAAGTCGCACTCGCGCAGAGCTGGACGGCCCCGCCTCACTCTCTTGGCAAAGGTGAAAGCGTGTTCATGTTCAACTAGGATGAGAGGATGAAGAGGGAATCTCCTTCTAGGCAGGTTAAGAGAAAGAAACTCAGTGAGAGTGAAGTGCGGGAACAGCAGTCAGGTATACTTGTTCTCTCCTCTCAGAGCCTGATGTCAACAGATAATGTTAAGTTGCAATGTGCAGCTGCTGTAAATCTGTCCTGCTAACCAGCTAAGCAGCGCATCTTTTGTTTGTCTGTGTCTTGGTTGCTTGCCAGACTGTGAGTGAACAATGTAGACTTATATACAACTTTTTTATTACGTTGGATAAACGCCAACAGGCCTCTGTTTTTATAAACTGTAGCTCGGAAAAGAATATTGTGTTGCGCGTGGAAATGCGTTCATATGCACGTGCACAAAAGTAAATTGGCGCATTCCAGCAAGAAACATCTGTGGGACCAGTCCAGACAGGATGTGACGACACTCCTCATAGGCACACATAATTCACAAACAAGACAGTGGATTAACATTGAGTATTAAATTGCTGATTGGAGAGACAGACTGGGCAGCAAGGATGTACATCTCAGTAAATAAGAATCACATATTCAGCCAAGTCATTTTATAAATAGCATTTTATATTTGAAAATGTATTGAATGAAACTTGGAGGAGCCAGTTTAAATGTTAATATATAGGACATATCTATAATTTACAGTGGCTATGCTGAAGTTTGTCAGTAGAGTAGGTGTGGGATCATCAGCCAGTACAAGCATCCAGCCTCACCCAGTACCAGCACAGACTCGGTCCAGACGTGTTAAGCAGGTCACACAGACTCAGATGAAATACAGGCAGCCTCAGCCAGTACCAGCACAGCCAGAGATGTACAGCCAACATCAGTTTCAAGCAGCTCAGACCCTAATGGAATAGTTGCTGATCCACCAAATGATACTACCACAACAGCAGAGCAGTAACGCAGGCTAATCCTCCAACAGTATAGGAAATATCCACTTGTCCATTTGCTTATTGTGATTTGCTATAATTTACACTGCTGTATTCAGACCTGTCTTGAGTGAATATAAAAAGATTGATTGCTTTTTGTAAGATTAATAGAACTGAATGTGTAATACTTTTTAATTTCATTACTTAAGTATTTTTAAAAACAGGTACTTTTTTACCTTTACTCAAGTAGGTTTATACTGGGTGACATTTACTTGAGTAACATTTTCCTTGTGGTATCTGTACTTTTAGTTAAATTGAGTACTTCTTCCATCACTGCTTATGATGAGTAATACTAGTCACTTACTGTCACTTGAGACTGCATGTGCTAACATGTGAGCATGGAGCAGTAGAGCAAAAAGGGATTTGTCTATAATTCCTTCAGCAGTTACCAGTGGTCAAGCCTCGCAGTACATATGTGCATTCGTTTGATAACAAATACTTAGCATGTACTCATCTGTCAAACAAACTGTAGTTCTGTTTGTCACTGACCATCACAACCATCCACATTCCTCCACCTCTCTCTGTTTTCCATTTCTGCTGCTGTCATTGTCACTTCTGCAGGAGCTTAAAGACAAGATGGATGAACTGAAGCCGTTGATCCCCGTGCTGGAGCAGTACAAGATGGATGCTGCGCTCATCTCCCAGTTCAAGGAGGAGATCAGGAACCTGTCGGCAGTGCTGACAGGCATCCAGGAGGAGCTTGGGGCCTATGACTACGATGAGCTCTATCAGCGAGTGCTGCGACTGGACAGCAGGCTGCGTAGCTGTATGGGAAAACTAAGTTAGTGGCATTGCAATAGCATTTGCATGATCTCATAACTCGTCACAGCTATGTCACTGTCATAGCAAGAGTGGTTTTGAACTTATTATATATACTGTTGTTTTGCTTCTGCTAAAGAAAATAACCACAGGGGAACTGTAGGTACAGAATTAAATAATACATATTAAAGCCTGACTTTCTTGTTGTTTTGAACTACAAACAAGTGTGGTCTGTGTTTGTTAAAAGGTACCTAGATATGTCAGGTTACTTTTAGAAGTCTATGTTCACTTGCTGTAATGTTTTGTTGTTGTTGTTGTTTTTCCCTTACATCCTACAGCTTGTTTCCTTTGTGTTTTTACATTGATCACATGCCAGTGAAGAAGATTTTTTTTGTGGACTGTTTGGTGTATCAACAGCTTTTTGTTCCATACTCTTTTAAAGAAGGCTTCTGAAAGTAACTAATTTCCTCATAATGGGCAGAAAAGAGGGCTGTTTGTGGATTTAATATCTGCAACTCCAGCATCCGCTAATTCTACAAGGCTAGTCATTAGTCAAACATTTTCTTTACAGTGGCTAAATAAGGCTGCACTGAAGACAACATTAAGAAAAAATACATATTAATATGTTGAGAAAGCTGAGTTGCCTTTAGCTACAAACAGCAGTTGCACCATTATGCTTCAAGTTAAATAAAGCAGCTCGCTGCCAACGCTATCTTAGTATGCACAGAGGGCACACTCTCTGGTGGCACAGGCATGAAATTGGCTTGAGAAATCTAGTTAGAGACAAAAACCACTACAGCACATCTTATCGCTGCATTTCTTTATTAACAGCGTGTGGGAAATTAATGAAAATCACTGGACCTGCTACAATAAAGACATCTGGAACCCGGTTTGGGGCATGGATGACTGATCCTCTAGCATCAACCAGAAACAACAGGGTAAGTTATGAAAGCAGGGGAGCGCTTTGCAAGGGCTGTGCAATGTGTACAGTATACTATCTGTGTTGTGTTTTGAGAGTAGGCAGAATATGACAACAGCTGAAGACAGGACCAACTGTTATCATGGATTGGGTTCTGATTTTAGTCATTCTAACTTATTTGATGTTTCTAGATTTCATATTTTTTTGTGTAGACTCATATAAATTATTTTAAAAAGAGGAAGGAGGAAGTTTATTTTGATGGTTGACATGTTTATCACGCTGTATCAGAGATCAGCTATTAACACTACCTGATCTCTTCCTTCTCTCTGGTGTAGGTCTGGTATATGGACAGTTACACCAACAGCAAGATTGTGCGCGAGTATAAGACAATGGAAGACTTTGTAGCAGGAGTGGTTTCCCGAACCTACAGCCTCCCATTTAAATGGGAGGGAACCAATCACATGGTCTACAATGGGTCGCTTTATTACAACAAGTACCAAAGCAACATTATTGTCAAGTACAGCTTCGAGACAGGCAGTGTGCTGGCCCAGCGAGCTTTGGAGTTCGCCGGCTTCCACAACATGTACCCATACACATGGGGCGGATACTCCGACATCGATGTCATGGCTGACGAACTGGGAATGTGGGTTGTGTACGCAACCAATCAAAATGCTGGAAATGTCGTCATCTCCCAGATTGACCCTGACACCCTGCAGGTCCTGAAGACTTGGAACACCGAATACTCCAAAAGGAATGCAGGTGAATCATTCATGATCTGTGGGACGCTCTATATCACTAACTCTCACCTGTCCGGAGCAAAGGTTTACTACGCTTACTCTACGAAGACTTCATCTTATGAATACATAGACATTCCTTTCCACAATCAGTACTTTCATATCTCAATGCTTGACTACAATGCCAGAGAGAGAGCACTGTATGCCTGGAACAACGGACACCAGGTAATATTTAATGTCACCCTCTTCCATGTCATAAAAACTGATGATGACTCTTAAACATACTTTTCCATCCACAACTAAAGCACCATCATTTGTGATACAAGGACCTCCTAATTAACCATGTCTTTTGTCAAAAATGGATAACGGTGTCTTTCACTTGCCACTACTTGAACTTTTCTAATTTCTGGCTCTGGATTCTTGGCTGAGCTAAGCATGAACACCAGTGACTTGATACCTTACTGAAAAAATGTCATACATTTTTTACACTTTTCCATTTCTGCTGATCAGACTGGTATGCCTTATTTGCTATGTGTTGCGTTTGCCAGCCAAAGACTCTTGATAAATTTTGCATGAATGTACACATTTTGTCTGCAGTGATTTCATATATTCCTGTGTTTTTTTTGTTGGAAATCTGTTACAGTGTTTGCATTTTTGTCTATTTAAAAGTCTATTCAAAAGTATGTAAATCTTTAAAGGCAACCTCTCCTGCATATTTGCTACCATGTAAACCTAGCTGATTATAATATGTAGTAACCATTCTTTTAAAGATGGGCCTGTAAAATATTGCTGTTAAGTATGTCTCTGTGGAAGAAGAACATTTGTATTTTTTATAAAACAAAATCATAGGAAAATATCTGTGCATTTTCATTGAAATTAAAATATTGTGCACTCATTAAAATGGTTTTGGCTGGTAATAACAATTTCTGCCATGATTCTGGAGAATCAGTTCTCTTCGGCCATTCTATGATTTCGGCCTAAGCATGAAACAATGCATTGTATGAAACGGCTGCATAGTTAGCGGTATGCTACAGGTGTCTTCCCTTTTCATAGAGCTTTTTATGAAACGATGTGGAAACATGTCTGGTAAATAGGATTATGTCATCAACTCTGCCCTCTAGGGATGGGAGGAAAACCTGACGATGTGGCCTCTGTAACAAACTGATTTAGCTGTAGCTAAAATGTTTTGCAGTTCAAGTACAACTTGCATTATTTGCAAGCACCAACAAACTAAACTACATTGTGGCTTACACAACAGTGTGCCAAACATAAACTGAAAATGAAAAAACTTTGGTTCTCTGGTACAGTTTCCACTGCCTACCAAAAGATGACAAACCAAAAAGACCTGAGAGAAGGTTGTGTCCCATCTCCTTTAACAGAATGTGCCCATCCTTGTTAATATGGAAGTACTGATAAGCTGCAGAGCTTTTCATCTACCATGTATTTCCCATTGTAAAATAGGAAGGTTTACAGTACCTGATGGTGAGATTTGAAGAAGTCCCAGTTTGGTCCTTTTTATGGTCACGTTTTCATGCACTTAGAATGAAACATGCCTGAGGCAAGTACATTTGCATGCACGCTCATAAACAAACAAAGATACACAGAAGGGGGCTGTAATCTGCTAATTTCATCAGCCGTTATCATCAGGCCTCTGAAACAATGGCCTTTCATTTAAATGAACCAGAAAGTTAGATTTTCACTAACAAAAGCAGCAAGTTAAGTAATTAGAGGAGATGTCTAGAGACTAAAGGTTATGTATCACCATGGTAATACCTGCAATAAAGTACAGCTTTGTAATTATCTATCTAACTTTTGTGGGCGGACAGCACCAATGTAATGCACCAATGTGACTTACTATAAATAACTCAGTGTCTAGGGGTTTAACAATATCAACCGACTATGTCAAGCCCTCACTGCTGTCCTCCCTCATTTATTGATTTCCCATCTAAGGATCAAGTCTGCAAGTGACACTCAGGAAAAGTACATGCATCCCCATCGTATCCCAAACTCCACCACAATACAACAATAATAAACAAAGACAAAAAATTAGCCATCAGTGGGCCTTTGTTACATCTACAAATGGCTCATGCAGAGAGTTCCATTAGCATTGATCTTCTCACTCTTTCTTCCTGTACACATGGCTGCTTGGGTGGCCGGGCACTTATTCATAGAGATAAGAGCATCCAATCAAAGTCTGCATGTTTGGCCATACATATCTTTATCTGTGCTCGGTGGCTGTCACAGGATACACAGCGCAGGCTGGATATGCTCCAGTGGTTGCCATATCAGACTGCATCAAAACAGGCTTGTATCGGCTTCAGGCAATTGTACTCGCCTGTAATGTGTTTTTGATTGGGCTCATTTGGATTCTTTTAGGGTCAAAACCTGAAAAATGCGCAAAGGAGCTGTGCCAAGTAGGAATCAGACAAACACAGAAACCACAAAGGTAGTTATTCTGCCGTTTCTTATAATAGCAAAAGCCAATTTGAATTTATGACAAACAAGTGATCAAATTTCAGGAAAAAAAGATAATCCAAAAGGATATACGTCATAGGGCCATAGATCATATGATGTTATGCAGGCAAGTGTGGTCAGGGCTTGGAAATCAAGAACAACCCCAAAACTAGTGTTAAGGCAGCACATACTGTAAGAATAAAAGCTAAAAGCTTTAATTTGACTGATAAAAACTGTGGGGGATGTTTTTATATGCTTACTGTATAAGAGTCATGATAAGAGTCTTTTACTCTGGTTGCCTCTCATGTCATGATTAAAGCCCTTCCTCCAAAGCCTCTCAACTGGTAAGCAGCAGCATAATTTGTATATCACAGATACTAAAGTTGGACATTTTGATCTGCATGTTTGCCAGTGTGTTGAATGACCACTCTGTAATGCAATGTTCATTGGCAAGCTCGTCTCTAGCTCAGCCACCCTTTTTAAAATGGCATAACATGGAGCTGGATGTAACCATCACACCATTAGAAAATCCTATTTTTTATTGGATTAGAGAGGGTGGGACAGGTTTATAAAAAGAAATTCTCATTACAAATACCTGTCACAAGTCCCATGTATTCACATAACACACATGCAGCACATGTACAGCACATTAGTTTCACATGTCACTCTTTGCAAATCTGTGCATTTAGTAATCCTTCAACATACTATATTCATACATTTTCTCACAGTAAATGAGTCATTTATTTGTTGCTCCCTCATGGTTGTGTGAAAGGATTCATGGAATTGAATGCATCGTGTACCATAACAGTGCCTTCTGGTGTATTTTAGCAGAAAGGATCAAATGGGATTTTTCTGCGGTTCCTTTTCATTGATCCAGAGGTGGCTTTGAAGGGCTGCTACGCACTGTTCCATTTCAGCTAAATTAATGGAAGTTCCCAAGAAAAGTCATTTTGTTCACATGCTGTAATGACTAGGTGGTACCTGTCAATAATCCGACTGAGCTCATAATTGGTTACAAATTCACCTCATCTGGGATTAGAACTACAAACCAGAATTCCTGGAAAATTCTACCTTCAATTCCCTGGAAAAAACAAACGAAAAAAAGTACCTTCAACGGTTTCTGCTCAGACTCTGTTTTCGGCATTACTCTGTTTTCTGTGTCATCTGCCCAGATTTGATTGCTCAGGGCCTTATGATGTGTGCCAATTCCCTCAGAAGCTGGGACGCTAAAATGAGGATGTGATGCACTTTTATGAGACAGTAATTTCCTTGAAGTCAAGGAAAGGAGGCAGGAAACACCTGCCAGAAGTTTACATTCACATAACGAAATGTAACTTCTATCTTGGCTGACACATCAACAGAAGAGGCTAAAGTTTCTCTGATAACTTCTAACTGTATTGTGAAATCCCATCCCTCATCTCCCCAAAGCCCTAATGTAATATTTTATCACATTAGGGCTATTTATGAGCGACATCCACAGCCACTTCGGCAAAGTGAGAGTTTACAGTCCAAATCAAATGCTAATTTTTGTCTTGTGGATAGCTCTCTCTCTTTCCCTCAGTCTCTCGCTCTCCTCCTGTCTCTATTGTGTGAGTTTCATCAGCATGAAAAAAGGCTATAAAATTACCCAACATGGGAGAAATGACCTCACAGCCTTGTCAGCCACTGTAGCAGATAATTATCGTGTCACCCAGGTAAAAGTAGTGTCTACAAATTTGACATACTTTGACATGCCACGACGGAGCAAGAATATTATCTGTCGCTGGAAGAGGAGGAGTTGAATGCAAAATAAGACCAATTCATATATTGCATTGCTTACATCCCAGCATGTCCTCACAAGAAAATGACCAGGACATGAACAGGTTATTTGTTCAGCACCTGATTATGACCTTATGGTGTCAGTGACCTCCAGTGGCTGAATGACGGTAGTAAAGGTTCGACAACAGTCCACATAAAGATGTGGATGCGGTGGAAGGGTCCCAAGACTTTCACTTCAGGAGTATGGTGTTTAAGTGTTGAGTTATTTTGAGTTACTTTGTTAAGGTCTAGTTGCCTGTGCTGGACTGTTGTGGGAATTGCTAATATGTGTCATTTTGGGAGGCATTGACAACCGATTTTGTTGTTTAGGTTTGAGGACTTGTTGTTAAATCTACCTAGCTATTAGTGTTTTCCCATGGGAATGCTGTGTTACCCTGCTACTAGGAAGGCCAAAAGAGCACTAAAATGGTTTTGGCTCAGGAGGTAGAGTGGGTTGTCCACTATTCACAAAGCCAGTGGTTTGATCCTCAGCTCCTGTAGTCTGCATGTTGAAGTCTCCTTGAACAAGGTACTGAACCATAAATTGCTTGTGATGGCTGTGCCATGAGTGTGCGTGAATGTTAGTTCCATTCGGATGTGCAGTTGGCACCTTGCATGACAGCCATCACAGTGTGAATGGGTGAATGTGACATATAGTGAAAAATGCTTTGACTGGTCGGAAGACTATAAAGGCTTCATGTATGCACCGTCCATTTGCATTTATATCGATAGCTGATTAAAACTTTCCCAGCTGTCAGAATCACTCACTTCTCCTGAGTACCCTTTCTATACAAATCCTTATATTACATTAACATTTTCACTATCAGTTATGGTTTCGTTGGCTTCACTTAGACACTTGTATTTCTATAATTGAGACAACCTGTACAAAAGGTGAAACTCTCATTAACCTTGGTGATTTAATTCTAAGGATTACATCCTCCGCTGACTGAAATAAAAAGCATTGTTCTGTTATTGCAGTTTAGATCTTCAGTTAACATTATACGGTAAGTATTATAATGTTGTATTATTGAGTAGAAAGGTAAAATATTGGATCAGACTTCTATTTCGTACGAGATCCCTGTTTGGCTGTATAGCATACATAGTCTTTTCAAACAGTTTTAACAGGATGTTGTGTGTTCGCCGAATGCTGTCTCGGGCAAAGTTGGCTTGGTTGGGTTGTTGGAGTGTAAAAATATCCAAATATAATAAAAACCAGGAGCTGCTAATTAGCCTAAACTCTGATAGTATAGGATATGCTTGTACATAGTTTGTAAATACTACACTAGTGATGAACTAAGATTTCTAAGGTAGCTAGTTCTGGAGAAAAAAAAACATTGACTGTGATGCCAGTTACCTCAATTGATAGAGCACACACACCATGCACAAGGCTGAGTCCTTCTTGCAGCAGCCCGGCTGCGACTCCGGCCTGTGGCTCTTTGCTGCATGTCAGGCCCTCTCTCTCACATTTCCTTTCTACATTACATTACATTTAACAGCGAACACCTACAGTGAACCACCAGCCCAACTTACTGTGTCCTCTTCTATGGTACTGCAAAAGTTACCAATGACAATTCCAGCTGTGACACAAAAATAAGACGGTAACGAGTCAATGCAATGAGCAAATAGCAATGTGGTAGAGATAGTTGTCTCCAAAACAAACAGCTAATTTCTTAAGCAAAATGCAAATCCTCCTCACAAATAATTATCATCATACCAGTGGTGTGTACACTTCAGCTGAATATGAGTGCATGACAGCCACCCCTCCTAACACACAAAACCAACAAACTTTAATAAGCCTACTCATTACACACACACACACGACAGCACACACACAGCCAACATTTGTTTTCCCAAATAAAAGTATCAGACACAACAGTGCAGCAGAGAGAAAAATCTAAATAAAATTAAAACTAATGACTTTTTCAATTTTTTTAAATAAAATTAAATAACAGGCCTTGGCACTTTCCCTTGTGGTGAATGCATGTGCACTGCACACCAACGTATACTCTGGGTATGACAACCGATGAGAACCGCAATGAAAGATAAACATGAGAGGTGTCTCCTGTAGGGACTGATAAGAGCCTTCACAGGACTTACATTCAGTGTGTGCCTTTAATGCTCTGCCAGTGCAGATTGTTTTCTCTTCATCAGATGGAGGTGATCAATATGCTGTACATAGCATCTGTCTGTCATAGTCTTTGAGAATTCTGTCATGGAGAAGGGATGTCCAGCAGCACTGTGGCTGTCATGATGGGGTGGGTCCACTGATGTTTAGGTAGGGGTGGGAGATACCAAGTTTAAAAGTCTTTATCAAGAATGCTGTGGTAACTATCCTCAGAGATAGCATTTATCAAAATCCCTTAATGATCATGAGTCAAGTACTCAAAGGACACATCAAAGTTTATGTTGGCCTTGAAAGTAGAGCCAAAAGGTTGCAGGAGATGATTTTGTTGACTGTTATTTTATTATCTTTTATTCTGTAATTAAATGATCCAGCTTGTTTTGAATCCCCACCAGCCAAGTTTAGCTGAATGCCATTAATCTTTCGGGCACATTTGGTTCTGGATGCCAAGTGCCATTTAAAAATCTGAAATCATATTCAAAATAAAAATGAATGAAAGCAGCACCATCTACTTGAAAGGTAATGTGGGACTCTATTACGACCCTTTGCAATACACAACTAGAAGAAATAAAGCAACAGGCTGGGACGGATATTTTTACCTTTCATCATTTACTTCCCTATGCTCCAAGAAAAGAGAAGATGTCCATGTGAGATTCAGCCCCACCAAAACAAAAGTAATTGAAACCTTGTACGAGCCCAGGGTTCCATTTTCATTTCATGTTGTAAAGTCCAGGTCTTGTGCTGATTTCCATATAAATGATAGACAAGCTTTGTTCTTTGCTTTTGTGGTTGGCCAATACAGCGTTTGGCACTGTTATCGAAATTTTCCCTAGCACATCCCATGTACCTCAAGGGTCGAACTTGAACATATCAAGTGATTTCCTCTGCTTGCACTGATGGGGAGTCAAGAAAGCTCTAAGAATTGAGATGACCTGTGGAAATAACTTGTAGGAATGCTCTGAGGCTCTGTAAAATAACTGTCTTAAGTTTTTGTTAAAGTGGCCTGCATAAAAACAACTGTCAGCATGACATAAAATTACATGTTAGATAACACAGCAGCTGAAAATAGGTCACTCTCCAAAAACTATGCATGCCATCTCACTGTCATTATGAAGATGCCCAGTGAGTGTTGGTGTTCTAACTGCATTGGAGCCATCCACCTGCTGTGAGACGCTGTCCCTCAGCCCACGTCAATTAAATCTCAGATCAGCCCAGCATGGGGAAAAGTGTGTTTACCTGACTCCTTATTACTACTGTCGACAGAAAACAAGAGTTTCTGATAGCCTGACACCTGTAAACACAACAGATGCTACATGTATAATTCAGTCGCGCAAGAGCAAACACAGGCTTCTTTTGTGCTTATTGGACGGGCCATGCAATAAACAGACTGCCTGCTTACCGGCTACTTCTACCAGATACATTAAGGTAAATGTGGGTATTAAGGTGGTACATATTGTATGTATATTTAAAGAGTATGTTTAACTTGTCAGTTTATATCACCTACTACAGTATACACATATATTGTTATATATAGTTTTATATGGGACGCATTTTTAAGTCACTCCGGTTTTTAAACACCATTTGATTTGTTGAGAATATACTGTACAAACTGTCTTCATTTCCCCATTTTCATTCCTTTTCTTCGGTTTGAAATTTACAAAAACATTTTTACATGATAGCAACATTAAAATTTGTATGTCCTCTTCATAGGGCACTCAATACCCAGAGTAGCTCAACATTTACTGTTTAACTTGCAAACAAGAACAAACTAAACCCTGGCTCAAAAGGGAAGATTTAGATAAATAATTAAGATAAATACTCTGGACTTTGTGTGGAAAAAGGTCCCTCATTAGAAATTCTTAAAATAGCATTTTACCTCATTGAAAAATCCATAATGTATGAATAGATGCTGTTCATTCTCCTGAAGCCTCCATGTGCACCGGCACAGGCTCCAGTGAACAAGACATTTAACTGCTACTGAACAGGGTGATTGATCATACTAAACACATGGATCTTGTAGGGGTGTTGTTGTCAATTATTAAGCTCAGTTTGTCATTGTTCTCAGAAAAAAAAACCTGTACAATCTTTCATAATCCAAATATTTCACCTTTATTGCATCACTTGTTCGATCTCTGTTCTTTGGTGTTTCCTTGGAATACAGATTGACAAATATTAATCTGACTGTCCAAAGTAATAACATGAATTCATAATTCCTCTGTTGTCATGTTGTGTTGCCTGTCTAATCTACAAACCACATTGCCAATGCTCTTTTATTAGCTCTTGTGACCTCGCCTGTTGCTGCCCTGATCAGGTGATGAATGGCTTTCATATCAGTTAGTGGCACAGCAAAATATACTGCAGGTGAAGGGATGCACATCACACCAGAGCCAAAGGAGGGAAATTGATTAACAAAAACAGCTATCACACAAATCACAGCAGCCACATGCAGCATCACACTTGCTTAGGGCGACAGAGGCATTTATCGAAGCTTTTTTCATTTGCCTTTACAGAAGAATGTTTCATTTATGTGAAACATGACAGCAAACTATAACAGCTTTAACGTTTTCACTGATTGCCTGCTTCATCTGCTGTTCTTTTCTTTTTCAGCATGATATTGTTCTTTTAACAGTGTGAATCAAAGTAATTTGTATGGCTGAAGAGTGAATCACTTGTGTACACAAAGCCATCTGAGTGCCTCTGTGTAAAAACAGAAGAACTGGGAGGTTTGCTGAATCATTTAGGCCTCAGCTTAAAGAAATTTGAAAGAAGACAGCTCTTAATGAGATGTAGGGATTCAGCGGTCATGGCATTATTTTACTACTATTCCATCCCATAAAAAATGAGCAGCTGTCATTGCCAACATTGATTTATTCCCATAGGTGTGCATTAGTTTCAGAGCCGGAGCTTTTTCATGGCAAGCTGCCAGAGATTAACTACAGCACATCAATATGCTTCGTATAGAGACATCCTCATTGGATTTCTTCTTACTTTGCTGTCTCAGCTATGACTCTGCTTCTGTTACATTTGTGTCTATTGCATTTATGGAAGGGTAAGCCTGCAGTCAATGTCACTGTTACTTACTATAGCTTAAAATTGTCTGTCTGTCACATAGTTGAAACTCCATCTGTAGACAGAATTTGGAAGATTTCAGGCTTTTATTTTATTCAGTGGTGTGGATTTTCTGTGTGTGTGTGTGTGTGTGTGTGTGTGTGTTGCACAGGTTAGTCATACTGCAGTTGAATCATTATATATTCACAGATTATTTTTTGGTAAAATGCCAAGCTCAGGGGCCCAACTTTAACTCTCGGATCAAATCAGCACTTGAGTTGTGTGCCAGGGGCCTTTTAAAATGCTTTTGCACCGTACACCTAGAAAAATTAAATTAGAACAGGGCACAACAATAATACGTCATTGGTTATTAGCTGCATTATGAAAGCCAAAACAGAATTACCCCTTAATAAACACATGGTGATGGTGACTATCGGGAAAATGTGAAGACGTTTTCCCAACTCTTCAACGCCACTCAACTGCATGTACAGTAGGCTTTGTTACAATGAAGGATTTGTCTTCACATTGGTTCCAAAAGTGTATAGCTGGAGATGGTATCCGAGCAGTTAAATTAGAAAGTGACTGCTCCAAAGCTTGTACGTCAGCCTGTCTTCATTCTCACAGACAGGATGCTCTTTGGCAGTCTGGAAATGCTGCAGTATGATTGACACCCAAATCATGTGCAAATGAAATGAAACCAGAGGAGTCTCCGCGGACGAGACTCAGGTTATTGGACCACCTTCAAGGGTGTACAAAAACAACAGGGAATTGGGACTGAAATGAATGCCAGAGTTGAGGTGGAAAAAATAACCAACACGGTTGCTCAGGAGGGGATTGAAAATAGAAAATAGCTCAATAATTATTACAGTTACACTAATTAGGATTCCTCTTCGTACCCTGGAGAAATTAATCCTGTCTGACTTTGGCCCAGTCTTACAGCTCTGGTTGGATGTAGAATCTAAACTCTGATCATTTTGAGCACGGTATAAAACGTAGGTCTAGATTAAACTGTGGGATTATACCCAACTTAGAAATAACATTTGACTTGGCAAACTAATGACCAAGGGACTGCCATGTTTGATAGCCCTAACCTTTTACCAATAAGGACACTGCTGTATTTATCCAGACATAATACTAAGGGTGCATTTGACCACAATATCACATCTAATTGCTACTGTAAGCCATTACCAATCCAATCAACTTCAATAAAGGTTTTTGAATGAACATATAAGCTGTATTTTTGGCTCATAATTGTTTATGATCTTATCATATGACAGGACATAAATACTTAACAAGGGGAACAAGATAGATCTTACACTGACCCCAAAACTTAATTACTGTTACCCAGTATTTGATCATAATTTTATAAAGATACACCTTATTATTTCATTGCGTATCTAAAATAAAAACATACTTTTAACAATGTACTTATTACAACATTTTCCCATCTTGTTACCCAGTGTCTGTTTTGTCACCCAGTGGCATTATTCATGTTCTTTGTAATTACTAAATAGGTACTTAAAAAGTTGTATTCCCTAAAGTTTTGTCTTCTTCCCTTGTACTTACATATTTTGGCAAGAGAGCTTATATTAATAAGTATGCTAAATAATCGAAATCTTTGCCTTTTGTTTTGCATATTGATGCTCATGTAGATTGATGATCATTTTGCCTCATTCTGTCCCTTTGATTTATAGTTAAATAAACTTAGAATTTCTCAAATGAGGCTTCCTGGGGGAGCAAGCCTTTCATTAAATAAAATTAACTTCATCAATTCCTCCTTGAATTCTGTCCAACAATATATAATATACATATATAAGAAAATGAAAAATACCAAACAAAATGTAAATATAAACAATATTTTCATTATTGATATCATTTTTAATGATTAACCAAAAAAAGGGACCTCTGGCTAATGGACTGGCTCATCAGAGAAGTCCTTCGACTGTTTGAAATAGCTGAGAGACATGAATTCTCCAGCAGTGTGAAAGTGAAGATCCTCTCTCTGAGTCTCTTAGAAGGATAGTGAGAGAGAGCAGTCTGGAAACTGGGACAATGAGTGTCTGGAATTGCAAGTGTAAAAATATGAATTTATACAGAATATTCATTGAGGTGATAGAAATGTTTTAAAAGAATAGACTAAATAATAAATAGCTAAACTATATGGGATTTAGAAATGAGACTTACATCCAATTGCATGCAGATATGAAATTTGTTCAATTCAATTTAAAGTTATGACTAACTTATTTCTAATTATTAATTGTTGATATGTTTGATAGTTACATGCAAATAGAGCTGCACTGTAAAAGAGGAAAACGGTATTCGACTGGGTGCAATTAATTAGTTACTGGCTACTGTATTAAGTAAATTGACAAAACAAACCTGTGCAAAATAATAGGTATATGCAGAGCACAATTCTGCATTGACTTAAAAGTATAAACCACTAAACTAAATGGGCTCAGCAAATAAACCACTTCATTATAATTTTACAAGATTTGAAATCAAACATCAATAAAACTGTCATTTCTGTGGTGGCTCTCTCTAAAAAATCAACATGTGCTTATGTTTCCAATGCTTTTTATTAATTTATACTATACACAGTGCAATTGCCCACACTAATGCAATTTAGCTATCTGATTACAAAGTGTGGCAGTGCAGAAGAGCAGTGGATGAGTTCAGCAACCCTGTGGCTGGTCTTTATCACACTTGTAATAACAGAGGAGAGAGTAATTCCATTGATAATGAAATCTGACTCAATATATTCACCACCCTACTTGTCATTCTGTGCACACTCTGCTCAGTGTGTCACTTTTTGGAGTAAATTAATCATTCCAGCTGTTATTTACACCCAGTGTGTCCACAGTTGTATAAGCTAAATTATTGTCATAAATCTCACTAATTCTGGAGACTCTCCAGTTTGGATACGTGATCGGACCTGCTTGAACTTAACCTTATAAAAACTTGGAGTCTAAAAACATTTCCCCCTTTTCCTCTTGTTGCACTGATAAAAGCCAACTATAATGATACAAGACTTTACAAGAGTTTAATGAGCCCCTCCTGTACACTAAATATCCCAGATGATTAAACAAACAACTAAACAAGCTCACTGAAACACTATAAATGCAAATTTGGGTGGCTGAAATGCAAATACAGATCCAATTGCATGACAAAAGCCATATCCTGACTCCTTTCTTAATTAGAGGGAGGTCTCACATTGTTTCTTTTCTAATTGACAGAAACCAAAAAGAACTGGAAGACATAAAGAGCACCCCTTCCACTTACTACTCTTCTCATGCTCCTCATGAAACTTGTTGCTTACACATAATGACAGACCAGTTGCTTGTTCTTTAGAAGACCAGGGCTTATGGTCCTTGTTCCATCTCCAGATTGTATGCTTCTGTATAGATCTTAGTATTTTACATATGTCTGATAAGTATTCAGCACAAGATTTACATACATTCCATTTACGCCTGCAATCTGAGTGTAATTAGCGCCAGATTTACTAAGGCTGGGACTGCCCTCTAGCTACATTCTGAGAGAGAAGAAGAGCTCAAAAGGTGCAGATTAGCGCTGGGATTTGTCTGAGATCAGCAACGTCGGAGAAGAAATAATAGTGTAATGATGCTGCATAGAAAAACGGATTAATGAAGTAATTAAATTCCAAAACATTAACATAACACGGCTAAAACTGTCTTCATCGTAAGAGTGAAATTACCATAGTTTAAGAACAGACTCAAAGCAATATAGCCACTGGTAGAAGCTACAATTCTTGTTTCCTGTAAATTTAACATTTTTGAAACAACACTTTGTTAATTGCCTAGTTAGAAAGAAACCTTTCAACTTAACTTTCCTATATGCACCAGCTGTATTTCCTATGTCGATTGACTACATTTCCCCCAGTAACTGCCAGGAAGGTCTGAATGCTGCTGGTGTGTCCAGATCAGGCAAGAGCTCACGCTCTGATTTCTGAATTTCTGATTAAAAGTGCTTTAAACTTGCCGTGCACAAGTGTAACCTCTCTCTCTCAGTATTGGATATGGACAGAGTGGCTTGATGCCATCCTGTGCTAATTCTTTAAAGTACCTATATCCCCCAGAATCTTTAAATGCTTTGACTTCCAGCCAAAATGTGTCAATCACCTGAGAAGCAAGTTGACGCCACTTTTCCCCACCGGCTAAGCTGTCAGGAGTGTGTAAGGAAACACTCTATCTTCTTGTGTCCTCTATCTTTAGAACAGAAAGCCCTTGTCCGCAGTTTCCATTTGAACATGTTGAACAAAGTGTATACAGTACAAAGGCTATTTCAGTTGTTCTTGTACATCTCACCCACTATCCCTGATAAATATCAGTCTTTAGCATTCAGTACATGATTGAATTGCAGCTCAGGGAATCCTGTTGATCCAGAACTCAATTCAATCTGCCAAAACTAACCATTAGCCAGAGTAACAATTTGAATGGACAGCCCCTGTAATTAACATCCCCATATGTATTTAAATAACACACAACAATAACACAGACAAGGCATAGAATTAAGTTAAAAAAAGGCAACACAGTTGATTATCAGTTGCACTAAGGCATCTGCTGCTGCCACCATCAAAAACCAAGGATGCTGCCAGTAGAAGAAGTTAAAAGAAGGTTGGATTTATAGTTGGATGTCAGAGACTAACATAAATAAAAATCCTAGTGGCCTGATTTTACTGTCATCTTACAGCTCATTTAACCTCACCAAAACAAAGGATTATATATCAAAAGGTTCACTTTAGAAGTTGTAGTGGCATTTCGTGGTGAAGGTTGCGAATTGCAAGCAGTTGCTCACGGTGTCCTCACGTGCTCCTCGGATGGTCACGTTTCCTGAGTTGTGAAGTTGTTCTTCCAAATTTAGTGCATGTTCATAGGCTTTTAAGTTGGAATTCGGAATCAACATGGGGGCTACTACAAAGATGTGTTGGATTAGCATTGTCAGAGCATTTTAACAACACACAGACATCAGAAGAATCAGAAGGAGCTTTATTGCCAAGTATTGTTTTACACATATGAGGAATTTGCTTTGGTGATAAGGTGCTACATGTAGACAAACATACAGTTAACATAAATAAATGCAGAGTAAAGTTATAATACAACTACACAGATATTTACATGTGCATTATTCTGGTTTGTGTTGTGCAGACATATTGCCTGCAACAACAAAGATTAACAATTAACAACAAATATATGCAATGTGCCAGGTTTGTGCATAATATGAAATGAAATAGTATTTGCATGTGCAGAGACATTTGTATTATTTAAAAGGGGGGAGTGTCAGTGAGGGACCTAGGCCTTCTTAATGTGGCTAGCTGCAGATGGGAAGAAGTTGTTTTTGAGACCAGATGTACCAGATGGTGATGGAGGAGATGAGGATGGACTCAATGATGGCGGTGTAGAAGTTCACCATCATTGTTTTTTGCAGGCTGAGCTGAAATCCACAAACAGGATCCTGGTGTAGGTTCCTGGGGAGTCCAAGTGCTGGAGGATGTAGTGAAGGGCCATGTTTACCGCATCATCTACGGCCCAGTAGGCTCTGTAGGCGAACTGCAGGGGGAGTGGTGGACTGGGGTTGAAGCTGAGCATAGGAGTCATGAGGGGATGGTGTCCGATTGACTCTCAAAGCGACAGTAGAACTGGTTCAGCTCATTTGCCAGGCGAGAGTCGTCGATGGAGTGGGGGACTTTGGGTTTATGGTTAGTGATCAGTCTGGACCCCCTCCAGACAGAAGTGCCGTTGTTTGGAGAGAACTGGTCCTTTAGCCTCTCTGACTACAGTCGTTTAGCTTCTCGTACCTCCTCCTCCTAAACCTGTACTTTAATGCCCTGCACCCGGCTCTGTCCCCACTCCTAAATGCCTCCTCCTTTTCCAATCAGACATCCAGTTCACACCACATGGACAGCAAACTAACCGTTTAATGTGATTACAAATGCATTTGCAATACGTGATTCTGCACAAATCAAAGTTCTGTATACGTCTTTGTGTCCCATGTACACTTTATTTCTCTTTTTGCAATAAAGTCTTAAGGAAAAAAAGAGTGTGATTATTCAAACACCACATGAATGCACCACCGCTCACCCCTCCATTTCCAAGCGCACAGGAGAAGCTACTGTTTCAGATTCATGATCAAGTCATTTTATGCTCAAAATATAGCATACGCAACTATCTTAATTGCTATAGGATGGCAAAACTATGATGAGAACTAAGACAGTACATGGCAGCTGTAGCTACCAGCAAGAAACTGTAACTTTTACAGGTATGACCTGTGAGACAAATGAAGTTTTATATCATTTTACAATCTCTGTCAATACTAAGCTCTGTGACGAATGTATTGGATTTCCTCTGGATACCAGCCCGTGCTTTGACAATTGACTGGTTTTAATGTGAAATAAATGTTCAGCTATGCTTTAGCAGTAATTTCAATAAAGCTTTGATGCAGTTGTAAAAGAGTGAATAGTAAACAGTGAGGCTGATATTAGTCAAATAAAATCACATACAACAACCTAAAGCTGGGAACACAGATAGGGAATGGCAAACTCCGCCACTAACAATGAAAACTATATAGGGAAGTAATTCCTTAAATGGCTGTTGCTTAAAAAAGAGAACCATAAACAGTATGATAAACATGGTTTGATTTAAAGCTACGGAGTGTGGGACTTTAAGATATAAATGAATGTCTGTTACATTCAAGCCCTTGCCAATCCTGTTCACACAATAAATAAATCTCTCTGTATTCACAGTATACTGCAGTTTTTAAATCTGGTGTCTGTGGCAACATTCCCTGCACTGTCGAACTGGTTTTATGCTAACCAGTAGTGACTGATTTGCCAGAGCGGGATGAGGGAGCAACTGTTGCGAGAGCAGCAACTCAGTATGGCAGAGCCAATACATCATAAGCTTGTGTCGACAGTGTTGTGTAATTATTCCCATTGTCACAAGGGGGAAACAAAGGTTTCGCACTGCAGGTTTAATGAAAACAATAATTACAACTTATAAAATTTAAATCAAAGAAGCTACTCTACAAGCAGTAATTTAATACTCTCTTTGTAGGTGTTTTTGTGGTCTCATGTGCACTCTTGGTTTCACAGCACAAACTCCTTAAATAATGGGCCCCTTTGGTGTTGAATTCACTCTCCAGCCTGCTCCTCCCACATGCAGAGATAGGCAGACTTCTTAAATTCACCTGTTATGCTCCAAATCCAAGCCATGACTGCAAAATTGTTTTAAGCAAGCCTTCTTCCAAAACCACAACTCTATTGACCTGTGGTTTATTAGTTAAGTGTTGTGACAACCAGGGTCACTGTATACCTGCAGAGCTGCTGGACAGTCTGTTTCACAATATGAAAATTCAAGGCTTAACTTTTGTGCGGAGGATATAGCAAAAGAAAAATATCTGTACTCTGTTTTTTCAGCATCTTCAAAGACACAGTCTTCATAAATGTAATATATAAATAATATATAAATAATAATAAATGAGATGGATGCGTTGAAAATGTAGACCATCTTGATTTGCAATATAAATGGAAACAGGACATTTTTATAGTATAGTTTATAGTATTTAGTACATTGTTTTAAAGAAAATATACTGCATAGTAATATAACATTCACACATTCATTTACACTGTCTAAAATGGACATGTATTGAGAAGTGAATGATACATTTGACATGTCCATCTAATGCATTGATCCTGTGGTTAGTGCACATGGAATCAAATGGCTCCTTGTAAGTTTCTAGCGCATGCATGTCTGGATATTGTATGGTAGTATACAATAACCTGCTCTGAGGTGTATAATTCATTGCAGTCTCAAAAATAGAGTAAGGTTGAAAACGCCTGTGGTCTCAGGGAACTAATTTGCATTCATGTGTGCTACAGCAACAAGCCATGGTTTACCAAAGAGCTCAGGCAAGGGAGACACTTTGAGCGAGCTCACAAGGCAGAAAATAGAGAGGAATACAGAGCAGCAAAGAACCGGCTCAACAAGGAAATAAGAATACAAGGACATGTTGGACAGGCACTTCTACTGATTCAGGCCACGCACTTTACCTGCAGGCCTCGCTTTAAAGAGGCAATTAGTCCAGTTTTGTCTGCCTTTCATACAATGTATGGCTGCCAGCATTTTTTTCAAAACCAGATATACATTATCTTTGAATTTGATGAGTACACTTATTGTGGCAGATGGGGATTACGAGAGAGCCATAATGTGACAGAGCTTCTAAGCTGGTTCTGGATGTTACTGTTACATGGTACTATGCTGTGTTTGTTTTTGTCTCTTAGGCCTGATGATCACTAATGTTGGAAGCTCTACTTCAAAATTTCCAAGAATCAAAATTAAGTGATTGAGTTTTTATGTTAGTCTATCAGATAGACTAACATGATTGGGGTGGGGGGTGAGGGGTTGTGGGTTGCTCTTTTTGAAATTGTATGTGTTCCATCCAGAATTTATTTTCATTTATCAGTAGCTCACAGTCCAATGTGCAGCCAGGTGCACACAGCACATACTGAAGGGGAATATATTGTATTATCTGCAGGTATAGAAACACTTGCATCAAACATGACCATACATGATGTAAAACAAGTGCACTCCATGGCACTGACAAACCAAACAGTAGCTTGTGGATCTTCAATAACACTGTCTACAAAGAGAAAACTGATGTACTTGAAATGTAAGACAAATAGAAGACAATACATTTGGTTACTGTGTGGCTTCGGTTTTAGAAAATAGATTACCAGCAAGTAAATACTTTTTCTTTGAACAAAGCAGACTATTAGGTTGCCCCACCAACTGTACACTGTACGTACAAAGAAACTGCCAAATACTACTGAAGGTTTGGCCAGTGTTGGGAGTAATGGCGTTTAAGTATAACGGCGTTATTTTTTCAGTAAAGGAGTAATCTAATTAATTACTTTTTCCATCGTTTCAACGCCGTTAACGTTACTGAACGTTAAATGCGCTTACTATGTATTGATTGAATAAACTGTGTAAACCGAACACCCCTGGCTCACACAGCTGGTGAGGAGGTGGGTTGCTCTCTCCATATCAGGTTCTCTGGGCGCAACGTGGCGCTAACCTGTTCCCGTTCTCGCCTGCCTGCTAAACTGTGTCCGTCGGCGGAGAGACACGAGGGACAGGAGAAGCTCAGGTACCTCTCAAGCAGCCGTGAGCTGAATGTAGCTCGTCAAAGTCACTTGGCGTGAACCGACCAATCGCAGCCTGGATGGGGCGGGACATTAAAAAATATTGACAGATAGCCTAGGTGTCACTTACACTGGGGACGCTGGGGACAGGTCAGAATCAGAATGTATCCATCTCTATTTGAAAGCTTTTGTTAAAAATGTTCTGAACAACAGCAACAAGAAATGTTAAATAACAAATGAAACAATGGACAATAATCACTATCAGCTTATTTAAAACATGTTTTATATCAGAAAGCATGCAATGCAATTGAAATATAGAAGCAAGTGCATTGTCCAAAAGCTGATTACTGCATTATATTCAATTAGCCTATATTTTAATATTTTGAGTTGTCACCTGCCACCTTAATTTTGTTTCCCTTCATATAAATAAAAACATTTCCACCATAAATTGGTCAGAAAATGTCTCCAGAATGCAGGAAAGGAAGTATTTAATGGGAGGGATAAACCTCTTGCTGTCTGTCGACGTGCAATAAATATTGAAAGTTATGTACAAACACCTGTCTGTTCTACTCATTTCAACTGACTTGTGAAAACTGCTCAAAAAATCCAAATTCTTTGACATATAGCATTTTTTTCAGTTACTAACTCAGTTACTTTTTGGAACAAGTAGTAAGTAACTATAACTAATTCCTTTTTTAAAGTAATGTTACCAACACTGAGTTTGGCAATATCGAAGTTTCGGACATCTGCCCACACAATCCTACTGTGTGCAACTCACTGTTGAACAACATAGTCAAGATCAAAAGTAGAAAGGATGCTGTATAAGGTTTGTTAGAATTACCCAACATTTCATGGATTAAAATACCTATAAGTTCTTAGCAACAATGCATTTCTATTCAGCATTGTGAGCAAGTGGTATAAAAAAGGCAAAATGATTTTGGGCAATCACCTATTAGCCACTGTGACAGTATTGGCTGTATGGTATTCTGTTACGTGGATACATTGTTTCCCCCCTTGTGCATGTCCATTTAAAGCTGCCTCACTTCTGTACAAGCACAAGAATCTTCACTGCTCTGGCTCACATTTCTTTACCTTCACCTCTGTCCCTGTCTCATTTTCCTTCCTTCCCTGCGTTGCCACAAAACAAACCAACTGTGGTGATGCTGGATAAGAGGAAAGAATGCCCAGAATTATTTCGTGCCTAACCCTAACAACACCAGGCAAGCGGCTGCCAATGATAACAAGCCTTCCAGCTAACATGGGTGTATTTACATTTGTTGAATTGCATTGTGTACACTGTCCCTTTTCAAATAAAGTTGGAAAAAAGTAGAAGGGCTGAATACATATTTATTCAGCGCAATACTGACGACATACCCCACAGCTAGCTTTGCTATTCCTAGAACAATCTTTTAGCCACTTTGTCAGCAGTGGTGTACAGCGTACGACCTACTGCTCAACGTCTGCAAAACCAAGGAGCTGATCATTGATTTCAGGAAAAAGGAGATGAAGACACACACTCCTGTCTACATCAGTGGTGCTGAGGTGGAGCAGCAGAGTAGTTTCAGGTCCATGGGAATCTGCATTATCATTTCACATCTCCACGCTGGGGAAGAAAGCTCAGAAACAACTATTTATTGACGAAAGCCAAGTTCTTGTCAGCTTTTACAGAGGAGCAATAGAAAGCATCCTGACAGGAAACATCACAAACTGGCATGGGATGTGCACGGCCCAGGACCGGAGGGCTCCGCAGCGGGTGATTAATACTGCTCAGAAGAGCATTGGTACCCATCTCCCATGCATCACTGATATCAGTGAAGAGAGGTGCCTACGCAGATCCCAAAGGATACTAAAGGACAGTACCTAACCCAGCCAAAGCATGTTCACCCTGCTGCCTTCTGGGAAAACATATAGAAGTCTCCGCTGCTGCACCACCAGACTGCAGAGCACCTTTTTTCCCCAAGCTATCAGACTCTTAAACTCTAATTCATCTGCAGCACTGCTCTATTGAACATTGAATGTAGTTTATTTCTGTTGACCATTTTTATAATTCATTCTGTATTAATATATATTGTCTGCTATGTAGCAGAGGGGAGTTACAAAACTCAACTTCATCACATATATATTGTGATGATAAACCTACCTACCTACATGAAAAATTCCTAACTGGCTTGAGACATCCACTGCCCCATCCTCTAATCAGCATGAGGGGTCATGGACTTTCTTCCAGGCTAAAGACAACGTGCGGTTGGACAATTATTAATGTATCTTCCACAAAGATGTGGGCCACTGGTAATTATGACCGCTCTGGGATCTTGAATGCATTCCAGGAGTTATTTTGTGATGAAGTGTTTTAACTTACTTTGTCTGTGTAGCCACGTTTTTACTCAACCTATCTGTCTACTTCAATTTTAGATTCTTATTTTCTCTCAAATGACTTTTTGGTTCTCTGTGATAGAGTAATGGCAAGAAAACCACAGTGTACCATTTGTTAAAATTACAAAACAATCTGATGAAGAGTATTTTTTTTTGCACATGTTAGTGACAACATATCCACAAAGATTCAGTTCATGGCCACACTCAGACATTAAACAATCCCCTCTCATCCAAGTGGGGGAAAACCAGTCATTCTGATGCACAACAAGCATAAAACATGAAAAGTGAGCAAAATAACAATTCCTTTCTGTAAAACAAAAAAAGTGCTGGTTTTATCTCACACTTGCTTTGGCAATGCAACATCTTTTTACAAGGCAAATATAGCCCCTGTGAATTTAATTGAATACCATTTATTCATAAAAGCACCAGTCCCTTTAGAAGTCTCTGCATTAGCCTGCACTTTAGTTTACTGTCTGAGAAGAAAATGGCTTGTCTGTAGAAACTGTCTCTTTTTCAATGTTTTGTAATTGAAGAACTTCCGTGCAAACAAATTGACTCTATGAAGAAGATTTTTTGTTTTTCATTTTCAAGGTCTGACTCCAAACCTGACATTTAGTGTTTATGTTTTAGAAAGCTGAAATTATCTCTGCTACTGTAATGCGGCTGCAGTGGATGTACTTGAATGGGTATCAACAGGAATAAACAAGATCAAGGGCCCTATTTGAACAATCTACATCGCATGACTTGCATGTGCATTCAACGGCCATAATTTGTGCTCAGAGGTGCAAGACGCCAGCAAAAGGGGTTGAATTCATTCTCTTAATTACTCATAGATGTGATAACATGAATTAAGCCAATCAGAATGCCATCTCTCAATCCTTTTAAAATTGCTATGCATTGCTGTTTAAATGGCAGATGAATGGCACATTATAAAAAATATAATCAAGTTAATTGAAAAAGTGTGATGCAGACTTGCAGCAGAGAGAGCGTCTGACCCCAACTCATTTTACGACCAAGAATCCCACGGCAACACAGCTACTTTGTTACTTCAAAACATGGGTGCTGGACGCGAAAATGACAACTGTGTTGCTTGGAAACCAGCAAAGACACTTGCGCTGCACAGTGCGCCTCTTTACAGCCATTGTAGTGTCTTTGAGACTGTACTTGGGCACAATAGTCGTGTTTCCATCAACATTTTTTATGGCACATTTTGAAGTACAAATGCGAAAAGGAGAGAAAAAAATCCTCAATTTCACAAAAAAGGTTTTATGCTTGCTTGAGGTGTTTTTTTCCTTTGGCCTCTGGTAGGAACTTGCCCAGTGGAAACACATTTTTAAAGACCTCTCTCCTTTTATCTCAGATCCATGTCATCAGGTCATTACAACTGGTTTTGTTTCTGGTTTGCAACCTCTACTTCTTGTTTATTACAGCCATCCTGATCATGGGGCTAGAGTTAAGAGACCACCAAAGTTATTACAATTTATCCTGGGGGGGACATGAATGTGGTTACAAAGCTGTGTGCCATTCCATCAAGTAGATATTGAGACATTTCACAGGATATGTGAAAGCTTTGCCTTGCTAGTGGCACTAGAATAAAAGCCATTTGGGATTAACCTGGATCTGTACCAAATTTAATCGAATTCCACCCAATATATTTCACTTAAAACCACAAATGTAGGCCTCATGGTGCCACCACAGTCAAAGTGAGCCATACTACTAGTGTGGCTAATAAAAACCATCTTGCTACAAATTGGAAATTAACATCTTTAAATCTGGAGATGTCCGCATCAACCACAGCAGGACAACATGTCATCCATTGATAAATAGACTGTCATGTTACAGGAGGATACATCAGTGCAACATCATCTCTCTGCTAAGTTACTTCTTAACATCACCATGAGCAGTGCTGATACCATACACTCATACCATGATGAGTAGACGACTTTGTGAACACTGGCAGGTCATTGGTCACCTGCTGTTCACAACAACAAGGTCAGAAAGACTCAGAAAACTCAAAACTTGTCTTGGCACTTTAAAATCTGATATTTTTCTATGATCTTCTTGTATTCAAAATCTACTCATCTTAGACATCTTTTTATGCACCGATCCTTGACAAAGTTGTTGGGCTTTACATTACATTCTCTACTTTTAAACAGCACGTCTTGTCTGCACCACTCTGGATAGCAGGCGTTTTATGGTTTCATACCACATTCCCTATCTGTCCTCCAATGTGTCAGCACTGGCACCAATTAACCGGTTTTATTTGCCTGTGTGCCCATTGTGCTTGGTAAAAGTGTTTCTGACTTTAATGTAGAAATATGAGTGGGTTTATCAGCCCTTTGAAGATTGAGATGCTAGTTTGATCATTTAACATCGCTGAATGAAATGACTGTTTTGACCTCTATGATAATCACAGGCTTGTGAAACATGACACCCACTGTAGAAACAAGACAGCCGGCTGAGATATACAGCAATGAGCTTTTCAGTATCTAGCTTAAAAAGGCTCTCGTAATATTGCAGCTTCATGCAATGTGATTTGGTTGTAGGAGCGTAAGAAAGGACTGTTTTTGGTGTCCCTTACTGCCCTTACTACAGATGTTTAGTATTGGTGAGAGCCAGGACAACTCAAACATGGGACAAAACTAACACGTTTGATATGCCACACTAAGTCAGCACGTACAGGAAACAATACTTACCAGAACAGCAAAAAATCAGGTGGATATGTCACACTTTCACAGAGATATACGGAAGAAGCTATATTCAATCACAGACAGTAAATTCACTCAAGCTGTATTTTTTTTTAATATAGAGTAATCCTTGTTATCCTTGTCTTTAATTATATTAAACTGTAAGTCACTCAATATGCCTTGAAGCAGGAATTTAAGCATAATCTACACAGTGTTTATTTGGCCATATGTTCTAAATATTAAATTGAACATATATGTTTTATTAAGTTAAAGAAGGGATAACACAAACAATTTAAATGTATCCAGTTGTGTTTCTTCAGTCCCACCACTTTGTTTCTTTCGTCCCGACCAGTTGGGACAGAGGAAACAATGGGCAACTTCCATTTTAAGTCAAATTATACCGAAGTCATCCACATTTGCACAAAATAGAACCTGGTATTGATAGAACACACTGTATCTTTTAAAATAACGTTTATCTAAAAAAATGTTTCAATTGTCCAAGCTCTCCCCTACAGTTAAGATACATTTGTTTACTATTTGATGTATTACAAACTCTTATATCTTATATTGGTGCCTTCTGATCAGCAGGGAGGCACACTGCTTTTAAAAACCAAGGTTGATGAGGTCTTGTAAAGTCTTAGTACTCTAAAAGACCGCACCTTATCCGCTATAGGTAAGGCAATCACATACCTTCTAACATAAATAATTTTAACATAAATATAATTTTAAAGCAAATTTTAGAAGCAGGTTTACATAAAATGTTTCTAAAATCTCTTTTTTTAACCCATGCTGATCCATGTTAACCCACTTTAAGCCATGCTATTCTTCGTTCTGCTGCTACTCTCACATTATTTCTGTAGCAGCCTTGTGGGTAGACAGACTGTCCTGTAGCCTGAAGGTTCCAGGTTTAATCTAGCAACAATCAATGTCCATTGACAGACACGTGTCCTCAGCAAGTATCCCTGAGAAAGCAAATGACCCCTTGCCAGATCTCTCACTGTGAGTCGCCTTGGGTAAGAGAGTCAGCTAAAGTTTAAGTGCAGTAGTCCTTAAAGATAGTTCCTCTCTGCAACAGGTAAATGACCTTTTAAAATATGAAAGAGTAATACAGACATATCTTTGACAGTTATAGACAGTAGAGAACGAGTCTTGCGCCACATTACATCCCGCCTACACTGAACGTTCCTTACAGTGTATGCTCCTTGCATTAACCAGGACACCATTTCATATTGACATTCAAGAGTGCAGTGAAGGAGTTGTACCTGCAGGCAGAGAAAACAGAGGTGTTAATTAACACAAGTAAAGGGCAGTAACAGTAAACAAGTGAGCCCACACACATCACTCCAGGCCATTTATCAAGAAATTAAAGATGTAAACACTGCATTATCTCTCTATCTTTGTATTCCTCCGCCTCTTTCCCCCATCTGCTCAGTCTGGCCTCCTCTCTCTATCCATTACTCTGTCTTTATCCATTTTGTAAGGATGCATTTAGCATAAAGGGGAGCATGGGAAGGAAAAACGCAATGGTGTATATTTGCATTATATATATATTGAACACTTACAGGAAAGATCGCACTCCAATACTGGGTCCTGAAAACATGGGGCAAGGAAGGGTATAGGGGCAGAGTTAAATCGAACAGTCACTCTAGTCAGCATGCATGTTATCTGAAAGTGCCACCCGCTTCCCTCAATCCACTTCTGCCGGATTATTATGGAGCACGATGAGGGAGCAAGACTTCTCGACATAAGATAATCTATACGCTGTGGAGTGAAATGACTGAGAGATTCTTGGGCTGCAGTGACATTTTTAAGGGTCAACCATAAAAGACAAGGAACATCTGAGATGGAGGAAAATCATTACTCTCCTGGTTTATGCCTCCTTATCATGCGCATACAGCCTAGACTCAGAAAGAGACATAAGCAGGAGGGGGGGTATTCTTGTGTATGCATGTCAGGTATTGAGGCTGCAACTCAAATTTCATGTAATCAATCCCCCTACTAACGTGAATTACACACTCAAATCAAAAACTTAGGTGCTGCCAGTACAGGAAAATAAATCTGATCGTGCTTGGCTTCTGGCTGGAAGAAAATGAATCACACCACAGAAACAGTGTAGAATTTTGAAGTGCGATTAGTAAATCAACGCAATATTGTGCAGAAGAGATTATTTTAAAATGAAATATTGAAAAATGTGTGTCATGAACAACAATGTCAGTGATAGAACAGACACCTTTAATTTTAGACGCATCAACACAGCAAGGTGCGTAGGGTTTATTTATCAGAGGCCTCGGGAGTTTCTAGATCACGGCCATGGTCTTCAAAGTGCCAGTCTCTTGTCTTCCAAGCTAATAAATCTCCCAAATCTTGCCCAGACCATCCACACTATATGCTACCAAACTAGGAGCATGAGAAAATACAAAAAATACATGTAAGAAAGAGCTTTTCTGAGGCGTCTTTGCCTTCAGGCTACGCTTTGTCTTTGCCCCCTGCTTTCCCACTTATGACAAACCTCAGGGGTTGGTGTGCATGAAAAAGTAAGGAACTGTTTGAACTTATAGCATACTGCTATGCTTACAGTCTCTTTGACAGACACTCACATACAACAGCTGTGTGAAAACAGCACGGGTAGTTCTTTTGGCGATAAGACATGAAAAGGGATACAGTTATAATGGCTCGCCACAATAGACTGTTGTATCATTATGGATTCAGAATGCTCCATTCCCTATCGGCAGCAACTCCAAGCAGAAGGGCAGATTGGTCGTGGCAGTATGTGCAACCTATTTTTCACTTCACCTTTCTCATTAGCTGCCATAGTAGCACAGGAATTAATGCTTCAAACACAAGGGAGAGGTGTTCATTTGTAGGTCCCACATTAGCTGCTACTCTGCTTAGTGGCTCAGTTTGAAAATTCATATGACATGATTCAAGTTCAAGCACGGGTTCCTCTCACGGCTGGATAACAATCACTTTTGGGACTCACACAGATTATTTTGCCCCAGGCTAGGTCACCTCCATTCTATATACATAAAGCTTTAATCTGACAGGTCACCTTTACTGTCAGACGCTGTGGAATAATGTTGAGAAGAGTTTGGTTTGATGAGACATCAAAGCACATAAAGTTTTAATAACTTAAGTATTTCATAATCATATTTAAAACTTGAGAGCAGGCCTAAAACTCTGTTCTGAAACATGAGCTGTTTTGGGTTTCCAAGAATGTTCGATAGGTGGGTGTTTCCATTTTTAACGTCCCCTAGAGGTCTGCCATTATCCAAAGCAAAAATCTCAGACAGATATAAATAACTTTCTCCCAAGCAATTAAGTACATGCTCAATCTGGTAGTGTCAAACAAAAATCAAACTCAAGTTACTGATTTGAATAGGTTGAGATTAATAAAATGATTTGAAATCACTCATCATTCTTTTAAAGCCTAGCCTTCCAATGTGCAATGTTGCTCTGATTTAAGAGCTGTTATTTCAGATCTGATTTACAACAGCCTTCACAGCTGCATTGCTTTGTCTCACATTTGGCTGTGACACAGTAAGATGACTTTCCCAAACTTGGTCCTACATACAAGAGCTCTGATTGGCTTGTTTGTTTCTCTATTCATGGAAAGCAACACCAGACCTTTAAATTTGAAACAACAATGAAGGTGTGTGAAGCAATTCAGAAGGCTGGGGCCCGGCTGTTATTTTCAAAAGTAGAACTAGAATGGGCATTTCCTCTTACTTATCAGTACATCACATTTGTCAACGGGCTGTAAACTCACATAAAAAACGAACCACACGGCTGTTTTCTCTGTTGCTTGGAACAGCCATCATTCTGCTTATTATGTGAAGGAATCAGGTTGGGTTCCCTGCATGGTCACTCCCAGGCTCCTTGACTATATAGCGACAACACTTCAGCTAACGAAATGGAGTCCACTAACACCACCAAACGACCGGCTCCCAGCACAACACAGACTGCAAAACAAACGGCAACACAAACTCCACGTAAGGATAAACAACAACATCTTATGTGCTGAAGCCCACCAGGCCAAGTGAGAACCACAAAGGCTTGAGTCACGGAGAGACCTCCCCTTTGTTTTGAAACTGACACAGAGTTGTTGTTCATCTTATTGGACAGGTAAACTAACTTTCTACAAAGCATATGAAATATGTTGTGCTTTGTTGGCTCAAGTTAGATAAAATTAGCTTGCTAATGCCAAGTAGTTGCTAACGTTGTCAGGTGCAAAATAGTGTAGTTGTAACGCTATGGCTTTCCTCATTACTTCACCAGCTAACACAACCTATATTACTATCCTGTGTACTACATGTACAACATATATCAAAGGGTCAATTTTTGCCTGGAAGAAAGGATGTAACGGTACAAGGTAGATGTGAAGGGATTTGTTTATTCTAGCCTATAGTGATACAAGGCAGGGTAGACAGCTACTTTAGCACAGATCTGCCATTGTTTGCTTCGTAATGTTCAATTTAGATTTCTTGTCGTTTTACCAATACTCGGGGATAGTCAAACTCACTAACAGTTTTCGTTATCATTAGCCGTGCTCACATTGCTGAGCCTCTGGTGAAAGATAAACAAATAACATTAGTTACTGAAAAGAAAGCAGAAGTGCTAAAGCAGACTTATCATGTGTGTAAATGCAGTCAGTGTAACATTATCATGTAACGAGCATTACTTCAACTTCAAGCTGATAAAATATTACTGTAATGTTGCAGTGGTAGTTTACCTGAGTTTCCAGCATTTTGTGTGACGCTGTCTCACAGTGAGTCTGTCTATGTGTGTCGGATTTTGCTGTGCAGCTGTAGGATTCACCGGTCAACATGCATACAATTAGTCACTCAGGTTTAGGTACACACCTCTGTAAAGGCTTTCAACACCTTTAAGACTAATATAGTTATTTATATAGCTAATTAGCTAACACTAACGCTACTTAACTTTATTTAAAAAACAAATTAATGTTGTTTCATAGGGGAACTGAACACTGGTTTCCCAGGTGAAAGGTAGCTAAATTACTTTCCTTCCACCCAACCCACCACTGCTGGATTACAACTTTCGGGCTATTTGTAATATGTGACCGTCTTTGTCATGAGTTTGCGTTGTACCGCCACAAGAGGTCGCTGCCACAATAAATGTAAACAGGAGTCAGAATTTTGCGTGCCTGAAACAACCTGGTCGTTTTTCTATTGAGGACAAACCTGCAGCCACCCTTGCACTTGCAGTTTTGTTAGCAAAGTAGTTACCTTCAAGAAAACATGTCCATGAAATGATATCTCTCGCTACACATCTATTTATTAAATCACATGGTTTCCTGCCAAACTGAGAGACATCCTCAATCTTTTTTTAAATCATGAATTCACAACATGTTTATAAAATAATTAATAAATCCTTTCTTTCTAAAATCTTAAGCAACTACTTAAGTAATATAGGTTTATAAGATCATAACATGTAAGATGATAATATGGAATTATTAATTAAGCAGACAAGCAATATGCTCACAAATTTGATCTCTTGCTACACAATAGAGGGTGAAGCACTTCTCATCTGTCACTTTGAACCACACTTAATCACTTATAGTTCATTTTCACATTTCACATTTCCAGCTCACCATATTATCCCGCCAAACCATATATGTTATTAAATGCATTAGAGGTCTGGTTATGTTAACTCAAGAGATGATGCCATTGCCTATATATTGGCTTCACTGAAAGCTGTCCTGCACCACTCTGCAGGGTTTAATATTCATGAACATATCCTGACCGGAAGAGTAGTGTCAAACTCTTTTACAGTGTGTCAAGTACAAGAACCTGGTATGATGAACTCCCTCATCCCACTGAGATAGCACTGTCTTTTCATATGCTGCAAAAAAATCCAAAACACTCTGCCTCTGCTGTGAGCTAGCAGCTTGCTGAATAAACCATGGATGAGTCTAAATGTGTGGACATTTTTTGTGTCATGGCTAGGGACAGCAGTGTTGAATCAATCCCCCCAGGCATGGAACAGCCTCAGGCTATTATAAGGAGAGCTCTTACTGTCAAACCCAGAGGAGTAACAGTGCTGACAGAAGCACTCAAGCAACTTTGCATCAGATGCCCAGATTAGCTTTTAAACTGGTGTGTATGACTAGCTTCAGCTAAAATGTTGAGTCAGTACTGTCTGATTGAGCATCACTTTTTAAATACTTGTTGTGGCATTCTCCTGAGCTCAGTAGAACTCATAAACCACTCCTGTCGGTCAACACCCCCAAGCATTTTTGTAGCTAAAGTGCAGTAAGCATACCCCAAGCAAGATTTTCCAATGATATAATAGTGCCTTAATTGCATATAGACTTTATAAGGAAAGTGTGATGAAATCCAAAGCAATCTTAAGATCAGTCTAATGCATGTTCACAAAATGCTAGATAGTTCATCTGCTGGCTTTTTTTTTCAATCAAAAGTATTTTTGAAGTTTATAATGAGGGCGCCAGGGATTTTAATATACCAATAAAGATCAAATGAGAAACAAGAAAAACCACAAAGAATTCATCGTGCGCAGGCGCAGCTACAGAACTGCAAGAGTTGGTTGAGAAAATCTGTGTCAAAAAAGTGCCACTGCAGGACACAGTGTCTACATGTATGAGACATGTAGGAGTCACACAAAAAGAAACCAATTCTGAATACACTGTTCTTTAAACTTAATCAATGTTTTCCATTGAAAAACCACAATACATCTCAGACTTCTTTACATCACAATGTAATGTCATGGTAACTTAAAACACAATGGTTGACATTTCCCTATTGTTTGTCATACAATTCATTAAATATCATCCAGTCAGCCAGTGTTTTCTGTTTATTTCAGTGTACAAAGGAACATGAAACGTATTCAGGACAGGTAATCCGTTACAATGAACTTATTTTTTTGTTGTCATGTGGTGCTGCAGTTTTGAGAAGCTACCGTTCAAAAAGCTTGGACACCAGGAGCTAATACAGCAGGTGTCAAATGAACTGATGACAAACTGTGTGTGCTATTGTAAAAAATTATCATGTCATTTCTGGCACTGGAAAAGGTTTTAGTGCAGTGCACTCTTAAGATGAGTTTTCAGAAATGTTACCATTGCATGATTACATTTCAACTTAACTGCAACACATAAACAACAGCAGTAGGTTATTTACTGTGATGGATTGCCTATCTAAAGCCAGTTGGGTTGGGTTTTTTTGGATATTGAAATTAAGTGAAACTAATGGCTGGCTGGTAGATAAGAAATCAATCTAGAAACTTAGGGTATGCTTTGGAAAAAGGTTGACAGCAATATAAAGTATATGCAATTTGTAGTTAATGGGCCAAAACATGTGAAACCACTGCTGCAGTCTTTTAAATCTACCAGGCTGACCCATCATTAATGGAAACAACACAACCACAGTATCAATATTTGTTTCATTCATGTGTTCATTTCTAGTAAACTTCTGGTCTGTTCAGCCAGGAGAGAATTCATTCTCAGGGCACAATAACGATGAGAAATGTGAGAGTGTTATGCATTAGACCCCACTGTGATCATCATATTTTAGGGGGTTGGTGAGGCTGTGAGTGGTATTTCAACTGAAAGAATAAACACCCATAGTCAGTTGATTAAGAAAAAGCAGACAGAGAGAGAGATAATGAATGAGGCACAAAGAAAGGCTTCTTGATTGAACCTACGCCGAGCTTCATAAGTATATTTATTGCCTGCACATTCCTGTGAATGAAAAATAAACAAAATAAAGTAAAATAAAAACAATGACCTCAAGTGAGCTGGCCAGTGTTGAAACATGTATTGTAACTGAGAGATAAGTGCGATATCATACAATCATAAATACACCCAAAAACATAGTAGGAAAAGAGTACGAAATGTACCTTTAAAAAGTCAGCCTTAAATCCATAAAATCAGACACTTAAAAATCAATCCATAAAAAAGATTTATACGATGATTTTTGTACCTCAGCCTATAGTAAGCACTTTCATTCCCTCATCCCTGTTCACAAAAGTAATTTTGGACCATTTCAAAAGGCAGCAAGGGGTATGTGATTCAGGGGAAGACTGACTGATGCTGTTGGATATGCATTTCAGATTTCAACAAAGGGATTTTTTTTTTAAAAAAGAGCTCCTCAAGGGAGCTTATAGAGAAGCAGTATCACATTACATGCGAAGTCTTGCTCATAAAGAACACAAGCGTGTCTAAACCCACGTAAGCCTTCTATGTGTACGAGTGATGTAAAATGGTGTTGAATATCAAAGGCATGATAAAAGTTTTGGTGACCCTCCAATCTGACCTCACTCTATCCATTGTTTACATGCTGTTCTTTTCCTTCTGATCTACTAAAGGACAAAATGGTGAATTATGCCTTCTGCATGCCAAAATGGCTTCAAAATACTGATTTAATGTACTGTACACAGCTTTAAAGTTACTTTTTTTAGGCCTCTGCACCTGCGACCATGAGCCATGCCCGGAGGCTTTATGTATATTGTGGTTGTCCGTCCATCCGTCTGTCTCATTTGAATGAACACAATATCTCAGGAACACCTTGAGGGAATTTCATTATTGGCACAAACATCCCCTTGAACTGAAGGATGAACTGATAATATTTTGGTGGTCATACGTCAAGGTCACTGTGACCTCACAAAACACATATTTGGCCATAAGTCACAAAATCCACAAAAATGTCTAATAGGGTAAAATGATAATGTGAAAACGTTATATATTCAAAAAGTCAACTTCACTGAGACATAATAATGTTCAACGAAAACACTGTCAGTCTTCTGTACTCATCCTCCTCACTGGAATGTCAGTATAGTGAACTTCCATCTCACCAAAAAATACACTAAAACTTAAATTCCTTCAAAGACTTCACTACATAAAATACATTATATGGGTCTGGACAGCAGGACAGTAATTCTAGTGTGCACATATTATAGCACTGCATATGTAGCTTTTTGTTCTACTTTCTTCTTTGTCTGAGATTATCCACAATGATTGGGAGAACATACCAAAGGAAATGAACATATGAATACCTCTAGGTGCCCTGTTATATTTGTTAAATTGCCCAAGTACGAGTTAGATTAATTGCTCAGCTCCAGTACTTTGTCCGCAAGCCAAGCCCTGTCACTGAAGTCTAAATCAAAGGAAACAAATGTTAAATGTTAAAGAAATAGACTGACATTTTGGGAAAATATGCTTATTCACTCTCTTGCTGGGCATTTCATGAGAAGCTCTTAAATATGAAGCAGGCAGTTAGCTTATCTTGGCAGAAAGACTGTTAACAGAAGGAAACAGCTAGGCACAAAGATAACAAAACCCACCTACCAGCACCTCTAAAGTTCACCAACTATTCCTTTAAAAACTTCTTTACCTTTGGCTCTGTTAAAAATCTGTTGTTCATGCCAAGTAACGTCATCTGCTCTTTATATGGGATGGCGGCGCTACACCAACATTGTGAGGTCACAGAAGGAGCCATCTGTTCAGACAGCATCTGTAAACGCTTTAGCTGGAACACACACAGGTGGCAGGTTCTTGACAAAGTATCACCATGTGGCACTCTTTGTGGTATTTTTGTTCGCTTTAGGATTCTAACACAAAAACATTGTGGCGTACTTTATTATATTATAAATTAACATAGATGTAGCGGTGTTAAGAATAAAACTTAATTTTCGCCAACCAATTTATTCTGTCCTTTGTGTTTTCTTACCAGGAGACTTTGTTTGCAGTAGTATTGGGACTAAATAATTATCATCATGAAACAAAGCAAAAAAATTCTTGTTGAAGCATCTAGTGGGAAATGTGAAGGTAACATTTTCACCAACTTCAACATTTTCTATTTTTAATTCCCCCAGTTTTTCCTCCAATTGTCTCTGTGTTGTGTTTTACTTCCCACTTTAATTTCCTCTGCTCACAATTATCCTTCATATACTTCGTCCTTGTCCTGTCTTGGATCCCTTCAGCGTCATTGTGTTTCTCCTCTAATAGAATTCTGAAGTTGCCCATTAAGGTGCTCTTGTTTTTCTGGTTCTTATCTGATGTCTCTAGCTGCCTCTCCGCCTTCACATGTTCTTCACTCTTTCAAAACCGGCTTCCACGGGTGGCTTGCCATTTTCTCTACGCTGTCTGTTACCTCTCTCTTTGTTTGAAATAATGCATGGTTTTCACTTTCCGCTTTCTATGTGGGCCTGTCAGTGGCTTTCACTTCCCCATGTCTGTCTTAGCTGTTCCACTTTCCTGCTCTTCTGAGACTGACCTTTACCACAAACTGCTGGTTATTGCCTGGAAGGTCATTTCTATTTCCTCATTTTGACTGGAGGGTCTTTTCTTGCCGTTAACACCTAGACTTTCTCCCAGGTTAGTTAACATGGCAGTCAGAGGAGTGCAACATCTCATTGCCTGCTATCATGCACAGTAAGCCCATAGGTCAAGGTCTTGGATTTGATTTTATCAAAGCCCCACTAAGCATTTTAAAGCGTTTGTGGGATGCTTTGGTTGTTAACAGAGAAAAAAAGCCTTTGTGACTGAAAGAATATGTATTGGTTTCTGTTTTTCCTCCAATTTCATTTCAGTTTCAAGTGTGTCTCTATACTGAGCCATTTATTCATTCATCTATATATTTTTATATATATCTTTCCACTTATCCTCAACAGGATAATGGATAAGATTGCCTGTCTCTGCTCACAATGGCAGAAGTAGGGTAAAAGCCTGGAGCAATTGGCTAGTCTATCACAGGGCTGACACATAGAGACAGACAGCACTTACATTTAGATGGACAAATTAGAAACTCAGCTAACCTGCATGTCTTTGGACAGGAGCACCTGAAGGAAAGCCATGCAGACACATGAAGAACTTGCAAACGTCACACTGAAAGGCCCCCGATGGAAACAGGCATCCTTAGATGAGATTCTGTAAATCTGTGTTTTCCTGTGTAATTTTAACTTATAATAAGTTATCAATGAAAAAAACTTTAACAATTTAAAGTAATAATAAAAAAAACAATATCAAGTGAAATCTTGGTGCACTACTTTGCAATAATTACATGCTACCGCTAAGGATCATCATTGGCAAGCACCATACGCATGTTATTGGTATTGTATAACGTTACACAGAGGTAGTTCAGAGTCCTAATTACAACAAGAATTACTGGCGACTGGATAGGTTGTCGTTATTGGTTCAAGGGAGAACCGAGGAAAACTGAGCTCACAGTCACAGGTAAGAAAAGCAAGCATTGTGGGTTTATTATTGTTGCATGTTGATTTGAATCTTTTCTAACCGGCAGATAAGGAATATGTCTAAAACCCATTTGTGCCACCTCACCACAAGGTCAGAGCTTATGTATGCATCTGCAAAAAGTTGACTCAACTTTCTCAGGTCTGCTCAAAAAGTCAGAAACAATAACAGCCGTTGACAATGTTGGCTGTTACTTTCCTGAATGTAATGCTATGTACTTTTTTAGTTGGAAAAGGTTTGGTAGTGAAATGCATAGTTCACTTGTTGTGCAGAGAAGCATCATATTTGAGCAGTTGAAAATGTTTAATAAAGTGTTAAAATTCCAGCTTGTAGAAGTTTTTTATCCCAAAACAAAGCACAGGTCAGAAAATATGAATTCATTGCCAGGTAATCATTGTCATTGTATCGATCAACATCTCTATCAAACCCACACAGATATCTTACAGTCACTTTGTACTTTAGCAAGTAAAAATCTTATTTACTACACCTTTACTGAAAAGGGACTATTTGTGAAAGTGCAGATAATGGTGCTGTAGCAGCTATTTGACGTGAAGTGCTATACTTGCACTGATACAGTCACTTGACTGACTCCAGGCTCACATACAGTGCTGGAAGAGAAAACATTAGTGCTTGATTTTTGACTCTTGTGTCTCTCCCCTTCTGCTCCCTACTGTCAAAATATTATAACCGTATTAAAGATGGATCTCAAGCATAATTTTTTTCAAATAAATTTAGCCAGATAAATAAATATAGACCTTTAAGGTTCCTCACAAAGAAAAAGTGATGGATTTTTTTTTATTTCATCAGGGCAATAACAACAATAATCTAAAAAAAAATTAACAGACCAGTTGTTTTTTTGATATACTGCTCTACCAATCGATTCAGATAGCTCTTCATATTAATACTTAAAAATGCATTGTAATACGAACAAACTTTAGAAAACATCATATAAAATGACAGTCAAGCAGAGAAAGGCAACTTGAAGAAGACAGGGTTGATAGGGGAGTTCATGCAAAACAGCACTACATTGTATGTTCATTGATTACTGAACATTTTGAATATTACTAACATGGCAAACACAATCAAGTACATTTTTCTGTTCTTTGAATATTTCAGAAGAACACATCTGTATGTATTCTCAGCCTCTTAGACAGACTTAGATAACTACTGAGACAATGTATAACTGTTTTGTTAGATCACTGCAGATTGCTCATCTGTGTGGTGGTGCAACAGCAAAAACTGTTTCCAGCATTAGCTCCACTTTATTTCTGGTGAACAGAAATACAGTATTTATTTGACTTAGTGTTTGGCTTGCTGGTAATATTTAAATGTTAAATAAACAATGAAGTTGATGTTCTATGAACTCTCCTATAAATCCTAAATACGCAACAAGGAATGAAGTGCTGAAGTTGCCTTCTCTGTGACTATCAAACAGATTTATTTCTGCAACAACTTTTAGCATTTTTTATGATGTTTCCTAAAGACTGTTTGTATGAAAATGCATAGTTTTACCATGAACGGCTTTCTGAAACCGGTCTTGACTGTCTTTGTCCTGCTGATTATCAGTAAAATGAATAAACCATATCAACCAATAGTTAATCTCTTCAGGGCTCGTTTTGATTGGATCCCTCAACTCCTCCGTAAAGTACAGATTGGTATGTTCTCCAATGTGTTGAATCATTTTGTCAGTGAAGAGTGTTTTGAAGTATCATCATCAGAGTTTTCAAACCTTGAATCAGGAACATGTTATGCCTCAATGTCTTCAAATTTCCAGATTCTCCAAGTACCTCACCGAGTGCCTCTGTTTGGGCCTGAGGGTGATTTAGGGACAGCAGTGTCGTCTTGCTCCGTCTGCTTGTATGGGCTGATGATCAGGATGCTCTATTTATTTGTCATCTGCATCACTTAGATCAACATCAGAGTCTTGAGGATTTTCTGGTATAAGGCCCAGAATATTCTGTGGCCTAGCACCATAAAATGTTTTGATGTCCATCTATTATTTGTAAAACAGAAAAGAAAAATCACACTTACAAACAATGTACTGTTATAATGCCAGTAATGTTACTATCAAAACATGTCTATATATATATATATATATATATATATATATATATATATATATATATATATATATATATATATATATATATATATATATATATGAAGTTTTCAATTTCATAACAAATAGTCAATTTGTATTACATTAGCTTAGCCAGCCTTTGCCATGAAGTATCTCAACCATTTGGTAGAGCATTTTTGACCCATAGACTTATTTTTGTGGCATCAAGTTACATAATTTTGTTAAGTAATTCCTCTAGAACTATAATATGTTGAAGAAATGTCTTGGGCCACATTCTAATCACAGACAAACCTGCACAGACATCCGTTTTTGCCAAAGAATAAACATTTCTTGCAAGGTTTGGGGAGGTCAAAGGGGGGGTGAGGGGGCAGTGGTTAGGCTGGTGGTTGTTGCCACAGTCTGGGGGCTGCAATAAAACTTTTAAATGGCTGCCACTGCAACTGACTGCTTTACCATCTGTCCGGACAATGAAGATGGTATTATGTGAGTAAAACTAATGAAAACAATGATGTGTGAGGTTGCAGTGACACATCGTAATATGCTGACTGATTACTTGGGATCTCTTCCGCAGCAATGGTAATATCTTTTCCCCGTAGCACTGACAAGGCAACAAAAAGCAGCGATGACATTCCTTATGAGAACCTCGTATCTGCAGTTAATGTGCCGAAACATTTACTTCATCTTTGTTGCGATGCAGATATCAGCGTTAGCAACAGACACTGTGTTGCAGCCTCTGTTGTTTACTCACAGCTAACTCCTACTGTAGATGGGACCAACTGATGTTAATATATATTAGAGTGTAACTTTTTATTCTATCAATGTGATGGAGTAAAATGTGATCATAAAGAATGCACAGAAAGTTATTGCTACATTAATAGTTTGGTTGTTATCCGTAGGAGCAGCAGTAATAGTAATAGTTGCAAAATATACACAATTTTATAAATATTGACCTTTTAAGTTTTAAGTTGTATTCCCCAAGATGTTGTACTTTTGTTTTCTGCCACTTTTTGACTAATATGGAATTGATTTGGTCAATTAGAATTAGGTGGTGTTGGATCAGGGTACTTCAATCATGTTCATCAACAATATGTTGTGCAGCCTATTGTATTGTGGTGAATGACTTACCTGGCAGACTAGAGTCTGCTTTTTTTCCCTGCAAATGGATTTTGATTAAGGTCATTTCATAGAATTCTCATTATTTCTTTTTAACAACCCATTAGTTTTCTCAGAATTAAAATGAAAGGTTGTTTTTGCCTTGGAAGGTACATTAGCGTAACTAGTCCTTTGTAGTATCCATTCACTTCATTTGGTTCTTCAATGATGAAGTGCGGGAGAATTTTTTTTCTAAACATCAGGATCTCACCATGCTGTGGAAACAAATCAATGCTTTCTTATACTTATAATGCTACTTAAATTTGATTCTAATTATAACCCAACCTCATTTGGTGATTGAAATTTTTGGTACACACGTAACATAAGTGAGGACTTCAACTTACCTTTTTCATTTAACTCAATATTATGTATTATTGCATTACTACCCCAGAATGTGGCTGGGGGAACCACTACATAATTTTCCTCTGTAATAGTAATTAAGTTGCTTACCATTAACATTAAAATCTGATCACTTCACTTGCTGCAGAACTTCAGACAGTTCACTTTCAGATCACTTTACTCCATTTAAAAATTAAGGACAATAGACAGGCAGAGGCAGCTTTAGTAGATACCTCAACACAAACCAGAATCTGTGAAAGATGATCAAACAGAAATACATGAAGGAAAGCTCCCTTTCGCCTAGTGCTATGTCACTATCTCCCCCTACTGGAGTAACACCATTTGTACTGGAGAAAAAGATTAAATAATGTGCAATAGACCATAATAGAATAATGTATAGTCTCTATGCTGTAGATTAGCCCATAGATTGCAATTTTCAGCAGGGACAGGTTAAACACTGCAATTCCTAGACTATATAATTAATAAATAAATGACTTAAGAGTGCACCAGTTTTAACGTAAGGCGGACTGTTATACATAAGCCATGCCAACTGCCAGGCATATTAATATTCCAGTCCATGCTTCTGTAACCCCTTCAAGCACTGGCATAAGAGGCTCACATAGGGACCAGGTGGGGAACTGCTGCAGGGGCCCCAAACTTTCTATGCCACAAAATGGGTGGATTGGAATTTAGTTAAAGACTGATACTTACTGATTCATGTTGCATATTATAACTTTTTAATTTTAAAACTTTGAACACAATCCCTAGGGACTGTTTGAAAACATTAATAATAGCTGCACATACAGTAAAGTTCAGCCCCACCCCAAAGATTGTTATTGAGTCCCTAAATGGTGCAATTGCATCCATCATATGCTTGGAAATTAGAGAAGTGCCTTTATGGACCTTTGAGGAATAAATGAAAACACTTGAAGGTGCCAACCCTGTCATATCATGTATGAAAACATGAATGCGAACACAATTCTCATACACAGTGCATTTTAGTCTGTTCTCCAGCATCACTGTCTCCCACACTTCAGTGTCAAACTTCAGAGGCTATAAATAACAGAGATATATATTTGCGTGTACACACAGATTTGTCCTGCACAGGGCCATAGCCTCAGGTCTCTGCGGGGAAAGTGGAAGGAGACATCCCCCCTCCAACCCTGCAGTGTGCCGATTGTATTCAGCTATAGTCTCCAGCCTCTTTCCATCTGAAGTTCACATCACGACACCAGACTGTGGGTCGCTCATTTAGAGGACCAACAATTTACTTCAAGTAAAAAAAAAATCCCCCAAACCACAATGAGCTAGCATTCTCAGAGGTTAGACTGTGATGAAGACTGATGGAAAAGTCAATAATGACCCACTAGATCAGTGGGCATGTGCCTGGGCTGTGATCTAGACTCAAACTTTTGATCATAGAAGGCAACTGCCATTAAAGTTGGAAGTATAAAGTAGTAGATAATAATTAGCACTACTGGCTATCCTGACCAGCAGAGGACAGTGAAGAAGATTGACAGGTAAAACATGACCATCATTTTTTTTCTTGTCATTAACTAACCTCCTTTATTAAACTGAAACTGCCCTACACAATATGTGCATGTCTTTTCTAGTCAAACCCAGTGTATAGTTTCCAGGCATGCAAGGACTGCACATGGACTGTCTGAAATGGACATGGTCCATCCTCTGGGAAGCCTGAATGTGCTCTGCAGATGTTGTGACTGTTTGCCTGTTGGATTCTTTTTTTTTATTTTATGTGAAAGTGAACATTTTGACCTGATAGTGTTGCAAGAGGAAAGATCAGGGCTAACTAAAAACATTAATATTAATTTTCTGTGAGAAAAAAAAAGAATATCAACAGCAAATGTGGTGGTATCTTCCACATAAAAGGAAATAAGGTGAACTTTGGACCTGATGGTGGCGTGGGACCAAAGACCACAGCATAGATTTAATGATAGCCAGACAGAACTGTGTGGACTCTTGCAGGTGTGTATCCTCCAAGAGTCAACACACAGTAGCTGATTTTAGGGTAATTAATGACACAGTTCAGAAAAGGCTTAATGGATAAAAAAAAACTTTTCTATTCTTCCACTTTCTTAAATTAGAAATTTTCATTATAAATCAGAAGCATAACAGGATTAAGGAAATACAATATGTGCATCATCTCATCCTAGGATCCAAATAGCCAACTTAGCTTTGAAATTCCAAATAGCATTTTCCATTTATTAAAGCACCACAAAGCTACTGTAGAAGAAAATGTGTCTTTTGACCTCCTCTAGGTGTACTAATTAACTGCTATCATGCTATTTCAAAGACAGTAGTCTCATTTTAATTTACAAGCTCTCCAGGATTAGAATATTTATTCATTTCATATCCACTGAAAGAAAGTTTTAAATCTGATTTGCTGGCGGCTGTTGTAAGTGTGGTATTTTTAGGTAGGGCTGCATAAGGAGATTAAAATGGCTGCATGTTTTGCATTCATTTCTCTCACATAAAAAAACACATACAGTGTGTCCTTGCTGTCTGTCTCTCTGTCTCATTCTTCACTGAATTCGGCCGGGTTTACATTTGCCAGAGGCCTTCAGGGTCTGGTCCAGCTACATTTCATCCCTAAATTGAATCCCCTCAGGCAGCACAACAGCAGAGCCAATATATGCTCAACTTGATTTTTATTGTCTGAATCCATTTTTGAAGAGGACAAGTGGAGAAAAACACAGCTGAGCATGCACATGTGAAAGACTAGAAGGCAAAGCAAGCTAAAAGAAAAGCTCACTGCTCAAGCAAAGAGAACATGGAATGCAACTTGGAGACATTTTCTCACCAAAACTGTGTATGACAGATGAAACTACACGTTGTCTGTTAGATCAAACAGCTTCAGTCATTCATAATTCAGTGATTTCTTTGGGTTTACTCATACCTTAGGTCCAAATGCATTAAATACAAAACTTTTTGGCCATGAATATTCTGTCAAAACAGATTTCAGGCTTGTTCTATGTGTATACACAAACTATGTTAAGGACACTCATCTTGATACATATAAAAAAAACACACACACACAATTACTGTAAGATCCAGATGTACATTACGCTAATCAAGCTGGTGCCTTTCCTGCAGATAGAGGAAGATGTACAGTAGTCTCCAGTTATGTAACCACCCAAAGTGCAGTTGGAGGATAGTTCTCACCTCTTCTTTCATACAGCACAAGTGAAAAACTGAAATAGGCATTCATTTCGCATCGAGCAGCGAAATGAATGCCTATATATCTTGCAGTAAAATAACCTGCAAGATATAAACCACATGCTGCAGTTGCATTCACTATACTGTTAAACCTGCTAAAAAACAACACTCATGCAATCTATCAATAAATTCTTGCTTTCAAGGTAAAAATAGCAACGCTCCACACATGAGCACAAATAAAACCAACACAGAGGCACGCCACTGGAATGAGATAGTATTTGATGCTATCTGCCCAAGTGAACACCAGCAGGCTTTCCCTCATTGCTTCATATTTTACAAAGGCACTTTATAAGAAAACATGAAATAGAAACTCTCAAAATAGCTCTGTATTTTGAGAGAAAAACATTCTTAAGAAAACATAAACTCGAAACTGTATTTTGAGAGTTTCTAGTTTATGTCATTTAAAGTGTCTTGTTATAAACTGTCTTTGGGTGTGCTACAAATACCTGGTTCTTAAAAATACATTTATGGAAGCACTGAGCACTGAATAACATTTTCAACAATGGCTCTTAGAAGCTTTAAGACAAATATTCAAAGTTCCCAGAGGGTGAATTATAAGGTTTTTGGTGACCCCCCGACAAGCTTATGAAACTCTAATGGTCAATTTACAGAGGAGCGTGTCATGAACACCACAGATAACTTTAGTCTTTTAGTCTTCTTTAAATAAGAAAATTGAAGTGCTAAACTACATACTGCAACTTCAATTTCAAGCTTGCTTAAACATACGATACCTTTCACTTTTAGTGAAATACAGTTTCAACCCCAGTAGTTACTACCACTTTTGGTGCTCAGTCCAGCCCTGGTGGGTTCATCTTCTGCTGACACAACTAAGCACTGCAGTTAAAGACAAAAGTGTTTTTTAACATGGATTTAAACATATGGAATCTATTTGCTATACTTTTGTTTTTATTTGGGGTAGTGTTCCTGAAGATTCCTAGTTCTTGAAGAGACTTGAAAGCTTTGTGTTATCTTGTGTATTTTGTTATCCTGGGTATTCTGCTACTTTCTTGTACTGTTCAACTGTCTCAGTCTCAGGTGGGTATCTCCTTACTTGAGCCAAGATGAACTCTGCCAAGTACTTTTCTCCAAAGATACTTTGGTGAACAGGAACAAAAAGAGATAGAGGGGAAAGCAGGGAGAAAGCAGCAGGAGAGAAGAGCGGGAAGGAGAGCATGTGCAGGGTTTCTGGAGTGCCTCTAGTAATTCTGTGTCCCAGCATTATCTCAGAGAAGACAGAGAGAGAGAGAGAGAGAGAGAGCATGTAAGGGAGAACAGGAGGCAGGGAAGAATAAGGGGTCAGTCCAAGGATTGTCCTCGAAAGGAGAGGAACTACTTCTGCATATGTGTGTGTTGTGTTTCCTTATATTGATGTTTACAGTAGTTTTTTTCACCCTGTTCACAGAGGACATAATAATAATCTGCAGGCATGAGTCGGACCACCTTCTTTGAGGTAAGTCCAAATGTATAGTAGCTAAGTGTCAGAACACATTTGCCACTTTCGAATTTAAAGTTTTGATTCATTGTGTTTCACAAGGCCTCAAGAGAGTCACTTTCAGCAATTTTAATAGACATCAAGTAGAATTTGGGAAATCATCAATGCAGTTGAATTATTAATGTCTTGTTTTTCAAAATTATTATGATATGATAAGTTTTGTAAACATCTTCAGAAGCTAACTAACTAACTTCATCAGACATTGAACACTACACACGGAGGAATACTAGAAGGGCTGACATCATGATGTTTTAAATGAATGTCAGTCTAACGTTAGAGACTGCTCCATCACATTATGATACTTCTAATGTTAGAAAGATACAATTATAGCTTGCTGAATTCCAAAGACCTTAAATTGTCATTAGACTTTATTTAAAAAAAACTGAATCTGAGCCCTTTCCTTTTCTCATGCCTTCAGTCTTTTTTCACAAGGCCCTATGAGTACTAATAAAGAAGTACATAAGTAATTTGCTGTAAGTGAAGCAGGTTTATAAAATCAAGCTAATTTACAACATGTACTGGGAAGTGAGCCATCTCAGTAACAGTTACTTAGAGGCTGCAAGCCAAATCAGCAAATACAGATGGTGTGTGAGAAAAGTTTCTCAAGCTTGATCTTGTTTGGAGTTTAGATGATAAAATTGATCCACTCTCATGTCTACAGCCAGCAGCTGGTTAGCTTAGCAAAAAGACTGGACAGAGGCTGCTGAACATTGAATATTGAATGGACAGACATGGGAGTCTTATTGATCGTCTCATCAAAGTCTCAGCAAGACAGTGAATGCATGTAATTATAGCCACCCAGTCAGAAGCTCGACTCAAGTTTGTACTATATTGTTCTTGCATTGTAGTTTTGATGTTTTGCACAATTCTGTCCACACAGGCTAATAAGTCAGGCTGCATAAGTCAGTACCCCACTTGGACAACACCCAGTTAAAAAAAAGTCTGGACGCTTCATTGTATACACAATTACTAATAGTACAAGTTTTAGTAGTACCATGTAAAAGGTACAATCTTTTTTTGTAAGAGTGTACTGGAACAGATGCTGTGGAAAACATAAGGCAAACGTTAAACAGCAAACTGGCAGCATGCAGAGAGTCAGCTGAGTGCTTTGTTGATTACCTTCGTTGATTCTGTCCTGTTACACTGAGAGGGGAAGCAGGAAGGGCGATGATATACGCTGGGCAGCCGTATGCAGCTAATCTGCTTCAACACTATCATGCTCATTGTTTGAAGTAATGATTCTGTGGTTCAAGATCAGCCATTACATGCACCAGCTTTCACATTAGGAAGAGCCATTACAGTTCAGAGAGAGACTTCTTCAGTTGGAATCCATTATTTGAATTATTAAAGCTACAAAATAACACACCGGATCAGCGTTGATGTCAAACTCATAATGTTTGCATTCAGTATAAAGAATAAATGTTCATTTGAATTTGAATTCCCCTCACATAGACAAAGCCCTCAAAAGCATGCACGTGCATGTTTTGCATGACCTGTGCTGTCAGCAGTGCCCTGTACTCCCATGAGAGGGAAGGGGCATCTGATAATCACATTTACAAGGGCACAGCACAACCGAAGTGCACACCACTTTACAACACACAGCCCTAATGACACCCTAGATGCTTCTTCGTAAACACGCGAATGCATCAACATGTGCCCACAATGCAGTTGGGAAGGTTAGCAGATGGAAAGCAAAACAAATCCATCTCCCAGGATGCACTTTCCTGAGACATCCGCTGTGTCCTGTGCTCAGATCCTGCAAAGCATGAACAAACACTGCAAGAAGTGACAAGATGAAATACTGATGTTTTATACCAGAATTGGGAAGTGTGTTGCAGAGTATTTTTTATAGCAAATGTAAGTTTTTTCTGGTTTCAAAAACTTTAGAAGCGTGTCATTTGTTTAAAGAAAGGAGTAATGCAAACACAATTTCTTGCTTGAAGATATAACTGATTTCATAAAGGATATGGTCACACATGTCAAGAAAGAGTCAACAACTAGACTATTGTAAAATAAGAAACACAAAAAACCACAAGATTAAATGACTTACCAAACTTGTGTTTTTTGCAAGGCAAACAGCAGATGGTGTATGTATAAAGGTTTCTCTCTCTTTCCCATTCTCATTCTCTCTTTCTCGACTGTGCACTCAGCAAATCTTTAGGTATCCATTAGCGGGTTATTACACTGTCCAGTAAGGGAACCAATTTAGCTAGGACAGCTCTGCTGAGCAGCACAGTATGGAGTGCTTTCAGGGCAAAATGTGGGCCGACACCCACCATCCTCCTTGCATATGCTGTACATCACCGCTGACATGGTCTAATTAAGATGAAAAAGATGTGTGCAAGAGAGCAGCAGGACAACACGACTCCTTTTTGCCTACCAGACTCATTGTTCAGATTGAGAATACTGTGTTTGCGCAGGAAAACTGGATATACTTGGCCTTTTAGGGCCAATGAGATGTCATTTTTGTTGAACAAGTAATATGTAGATATATGTGGCCCAGGTAAAATGTAGTTCAAACCATACATGTTGAAAATTTGCAAAAATTCTATCTTTATTTTAATATTGGTATCTTTATCATGAATGTTATGTGTTGTAAAGGAGCTAACATGCATTGTTTTTAGTATGCATTGATGGCTGTGAAGTGCTAAGTGGCTACTGTATGAGAAAATATATCATCTTTTTATTATTTACTGTATTTATTATATAATTTACTTATTATTTACTAGTTATTATTTACTTGTTATTAAATTACATGAATCAACACAGGTGTATAGAAATATTCAGGGACAGTGATACATATTAAGTTGACTTCTTATCCCAACCAAATTCCCAACCTGTATGTCCAGTCTTCTAATGAAGAGGCAAAATCTTTACAGTTTATTCTGAGAAAGATGCGAAAGTAGTGGGATGGCGCAATGGTTAAGACGCCCGCCTTTGGTGTGAGAGACCCAGGTTCAATCCCCACTGTGTCCCTGAGCAAGACACTTAACCTCTCATTGCTCCAGAGGCGTGCGACCTCTGACATGTATAGCAATTGTAAGTCGCTTTGGATAAAACTGTCAGCTAAATGAATAAATGTAAAGTAGTTCCAGCTTTTACTCCCTGGGGTTTTGTTGCTGAGGTTGTATGTAGTGTGCAAGTTGAGTCCACAGACCAAATTTACCACATACTTAATAGCCAGTGAATGAATGTGTGTGAAACTCACTACTTGGGTTTTGTGCTTTAAAAAGTTGGTGCATATTGTGTTTCCTTCAGGTGAAGGTCCTGGATGCCAAGACCAAAGAGCAGCTTTGTTTTTTAGATAAGGTATGCTGACATATTGCCATGACTAGTGTTATACCCTTCTGTTTCTCCTTAGGTAGTCCTTACACTGCCAACCTCTTAATATATCAAGGTTACATACTTTGTGTTTGTATTCTGTTCAGGTGGAGCCCTACTCAACAATAGGAGATATCAAGAGCCTTTTTCACAAATCATGTGAGTGTCCATATGCAGTTTTTATATAAATCTGTGCCATACCAATGACATTGGTAAAGTGATATATTGTGCAGTGTCTTGTATAGAACTCCAGTCCAAGTGATATTATATTGCTATTATCCTTACATTTGCACTCTCCAATCTTTAACTCTGCTCACTTCTCCTCTATATGCTTTTAATATGGTCACAGATACAGTATAATATCTGTATATTATAACTCCACTGTACATGTTGTACGAAATTGTGTAACTGCAATTCTGTATCTGTTTAAAATCACTATATTTCTGCACTGATTAAATTAACTGCATTTCATTAGCTCTGTACCCATAATCTGCATAATGACAATAAAGTTGAATTTAATCTAATCTTCTAATCTAATCTATCTTTTTTGCACAGTCTACTGTAAACTAAAACTTTAACTGTATGGTTCTTAGGTAAACAGTGCATCATATCATACCACCTCCCCAGAGAGATGTCCAGCTATTTCTTGTTTGTGTGTGTCTGGTCAGAAATGTTACCAAACATTTGCCAAGCATCCGTCACAGCAGCAGAGCTCAACGTTATTGGGTCTGAAACCTATGTGTGCTATGCTAGCTCTGTTCAACCTTGCATTTGTTTGTGTGTGTGTGTGTGTGTGTGTGTGTGTGTGTGTGTGTGTGTGTGTGTGTGTGTGTGTGTGTGTGTGTGTGTGTGTGTGTGTGCATCTGCACAGATCCTCACTGGTATCCAGCAAGACAGGCCCTGAAGCTTGATCCCAGTAAGTAGCCAGGTTGTGATTATTTACTGTACATGTGTGTATTTGTGTCTCAATACTAAAGCTGCACTGTGTTGCTCCAAATTGCTGTGGACCCCAGTACCCACAAATACTGTTTGGCAATGTCAGTACAAAAAGAAAAAGGCAGGTGTTCCGCTGTGAAATGAGTGCTCACTCATTGTTTAGAGGACAATTTATGTTTTGTCAGTAGGTTTTTACTTATCTCATATCTCACCAGAACAGGGCGATCTGTTGTGTGGAGACATGATGCTGTTCTCTGTTACAGTCCCATAATGTCATTTAGGCTAAGTAGGTATGCCCGTTTAGCATCATGCTTCCATTGATATTGCCTATATTCTTGTGCTGTGTTTAGATCTTATCAATAAAGGTTTTTTTTCTGCAAAATGCAGCTGTAAATGTAGTGTGACACATAACTTCAGCAGCATCCAAAATAGTTGATGCCCACAATGTGAAGTGTCCAACCAACCAACCAACCAACTCCCTATCTGGACTTTTTCGTTTTTTAAATGATATCACCTGACATTCACACATAAAATGACACACAGTGTCTCCATGATATCAAGTCAGTACAGAATAAATGATGTGAAATAATACATGAAAAGCAAAAAAATGATAATGCAATTAATTTAACAAATTGGACTGTTATTTATGCGCTATTTGGTGATACCAGGCAAAATTTTCAATAATACCAGGCTAAAATGTTATAATAAATAACAATTGCAATAGCATTTACTCTGGAAGTGAATGAAAGCCATAAAAAAGGACACCACATCTTTAAAGAGCCACCATCACTGTGGAAAACATTGTTTGTTCTTCCTTTATTTTCACCATAAAAAGGTAGACTGCTGCGCAACAAAGACATATCAAAAGGTATGTTACAGGGCTTTTGTTTTTCTTGGTAAATGAGGACTATCTTGGTGCTAAAAAGCACAGAGTAGAGACTTTGGGCTATGTGGGCCAGTTACCCCTAAGGATATTCTAAAAATGCCATCCAATTAGTTCAACATATTATCTGTGGCTATGCCCCCATGAGCTTTCAGGTAGAGAGGATGTGTGCTGAAAAACTGATCAGACTTTCATTAAAATGCTCTGAAACATCAGTTTAAGCAACAATGCTTTGCACACGACTACTTGAATTTACACATTCATATGTATATTCTAGGGTTGGGCACGTTAACGCGTTATTATCGCGGTAACGCATTAATTAATTAACGCAGACAATTATCGTATCGCACGTTGACGCAGTTTTTTATTATTATTATTATTATTTTGAAAGTCCGTTGCTCACTGGCTCTGGATACACATACAGTCAAACCATGGGTCACAGGAGGGGGATGTTGATCAGCCTGCAAATCCCAAGCAGCGGAGGGAGGCTTCAGCAGACTACGATGGATGCAGATTTACAAGATATATTGTATTGCTACTGTGTAAAGGGAATACTGCTGGTAAAAGCACCATATTTGTTTAGTGTTTGCAAACCACATGTGATTGCACTTTTGTGTATATAGCAGTACATTTAAATTAAAAGTACGCAATACACTACTTTAGAATTCATTATTCAATTTTGAAATCATGTGATTAATCGTGATTTAAACATTTTAATTGTTGCCCAGCACTAGTTTATTCATATGTGAGAGTAGAATTATTTTATGGTACAATTTCAAATCAAGTTTAATTTGTGTCCATAAAATATTTGCCTGGGTTGTTTTTTCTCCTTCTTTCTCAGAGGAAAATCACTTAGAGACGATGAAATCTTACAGAATCTACCTGTTGGGACAACTGCCACAATGTACTTCAGAGATCTTGGTCCACAGTTAGGTTGGACTATGGTAAGAAAGGCACAGTCAGAGATTACTGATGTACGAATACTGAGAAAGCTGAAAAAAGATGTATATATATATATAGATATATGTATATATATATATATATATATACATAGATATGTATGTATATATATATATATATTGCAGTTTTTTATTGCATTCCACCAATTTTACTTATGTAAGTGTCCTACACATTTGCTTTTGTTTGTTTGCATATAAACTTTGTAATATTGTTTTTAAAAACAATTATATAAAATAGAAGTGTGGTGTCATGGAGAAAAATAACTACTTGGAGAGCATGATTTACTCCAGTAGAGATATAGTAAAAAGTGTTCTTTTTCTGTTGTCTTTTGTTTCAAGGTGTTCCTGGCAGAGTGCATTGGGCCCCTTCTCACCTACCTCCTCTTCTATTTTCGAGTCCCATACATTTACTCACACAGATATGTCTTTACCTCCAGTCCCCATCCTGTTGTCACGTAGGTAGAATAAAGGAACTTCAACTATAGCACTAGGCTATGTGTTGTAACCTAATGACATGATGCAACTTTCGATTCCTTTTATATAAAAAACCACTTATAATACGTTTAAAGGAGTAGTTCCATGTTTTAATGCATATTCACTTTCTTGTCCAGACTGAGATGAGAAGGCTGATTACACTGTAATATCAAGCGTAAAGAGCTAGTCTGGTTAGCCAACACGTCTGGCCCCCCATAAATCCCCGTCTAGACGTCTGTACTGGGTCAGACTGGGAACAATATTCAGCTGTGGCAAATGCCATTTCAGAATTTTTTTGTGGCATCTTCATTCTCAATTCGTTTTGTAATCCTGGACAGCCGAGAGTATAGCTGCTGCTTCTTCTCACCCACCAACAGTAGAACTTGTTGAACCTGTTAATGTCATCACTGCAGCTAGCAGGGTTTTGCATGGTAATGGCATTGGTAACATTATTTCTGTAAAATAAACGTGTTAACTTAAAACATTTTGAAGTATCAGCGGCAAGATTTTTTTTCTTTTCCTCTCTGACCATTTCCACTCCACTTTTAGCTTCTTTGGTCCTTTATCTATTTGATCTTGATCTATCTCATTTGTATTCTGATTAGAACACCACGCTTTCTGTCTTGATTTAATTTAGTTATTTCCCACTTGAACTCTGACATTACATGGATGGATGGATTCACTTGAAGGAGTGGGGTGAGGTGATGACTGTTGGCACTACTTCCTGCACCTGCCTTACAGTTTAGGTAGCCTATAGGCCTACAAGATTTTAGGACAGTATAATTCCCAATCCGGGCTGTCTCAATATAAAGTGAGTCAACTTTTTCCCCCATTGCGGTGTCCCACTCTGTGGACTAGCCCATCTGGCATTTGCCTGAATTGCCAGATTGTCAGTCGGAGCCTCCATTCCAGACTCAGTCAGCTAATAGGGCCGCTAAGTTAGCTGTATGGCTGAGTGCACTAACTAGCTAACAGCACTTAGCAGCGCTTATGACCTGATATGCCGCCCCCCTATTTTTTGGAGAAGCCTATGAATTTGCCAAGTGGAGAGTAGTCTCAGATTCTTATACATTTCTCCTTTAAACACACATATTTGTACTTCTGACTTCATCCCTCCTCTCTTTCTCTCAGACTAGCCTGCTCGTGTCATACCTTCCACTATATGAAGAAGTTGATAGAGACTATCTTTGTGCATCGTTTCTCCCATGGGACCATGCCTCTCAGGACAATAGTCAGGGTGAGGACATGACTACCCTTGAAAAGAAGACCTCTGATTATATGCTCACCTCTTTTACAATATGTGGCCTCATTTTCCCTGTCCCATGCTAGCGGTTTTTAGGAATATTCATCTGATACAGACTACAACAGTCTCAAAGCACAGTGTCTTGATTAGGAGAGGTGTGGTTATAGATCTTCAATTTTGTGTGCTTTACTCAAAAAATAGGAATCCAATGGAAGTAAACAATGCCTTTGAATTTTAATTGATTAATTTATTGTACATCACGTGATGATATGTTTTAAATTCAGGTTTTCACACATTTATACATCTGTATTGCTTGTTTCTTCTATCAGAATTGTGCCTATTACTGGGGGTTCTCAGCTTGGTTGGCATACTATATCAACCACCCTCTTTATACACCTCCATGTAAGTCAGCCCACACACACACACACACATACACACACACAAGCACAGAGCTTTGGTTTTCTCTATATTCTGCAGCTTATCAACACCCACCTATCTCTCTTCACAGCATATGGAGAACTACAAGTCAACTATGCATTAGTCATATTTGTGGTACGCATACTGGTATTCACTCAGGGCCAACATAAATTCATTGTACATGAATGTATTACAGCAAGGTGTGAAATACTTATTTCTTGTCTAGATGTGTGAACTGGGCAATTTCTCCATTCACTTGACTCTAAATAATCTCAGAGGAGAAGGTGAGTTGTTGAGCATTATTTTGTTGTATTTGATCATTTGCATAGCAGTCCATGCTAACACTATTTTGGTTGATCCACCATGGAAACATGGATTGTATGTGTACCTGCTGTATATTTTCATAATTAAGAGAACTGCTGCATGAAATAAAATGTATATGTTTTGTGTTGTGTAGTTTTTGTTTATTTTTACAAAACCGTTCCTCAGGATCCAGGGTCAGAAGGTTTCCTATGCCAACTAAGAACCCCTTTACATGGCTGTTTTTCTTTGTATCGTGTCCAAATTACACATATGAGGTAAGACAAAGCATTCATAAAAAATGATCAGTTATCAATGAATATCTCCCATGCTTGTGTATTTAACCCTCTGTCTCCCTGTATATTTGACAAATACTGTAGTTTGGCTCTTGGGTGGGCTTTTCCATCATGACCCAGTGTCTGCCAGGTATCTGTAGGACATTACGTTTTGTTGATCTATCGTAAATCCGCTTATTTCACCAGTAACAATAGTTGCACCAAAATGTATATGTTTTAATATCTGTATGTTTCTTATTTTATTTTAGTGGCATTGTATGCATTATTGGGGTTCATTCAGATGACCATCTGGGCCAAAGTGAAGCACAGAGCCTACAGCAGGGAATTCAAGGACTACCCCACTCTCCGGATGGCCATTATTCCCCTGATTCTCTAATAGTGATAAAAAGTATTGTACCATATAAGGGGTGTATATCCCTTCAATTGTTTTTTACTAAGCAAAGATGTTTGTTGCTGCTGAGTCCATCACTATGCAAGTTTTTTATATCACTGAATGAACTGAAATGAGTGGGAATGGGAGCAATAATATTATGGCAATGGCATTTATAAATAGCTGGGAACATTTTCTTTGTCTGTCCGGTAAAATGGGTTTCAGGAGTATGATTTGGCATTGTAATATGAAGACGATATTAGATAAAACTTTGCTGTCATATTCTCTATGCTGTGTTAACATAGGTAGATGATAGATAAGTATTGGGTGTTTTGGTATTTGGCCCCATCAGGACTTGACTAAAGGTTGAAACGTGGCACATCAGCATTTTAGCAACCCTTTTTCAAACCAGTCAGTAGTTCTCACTGCAAGGTGGCATATTAGCCCGCAGGTTGTGTTGCTTCTTTTCAATGCTGAACGCTTATAGCACTAATGCAGTTTTCAGTTTAAGTGAAAGAAATAAAACATACACTAGCTCAAAATAAAGTGCCTGCAGAAGCAAATAAACAAACTAAAATTTAAAATGCCATGGCATCCATTTGTGAGTGCAGCATCACTTTTAAGCTCTCAGGAAGAATGCCAGTAAATCAGACATTGAAATCTTGCTAATATTATGCTCCTCCAGTGTATTTCTTAGATTGTTTTCTTCAAAGAGGAGCATGAGTTACTGTAACTTCTGGCATTATTATGTAAAGGGGTTATCAGGTAGTCAAAGATACCTACTTGGGTTTCAATAGCCCTTAATCTCAGGTTTTATTAAACTGTTCAAAACTCTTTTCCATAAATGTGAATGTGAGTAATGTAAAACAAATGTCTTTTTAAAAAAAAGTCCACATGTTATGAAAAAATTGAATTTTATTTGACATGATGCTTCTCTCAGAAACATCACTTTTATGACAACTTCTTCTAATGACACCAGGTGCTGGTGGAACGCAGAAAGTGTACCAAAGTTGAAAATATACTGTATGATAAAGCGTAATGATTGAACAAGACATTGGTGGCATCAAAATATCACAATATCGAAATTCATTTCATAGTAGCATTTTGTAAAAAATAATTATCTGTATTGCACTAGCAGATTTTTTCTTTATTAAATTGCCAAACATATTTGTAAGAATTGTGATGCTTCAATTAAAGCTTCATCAATAAAGTGCTAAGACTATGCTTCTCTGAGTGCTTATTTCACATGTCTAAAGAAGGCAAAAACAGATGATCTTGCTTGGCATCTGAAGCAAAAAATACACAGGACCAATGTTTTCTTCACAATTCACATCAAGCTCCCATTACAACCTGATATTGAACATTTTTGACATACCGTCAATCAAAAATATGGTCCTTGTCATAAATTTAAAGCTCTCTTTCATTTAGTTTGCAAGGCCTACAAGGTGAGCAGAATGTGGAACATATCAGCAGGCACATAAATGCTCCACACTTTCCAAATTCAAAGCCCACTAACCCTGTTTACTGGAAAAGCAAAGTAGAGCATGCACAGTATTGCCACATGTCAAATCATCAGTCAAACATGAAATACGTCATGTCCCATTTAAGCGGCTGCCACCTTCACAGACTGCATTTCAAGACCTAACACACAATGGATCAACAAGGACTGCCCCATTCCAAAGGCCCCTTACAAATGCAGATGAAATATATTGCTCAGATTTGGAGAACACAACCAAATGCATCCTCTGTGTTTTTAGTATTCCAAAAGTGATCATGCACCAGTTGCTTGTCTCTACCAGGCTAGAGGCGGGACTTCATGATGACACTATAGAGAATCATTTAACAAGGAGGTTTAAGTTCTTCCAACTAGCAGTCCTTCAAAGCACACGCACATCCATAGGCCACAGTCAGTGAACACTGTGGCCCCTGAAATGGAAGTCAAAGACTGTCTTCCAGTTGAGCTCATTGAGGTAAGGTCACTTCCTCAAAGACATGATGGGTGTGGTGTCAATATATCGCTGCGCCCCAGCAGCTTTTGGATGTAACACAATAGTGTCATCCTCTCTTGACTGTTGCTTGGCGAAATTCACAAAAACCTACAGGAACATAAATGGTAAAACGATGAACTGATTGGCAGAAGACATGCAAGAATGAAAAAAATGTTACAAGATTTGCTTGAACTATCAGGTGGGCATATGAATTACAATGAGGAAAGAATAAGATCTCAATATCTATAAAGTCAAATACCATATCAAAAGGTAAAGATACGAAATATAAACAAGACTAAGAATATACAGCCATGATTGTCTCTCGGTGAGGCTGGACACAGCTGAGCTCTAAGCTAAATGCTAACGTCAGGATGGTGTCATGCTCCCAATGACATTGCTAACATGTTGATATTAGCAGGTATAATGAATACGAGGTTCACCATCTTGGTTTAGCATGTTAGCATACTAACATTTGACAATTAGCACTAAACAAAAGGTATAGCAGAGGAAGATGGGAATGTCATTAGTTTTGGTCATAAACCAAAGTATTAGCATTTTTTGACCTGATTATGGCAATAGATGAAAAGCAATGTGATCACTACAGAGATACCCATTCATACATCATGTACACATGTAATACATCGTGTTGTATTTTCCTGCGCCCATTTACCTGGTCAAGAGTGGTCTGTGACACCGAGTAGTCTTCTATGTTGAGCTTGTCTTTGTTAGCCAGGACCATTTGAAAGATCCTAGCGAGGGAGGAGGAGGAGATCTTGTACTGTAGAGTGTTGTAGTGTTTCTCTCTCTGGATGCAGCCAGGGAAGGTGTTCTCCATGAATGCTTCGGCAGGGTTCAGGTCTGGTGCACAACCAGGCTTAGCTGCCCTGATCTTCATGGTCACTACATAGCCATCACCAAACCTATGTTCACAGGGATGAAGATAGCACTAAATCAAAGATCAGCTATTTCATAGATTGCTAATTGATTTTTGTATTCATTGTTGATGAATCTTTGGAGAGATATTAATATATTTTGAAATTTACAATATTACATGGGATGAAGTAAATTTACTAACTTGTATTTGAGATGCTGAATGGTTCCCAAACACTTAAAGGATCCATTGACCATAATTGCTAAGCGGGTACACAGCGCCTCACATTCCTCCATACTGTAAAGACAGATGGAAAAATTAGAATTTAAACCTGTGCTCGTAAATATGCATGTATGTACACACACACTTAAACACCCACACCAGATAGTTTACCTGTGTGAGGTGAGGACCACAGCTCGTCTGTCCTGAATAACGCTCATGATTGAGTTCCACAGGAAGCGTCTGGAGAGAGGGTCCATACCTGTAGTGGGTTCATCCTAATGTACAGTAATAGTAACAACACATTAATATACGCAGAATCATCCACTATCTTGTCTATCATCTAACCACGCTCATACAACTGTGATCCCCATCCAAACCAGCACTGTCATTATTGTTGGCCTCACCAGCAGCACCAGCGCAGGGCAGCCTATCATGGCAATGGCTGTAGAGAGTTTCCTCTTGTTACCTCCACTGTAGGTCCCTGCACTTCTGCCTGCATCCTCTGACAGACCCAGCTTCTGGATGGCCCACTCTGCAACCTGAGCCAGAGGAGGATAAATGCCTCATGTTACAAATCAGTCAAACGTCAGTAAAGTAAAGCTATAGACTTGATACAGGAACACATTTTGGCAGGGTTATAAGTTGAAATAACACTATATACAGTATGTAGTTTCAAAAAATGTGGGGCGTCTAATTCTAGCAATATCACTTTATGAATGTTTGTGTATTCTGGTGAGAAAACATCCCCACTGTCTGTCCGAACAAGTTGGCTAAACATTTGTATTTATAGTGATGTCTTCAACTGTGGTTCTATTTTGGCATTTGTGAAATAATTTCACTGCCTTAATGGCATACTATGCTCCTCTGATGTACTCCTACATGTTTGTTTGATGTGTATTCTGCGTTATATACCTTTTTGTGCATGCAACAGGTTTGCAAAGTGAAAAAGCCCAAAGTCCAGCCCAAAGGGAGTTCCCATCTCCCACAGAAAGCACTGCTCTGAACTGCCTGAAAATAGCTAGTTTGTAGTCCAGCTGCTTCCCTTTCATCCCTGTGACGTCACGTGGAAGAAAGCTAAATGCGCGTCATATAACGTTCGCTAAGCGGCTAGTGCGACACGCCCTCAAAAAACACCGGTGGAAAAACAGTGAGCTGCAGAACACACCTCTCCTCTCCTTTCCAAACAATAGCTACCCTCCAGACAGTCAGTGGACATGAAGTTGTTACTGTGATGTAGAGACAGAGCTCAGTTAAAACTTTATGGATGAAAGATACATTTGTTACAGATTAATAACTCACCACTCTGAAACTCTTGCTCCAGACCATGTTGCCAAGCTGGTCAGTAACATGGAGCCTACAGCTGAATTGAAGCTGTTTACTGGCTTCTCATTGGCCTGCCCTTCTCTGCTTCTGATTTCTGATTGGCTAGTAGTCCTTAACTAGGAACTGAGCATGTGCAACTCCCAACAAAGATCATTTAGAGACAAGATGTGTCACTACATAGCTAAAGTGAAGCCCTCACAAGAAAAGAGGAGCTGCAGCAATGTCCAGTATGAAAAAAATATGGTGTTTTTTAAAATTAAACCATGTAAACCTGTTCTGGTTCAATCCCAAAATAAGATTTTGAACCAGAAAATGAGCACAATACCACCTCTTTAAAATAAAAAAATCACTTTTTTCATTTGTCCTCATATTTTTACTATAACAAGAGGTGACTGACTGATACTGGGTTAATAAGTTAGACTTGGAGATTGTGTTAAATTTAGACACAAAATATACTATATTACTATATAATATAGTACATATAATACTATAAGATATATACTTCCTGGCAAAAACTGCATCTCACCCTGCTGATCTCAAACTCTGGAACTCCGCGGAGGCGGCCGTAGAGGTGTAGATGTTCTCTACCCGTCAGCAGCTCATCTATGGCATCAAACTGTGGGCAGTATCCCATGTTCTGGTGGACGTCCAGGATGTTGGTCAAAATGCTGAATATTTAGTGGAAAAACGCTTGGTGTAAACAATAAGAATGCAAATTACATGCCTAAAATGTATATCAAATTCGATACTGGTTACTTCCAATTTGTAAAACAATTATATATCGCTAACCTGTGACCAGCGACTGAGGCCTCTCCTGAGGTTACGTCGATGTTTCCTGTCAACATCTTAAACGTTGTGGTCTTCCCTGCTCCGTTCACCCCCAGGAGACCAAAGCACTGCCGAGGATCAGGAGATAAAACATGATAGATGAACAAGAAAGTGACCAGAATGTTTTTAGTGTGGAGTAAATTGTATCAGTTTAAACAAACATACCTCTCCGGGTGAGACTCCAACACAGATTCGGTCGACTGCAGGGATGATTGTTCCTGTGTACGTCTGGCAAGGCAGGATGGGAACAAAAGGAGGGATATTTTTGAGTTGTTTGGGGTTTTTTTACATCAATTTGAGCATTTTGTGCAGTGTCCACGATTGAGCCTATTTTGAAAAGAACAATATCTCACCTTGGACAGGTCTCGTACACGTAAAATGTCATTTGTTTTTCCACCATTACATATTCGCTCTCTTTCTTCTGCCACATCTAAATCTTCGTCCAAAACAGGAGGCTTTGGGCAATCTGATATCCTGCAATGGAAACATTAACTACTCAACTTCAAGACTTAGATTATGTTATCTGGGGGAAAAATGTTACAGCATCCCTGCATTTTTTTACATTATACGTTTCGAAGAGCAATTACTAAAGTACACCTGGCAAGTTTGGTTTTGTAATTCAAGCTCTGCTACACTTACCAGTGATCCAGGAAGAAGCGATACTGGAAGAAAATGTTAAGTATGAAATAGACAAATCCCTCAACAGCCATGCAGAATAGGTTCTTCCCAATAAAGTCCCAGTTATAGGGGTCTGGACTGTAGTCCTCACCTGAAGAAATATATAAAACGTAACACACCAGTCAGTTATGCATTCACACTTTTTTAAAAATAATGGGTGTTTTTCCTTGACATAAGGAAGTTACAGTAGAAGCTACAAACTCTGCAATTAGCTTGGGCCTTGAATGCACATTTATCAGATTTCTGATGTAGCCAACAACCCAACATTCATTCAGAGTGTTGAGATGGGGGGCTGACAGTCGCAGGTTTTTGGATATGAGCATGTGTGTGTTTTTTATATTACCAAAGCGAGCGTAGATATCAGTCACAGCCTGGTTCATGGCCATGTCTATGAGGCCTCGGCCCAGACAATAATGGGGGAAGATGAGAAGTATGGTCTTTAACAGCTGGTTGAGCTTGTAGAGAGCCTAGACAGAAATCCAACACACACAAGTTAGGGTGATATGCTAGATGCATGGAAGGCGGAATTTACAGAGAGAGGCCCTGTGGTCTTACTGTGGTGCCCTCAAAAAGGTCCAGGATGAAAGTGATGGCACTGCTATTGATGCCAATGAAGAGGTTGATACATGACAAAGAGACGTAGGCTGTGCTGGGGATGCTGAATATAAAGGACATGGGGTACATCATGGGTGTCACAGACCAGCTACAAGAGAAAGAGAGAGATAAAAAAAAAGCATTAGCTAACACGATGCCAATGGCACCAGTGATATACTATTAGGCACAACCAGTTGTGGGCTCTGCCTGCTAATAAATAATCCACCTCCACCTTAGTGATGAAGGGGAGATGATGAAAGAACTGACATGGTTCTGATTGATTACATTAATGTTTAAGTTGAGATTCACAAGAAATATTTTATTGCTACTGTGTAAAGGAAATACAGCTGGTAAAAAGCACCTTATTTGTTTAAAGTGTTTGCAAACCACGTGTTATTGCACTTTTGTGTATATAGCAGTACATTTAAATTAAAAGTGCGCAACACACTTCTTTAGAATTCATTATTCAATTTTGTCCATGACAAAAAAATTAAAAATTTTAATTGTTGCCCAGCACTAGTTAACATCAGTAAACCCTGCCCACTTATGTTTGAAGACAAGAAGTATATTTACCATAAAAATTAATAGGAGATTGGAAGCCTCAACTCATCTCTACACAACATCTTATATTAAACAAGTGTCAAGAGCAAATAGCAGCAGCAACAAGGCTAAACAAACATACTTAAAATCTTTGAGTTAAATAAGGATATGAAGCAAAAGAATACATATCATTATTAAGTATTAGAAGAAAATCAAAACTGATCACGACAGCCTCACAATTGATAATACAGTTAGACTAGATAGACTGAAAAAGATAAAAAAAACCTACCCATAAAGCATCAGCAGGGCAATAAGTGGTTGTAGATTGGTTGGTGAGGTGTAGCACTTCTTATCAAAAAAGTATGAAAATTTCCACCACCATCGCTGCACTGATGGAGTAATTCACCTACAGAAGAAAGAAACATAATTCCATGTTACTGTGTTTACAAAGCTATTTTATGAGCATTGAGAAGAAAACATATTGAGGGTGTGTTTACCCTTGTTGTTCTTATAAACATCATTATTACATGCCCTTGACTGTTACTGACATTTGCAAGCACTGGTACACATCTCATAAGGAAACAGGGTCACTGTACCATGTCCCAGAGAAAGTTGGCCATCCAGTAGACCAATGGACTGACACCACTGACAAACTGCAGGTGTTTGGCCTGGGTGACCCTCTCCTGGATTAAATAGAGGATAAAGCTGGCTGGAACGAAGGACATGGCAAAGATGACACAAATGGCCACCACTGCATCCACTGAGGTAGTCAGGCTGGGGAAAGGACAGAGGAAAATGATCAGCCTGAAATATCAGGTGTAAATGTTAAGAGATCTAAAAGTGGTCTAATATTGCACAAACATTCTTCAGTCATTTAGGAATAAATAGATCCACAGCTGGAAAAACTCCTGCAGTGCATTTGGTATCACAAGTTAATTGTATCTGCTGGTGTTAAGATCATCTAAAGGGGATTTTCTTTCCTTTAAAGTTGACCTAATCAATCCTTAAGTGTAAGACGCAGGATGTGAGTTTCCTGGAGCAAATGTAACTTAAAAGTTGCTTGTTTCTCAGCAGTGACCTCGGTGAACAATGTTTATCTAACAAATCTTTTATTTGAGGCTATCACACCCTGGTCCTTACTTTTTCTTGCATACACCTAGAAAAGTTTCAGAGTTTGAAAAGTACTTGATACATGTCCAACCACTGGTCACTCACACAGTGATCTCAGAGAGCTGTTCTTTGGTGAGATTCAGAGGATGGTTGATGGCAGTGATTCCATATTCGTCCAGGTTAGCTCCTTTGGGCAGGTTTGCACGGAGGATGGCATTGTTGGCGACGTTCATGAAAGAAACCATGGCATGCCAGCCCTTATTGTTGTACCACACCTATGGAAAGACAGTGAATGATGTACTTTGAGTGCTGCTGCTATGCAATGTTGATAACATAGATGCATCATTTGTAAACTACAGCATTTACTTGCTTTAGGAGAAAATTATGTATAGTCAATCAAACTGTGTTGTACAATGAGAAATGTGGATCACATTGATTAAGGTTACCTCTGGCTGGTGAGGCGTTTTTGGACTGACCTTGACATTGTTTTGAGTCTCCATGTACCTGAGAAACGTTCCTATGTCCCTCAGCGTTTGTTTGGAGTATTTGCCCTGCAACCGAAATTTCACGGCCACATTACAAAACGGATCACCAAATAACTATGATAATAGTGCACACAAACATAAGCAAACTCATAATGTTGAGTTTTAAAGCCATACCCCAGTAACATTGAACAGGCGTCCCAGCTGTGCTGCCACATCCTGGATGGTCTTTGGCTGCACCACTAAAACAGGAAGCTGTCCTCCCACTGATATACCTCCATACCTGGACACCACAGAGAAAACCCGGCTGACATCTACAAAGCTTTACTGCAATGCCAGCTACTGCAGCCCACACTATTACAACCACCTGAGGCAGAGCAACATAGTTTGTAATATATTTCAAAACACAGCTCTATTTGGACATAACCATATCTGACAATGAAGCAGCTGAAGCCAAATTTGAAATTACCTTTGTTCGTTCACCCAGTATTTGCTCTTCAAGCTGGAAAGAGATAAACATTTTAAACCTGAAACACCACAAATAGGCACACAACCCCTTAATATGTTGTTTTTGTGTTAATAAAAAACTAAAAATGCCAACAGTTCTTGTGTAAACAAAAAAGTTTAGATAAATGTATAGGCAGGAGATAATCTATATTAAATTGACACTATTAGGTAAAGTAACTTAAAGTGTCATATCGGTATTTTTAAACATAGGCCCTTTTGTCACATATTTTGGTGTCAAAATGACTATTAGGTACGAAACGTTTTGGAATTGTTCAGTAGATGGTTTCAACCAGCAGCCGTGAACAGGCTGCAGTGGCTGCAACGTGCTTCTCTTTTCCACTGACTCTAACTGTTATATACGATGTGTCTGATCCCTACGAGTGACACCATTTGTTTTTAACAACAAAGAGAAGTCTTACTCAAGGGCATTTCTCACTCTGAAATCTGCCTGAGAGGCAAGCTGTGCTCTCAGTTCAGATTCAGTTTTTGCTTTTCCGAGTTCTTCCTTTTGAATTGGGGCAAAAGATCTTATACCTGGTTCTGATTAGGCTGGGGTAGGTCTTCACCAAGTAGTCAGAGATGTTCCTGCCTGTTAGGTCCATAATAACATCTCCTGTTGACTGGATCCTCTGATACACAAAATGACACGCAGTGTACATTTAATATGAGACACACTCTGTATGGGTTTTCAGTTGAATTGGAAGTTATACCATAGTCAACGCACAATACACAATTACGTGTGCTGAAGGAATTCAGTAGAGTACTATGGAACTAGCAACTTATACTAAGCCCTCGGTCAGAAATCTAGGGATTGTTTTTGATCAGGGCTTGTGTTTTAAATCCCATGTAAAGAAAGTTGTTCAGTTATGTTATTATAATTTAGGAAATCTAGCCAAGTCTTTTATTTCAGCAGCACATCTGGAGAGACTCATCCATGCCAGTCATCTTCTCCCTCCATCAAATATATTAACTCAGTATATTCAGTATCTGTTATCAGTTAGAAATCAGTTCATCCCCTACACTTAGTCTGTTCCTGGTTTCATCTCACTTAAGACTCATTTATACAAAATAGCTTTCTGTGATGCGTATTATAGTGACCCAACTACCTACCTGTGGAGGTGGCAGGCCTCCAGCTCCCTCAGGACACACAGGGAGCATGGTGAGCTTTCTCGGTGTGCTGCATTGACAGTCTGGAGACGGTCTGAGGGAGTTCCATTCAGGGCCAGCCAGCATATCTATCAGGACAGGGTTAACCAGGGGCATCTCCCACTCGGTGGTGATGTTGTTACATGGGAATTCTCTACCGGTGGGAGAAATTGACCCATGTGGTCAAACAAAAACAGCACAGAGGACAGTCTAGGAAAAAATGATCTAAACCTGTGAAGGTGACTCACTCCAGTGGTTCATCAACCATGCAGCGAGTCCCAAAGCCAGGCTTGTTCAACAACACTTCACCAAAATATCTCATCTGTGGATCCATAGGGCGCTCATTACTGCAATGGACAAAATAAAAATACACATTGCTATGTCAAAATCAAAATATTTATTTAGGAATATTTTAGCTATTTCAGCTATATTCAATTAGTATATTCAAGTCCCAATGCCCACCTGAAGAAGGTGTATTGTCTCCCATACACCCAGGGACTAAGAGTCATACTTGGATACTCGCCGAAAGGTGGAACGATCAGAGTGAATGTCAATGCCAGGAAAACAAAGCTGGCTGGCAGCACAATCTGCCAAAGACAGAGACATTAAGTGTAATTTAAAAAACAGACAATATTATATAACATTCATACAAGAATAAGTCTTGGAAATTCAAGTCAATTCAGCCAGCCAACAATAAAGTGAAATAGAACCATATAACTGAGATAAGGACCTCTGCTGATTCAACATAGCAGCATAGTTTTCTATTTAGATCCTGAACAACATACCTTATACTGTAGCACCACTGAAAATACAAATGCTACTAAGGTTGCTGACAGTGCGGCATTAGATTATGGTTTGATAAATCATAGAAAGCTTACCTGGGCAAAGAAGTCTTTGTAGGAGCGTGTCGCATGATGCAACCTCTTGATCAACAGAGCGAAGAACTGTTTGATAATCAGACACAGGCCTCTGACCTGGTAGGATCCCCTTCCTGCACTGCCTTCTGAGACATCACATGGGCCCTGACCGTTGGAGTGCAAAGCACCATCTGTCTCTGGAATATAAAGCTCAAGTTGCACAGTCTGATTTGCACATGCAGTGAACGCTAGATTAAAGACGCCAGCCAGCAAGCCAAGCATGTTTAGTCTGTGAACCGTGATTAAAAGCATTTACCAGCAACGCTCTGCTAGCTTTGGGGATGTAGTTCATCATCTCAACATGGGTTAGGGTTAGAGTTAGTGTGCCAGTACAAGCTCTGGATCAAATATATATTTATGATGAATACGTGATGATGTCACGTGTTGAAATTCCCAAGTTCGAAGCTCTCTGCATTACAAGATCATTGCCAGGAAAAACACTATTGCTTAAATATGTGTTCAAGAATGAATTAAAGAATGTTTAAAAGAGAAGTCTGACACTGGGGAAATTCCCAGACTTAGATGGGAAGATAGATACCACTGTTATGTTATTACAGTAATCAAGCTATCACCAGCACCCAGGTAGCTTAGCTTAGTACAAAAACTGGAAACAGGAGAAAACAGCGAGCCTGGCACGGTACAAAGGTCACCAAAAAAAAAGAGCCGGCAGCACTAAAGCTCACTAATTTTGTTATATCTCGCAGGGCCCAGTTGTGGTTTTACTGGGGTTTCTCTAGCAAAGCATTTCTTGGCGAGAAACAGTAACTTCCTGGAGTTTTGTTGTCCACTTGAGGTGACAAACAACGTGTTAATTAGTTAGTGAGCTTTAAAGTGTTGGTAGACAGATTTTGTTCCCTTTGGACAGAGCCAGTCTAGCTGTTAATCTTGGGACTTGACAGGAAAGTACTGTTTCACTGTTTCAGCCAGCAGCAGGTAGCTAATCAGCTGCTGGCTGTAGCTGCATATTTACAGAATGGTGAGTTGTATCAATCTTCTCATCTAACTCAGCAAGAATGCGAGGGCATTTCCCAAAATGTCGAGCTATTCTGTTAATTTCTCAGTTGACCTTCACATATTCTTTTTATTCAACAATATTTATTCAAAACAATATATTATGTCCAGAGCTGTAAGCTGAAAGCCAATGTCACCTTTTTGTAGTTCCATATCAACAGCCACTCTGTTGAATCCACAGAGGCTAGTTCGAGAGATCTGTTGCAATGATTTCTTGTCTGAGAGTGTTAGAGAATGGGATATAAAGGATATAATTTACATGATGGGTAGATGGAGAAAAGAGGCCTACGAGAAACTACAACTACACATTTAGACACACAACAAATCAATAGGATGAGAAAAACAAATTAAGGGATGGCGCTACAAAAACTCTGTGCCGTTTTTCTTTTTTTACCTTGTATGCATTTCCTGTTGGTTGCATTCCCATCAGCAGTGACCTTTAGGAAGATCTACAAGGAAATAGCTTATTTTATTTTCAGGACCCAAGATTAACAGATGCTCTTGATTACAAAGCCTTATGAAACAGAGTCTAATCACTGTGAAGGTGAACGTCAGGCAGTGACTGTATGACAGATTGCCTCAATAAAACGCACATTGCTTTCTTTTGTACTTGCGATCAAATTGCTGTTTAGCACTGAAAATGAAAATATCACTTCTATTAAGGGGGCAGTCATTTGTCAGTTTGATCCATTGTCTAATATTTTTAAGTCCTCGGACCACAATGTAAATTTGTGAAATTACTTTTTTGATTTTCTAATAGATCCCAACTGCATGTAGTAAATACAAGCAGTCCAATTGTTACTAGAACTGCTACCATTTCTTTTTTTTATTATTTCCACGCACCTCCTCCAGCGATGCGTCGGACACGCCAAAGCTGCTGAGGCCGATGTCAACTAGGGTCTCCTCCAGCTCCCTGAAGAGGCTAGCATAAGCCCTGGGCTGGAAGTTACGGTTGGGCAACAGATAGGTCAGCTCCTGGCCAATGGCCTCGATGAGACGAGCCTCCGGCACATGATGATGGACTAGGGCTGTGATGCTTTCCATATTACCTGGAAACGAGTGGTAGGTGATGATTCAGCTTAATTTCAAACTTCCATCTCTGCTTTGTTTGTTTAATTTAATATATTTTTACCCGCCCTTTACTTTTATCTTTTACTCATATATCTGACAACTGAGACATGGCATGTTAAATGGAAATGTACTGTAAGAAAAAACACAAAAAAGAGGGTGTGCAAAACCACAGCAGGGTAAACATATAATAGAATATTATTTTATAGCATACGTTTGGGCAAAAATGCATATTCAATTGACCTTTAATAGTTTTACAGAGGGCCTACAGTAGTACACTGAGTACAGTAAGTACAGGGTTTTCTAGGTGTGTTGGCTGCAGGTACAAAAAGTAGACAGGCTATAATCCAGGGCAGAAGTGCCATTCATCAACAGGGCAAACCCGTTATGATCCATTGCATTATCAGTTTAAAAGTTGAATAGACTAAAACAGGTTAAAAGAGACTGACAATGCACAGAAACTCAGCAGACAATAGTAGAACTAATGGTAACCTTACCATCCATTTGTCTGTCTGGGGCCTGTCTCTCCTCCTGGTTCACTTTAAACTTTGAACACTTTGAACATTGACAGGAGCAATCTTCTGTGCAGTCACAGCTGGCCTGCAGGACAAAATGTTATCAGAAACCACATATTATATCTCCTTACCTTATATATCTCCTGCAAGCATTTTCCCCCTCCCCTTATTCTCACAGGGATTCATTTACATAGAAATCAGAGAGGGACTCATAAAGGTGAAACCATTGTATTAGTCTGTCTGATGTTAAATATCTGTAAATGTACAACTTGGATTAATCCACAACAGGAAAATCTCTTAAGTGAGAGACCTTCCTGTTGACTTAACAGCCTTCAGCTGAACAGTAATAAGGACTGCTACAAGAAGTCATTCCTGCCCTCTGCAATTAAACTATACAATGACTCCCCTCTGGGCCTGGAGAGGATACCTATTTCTACTGAATGACAATGTACATTCTACACTCTGTTTCACAGTTGCAGTCTGAGATATATCATTAAGCCTTTTTACTTGTACTAATGTATATATAGTAGTTTGAATAAATATAATTGTAAATGTATTAATTGTATGAATGTATTAACTATCAGTTAGCTTTTTTTAACTTTTAATGCTACCACTATGTTCCATTGGAAGCCTAAAGCACACAAATATACACAAGGCTCCATTTTCACAAGTTCCCACCTTTGGAGTGTCATGTTTCATTCGTCGCACAAGAGTGAGATAGAAGCCAGCGCCAAAACAGTTCTTCAGGAAGATGGGGGAGCCGCAGCAGTAGAGGCGGACCCTGAGAGATGATGGCCACCCTGTCACTCAGCAGGTCGGCCTCGTCCATGTGATGGGTGGACATGATCACTGTGCGCCCTGCAACATGGGACAGTGACGGACAATGAAAAGGGGATAAATAGACGGATGTTTGATGATTCTGCTTTTGCCATTTTTCTGAAGTTCAGTAGGCTCAAGATGATATGACATGCTGTAATTACGATATCTAAAATGGAAGCATCTGTTGTTTGAAGACAGAAGGAAAGAGTCCATTATTGTATACATTATATTATTATTGTATACATATATTATTGTAACAGTTTTACTTCAGAAAGTTACCCAGTTTTTTAGGAAACAGTTTAGGAACCCAGTTTTTTCAGGTTTTGTGGAAGAACTGTCAAGACCTGTTGTCTGTAGTAGCATCAGTGTTTTGTGAAGGACCCGGGTTAAATTGTTTGGGGCCTGACTATAGCATAACAGGCTACTTTGCTTAGAATTTTCACCTCAGTTCTTTTCTAATCGTGTTATAAGCAAAGTTCATGCCATGAATAATAACAGTAGCTGTCAAGAAAACCTGATAATAAAACTTAACTCATAATATTTTGCATAATAATTGGCAAAATATTTCCTCCTGCCAACAAACACTTTAGCTGACAACACATTTGGCAGTTATTACAAATACAACATAATGTTAAATGGTTGTTTAATGTGACAAAAATAAAGACATTTAATGGATGAGGATTACAATTAGAGGAAAATCTAAGAGTGTAAAGGTTTGTTATTGGTCTATTGATATTGGAAAATACTTTTTTAAGTTTTAATCTGTCTGAAGGACTAATGCAGAAAACCTCCACCATAGGGCTCTGTACCCTCTTCTAGCCAGCAGGGGTCAGTGTTACCTGCACGGTATTTGAGAAGCAGGTCCCAAATGGAGCGTCTGGAGTATGGGTCCACCCCTGAAGTGGGCTCATCCAGGATCACCACCTTAGCCCCACCAACAAACGCCAAGGCAACAGATAGCTTCCTCTGCATGCCCCCTGGATTAGAACATCATTAAGTAGTGACAGAGTACATTTGTGCATGTCTGTATGTGTGTGGTTTGCATTGGTATTGACAAGTGAACATTAATGCATACACCTGCATACCGAGTGTGGATCATCTATTGCAAAAAAAGACAGACCTGAGAGGTTCTGGGTCAGCTCATCCCTCTTGTGGGGAAGACCCAGATCCTGCAGCATGTTCTCCACCTCTTCCTCTGCCTCCGCTATTGGACGGCCTTTTAACAGCGAGTAGAAGAGGATATGCTCCGCTACAGTCATACTGATAGAAATCAAGAAAAAGACGGGGGAAGCAATAATCCAGTTGCAACTATTACATTTTACACACTATCACCCATTTTTATGTTTTGTTTTTAATTACACTGTACATGGTGTACTATTGTGGTGCAATGTAAAATGCCCCAAATTTCCCAAAACCACTTAATTATGATAACTATTTGAATCCTAAATTCTACGTCTGAGGAGAGTTACATACTACTGAAAAAGGATGTTGTGTTGAGGGCACATTCCCAGAGAGAGTCGGATGGTGTCCATGTCTGTGCGAATATCTTTGCCATAGATGGTGGCAGTCCCTGAGGTAGGAGGGAACATACCTGTCAAAATGGACCTGGGAGAAAGAAAAGAAAGAAAGAGAGAAAGAGAGAAATAAGTAAAGTGGGACATGATGTCCCCAAGCTACATATTGAGACTGCAAAAGTCAATTGCAGAGACTATTTTCTATATGCGAAGCTCTTGGCACATGGGTGAGTTTGCATGTACAGCATCTGTGTGACGTACATGGTGGTGGTCTTCCCAGCCCCATTGTGGCCCAGAAAGGCTGTAATCTGGCTCTCATAAAAGCTGATGCTAAGGCCATCCACAGCCGGTCTGGAGCTACTGCCAAACACCTTGATCAGGTCCTGGATACAAACTCCCTTCACCAGGTCAGCTGGCTCTGCCTCAAAGAATGGCTGACCTGCATACAGCAAAGACAACCACATGTATGTTACTAATTTGTCTGAACTAGGAGTGAATATGCCTCTGGCCTGTTTGAGTAGTTAAAAAGCAAAATGAAATCTACCACAGCGGGCGTGTCTTTCAAGTAAACAAAGCAACAATAATAAAAAGTTCAACCAAATGACATAAAATGACAAACAAACGTAACGTCCCTATCTCAGAAAGCAACAGAGTCGTAAATTTATTTCTGAAATGTGTGTGAAAGAGGCAAGACACATATGAGATCAGGGGATTGGAATGCCATACAGTGTAAAAAAAAACAAACAGTTTCCATCACTTATTAACTAAGCATGAAACTGAGATGCTAGCAATATGTGTGTTCACATATGCCAGCAAGTGCAAACATACACAGGGACACTGAGTTCCCACACAGTGACTTTGATTGGCAGACAGGGAGTGCAAATAGAGAGATGACCTCAGCGCTGAATGGAAGTGTATAGAGAAATATTACATTACCTTAATTAATTACATATGTAATGAATTATATTTGGAATCCTGCTGTAGTTTGTCCTACTGATATGAAGCAGATATGTTAGAGATAATCAAATGCAGTCATAATGTATAATAACATATCATGATACTGTAGAACTGTTATACCTCTCTTCCAGGAAGTTACAACGTAAACGTGTTTTGGCTGTGAAGTTAACAAGCTGCACCTCTCTGCAGAAAAAAACAGCCCTGTACACCCTCAATCTGATGAAAGAGTTGTGCTGAAGCTTTTTTAAATACAAAATAACAAGCAATATGTAATTAGTATACCGTCTTTCTCCTGGTTCTCCTCTGCCTCAGCCTGGTTCAGCTTCTCCAGCCTCTCCTGCTGACCCTGGTGTTCACATGAGGCTGTGTCCTCCAGAGTCTTTGGTTTCTTCTCATCTTTCTCCTGATCTTGGTCTTCCTCCCCCTCCTCTTTTTGCTGCTCTCCTTGCTCTTTGTTTGCCAGGTTGTCAAAGGCTTTTTTGTCCAACTTCTGTCTGTTGCCGCCTTTTGTGGAAAAAAGAATGGATTTTAAAACTGACACGTCACTGGACAACAAGCTTTTAACAGTCTAGGTCATCTTTATTTTAGAAATAATTAGACATATCAGTGTTTGCATTTTCTTATGCACAGTATGTGAACAGGAAATAAGTAAGAAAGCTTACCTGAAGCTGGAGCCACACTGTTGAGCCAATAACAGGGCAGGAAAGGGAAGTAAAATGGTCGACCAATTCCATACTGTCCTGTGACGAAAAGCAAAAAAATATAAAACAGTTAGTTACAGTAAATAAGGAAATAATTTTTTACAGCAGAAGTTGTGACCAAACCCTTCATTTCACTCTAATACACTGACCAGGGAAAACATTGTCCAGGTACCAGGCCAGCACACCATACAGTATAGTGTCCAGGCCCATCATGCAGATGGAGGTGAGAAAGGAGAACTCATCTCCCTCTAGGGGGCTGGTCTGGATGTTGTCCCACTGCAGACCCAGGCCCTGCTCTTCGTATCGCGACAGGTACTCTGTGCCAAAGCCAAAAGCCACTTGGGACAGCAGACTCTGAGGGTAGAGGTAATGATAAAATCATCTTTGTTCTACATTTAAAGCCTGTCCTTTAACAATCTATTGTCCAAAATGTAGTCAGTGTTTTAACTACATTTCCTAACTATATTTCCCTAAACATTAGTATGCTTATTAAGTTATTGTAAGCATTATAATTTGAGAAACGCTATGCCCATAAAGTTAGTAAAACAGACTGTGTGACTCCTCAGTTACTTTTAGTCTTGAGTTTAGTTAAGCAAAGTTTTAATGCTTCAGTTTCTTGCAATCTGATGGGTCTGTAATACAATTAAAGAATAACAACTAGCTGTGTTTTAAACATGGTTGATAAAATCTCAAATTCAGTTCCTACATTTTATAATGTACGTGGGAAAAGACAAGTGTTGAAGATTCTAAGCTGTAGCTAAAAATGTAATACCTCTACTCTATATTTGGTAGCATGTTTTCAATTGAAGCACTATTAGAGACAGATGCTGAAAAGTGACACCCACCACCAGGATCTTCATGTCCTTGGTGATGCGCTCTTGCCAGGCGAAGCAGAAGATGTGTGGGAGGTAAAGGGTGAAGTAAACAATGCCACAGCATGCTGCTGCCAGGTTGGCCTGGTTGAAGAAAACGCTGAGGAGGAAGCATTGCATGATGGTAGCCATGGTAAAGGTGAGCAAAAAGAGGAAGAGGATGACGGCGTTGCTGTAGTTCAGTACCCTTCCTCCCCTATAGGCCAAAGACAGAGAGGAAGATTTGATTGCTTTGGAGCAAGTTGCAATGAATACACTGGCTAGGTTCTTAAACATTGGTTTTACATATTAAAGCTCCCTTAAATAGCTTTAAACTTAGAAAAGACTTTTCCCCACACTGTATGACATTGTAACATATACGGTGTATTTTGTAGCCTCATTATTTATATATATATATATATAATGATTAAACTGAATGAAATATTCATGTACAGGACACAGTGTTTTCAGAATAATCTGCAGTGTCTACATGTCTTTTGTATCATCATTTGAAAAAAATTCAATAGCCTGTTAAAAATAAATACCACAGTGGTGACATGCAATATAGACATTGTTTGGGTAATCTTGGTACGAAACATTGCTTTACACAAATCCTCCATTAGAGGTCACAACAGTCTATTTTGCAGTAACATGTCAGATGAGCCACTGGCTGTCCACAAGAGATGACTTGTATAAGAGTTCATCATTGATCAACCCACTCCTGCAAAGTGAGTGACATAACTCCCATGATGTCAGGGTTTATGCAGTTGTTTCATTAATGATTAATGTATGAAGTATGCAATCGGCGAGCCACTGTTATCAGTTAATTATCTCAAGGATCTGGTAATAATTCACAGTGATATCTTGACATTTATATCCAGAGATGTTAACACGATCAGAGACACACTGGATTAATCATTAAAAACATTCACATGTAGATTAGCCATTTCTGGATTGTAGTACATTTAATAGTCAGGTTGACTAAATGCCAATTAAGAGAAAAACATTAAGGTAATCAGAAAAGTGCTGGAACTTAGTACAGGAAAGCCTACATGCACCCAAGTTGCTCCATTCATATAATGTATACTTTTGCAATATCAATGTGGGAACACATCAAACAGCTGTGTTCTGCACGAACAAATGTTTGCATGAGACAAATTAGACGACACAGGAACAAGGACCTTTAGAAATCCTTGAATCCTTTCTCACCATGATGATGGCCGTGAGGAGAGCGGTGCTAGTGCCCATCATGAGGAAGCTGTCAATAAACCAGGTTGACCAGATGACACCGCTGGTGACACCCATGGCCTTCAGTGTCTCCTTCAGGCGGAGTTCCTTCTCCAGGACAATACTCTTGACTATCATGGACACAGAGTAGACCCAGGCTAGTACCATGAAGATGGGGAAACAGCGGTTCAGTGTCAGCATGAAGCTGGACAGAGAAGGGGAAGGAGAAAGGGGGATGGAGAAAAGGAGAAGGACTCAGTTACTGAAAAAGGGGACCAAAATTGTGTGACACTCACAATCTATCAGGTTTACTACCAAAAAAAATGTAGTTAACTAAGTGGGCAAGGCAAGGCAACTTTATTCATACAGCACAATTCATACATGAGGCAGACTTAGTGTGCGTCACATAAAAACATGTTACAAAACAAACAAAATCAAAAACTAAAAGAAAGTCAACAATGAATTCTGCTATGGCTGTTAAATGTGACTGAACTTTCTTTAATGTTACTAAATTATCATGTTTTCCACTCACAGATCATCCACATAACAAGGATAGGGCATCTGCTGTAGGTAAACACCCAGTGGCCACTCCTTTCCTGTCTGACTTTTGATGATCCCGTGTTCTATTATGTCCTGGAGGTAAGCAAAGCCGCCCCAAACATAGCGGAGGTCATCCATAGGATCGGCTCTGGGGCCAGGGTCCCAATACCTGAGCAAAAGACACATATTTAGTCTGTAAATGTCGTTATGTAGTACAAATCACCATTGTACTAAAACCATAATTTCCACTTAGACTTTGATTCTAACCTGTCTTTGACCTTATTGGTGCGTTCAACTGCATCAATATCCATACGGATCTTGAACTTAACATGCGGCGGGACCTTGGTGGTCCAAGGGTACATATTTACGAAGACAAGGCCCGCCCAGAACTTGCTGTCCTCCAACAGGCCCAAGGCCCGATGAGTGACGGCGTCCTCATCAGGCTGAGCCATAAACTTATCCAGGATTACACACTGGGTGAGGGAGAATGAACAAGACAGAGAGACAGCAACATAAATGGACAGGTATTAGACAAAGGGAACCCCTGCGTATGAGCAGAGCACCAGCAGAACTGCATTGTAATACTGCATTTAAAAATCTACAGTATTAAGTGTAAACTGATATGGATTGTTGTACATGAATGTTTGTACAAAATTTCAGGGCAATCCGTTCGATAGTTTTTGAGATATTTCAGTCTGGACTGACGGGCGTTGCCATCCTTAAAAAGGTGAAAAGCCCAGAGTTGCCAGTGTTGGCTTGAGTCACTATAATCCACACTTTGCACCCACAATTGCAGTGACACTCCAGCAGTGGTTGTCTCTTCTGTGCAAAGCGTGTCTGACATCGCCATTCACTGTAGGCTAATGCAAATAGGGAGGGCCATGATCCAAAAGGAAACACTCCAAAACAACAATTTGCCCCTGAGATCCCAAGCACAGATACCACCCCCATCACCCCAACTCAAAACACATACACACGATTAGCAGTTCAAACACAGACATGCATCCAAAATACACACCTATATGCATTTACAGACACAATGTACACATGCCAAATAAATTATTCAAACCTCAAAGACTGTGCTGTCATTTACATTCGCCTACCGACACTGCAGCCGCACTGTGCTGTGATACGCGTGCATGCCACCAACGTGCAGCCAAGCAGCCATCAAGCCCACGGTCATTGTTGTGGCTTTATAAAGGACGGTGGATGGAGTGACAGCTGTATCTAATCAGCCTCAATCGTTCCCAATCTCCCTGTCACACTCAAGTGCTGTAAGCTTCAACTTGGACAAAAACAAAGCGCACCAACCATCCACCCAACCATGCCCCCAGGTGGCCCCGTTGTCACCCCCCAGTGTGATAGGCCTCTCATCCCGATTAGTCTCTGCAGGGAAAGGGGTGATTTTAACTTTGTTTCAAATGCGTTGGTCCACTAAATGTGGAGGGCCCTCACAAGAGAAGGTTTGTGATGTTTTCTTTTTCTTTTTTTTTACCCTCCAGTCAATCAGCAGCAAACAAAAGAGACTCGACAGCTAGTTTGTTGCTCTGGCTCTCGCCCACCTGGGTAGATTTCAATGTCTCTGGACGGGGGGACAAATTGCAGAGCCCAAAGACAGCTTATCTAAATGCTCACATCATGTCAAGAATGGTAGTGACCACATAGTGGTATGGCAACCAAGGTATTGGAATCAACAATTGACCAGACCTGTGCTTAATTGGATTATACCATGAATGGGCCTGTCCTAGAGCTTGACATCTCAGGTGAAGTGAAATGTGGAAAAACAGTCCACATTCCTAGAGACAGAGTCCAGTGGGAGAGAAGGTGAGAAATTTAGCAAAAACAACCCTAACACCTCATGTTCATCTGGAAATGTGGCGCTCCCTTTGACTAGTCATGATTACTAGTACTAGTACTGATTATTAGTATGATTACGCACGCTGATGCACATTTCACACACAAAATCCAGTCAGTGGTATTTGGGAGGCAAGGAATATCGCCTCCAACAAGATGAAGAACATGCCAAAAGGATAGAAACGCCCACTCACATCCCCATATTGGTTAAGCATCCGAATGACCCGGTCAGTAAGGTTGAACACGTCTCGCCAGTCGAAATCCGGCACGTTGGGTAGACGGTCCTCTGGCGGGCCGTTGTGCAGGAAGTTGAGGATGTGTTTGGAGGAGAACGGCGCCTCCTCTAGACTCCTGTCAATGAAATCCATCACGGATGGATTGCGGATGGTATCCTGAAACAAAAGGACTTAGGGGAATAAGCTTTATTTACCCTGTTTCTTTTTCCATTATGAGCGAGACCTTTTTTTCCTAAGGAAGATGTTACTGAGACACCAGTAGGAAGGAACACAATAAACATTTCACACAGGAAAAAGGAAAGATAAAGCAATACATATGCAGCATCAACTTAATCCAAGCAATAACAATGTTATTTGATTTGTCTTTCACAAAAAGTCTCAAGGAAGAAAGGGAGTTAAGACAAGGACAACCACTGAAAAATCATAAAAGAGAAACCAAGTAAATGTGACAAAATAAGGAGTATTATGATGTAAGAAGTAAGCAAACAATGACAAACAATAAAGTAGATAGGCAGTTATAGTGAGGCAGAGAAGGGAAAAGAAGAGGGAAAGATAGACACTTAAAGAGGGGGTTGGATGGCAAAAGGAAAGAGACGGGATATTTTGGTAAGATATGGTTCTATATTCAAGCAGGAAACTCCTTAGATCTCAGCAAAAATTACCCATGAGGAAAGGATCAGGATAAATAACAACAACATCATTAATCACCTCATTTCAAAGGAATGATGTTTGGCATTGGATGTCAGCCGAATGGCAACACAAAGGTGGATCTGCTCTATTAGGCACAGAAGGGCAGGTATGTGAATGTAATATTAAATCAACTTTTGGTTGAAAGTAATTTAAATGCAGTGATCTTTGATGATTTCTAGTATTTTCTTTACTGATTCTTCCGATATTGTTGTGTTAAAGTTTCTGCCACAAACACATGATTTGATAAACCATCATTTCCTGCCCCCCATTCTGTCTCTGATTAGCTAACCCTAGCCCCGCCGAAACTCTAACCTTAATCAACCTAAAAAAGGAGGCATGTCAAATATCTGGCGCGGGATAAAAATAACGCTGTTGTCCTACCCGGATCATCTTGACTTGGACTCCATCTTGAAAAAAAGCCCAGATCTGAGGAGCCACTTCCTCCCAGGCCTTCCCCATCGTCCTCAGCCTTTCCAGCTCCTCAAATGTAGTGTTTGCCTTCAGGACAGACGGAAATGTGTGTTTGCATGTGTTGGCATATCAAGACAGGAAATTATCATCAAAAATAAACATACACACACAACTATTGTCACAAATGTCCATATCTGGATGCACAACATTCAGAAATATATGCAAATACAAACATTTTGCATACATGCATAGAAGAAAGTAACATGTTGGGAACACCTGCATGGATACACGTGTATATGTGTACACAACATTCAGAAGCTCAAATACACACATTGTCTCAGTTCTGCTAATCTCCTGCTACATACCATTCCCACATTAAACTCTCTGTGAAAACAGGCTTTGCAAAGACAACACACACATTCTCACACAAAGAATTCCCGCGGGCCTGTTCAGATAACCAGCAACTGTGCAACAAATGCACTCTGTGCCAAATCGTCAAATATTTACTGCACGCTTATCGTTAAAACCCTGGATGTGTGTGGGTACAGTGCTTTGTGTGACAAATACCAAAGGCTGGCTATTCCAGTATTCAGTCATGTGCAGTGGGGGATGAAAGCGCTCAAGAGTACACCCAATTAAACGCCTTCCTCTTGTGTGCGTCTGATTTTGGGTGACAATGGGGACAATGGAGCCGGGGCGACAATGGAGGCCTTTGGTGACAACTGGCCGAATGCATTCAGCCTGCCCAGTGAATCCCAGTCAGGTTCCCACAAGTGAGCGCTTCCTCATTCCCTGAGGCAGTTTAAAACAGCAGCCAAAAGCAGTAGGAGGACTGGGGGATTCCTTAAGGTGATATCTTCAAGGGGGCAGTCAAGGACTCTTGTAGTTGTTGAAGATGTGGAGTATTCTGTGCCTAACTTAGCATATACCTACATATGTTGAAACAAAGTGAGCACACATTTAGTTATCTTTAAACTCAATCAAACACTTGTTGTGGTGTCCTGTTATCTACCTTTGCCTTTATGCATGAGGGTAACAAACAAATCAGGTAGTTTGCTAAAAGGTTCTGCACCATCGCAGATACGGCGCCTATCAGCATGCTTGACTTCTGATTGTAAAACACCTGAATAAATGCCTATTATATAACCAAGAAGTACTGTTACAGTCAACATTGTGATGAAGCTAAGGGTAGTTCTAAATCTATATATGAATATAAGGCAGATGTAGTGTCATAAATATATAATCTGAGATCAAATCTATTCGTGAAAGCCAATAAATGATAAATGTTGGATAACAGAATATAAAAAATGGTTTAAAGATTCAAATTTTAAATTAAATCAATGAGGGCTCAGTATTAAGTATTTAGCTGTAAAGTTTGCCATAGTACCACATAATTAATTGATTCTGAAAATGTCCATTTTATCAAACTAAACTGTGAAGAATTATCATGCTTGCTGCTTTTATGTAAATCTGAATGACATGTCCTGGGTGGACGTTAAGGTGATTTAGTCCCTCTGGTGTGTGTCGAGAGTAATGAGGTAAAAGGTCAGTGATGGCAGGATGCTGATAAAAACCTGCATTCATCATGACATAAAGCGTGACAACATATGTTTAGGTGCATGGTGCTTCCTTTGGAGTTTCTCATGAAATAAAGTGGTGCATGACAGAGTTAAGAGGAAGTAAAAAGAGGTCATGTTTTTGGTCTTGTAAAGTAATGGATTAACCCCTTAGTCATTACTTTCTCAGTGCAATTAAGATCCCAATCGGAAGGAAGAAGAAAACAAAGAGGGCATTAAAGGTCGGGAAAAAGGAAACACGAGTGTTTGTGTGTCTCTTAGTGTGTGTGAGCACACGTCTTTAAGGACAGACTCTTACTGCTTACATAACACTGAAAAAGCCATGGCGCCAGTAGACCATGTGGTAGTCATCACAGCCGATCAGCTTGTGTTCTTCCATTGCAGCCAAGCCATCCATGACTGCTGCCCCCCTGAAGGGCTTTGACCAACGCGTATCTACATCTAGATACAAAGGGCTGGACTTGACATGAGGAAAGCTGATCCCCTTTATTCACTGGCTTGCTTTCGCCAAAGAAAATCAAAGATATGGATGTCATAGACTAACAGAAAGCATTTTTGAGGTAAATTTCTTTATGCATTTTTCATTGTCTCCCCATATGTGTTTTTCTATGGGTGACACATTCTTCTTTGTTTGTTTAATGACCCTGCCACCTACCTAGATCTGTCATTATTTATTCAAAATAACCCCCAAAAACTAAAATGCACTTGTCTTGTCTAATACAAACTTGATATAACACTATTGTGTTCCATCAATCAGCAATAAAATAAATTATTTGAAAGCCTTTCAGTGTATGTGCAGAATCGTATTCTGATTATTATATTATTAGGGTTAAGCATTTGATTTCCACTATCTTAAATGTATAGGTACATGGTACTACACCATGCTTGGGATAAATGCATCTACCATGTGGCCAATGCTGCTTACATTTCGTATGATCTGCCTGACAGCCGGCGAGTCAGGGGCGTAGAGGATCTGTCCCATCAGCATGGGCTTGACAGAGTTCCACATGATCCTGGTGACAGGGTTGGACTCCAATTCTTTCATCATATCATTGCAGAAAGGAGCTGCAGGGAAAGGTTCTGCGTTACTTACTTGATAAATCATATTGAAAGAGCATATGGCAAATGGTGAAAGTAAAAAGGAGAAAAACTGTTTTGCAATACAAATACCAACAGCCATCCATCTTGAAGAAATGGACACAGAAAAGGTTTTAATATAATAGGATTTAGAAATGGCGGGGAGGGGGGGGTTGTTTTGTTTTGTTATTTCACATGACCTAACTTTCCACCAGATTTGATTCAAAATGGGTTTTGTTGATGTCTTGCAAACTAACATAAAATCAGGATTGAATTCATTGAATTCAGGCAACTTTCTTAACACAATTTAATGAAGTGTAACAACCCAGTGACTCTGACAAACTAAACCACCAGATCCTCTAATATTTACCACAAGTTAGACTAGGGTTACTCAAAAAAACTGAAAAGCCTAAGACCTTCATACTAATATACAGTCTACTCACTAGTGCTGTTGTCGTAAGTGTAGTGGTCCTGTGCCCTGCCGCGGTTGATGCCCAGGAAGGCTTTGTAGTTATTATCCTCATACCAGTTAAAGGAGGTGACTCGGGAGAAAGCACCCTCAGTGTAGCCACATACCAGGCTGGAGGCAGCGGCCATCACCTGCCTGAAGGACAGATTGTTCTGGAAGAGAGGAGTCATGACCTGGAGAAGCTCCCTGGAGCTATTCCTCTGGAACAACTGTGGAGAGATAAGAAAGGAAAAGAGAGCTTAATAAGAACAGAGAGCTGTGAGCTTTTACATGACAAATAATACAGTGATTTTATGATAAAGATATATGTAACAGTAATATGAGCTTGCTTAAGCTGTGATAAGCTGTCACTTTGAAGATACATGGTCACATGATTGACACTATGCTCCTTATGATATAATTATATTCTAACAGCAACAATATCTGTTTTGTTTTTTTGTATTTTTGTATTTTGGCTTTGTATGGTCACACAGTTTCCACCTTTGATTCAATAGGCCAGGAATGACTGAGTGGTTTCACATCACATCATCTGTCTCAAGGACAGACAGTTTATTCTTGAGACAGAGAGTCCTGCCAACAGGATGTCAGACTGTCAGCTACAATAAATCTACCATGGAAACAATCCACAACAAACAAAAGTAGTTTAACACACGCTGAATGTTTAAAAGAAAGATAAACCAAAAATTACATGGTTAAAGTTACGCTAATACAAATAATTTAGACACTGAACCTTCTATCCATTACATACAACTCATCCAGTAGTGATCAAGCTAATACTAAGGGAAACAAGAGGCGGGAGGGTTGGGAGGGTTACTTTAAAAATGTAATCTGGTACAATTACCAATTACTTGTTAGAAAATGTAATCAGTAACATAATCCAAGTGGCAGAAAATAAAAGTAATAACTTGGTTACTTTTAGGTACTTTTGGATTACTTCAATACTACAATACGCAAATAAAGACAAGAGGGTCGAAGGTACTTGTCTACTCATTGTATTTTTAGAGAAACATACAATTATAAAATATCCCATTCCCATGAAATAAAAGTCGATGTTTAGGCCTAAATGTTTTTTTATGATCCCTTGCACTAGGCCTATGGCAGGATCTGGCGAATCAATGACGATAAAATGTTGTTTTGAAGGCGTTCTTGATGACATTTTAGTGTGTTTCATTCCCTGGAAAACGATTTTAAAATGTTGATGAATCATCCTGCAAGGCGGGAGATATAGTAGGCTACGGTGACCAGACATCCCCGTTTTCCGCCCCGTTTTTAACTATGTGTTAATTATATACTGTATGGTGTTAACAGCCTTGAAATCAGATTTTACGTGACAAGAAAGACAGCAGAGCACACAGGTGTCGTGCGGAAAAATGATCGTCCGCCGAAAACATATCCGCGGGAGCGCGCGCATGTTAAAGCAAAGCCAAGTCTCATTACGTCTACGGCTGCTTTTATCTGGATCAAACAGACATAAGGTGTAAACAAACTTTATGTCCAAGGTAATGCAAGGTATGCAAAGGTATGACTTTGTGATACTTTAACATTCTTTTAAAGGAATGATCACAACAGACTAAGTGTTTTTAGTTTACAGCGTAACCATGCAGGCATGACATGTGATTACAGCCAATAATAGAAGCCTTTTGTTGCCAATGGAATATGTATTTGGTAGGTCTGTCTCATTGTTTATATTTGGAAAACGGAATGTAGTCTAAAATTAACATGACTTACTGACTTAATTATATATATAATTGGAAGACATGATCTCTTTTGCAATCATCCTTATGACTTGACTATTGCTATGTACCAACCAATTAGCCTTTTTACCTGTTGAAATGCCTTTAAATGGTCAATACAACCTATGTAATGCATTCCACTTGCCAGAAAGTAATTGCAGCTTCTTAATGATTCTGTCTCAAAATGGCTTGATTTCGTTTAGAAGCTATATTTGACAGATTATAACTCACCTAGTAATTTTTACCCCTTAAAATACCTTTAAATGGCCAAAACAATACATAAAATGCAGTATTCTTGCCAGAAAATGATTGCAGCCTCTACTTTGACTGAAAGGTAGTTTCTGCCTCAAAATAATGATTGGTTTCATTTAGAAGAGTTACATTTGACAGATTATAAAACCAAAATTGTACCTCTTTTATATTTCATATATAATAACATTGACAAACTGACCACCAAACCAAAAGTCCCCAGTTCATTTCAGAAATGTGGTCACCTTAGGTTATAGGCCTATTTATTCAGTGTGCTGCTGAAAATTAGTGTTTCTGGGGTACCACAAATTACTGTAGGAAAGTCTCAACTCTGTGATTTACAGAGTTTCCTGTTGGACAGATCGCTTTACTTGTTGCTGCAGCAAGTCAGCTAACTGCTGCTAACTAGGTGCCATTATCTAATTAGCCCAGTTAGCCAGCAGCTATTGGTCAAATTAGCGTACGGAGCTCGAGCATCGAGTGTCTGTTTAGGTTTACACCTGTTACTCAAGCACTGGAGGTTTTCAGGCCGAATTCTGCCTGCCTGCCGAGAATTGCATGCACCTTGCGGGTGCTAACGGTCATCTATGCTCAGAAAAGAGGTGGATGCAAATCTTGGCAGGGAGCCTACAAAATCTGATATGCCGAATTATGCATCCACCTGTTTAGGTCCTTCTCAGACACTTTGCTGTGCTCATTGATTAAACAGCTTTATCGCCACATATATTTACTGAATGGTACTTCTAGCCTAAGTGTATTAAAATATTAAAGACTCTAAACGTTCATAAAATATATAGCCTACTTCGAATCAATTTATCACCATTGATGAAGTCCACAAAGAATTAAAAGCATTTAAAAGCATTATTTGGAGGTGCATGCAATTCTCGGCAGGCAGGCAAAACTCGGCACAACAGGAGCGGGCCTCCAAGTGTAGGCCTACACGATATAAAGAGGACGTGACAGCCCCGGGGTGACAAGAGCTGATGAGGGCAATCCCAGCAAAAGAATAAGAATGTGCATGTACTTTATGTTAGTGAGCGAAAGACAAACACAACAGATCAGTCATTCACCACTGAAGTCTACGTTTTTCCATGTCTGGAGGCATCACCTGTTTCTGCAGCCTAGTGTTGTTTCCATTGGGATGGTTCCGATGATGTATCTGTTTTTGAAGCTAAAGAGGCCGGTTCTGGATTTAGCCTTCCTCACAGACACTAAATGATATCCCCCCTACTGTCTGTGTTTGCGTAAAAACTCAGGCAAAAGGAAGCAACTGTTTCCTGCCAGTTAAAAATAGCAGGCGGTGCACTTTTGAATGGAGCCAGACTGGAGCTAATTGGGCCACGCCATTACCTCTCTCAGTTTGTCCGAGGCGGCAGAGACGACCCGAACCCAGAAGTGAATGTCGATGCCTTTAGAGTGATTGTCCAGCACAAGAGGAAGCTGGAGAGAAACAAAAAAACCATTTTTTTGGAATGAATACTTTCACTTTTAATTGGTGCAAACATTTCATCTCCAGACTGTCAATGTGCTGTGAACTGTCAATTGTTTCTAAAAATTATAACATTTCGCATATATACACAATTTCACAGATGTTACTGTCCCCCCTCAGTGGCATCACTTTGTTTGCTTTGCAGAGCATGAAGGTTAAGAGGTGATTAGGCTTGGTAACAGTCACAATACAGTCTGGCCAGGTAGAATAAAAAAGTATTCAGGTACACACTAAAGTGCAAAATAAAGTTCTGTTTTGTATTTTTGTCTGACAAAATAAAAAAGTTCTTGTTTAGTACCATGAAGCAACATATTTATAAATAAACATATAAAATGTAGAGGGGCGGTAATTAAATATACAGAGGCAGACCTATTTAGTGGAACACAGAAATAACTTAAATTGCCTTAATCATTAACATGTTATGTGTTGTACTTATATCTGCTGACCAATGCTTCTCTTGAAGATCTGCTGGTTTGCCCACCAGCCAATTCACAACACAATAGGCTAGAGGTCCAGGATGCGTCACGAGGCCAAGACACAGAACTGCCAAAGGAGACATCCTTCCCTATTGCATATATAGATTCAGCCTATTAGAGCGGCGTGAGCACAGACAGACATTCCCTGTGGGACAAAAAGCTCAAACACCAAGCTTCCTCAAGACTTTGCTTTTCAACTGTTTACAAACCAGCATCTGTGCATATGAAACAAACAATACTTAAACACAGGCACATCCTGCAAAGCGATCTTTCTTTGAGAGATATCTTTTCCAAGCCCCCACTAACTTCACTCAGAACACTCACTCACGAGCACGTAATTTAAAAGATTGTCTCGTCTTCCCAGGCCTCCATTGTCCACTCAGATGCCATCTCACCCTGCCAAGTTTTATCAGTGTGGTGACTGTATCATTGTAAACAACTGCTGCATATAGAACTCTACTGTATTTATACACTGAACTTAATTGAACCATATGATAAATTAATCTTGTTTTCTTTTAGGTTTCTGAGAAATTAATCCATTGTGTGTTTTATGATTGTTCTGTTTCCTAAAAAGTGTGATTGATAGTTGCTATGATGTTTTTATGATATACAGAATATCCTCCTGGTTGTGGATCTAAGGAGAGCAAAGGCACCAGTGACCCTTGTTTCCATCCAGTGGGGTCTGTGTGGACATTGTGAAGGATTACAAATACAGAGTATACATGAGTGCTCATGGACAATAAACTGGACTGGGCCAAGAACACTCTACAGGAAGGGTCAAAGCCGTCTCTATTATCTGAGGAGGCTGAGGTCCTTCAACATCTGCAGGATGATGCTGAGGATGTTTTATGAGTCTGTGGTGGCCAGTGCTATCCTGTTTGCTGATGCATGCTGGGGTACCAGGCTGGGGTTAGCGGACGCTAACAGACTCAACAAACTGATCCGCAAGGCCAGTGACGTTGTAGGGGAGCTGGACTCCCCTGGTGGCAGAGAGGAGGATGCTGTCTAAGCTACACATCATCTTGGACAGTGTCTCCCACCCACTCCATGACGTGCTGCTCAAACACAGGAGCACTTTCAGTGCAAGACTTATTCTCACAAAATGCACCACAGAGAGCCACAGGAAGTCATTCCTGCCTGTGGCCACCAAACTTTATAACTCCTTCCTCTAAGTGTCTGACACAGTGACACTTAGTTAGTTTTAAACTGAACAATATTATCTGTTTTGTGCAATAACATCTACTTAATTACTTAATGTGCAATACTATCTGCTGCAATTCTGCTGCTATTTATTCGTTATTACTGTTGACCATTACAATTCCGTTAATTACGCAGATTCTGTACAATAACAATTCCTGTAACTATATAAATATTGTACATATCCACACTCCTTTATATGTTTTTTTATTTTATATATTTACTCTGATATTAAAAATATATTTATATTTCTTTATATACCACTATCTTTATTTATATTCCTTTTGCCCTTTGTGCAAGGTGTGCAGCTGTGACAGAGAATTCCCCCTCTGGGATCAATAAAGGATTTCTAATTCTGATTATAATATCTACAGTATATATGCTGCAACAACATGGCTGCAGCTTAACAAAAGCAACACCCAGACATACAAGGAGATTGTGCGATTTGTCAAGTGGTAATATTCTAAGCCATGTCAATGGCTGTGGTGATAATGGACAACAAGTTTAGACTGAAACCCTACAAGAAATGATGGTCGGAAAGCATTTTAGCTTTGTGCCACTATAGCACATTCAGAGACAGACAGACAACACACTTGGCCCAGTCACGTATGACTGCCGGGATGAAGATGAGGGCAGCCATTGTTACTGTCTGTGTCATTTTGGCCCATGTTTACGCTCAGTGCCCTGTGGTTGCTCAAGAGAGCAGTGTCTCTTCACTAAGCTATTTACAGAGAGCTCAGCTAATGCTCGTGGCTGTTTCACAAGCTGTCTGCATCCTCCCTACCTATTCGAAGCACGTTGGCAAAGATACAGCACACTCTCAATTAAGTATCTTACAGATAAATAAAGCCCATGCTTAAATGGAGTAAGGTCTTCCAAGCAATTACTTCAACTCTGTGATGTTAGTTTATTCGTTTTAGGAGGTAATTTTGTTATGTTTGCAGTTTGAAATTTTGCCTCACATTTGCTATATTTAGAAAAGATGACATCACTCTGACAGTAAATCTCAGGTTAACAGTTGGAGTTTGACCAGCTCTCAGTGTCTGCAGCCACTACTGATATCTATGTTTCTCAAATTTGCAGAACTGACTTAGTTCTAGTAAGATTGAAACTGAACTTGCACAAAAATGCTGTATCTAATCAAACAGCAGGAGTTACATATGTGTTTTTTCTGCAATGGTTTCTAAATATTTATAATGATATGATTTATATAATCATATCATTATAACCTCTTTACACATAATGCTTTGTTTACAATGCTGTGCAACATGCCAATGCAAGGTGATTCCTATTTCAGATTTTCCAGTCTTTTGGAAGTCTGTCATAAGAAAGTTATCTTTCATGTTTTACTGGTATCATTTTGACTTTTTTTTTTTAAACTAACAACAGCTCCTGCGGCTCCTGACTTTAAACAAACTGAGACACCTGCATGAGCCTCACATGATTTTATCCATATGTGATTTGAGCACAAACTGCATAAATACAAAATACAGAGCTGAAGCTGTGTGATGATAAAATGAGGGACATCATTGAATGATGATGACTCTAAAATAGTAGGTTTACCTTAAAATGGTAGGTTATTTAATATATTGTTCTAGTATAATAAACATAGCTCTAAAATGTAGGGCATTCAAATATTAAGAACGTAAATAAGGTTTCAAAATATACATGGGGCATTTTTAATTTCCAAAAAGGGGTTTTGATTTATTTTCATGGGTCTGTTACATCACTTAAAAAACAGAGTCTCTTATAAATTAACTTGTCAACCAGATGAATACATTAATCAGACACATACTGTGGTTAACACTGACACTGTTTGAGAACTATTTTGCAAATGTCATATCCTGCCAAATACTATATGCCTCATGCCAGCTTAACCTCAAGTCATTTAGCCAGCGGTTGGCTCAGCTTTCTTTGAATAGCCAGCAAAGATCTTTGCAAATAAGCTAATAAACATGGCAACATCCCAAATGGGAGTCATCCAACTGTAACTCTATACTGGTCTTCCCTATTCATAAACATTTCAATCATTTAAAATGATGTTTTTATGATCTCTATACTGTCATGGCTGCGGCCCCGGCTTTTCCCTGCATATCTCCTGCCATTCTCCTCACTCATCAGCCTGCCCTCCTCATGCCTTCGTCAGCCCTATCCATTATTATTCATTAAACCCTTTGCTTAATTGTCTCCTTCTGTACCTGTGTACAAGTCTGGGTCTGCCAAAAACAAACCAATCATGTACAGCCAGACAACAATGGATGGCTTTAAAGACTGTCACTGGTGTGAGCAGTGCTCAAGTGGGGAGACGGGGCACCCAATTGATTTTTGATTTTAAACACTTTCGAGGTTAAGTACAAATGGTAAACCACTAAATAAGAGGCTGTGGTGTTCACCAATGAGCCTTGGAACATATATAAAGTATTTTTTTAATATTTGTATATATTTTGTGTATGTCCAGTAATTGTTGTTATGTATACGTCCAGTAATTGTTGTTATGTATACCTTTGACAAGATTTCAATGCTACAACTAAACTAACATCCTTGTTAGCCCTCTCAATCCCTGCCAACACTGACCAGCCGGAAGAGCTTGAAAAAGTCGACATTGGCATAGAATTTGTCCTCAATGATCTGCAGCCGTTGCGGGGTAAGGATGCACATGGCATTGCGGACAGCATAGAGTCCTCGGCGGCTGGGGAAGATGAGGAATCGCTCCAGCAGGGTCAGGCTGCAGGCGATGTCCTTTAAATGCAAGGCGGGAACTCCAAAGGCAAACTGGATAAAATATAAGGGGACGGGAGATGTACGTAGGTTAGGCTGGTTTCAAACAAGATATCACAGCATTGTGATGTCTTTTATTGAACTTTACTGGTTAACATTTTGTATTCTGTTTCCTAAATGACAATGGCTTCCAAAATCAAAGCGTTAAACACTGAATAGAAATTCCCAATCCACTCCAAATCAAGAAATACAAAGTTGAGCATGTTTTGTCTTTGTCTCCCCTTTATAATGTCATAGTGCCAGTTGTGCTTTGCTGTATTTTTAATCTGCTATCTCTTTGATTAATAGGTTATTTTAAGAGGAAACTCCAGATAGCCCATAAGTGTAAGTATGTGAGTGTTTTTGCCTATCAGGATGTTGGCCTGTCTAGCTTGTACCCTCTTGCACAATGCCTACGGGAATAGGCTGGAGCCTCGAGAATGAAAGAGACTCTATTGACGAATTTGTGAAATGTAGATCTGACGAAAGTATTTATTGTAAAACCTGCATCAGTAGAAATGTGAACACCCACTCGTCCATCTTTCCGTCACTTCAGGAATTCAGAGTTGATGACTCATTTGTAGTTCACATTACTGTCAAGCATTACATGAATCACATGTGTCCATCATTCCTGAAATCAATTTCTCAAACGCAAAACTGGAGTCGATAATAGAGTCTTGTAAAACACTTATGAGTTCCCAACAGTGTGGTGTATAAGACAAAATGTTAGGTCAAGTCTGGCAGAAGGTGTCAGTCTTTTCAGCAATCAAAGGTAATGTGGAATAAATGCCACACATTATATAATTCACTTTTTAACCCTATCGTGTGTGTATGCGTGTGCATTTCTGTGTGTCTGTGTACCTGTTCAGGCCTGATTTGGGCATTGACTAGCTGATCCACGACAGACTCTGTCAGAGGAATGTCTCTCAGTAGGAATGATGTCAGAGTCTCATCATCCTTTAGGATTGTCTCCACCTTTACTCCTCGACCTGCACAGAGAGACAGAGGCAGTTCATGTGAAGGACAATGGCACTTGAATGATGTGAATGACAGTTCCAGGTAGAACAACAGGGGACCACCACAGTAACCAGAATGAGAATTTACTTGTTTTATATGCACCAGTAAAGCACACCCTATTGTCTTTCATTGTACATTCATATACTACCTAGCAACGCACATTAATTTTGCATCAGGCTGTGGATATTAGATTTGAAAAAATCTCGCTACTCGACGCATATTTTGGGCAAGTCGCGACACATCTATTGTGTTGACAGGATAGGAACACAGGGTGAAGACATTCCACCTGTGCACTGCCTCATTATTTCCTTTGACCTGTCTGTGCATGAATAAAGTTTGTTGTGCCAAGTACATAAGCTGTTTTGGCCTGCATCCAGGTAAAGGCATTCTCATTTATACACCGGAAACCAAGTGTCATTACCTCAGTGTTTGTTTTTATGTTCAGACAGATACGCATGTCAACAGAGATGGGTCTCCGACCTTAAAAACTAGTTGCAGGCAGTAGGTGATGCAAGCATGGGAAGCAGTTGGTACGCTGGGGCAAGCAGATAAATGAGATCTGGCCAGATTATGTGGGTCGCTTAAATGAATAGAAAAGGTTGTGGACATGAATAATTGGACATTAAATACAACAGGAGATTATAAATGACTTTTGTGTTTGCCTAAACCACCACAATGCATAATTTGTGGTGGAATTAGATGTAAAGATTGGTACCAGTGTCGTATCTGTGCATTTAATATAAGGCTACAGCAAGCAGCTGGTTAGCTAGGTTTAGCCTAAGACTGGAAATGGGGGGAAAGAGCTAGCCTAGCCAGCTATTTCCAAAAAAAAAGCCAAACAATTCCTTTAAGAATACCCAAGGGGCCATCACTGGGCATTAGACAGCAGGCCATTCTTTAAGGTTATGTAATCATGGAGAATATAATCCTTGACCCATGGACACAGGTGCCTGCACAAATTAATCCAGTGGTTCTCAAGGGTTTTTTCAGATTCAGATTCCTTTATTGTCATTGCACAGAGTACACTTCACACTCACTTCAAGAACCAAAAGAAGTTCCCTTGTCCCCCTACCTCAGCAATAGTGGATTTCATTTTTATCAGTCATTAACAATTCAGGCAATTGAAATAAACAAATGATTCAGGTTTGAACAATAGCCTTGCCAGAAGCAGAGCACTTTTGTTTCTCTAAATCATCACGAGAATCATACTCTTGCAACTTTAGGTCTGCTCAACAATCCACCCCCACCCCCTGAACTACCCCCACTGCATTGGCTGTACACTCCCCCATGTTTGAGAACCGCTGCACTAAAGGGACATGCCCACACGCACATGCGCACACATACTTATAATCACATGAAATGCACACATAGCATGAAAAGCGCACATACTTATAATCACATGCAATGCACACATCCACTCAAACAATTGACATTTTCTGTTTGATATGACCTGTTATGATGAGTCAGTTTCAACAATTACATAACTTGGTTCTCAACGTAATTCAAGTTTCTTTCCCAGGGCTCATGGGAACTTGTGTGGATCCATCTCTGTTCGCTCTGTTAGTCCATCTACATATTTCTCCATGAGAATGGCAGCGTAGAGAGCAACTAGACATAATCCTTCACAGGCTGGAATGTACTCAGCCTCATTCCAACAAAGGTTTATTTGCCCACAGGGAAGCATGCTGTATATACAGTGTAAATTTACATGAAATGTATATGAACAGAGAATTGATTGCATGTTGCCTCTTTAGATGGTATCACTGTTTCTATGTGTTCTCATAGAGAGTGGAGCGTGTGAATTGCTTTCCCACCAAATAAACAACACACTTGTGGTGAAAATAAGAAGATTACGTTACGGGCCTTTCTTAATCCCACGTGATGTAATCCTGTTATGCTGTACAAGTACACAGACAGACTGATTGGGAAAGGTGTGAGATATAGCTGTGATGCTGTATTTGATCAGATGATGGATCCAAAATCAATTTATTTTCCATATCCCTCTCGATTAGCACCAAAATCCCATAAGTTATAATACATATATTTTACAAAATACAACAGAAAAACAATTTAGGAGGAGAAAAGGCGTGACTAACCAAACTCTTTGAAAGTTATTCCAGGAGCACAACACTAAGAATCGCTTACAATGCAGTCATGCTGTAAATCAACTAACCAGAATAAATTGACTGACCTTGGGTTTGCCTCTACAGACATTTATGCCTCTGCAGTATGTGGATGAAGGCCAGAGCACTGACCTGAGACCTGTTCAGGATGGGTGCTCAGGGTGTCCATGAAGTTACTCATGGCATTAAGTTCCCCCCAGAAGCGACCAAGCTGCAGAAACTCTGGGTCACTAAAAAGAAGCTCCTGGGCATCCGAGTAGAACCGAGCCAATCTGAGGTCAATAACAAACCACACACATTTAGACATGCTTAACAACAGATTACCACAGCAAATACACAAACTTTTAAACATAGTCTCTTTGACTATATTACATAATTCTGCTATCTCATCTCAGATCAAATGTCCGTAAGAATTCAAAACTTCTACCTAAAAATAATCTCCCTCTACCAGCCCAGGGTGATGCTTACATAGAGTTGTTGTAGTTGGACACCAGGCCAGGAGATTCACCACGGGTGGGGTATTGAAAACAGGGGTTGTTGGCATTACAGAAGATTCCCTGGATCCATGGCAGGACCCCTGTGGAGGGCATGGCCTTGTTGGGGAAGTGGCCTGAGGTAGAGGAAACACTGTTTGCTTGCAGTGCTTTAAACAAGTGCTTTGTTGATATTTATGAATGATGATGATCGACCACTTGGAGACCACATATTTCTCTCCTGCTGTGGATTAAAAGAGTTGTTTGCTTACATTCATGTTGACGGTAGAGTGGATTCACTCTTCTTAGCCACACTAGTCCCATGAACAGAATAACAGGCCACATGATCTCCATGAAGAAACGCACCTGTTGGAAGAGCACAACATAAACTTTGCAAATCTGCCTTTGATTCTAAATGTTGTTTGAGGGCAGTGATTGGGTTGTTCACATGTTAACCCTAATGTTTGTTGCATGAAAAACATGCAAAAATGTGGACTTCCAGTCAATACCTATACAGTAAGAAGGCCTATAATTTGTTGATTGGAAAACTGGCACAATAGGCCAATAATACCGCAGCAATATGTTCACACTTGATAATAAATCTCTGTATTGTGCTGCATGTTACAACTAAGTTTTGTTTTTTATGTTAATATGCAACAAGTCCATGTTATTTTATAGTGAAAAAAATATCATTTTATATATGTGAGTAGCTACAATAGAAAGTATATGAAGTTGGATAATGTCAACATTTTGCGAGTGAGCAACATTGCCAATGTCAGTTTCCTGTTGTAAGCGTTACAAAGGTTATCGCTGTAACTCATTATAGCAGTTTTGCATTATCCCATAACGTCAACAGATTGCAGTTGACCACGGTTCCATGTTTGCTTTTTAGTAAATTAGTTGGTGTCACCAAGAATGACATCTGATGGTATTTTAAGCTAACTGCAACCCTTAAGGAGATAAATGTAGTGTGTAATTGATGGATGAGAGGATTTTACCCTCTGCCTCCTGCGGATGGTCCAGTTCTTCCACAGCAGGAGTCTGACCTGTCTTGCTGCCCCCATGACTCCTCCTTTTCACCCCCACAGGGGCTGGCACCAGCCAACAAACCTGTATATAACCAGTTTACAATACTCCTATGAGCTAAATAAAGCTACCTCATGTTTTAAGATAAACATTTATGACTGTTGTTATTATTATGAAAAAACTGCCATTTGGGATGCTACATTTTGTGAGTGAACTCCTGTGTGCATCATGGAGGTGTCGCTTCATCCTGCGAGTGCTACATGGACCATGTGAATGCTAGTAATAACTCTGTAATGAGGTTAATGAGCTCAAGACACTTGACATGGTCAGAATAACAACTGTAGACCTCTCCCCAGTCTATAAACATTCTCTCAGTACCAATTACAGCTAAAGTCACTAACAAAAACACTTGTTATGGCATATTCCCAGAGCATGTAACAAAATTAAGTTTAATCTAGGCCAGTTACAGCTATTGTGCTATTTTATGGCTACCACATCAATACATACTTTGATTAAATTTCAAAGCATGGCTGAAGTCCAGAATGACATTTCACTTACCTCACAGGAACACTTGCACTGTAGACTGATACCCAATAAATAAAGCATAACACTACATATTGTACCGAGTGCTCCTTGGGGTTGCTAACACAGCTAGAATCCAGACCTTGTGAATACTTAAGCAGATTGATTTAATCTCCTCCCTCAGTGCTGGGGGACTGCTTATCCATTTGTAGTGGCCTACATGACCTAACCACCTGGCGTACGTTTTACCCTATAATCCTACCTCTATAATAATCCTACCAATGGTAAAGAAGAAATATGCACAATTTAATTACAACTCAACAAAAAATGTGTACCTCAACATTCACTGGCGATCGTGCTGCTTGGTAATAATCAGTTGACTGCATTACATGGTACATACAAGTTTTTCATGCTATACAGTAACACTGCAAAACTTCTAATAATTCCTTTGTTAAATAAAGTTGCTGCAAGAAAAAAAAGACTCCGTCATGAAAGTTGGGAGTTGTCAGATATATTTTAATAAGTTACAAAAGGGTGTTTGTTTTCCTGTACCTGTTCTTTTACACTGAACTTTTCAACATTCTGTCAACCTTACATTACCTTACCATGAAAAACTGATATCATTTAAATAAATGATGCACTTCCTATTACTTACAAAGATCCTGTAAGGCTTAGGTTATTGATAAAACTACTTCAGTTATAAAAAAGAAAATCAGCATCGGACAATTAAAGAAATGTAGATATTCTATTAAAATAAAAAAAAGATAATGCCATTATACAATCCAGTGGCATTTCAAAAGCTTTTCAGATCAATTTAAGTTGACACCATACAAGTTAAACAGTATAAAAACAAGTGGATGTATACCCTTTGCAACTGGTGCTTCATAATAACCAAATGCCAATACAGACACCCAGCATGTAACAAAGGTCATTATATTGCTTTATACACAAGTTATTAGCAAAATGATTAATTATAACCTAAATGTAACAGTTTAAAATATTCTGACTCACAGTAGGTAGAAACAAGATTTGTGAAAAAGATTTGTGTAAGAGTATTGATGTCAGCTAAGAGCACCAAACTTTTTTTTTTCAGTGTTGTGGCTATATGCAGTATTGTAACCATTCAAACATCGTTTTTTGGTATATAGACATACATAGATAATGAGCCTGTAAGAACTTTGTACAAAATATTCAAATAACAATGTGATTGCACAGTTTCAAAAAATACTTATAAATATTCTGACCAGGTGCCAGACGGTACTGAGCAAGTGATTGGTAAATGAAATATTGATGAATCACGTTAAAAATATACAGCATTTTTAAGTGCATCGTGTTTGTCTTTTGAGGATCAAAGGTACATTTCCACACAGTGCCCACAGTCATAGTACATCTGGAAATTGCCCCTGCAGAGTCAATGCAGATGTTTTTTATTCTTCGTCCAAGAGAATATGGCACACATTGTTCACATTCAAGCACATTTTTAGATCTCTGATAGCCCCTGACTATCAGATCTTCACACAAAATGAGCCTCTCGATGTTCTACCTCTTGGAGGCGCCTGGGCCTAAGTCTCTGGTACACTGGTTTGGCCTGGTTTGGCCCCAGATCCTCAGGGCTAGAGCTGGGAGACTGAGACATGGCTGCCTGCTCTGCCTCAATGTCTTCCTCAAGAGGCTCATCTACAGACACCTCTATCTCAATCCCTAATTCTTCATCCTCATCCTCATCGTCCTCTTCTTCCTCCTCAGCGCTGTTAGCCAGTGCACAGTTCTGCAGCGCTTTCGCTTTGCTCACTGATGGGGGCTTGTAGAAGGTCCCTGGGGGAGGCTGGAGAGTTCTGGGAGCCCTGAAAGCTGCTGTGACAGGGTTGTACTTTACTTGGATATTGTCCTCCCTTCTTAACGTCCTGCTGGGTCGCACTGCGACGGTGTAAGGTCTGCTTGGATAGATGGTGCTAATAGTGCTGCCAGCAGTTCCAAGGGAGAAGGCTGATGAGGACAATGGCACAGAAGCTGATAAATTGCTGGCATCTAATGCTGTACTCTCCGTGGACGAGCTGGCCACAATTCTGACAGTTCTGGAAGCAACATCATGCTTGTACTGTTTGTCCCAAGTTCTGCGTAACGTCTGGGTGTCAATAAACGTACTCCGGTAATGTGTGCCCACTCGCAATTTTGTATTCTCAGTTTTGTCCACTTCTTCAATGGACTGGTCACTACTACCTACTTTCCTGTCATCTCGGTCAGTGCTGTTCCGGGTGTTATTCTCGTCTACTTGGCCTCGGTTGAGGATCTGTTCGGCTGGCATGCTCACTGGCCGGGAGGAGAGTTTGTTGCGAGTGTGTCGAAGCTTGACCCTGGTGACGGTGATATGCTGAGAACGACAGAGGCCTCTCTCGCCAGGTTTTGGGACCTCAGGGACGCTTGACGATAAAACCCCATTGAAGGCCTCTGAATCCACTTCGTCAGCTTTGAAAAGAGAGATTAACAACAGGTTAAACATTAACAGTAATATCAGGTGGCCTTAACAGTCATAGACAATATCCAGCAGCCAGTGACCAGGAGGGGAAAAAAGTACTTCTGTAGTAATATTGGCCTGGCAATAATGCTTTCTGTCGATTACCAATTACAATACTGACCAGGTTCAAAGTCACTTCCATCGAGGCTTGGCATGGTCTCCTGAACCTCAGCCAATAAGTGGGAAGAAGGAATTATGGAGGAATGTCTCTTATACACCTTAGAGCTCTGCTGTAAAGGTAAGACAGACAAGAATAATAATGTAAGAAAACACCATTTAATTGACAAATTAGCTGTATATTATATAGATGTAAAATACCAGAAGGCATTAAAATAACGCAATCCCATTTTTAGCATGAAAACAAATGACTCTTTACCTCCTTAATGTCTCCCAGCGACTTGGAGTGCCTGCTCAGCTGCTGCTCCTTCTCCTGGTGGATGAGGCGGGTGTCAGGGCGGGGTTGGGCATCAATCTCTGTAGGTGGGGTGCTGACTAGGGGACTGAGAGGGGTGTCAAAGACCATCTGGTAGTGTCTGATCAGGAGCTCAACAATGAGTGCCTGATACGGGTAATCCACCAGAGAGGACAAGGAAACTTCAGCATCCGCCTGCCGTGGTTTGATCAGCGTTGGGCCAAAGATGATTCCCAGGTTGCTGGCTGTCATCTTATTCTCTTCTGATTGCTCGGTCACCCTGGAGAAAGGATGGGGGGACATCAATTTTAAAGAACTTTTCTCTATTGAATGGCTTATTACAGTTTGAGATTCACATCCCTACTTGTAAAATGACCAATTTAATAATGCACTCAGCAGAAATGTGGTTAATGGATTATTTGCCTGAGGCTGCCATACCGGTGCAGATGCTCTATGAGGAACTGTAGTGTCTTGTAATGGGCGGGTGGCAGCTGCCTCAGCAGGTCTTTTATCTTGAAGAGGACCCGGTTGAGCTCTACGCTGACCTGGGCCCGGGGCCGGGGCCACTGGGGTGGGACTGAGCCGCATCGCCTCCAGCTCCTCCACAATGATTCTCTGGCTTTCTTTGGCCAAACCGATAAAGTCGTTATAGAAACGGAACAGGATGAGCGGCTCTGGAAGCTGCAGAAACCAGAAAAACAAATGAAACAAGGAAGTTATCAATAAACATAAACAACTGAAATATGTAAGTAAATAGACAAGTGGGGACATATTTAGGGAATGAGAGGTGGGAGTTGAGTGTCAAAAATAAACAAAGACAAATACATACTGGTGCAGTGGCTTTTATCCTCTAGAGCACACTTTTAACCATCACATGTCTTTATTTTACCCTCTTCTTAGATGCAAATAAATTTATAACTCCTCAATACATATACAGTTTCAAAAGCAGCCCACCTGTCTCAGGTAGAGTTTGAGTACATTGCTAATGTCATGGGGATAAAGTTCGGAGAGCTCCACCAGGTGCTTGCCGTTCTCAAACGCCTGGCACAACTTCTCAACCCGAGACTTGGCACCATTCACGCGGTAGATCCCCTTCAGAGCACAAAAACAAAATGCATTCAACACAGAAAAATTAGATGCAATTTTCAGGATCACCATGGCAAAAGTGGGTAACAGCTGCAGAATATTAACAAGATACACTACAGAAACATAAAAATCATGCAGTATCTGCATTTAAAGCAAATGCGTGCATTCATAGTATTGGATCCTCTTCAGTGAAGCCAAAGAGAAAATGTTTGAAGAAGCAACAATCCCCTTTGCAACCAGAAACAACAGGATTTTAACGGTGAGCTGGTGTGAGAAAGCACACCATTTTTAATAGTAATTAAACTAATAGTAATTAAACCCTCTATAAATCTGACAATAACAATTTTATCTCTCATTTTTGACTGAAAATACCTTAATGTTGAGGGCTCTGTTCTCGATTTCTGATGTACACTTCCGTATGATGAAGGGGATGCCGTCCTGACTGTTTTTAGCTGCCTGTGTGAAGTCAATGCCGAAGAGGTGAAGCTTCCCCTGAAGCTTCTTATGGCCACACTGGATGGCCAGGGTTTCCAGACACTTCTTATGGCAGGCTAAGGAACACTGGAAACAAGTTGACATGTTGATCATTTCAGTAGCAGAAGCAATATGATAATGTCAGGATAACTATTAAGTTAATGATTATATACAATCAATCAAAAGACTATAACAAACAAACACTTACTGACTGACTATATACAATGTAAATACAACTAATGAAAAAAAACAACAACTAAACATTAGCCAGTATATCCCATTCAAAATCTTTAGTTGAAGCTGCATGGTAGTAAGGATGAATGGACACCCTGTTTCTAGATCTCTCTAAAGCCCATCAAACAATCACTTCCAGTTGGTTCAGGCTTTTTACAGCGTGGGGACAAAAATATGCACTCAAAAGTAGTTTGGTTGTGAACGAGTCCTTGAATTATGACCAAAAAGCCCAAGAGAAAAGCTTTACGTCTGGTAAACCGTTGAACTATTGCCATGGAATCATTCCAATAACCTGCAGAGCTACATTCTTAAGTCTTGTCAATGGGTCTTGAAAAAAACTTAAAAAACAAAAACCTTTTTGTTATTTTCTTGTGTATCGTCAGTGTATCTAATAAATATGGAAAGAAACTGGATCTTTAATAATAAACGGGTGGGGGGCACAGGGGTGATGGAGGCGACTGCTCTGAAGACGAACAAAAGGTCTTCAGTTTCCACTGCCTGTTCCCCGACTGAGACCAGTTGGTGGATTTGGTCTCTGAGGAGAGCTTGTGGCCAGTTTCAACTTTTCCCTTTGTTCAAACATTTTGATGCGGGAAGAGGTGCTCTTTCTCGTTTGTTTTTGTTTGATTTTTGCTGACCGTGAGCGATAAAGAAGCCATTGTGAAGCTCTGGCAAAGATCATCTTGAACTTGTAATACTCTGAATGCTGTGGATTCACTACATTTAATGAAGGTCCAAACAGAGGATCATGGCTGGATCGTGTTTTGTTCTATTAGTTCTAAAACAAAATAATAAGAAAAGAAACCAAGGTTACCTCCTCACACTCTGCTCCGTGAAACACCACCAGGCTGTCACACTCGCGACACTTTGATGGCGCTCTCAGCTTCCTCAGTTTGTGAGTTTGAGCGGCTTTGGACATCTGGGTGTTTCTAAAAGGACCTGGAGAGCTGGCGGTTTCGATTATCATCTCACTTAAACCTGCAGAGCGGAGGGAGAGAAAGAAGAAATGAAGGACAAAGAGCATCGGCAGAAGATGCTTGTTTTTCTTAAAATATATCATGTAGTGAATTTGTTCAGTTTGACTCACCATTATCAGAGGGAGAGGGAGGCTCTCGCTCATCCAGGTCATCAGCAGACGACATGGTGCCGGTTGAGGGGGTTCTGGGTAATCTCCTCTTGAAGTCTCCTGAACAGTAAGACAGAATGCACAAGTAAGTCCACATCTCTACGGTCAACTTGTGTCAATTCTGGTCAATTTTCTTTTTTCCTGTATCCTTTAGGCTCAGTCACAGTTGAGGGAATGAGCACTGGACTGAAACAACTTTCTGAATTTAATGTACCAAAAAAGGCGCGGTCTACTTCGTGTTGTTGATAATCAAATACCCAGTAGTGGATTGTTGGTGATTCACACTTCTATTGACTGATCAATTACTTCCAATAGGCCTCATTTAAATAATGCTGATTTTCCAATGAGCCCAATCAGGGGCTCATCAGGGATAATCTCCTGCACCATTTACACTCTGGGGGGCTGGATGAAGAGTTGGTGGGTGGGGTTGCAGGTACTTCAGTACAACTGAAAATAACCTAACTCTCATTTTCACCATTTTGAAGTATTGCTAATAGTGCACTGAAAATCTACAAATACGACAAATACCACAAAATATGTTGATACTTACTGAAACATATTCAATAGTATGTCTCTAATATGTCCTCAAGTTGCAACAGATCGATTATCAATGTCCAATTTTGATTAGTGAAAGGGGAGTTTAAGGTTTAAGGGTCCACTGTAAAAAGCCCATCTGATAAGGGGAACACATATCAAAAGGTCTTAAACTACATAAGACACTACTGAATGAATAAAAAGCTCCTCTGCAAACACTGGTGGCCTCTTGCATCCTGATTTTTGGAAAGCAGATCTGTAGAAGGACGTTACACTGTGACACATACATACTGTCGCATAGCAACAGAGGAAACATTGCAAAAACCCAACCTGCACCAAATCTAAAACTTTGTATGTGTTTGTGTGTGTTGTAGACTACCAGAGTTGCACAATGTTCAACAAAGAGACACCACTGTCAGTGGTTGCTAAGCCACTTGATTTTGAGATAACACGCCAACAAAGTTGGGCGAACATCAATGTCACAGGAAAAAAAAATATTGGCCAGCCCTTGGAGCACTTAAATCAGTCAGTGCTGAGGAATGCTCCCCCTGTCTATCATCTGCACTGTGTGGTTTCTTTATTACGCCCGATATTTAGAGATAGCTGGGGTAAACAAGGTGATTTTGTTTTCTTGGCTAGTTTTACTCATTAAAAATCATTAGCCTGGTGAAAAAAAAGCTAAATTCAATTAACAGCTCAACAAAAACTGATGAAATTGGGGTAGGCACAGTATGGGGTAAGCTTTGGATAATGAACTCTTAAAAAGGAAGCTGGCTGCCTGAATGGCCCTACCTGGGCTTGCAGTGGGTGAGTCCATGGAACGGGACTCACTGCTCCCTCCAGCGCTTTCTGAATCGCTGCACATCCCTCCACCCTGGCTGCTCGAGGCCCAAGGACGAAATGGGGCCTGAATTCGAAGTGCTGGATAAAAACATATTATGACAGGGTACGTGAATATGTTGTAAAAACTTTTACACGTCATGTTGATTATAGACTATACATAAAATATCAATGTTATTGATCTTGGTCTCCAATTAAAATCATAGATTACTTAATGACTCTTTCACTGGCCTCTTCTCAGTGGATATGCATGTGCATGCTTTTAATGGCCTCTTGGTTAGAGGCCTACATAAAGTCATTGTTTTCCTTGTTGGCATCATTTGATCTAAGCACTGAACCTCTGAAACAACACACACACACACACACACACACACACCCTCTACCTTAACATCACTCAGCCTGCAGAGTGTTATGGCCAATTGACACTTGCGCTTTTGTATTGTCTAAAAAGATCTGGGTGGAACCAATGTTCACACATACGTAGAGCAAAACAAAAGGAGATAACAACACAAGGAAACTGGAAACAGTTTAAAGCTTCTGTTTCCTTCACATTATTTTCGCATGTTACTTTGAAAGCAAATTGTCTTGAATGTGGCTCCACTACATTTTGGTCAACGACTAATGGAAATGTGGAACGTTTTACCTCTGTCTGCTCTACATTTGCCCTGTAAGTTGTTCAAAAATGCAAAATTATATCTCTAGAAACTGGCTTTGCCATCTGATTCAACCTGTGTACCTTGGATGTCAGTGCTACTGTTGGAGCGCCTCTCTGCAATTTTGGTGTGTTGGGCATTGACAGGACTGTCCACGTCATCTGCGCCAACGAGGTCAGACGTCACAGATGCCTGTGACAGGTTGCTGTGGGTTGAGTGGCTGCCACTTAGCGAACGCTTGTTGAACGGCATCCTGGGGAGGAAAATGATGGAATGAAAATTACAAAAGTGTTGATAGTGAGTTCTAAGTGCCTCGGAGATACTGAGGTTAAAGCAACATGCGTTTCAGAAGGGTGTAACATGGATCCTATGACTTTTAAACTCACATGTTTGAATCTCTAAGATTTTCCAAAATCGTATTATAGGCAGGTTAGAAAGTCCTCTAAAACAACAGTGTGTCATTATCATGACACATTAATGTAATGACTACGGCAGGATAAATGTTCTACTGCGTTCCAAACTTTTCATTAACACTCTTGAGTAAAATCATATCCTCAAAATCTAGTGTGTTGCTAGATAGATACCTAAAACCCTCAATTTAAAGGACAATTCGATCCAACCTTAAAAAAAACTACTGATTTCTGGTATGTTAAACAGTGACGATTAAAGATATTCACCTTTAAGACCATGAATAATACTGTCTAAAATTCCTGTTTAGCAGTAAGATTTCTCTCTTTTTGTTAGCTCTGTATCTGTAAATATACTGCAGTATCAAATTGTACTAAAACTATACTTCCTACTTCCACCTGTACTGAAAAGTTCCTTGAATAATCATGAGATCAGCCACACCTTAACATCAAAGGTAGCAGTTAAACAGTGATTAAAGCTTTGTTGGAATACCTGTATGAATAATGATTATAGTAGGAATGCACTGAATGCTCAGCCATTGAAATTAATCGCCCGAAAACAGCAAAAATTGCACTTTCGGTGTTTGGCCTAATAAGTCAAAAGGCCGATTAAATTTTACCAAACAAATGAATGTACTTGTTCTGTATTCGGCAAATTTTTTCATTATTTTCGGTTTCAGCTTCGGCCAAGAATTTTCATTTCGGTGCATCCCTGGACTATAGGCTTGCAAATGGCTGATGTACAAACCCTGCCAACCATTGTTAACGAAAGCATCAGACTGTATCTTACAATATACAATATGTAGGTCAGTAGTCTATATTTAGATCAATGTTGCGGATGCATGTGCCAAAGTTTCACTTCCTCTCTCCCAAGCTGAATTCTTTTGATCGGTGGCATCAGAGTTGGGGGTCGGGTGTAGAGGGAGAAAACTAAATAAGAACAAAGCACTCTCTTTTTTCCATCTGCGTATGTGTGTCACCGCAAACCTGTGTCAACAACGCTCTGTCAAAAAGGAAACTGACTTTTTGGGCCAAAGCCTTCACAAGAACTGGGTACTAAAAATTGGCCAAATGTCAAAATGACCACTGTGTTTTTCATCAGTCAGAAACAATGTGTATATGTTTGAAAGCTACTGAAAACTTTCACAGAGGTTTAGTGAAATTAATGATAAGCCCACTGCCCCAGCTCCTCTCTCCCGTGACCGCAGTCATTTCCGCAGGAAGCCCCGGCCAACCCAATTGTTTCACGCTTTCCAAAACAAGCTCTCTCACTCAATCACTCCACCTCTCACCAGTGAGATCTTACGCCATTTCACTTTATTTACAACCACTTGTTTACCATAAATAAATATTGATGTTCCCACAGAATCATTTAATGCAAGCTTTAAGCTGTCGATATTACATGTGGAGAGACTGAAACCCTTTTCAAATAGTATTAGTATCATTTTAACCCTTTTAAAATGATACTAAAATTAAACTAACTTTGTCTGGGATTGTGAACTCCTCTGAGAGCCACCACTTTATCAGTCTTACAAAAATACTCATTTCCTTGATATAATCTGAGAAAGTAAACACAAACACTCATAACTAAGGGAGCTGATGTAGCTAAATTTAGGGACAATCACACAATATTATCAGGTTTCAGTTTATATCTGTTGTTACTTTGTCCAAGGATAAGAATGTTTCTAAATATTCCTAATCATTTGTCAGCTTTACCTACTTGTAAAAGATTAATTTTACTGTGGAGTTTAACAACTGTAATGGAAAAACGCAATCTTTTAGTTGACCAACTGCTTAAATCACTTGCTAACATGAGCCCTGGACCCATGTGTTTGTCAGGGGCTGTATCTTAATGTCTCACCCTGTGTTTTGCACGGCAGCTGAATCAAACGAGTGGGACTCCAGGCGAGGCCCATCAGTAGGAAGACCCCTGACAAAGTCGATATAGCGCTGGCCCGGCTCGTACAGTTTGGCATTTTCACACAGACTCTGATGGTTGACAGGGAGAGATACAACCTGAGCCTGCTGGAGCTGGAACCAATTGACAGTCACCTGAAGCAAGGAACAAACAACATTAACCTCCTCATCAGTCTGTCCAAAATGCATTTATTTCTGTCAGTCAAGTTGGGCTAAATTTTACATAAAAATGTGTAATGAACATTTACAGCAAAAAAAAAAAAAACTCTGAACTCACAGCCTTGAGGGTGAGGTCACACTGGGAGACCATCTCTCGGATCTGAGTGATGATCTCACTCTTGGTGTTAGCCAGATCGACTCTCTTCACCCCAACATCAATCTGACATGCTTTGCAGTGCTCCCTAGCCTCCTCAGCCTGCCAACAGAAGAAAGACAATCCATCATACTTCTCAGATATCTGGTTAGTAAAAAAAAAATAATACGGGGGGATTTGACTCTGGATGGAGCAAGTTTAGTTGTAACTGCTGGAAGTCCCTTGAGCGGCAGCAGTTGATGATCACCTCAGACGGGTGCTAAAATAATAAAGCATAAGTGATGGGAGAGACTAATGATTTTGGGTATGAACTGTCAGCACAGGAGAACAATTTCCTTAAGCCTGATTGACTGCCGACTGAACAGATCGTCATCGGTCTTCCCTCCCTTCCCTTCCCTTAGCATGTCTACAATGATACGACGGCGTCCGTAACACGCCCGCTCTGCGACACTCGGGGGAATAGTTTCGGGGGATTGACCATCCCCACTTGTATACCTGACCTGGCAAGGTGGCAAGGTACAGCTTAACTGACAGTACAAACTTTGAAGAATAGACCTGGAACAAACACCAACTATAATCTAACATAAGATAAAACAAAATGAGAAAAGGCCCATGAGTAGTTCAGTGCTAGTTCAGATCTATAATCTGCCTCATTCAAAGAGGCACAGGCCCAAAAGAGAAGGTGCGATACCTTCTGCAGGGCCTCCTCCTCAAGTCTGCGCCTCTTCTCTAGCTGTTTGGCACCCGCCGCTCCACTTCCTCCTCCGATCTGCTCGTCCTCCAGGCGACTGGTGGACACCTTGGCCTTCTCATATTCTTCCTGCCGCTGAGCCTGCAGCAGCCGAGCCTTCTTCAGAGCACTGTCTGCCTCATGCTGGAGATGCACACACATATTAAAGTTCATAAACAAACAAACATTCCCATGCATGCTGCTCCTACGGTATGTGCAAAGACCAGATATGCCACATACAAGTGCAAATGTTGCAACACTGTTAACACGTCCACCAGTGGACCTTTGTCTTTCTTCCACTGTGTCTGTCCACTTAAATGAAAACCACTCCTAAAATAACTCAGTTTCCTGTGGTAAACACAGGAAGCTTTAAAACACAGGAAAACATACAGATTGTGCAAATCTCTATGTACAAACCCATATATGGGGTTTACACCCTCAAATCCAATGATGCTAACAAAATCTTACACAAAAATATAGCTTCAAACCCTCTTTTAAGTTAATAGTAATCTTTAATACATTTTAATAATGCTATAGAGACCAATGTAATTTACATTACAGTATCACAATATTACATGAATCATTGATTGTTCAATGATTGTTTTGAGTGGGAGCTTAATATGAAAACAAATTTAATCTTAAATAGCAATTCATTTATAAGACTAATCACGTACAACTATTACCAGAAGGTATTAATGGCTTAGTTAATTATGCTTATTCTGTCATAGGAGTGTCCTGGCAGGTTGCAAAAAGAGAAATCAAACATCTTTAGATTCTGTATGCATCCGTGTGTGGCCCTCCACAAAATGCAACTCGCATGGCTATCAACTCACCATTTTCTTTTGCTCTCTCTGCCACTGCTCTTTGACCTCTTTTCGTAGTTTGTCCAGCTCATTCTTCCTGGCCAAGAGGGGCTGGAAAGAAACACACAACCCACCGCACAATGAGTCAGTAAGTCCTCTTGTTTCCATTATCCAACCCAAGTCCCATTTCAGTGAAAGCATCTTTTGCTTTGTTGGATTACCTGCATGAATTTGTTGCTTTGGAGTATTGCTGCGGTGTGAAGCACCAGCTGGCTATATTCAATATCATTTTTGAAAGCAGTCATGTAGACTTCACGGAAAGGCATGAATTCCTGAAATGAGGAAGAGAATGTCTTAATGCCCATCCCCAACAGCTAAAAGGCCGGAGCAAAATTGTAATGCCAGTGCAAATTAAATCAGCTGCAACATCTACTCACCTGTTGACTTGCAAGCGTCTTGGCTGATTCAGCCATTTTGGCGTAACTCTTTGCACACTCAATATCTGCAAATAGACAACACTAATGTTTACTTGAATTTAACATATCTAGTGCACTCTACTGGACCACCACTTGTCATTTCTGTGTGTACATTGGATCTTCCCTAAATACAAGACAAGCTAAAAAACATTTAAGCATTGTGTGATTAAATCACAATGTCCTTGAGACAAATCTATACAATTAAAATCAGTAAATAAGGCCCTAACCAGTGTGTTAAACAAACAACATGTATGTTTGCCTGATAACAAACACACTGTACAGCTTGACTGAGTGCTTTGTGCCACTGTGTTGACTGGCCAAATGAAACCAGTCATTAACCAGTGTGCCAAACAAAAGCTCTCACACTGCACACTCAACCTTGAGTCTGAATAAGACTTTATTGTTTAGATTACAGAAAAAATTCACAGGGAATTGGCCCTTAATTAATCCCCACATTTGTGGCCCACTAGCCAAATGCTAAGCACAGCATGCCACATGAGTATTGTTGTAAAAAAAACTATATTAGTAATAAGTAAATATTTCCAATAAGTTTGTCCTAGTTAAATCTAAAAGTGTCGATTTAATTATTAAACATCACATTGTAGTGTATTCTAGTCTAATTCTAGTGTATTTCTTTTTTTATTTGTCTTATTTTCAAACTCTGCTTCAGATAGATATCATTCAAGACTAAAGTCCTCTTCCATTAAAATGTCTTTTGTTTACTGTCAATTCACTTGGATGTTTGAGCTTCACTGTTGACACTAGAGAGCTGTTTTCCCATTCATCTGCAAAAAGTGGGCCCAGTTTGATGCTTGAACGTACAAGTTCAATTTTGTGACATCACAATTGGCTTCGAGGCCAGTCGTGGGCCAGTATGCAACTTCTACAAGTGTGATGTGGGAGGTCTCCGGTGGACATACACTGAAGATGGACTTCTCAGTAAAGTAGTAGACATTTTATGTGTGGTTGTTGTTAAACTTCTGCAAAAACATTGCAACATTTATGGATTCTTTATTTTTATAGATACAACTTTAAGAATTCTTTACCAATTTGACTTTTCTGGAGTGGGGAAACCATAACAAACACAAAATTATTATTATTATTATTATTATTATTATTATTATTATTATTATTATTATTATTATTATTATTATTATTCAAAGCAGAGTATTTTTAAATGTCTTAAAACATATGTGGAGGGGATCTTGCCACAGCAATGAAAAATCTTCAATTACTATTACTGTATTATAGGCTTAAGGTGTTTAAGATGTTGCTTTTTAAGACCTTAAATGTACATGACATGTACATGAAAACATCTTATAAAAGATACCCTGACATGACTAGCTACACTGAAGTATGTAATTAAGTACTGAAGTTAAGTACATGGTCAATGGCACTAAAACATGACAGCTGACTTATGGACTTGTGATAGGTGCTACTTAGCTGCTGCCTCCCTATACTTCAGAAATACTCTTGTATTTATCCCTCCACCTGTGCTCTAACTCACCCACACTGAGACGCTTCTCCACCCATGCCAGCAGCTCTTTGGTGTATTTGGACCAGGACTTGGCATAGAGCAACGCTGACTCCAGCCCGCTGTCCTGCCGCTGCAGCGTCCTGTCCACCTCTTCTGGCCGAACTGGCGGAGATAGCTCTGTGAAAACCACCGGAATCCCGTGAGGGATGTTGTAGAAGATGGGCTTAAACATGACAGCCAGCGACCCGTACTACATGTGTATTTAAGCTAGCAACATCTGTGACTGTGAGTCAGAGAGAAAAGCCCGCACTGACCTTGAGTGAGCGTGATATGAGCTAATACCATTTGAAGATAAGTAAAGCTGACAGGAGACCGACTACTGGATGTATTAATAAATGGTTAAGGCGACTGATCATCAAGACTTGAGAGCTAGCCCCACACAAACACTCCAATGGCAGTGACACAGCACAACCAATGGCATAAGTCCAAATGATAAAGCAGCAACAATGCGTTAGCTCAAGACAGATTTATAAATAAGCTTTTTTACCAACACATTTGCCAGGATAAGTTTCTCCCCACACTTGACAGAGCAGCACCAGAGTACAGTAGCTGTGTGTTATAAAGATCCCCTCTTACCTGGCGGATCATCTTTCTCGGGACCGGATCCTCCAGATTCCACAGAGAGGTTCTCAAAAGACTGAAAACCAGAAAAGATGACAAAAAAATTCTACAATGAGGAGGATGAATTTCCTACTTAAGGCATTGTACGCTCTGCTAACATGCCTAAAACGAGACTTATCAGAACCTTACTTCCTCTTTAGAGCTGTTATGAAAGGGCAGGAAAACAACAATGCATAGCATCAATTCATCATTTGCAGAGACCATTTCGGGAAACATGTATCATCTGAACTCTGCTGGGACATTTTTTAGATCATTTTCTTGATAATTCAGGGGCAGTAGGCCACATCCTGGCGTTCATGAACGTCAGTGAACAATTGACAAATGTGTGTTTAAGAATGGTGCCGTGTGAAGTGAAGTGCTAACTAGATTTCTGGTAGCTGGTAAGTGCCAATTTGATTCCTCACTTGTGCTGAATTAATTAGGCCATTTGTTTGTGAGTGATAAACAGAACTACACGTTATAAACACTGTACTTTTTACTTTTCTTACCCTGCTTCTCTTAGTCAGGGGGAGCCCCAACACTGATCCATTCTCTACATCTCCCATAAGGAAGTCAGACACACTGAGGAAAAACGCAAATCAACAGACTGGGTTGAGAAAGGGTGAAAGAGAAAGCATATGCAGGAATTTAAAACATAGACCTCACTCAAATCATCTTGGTATTTTAGTTTAAAGGGGCATTCTAGTTTTGGGCTTCTATGAAGTTGGGAGAACTTGTAAAGACAGACGAAGCAGAGGCGGAGATATTCAGACTTTCAGTCTCCAGCATGGGTCAAGCTCCAAACACATGGGATCCTACAGTTCCAATAAGGCAACTCAATAGTGTGATTTTCCTGCCTCTTAAATGCCTGCTTTTTTTCTAACTCAGCAACTCTAGTTTGTAATAAAAGATTTCTGTTTAAAATGTTTAAACGAGTTTTAAGCCCAAAACATCTGTAATGAAAATAGACATTATTGAAACCCCCAAAGAACAATTACTACTATTAATAATTATTATTTAAACAGCAACATATTGTTAGTCTGGTACACAGAAATATCTGTAATGATTCTTTTCTTATCTAGTTCTGGATCTATTCTCCTTTTTTATTTGCCATATTAAGCCTCAGTTTTATCTTTTTCCACATTATCCCTACTGTTTTTGTGACTATTTTTTGTAATTCTTCATTTCTGCTGTCATGGTACCATTTTATTCTGTCTTGCACTTGATTGTTGAAAATGTGTTTTTGTTACTTAGTAGGCCTACTAGTAATTAATCATGCAATCTCAGAATGGACAGGGAACAATTAGAGTTGAAAAAAAACTACCCTTGATTAAGAATAGTAGTACATTCAACTTTCCTGCAGTTTGATGGAGTAAGAAAGCACACAAAAGTGAAATGAGCCATGAGGATTGCAATCACAGTGATGACATACTTACACATTGCCAAAGGTGAATGCCAATGTGTCGATAGCGGTGTAGATCTCTCCAAAAAGCTTCTGTTTGTTCTCTTCGTTCACCTCCTTAAAGTTCACCCCTGTCAAATTGTGATGAAGTAGGATTGAGTCAAGCTTGGGTAGCAAACCTAAACCCTGCATATACTGAAGGCATCCTGTATTGGCGCCATTGATATTGCTGTGTTTAAGGCATGCATCCCACGGCATGATTCATCATCCTGTGCATGACGTCAAGTATGGAGTCAATGACAAACTCTTTTTGAGTCATGCTGTACCCCTCACATCACACTGAGAGCTAAGGAACTGTTCAATTCATATCTCAAAAGTGCAGCCATTTTAAAACTGAAAAGTCCCTCAGCGGCATCCAAAAACAACTTTGTACCCTAAATAAGAAAAGATAAGCAAAGACTGCAAGTGTATATATTTAGCTGTAATCTGGAAAGGCAGTAGTTTCCTGCTGTACGTCTAAACACGGCGATGACTGAGGACAGAATAGAGGAAAAACACCAGTGTAAATACAGCTGTAATCAGTCTTCACAATAAACTTCCTGTCCTGACTGAGCAGAGAGAAAATAAACTAGGAGATGCTCAGAAAATGCGACCAAACACCAAGCAATAAATCAGTGATGTCACTGACCACTTTGCTGCCTCCATGATTTCCTCAGTCTTTCCTTTCCATTAGAACAATGGAGATTTCTAGAGTTCAAAGACCCAAATGGAGTAGACATTTTAAATAGAAAACCTCCTGTCTTCGGTTACTGAGCTTTATCTAGTAACTTTGTTTTGAAAGTTTATGTTGTGGATCTTGTCTCTGTAGCAGAAGTAGAAGGAGAGATTTATGGATGAAGCGCAATTTGGGAACAGCCCAAACTCGTTTCTGAAGCAAACTTGATTTTTTTTTTTAAACCTGTGGGGAAAACTGTTTCAAAACATTTTCTCACTAACTCTTTAACCACACCTTTCCATATGTGTGCCACATAAGCACCCACCATGTGTGACTGATAAGCACCCACCGATGCTTACAAAATACTAAGATGGGTCCTTGGTAGCTAATGCGCATTGCATCCAGGTCTTTTGGAAAGCGTTATCAGAGAAGTATACTGTGCTACAAATGGTAAAACTACCAATTACCCACCTCAATCATTTGTTTAGCATTTCTCCTGTTTATCAGAAATAAGTTGTCTCGATCATGCCCAGTAACCTCTGCTTCAGGGTAACTGAAAACGCAATTTTTCTGTCCAAACAACCTAAACGTGTCACTCACTGAAGAAGATAATGCTCTTTAGGGGGTCCAATAGTATGTTCCTCTATCCAGCAAATGGAACATTTGACAGAGAAATAAATCCAACATAAAAACTCCAGGCACAGGAAGTGTTACTGCTCTGTCAGAAGGGTGAAAAAAAAAAAAAGGATTTTGACGGGGTCCAATGTCCATGGGGCCTGGGAGCCTCTGTCAACCCCAGCCCAGCTACTGTAGCCAACACCATTCAAAGCACACAACTCTCTTATGCTGTTACATCTCCTCCTCTTCTGTCTAACCCCTACCCCCAACAGGACATCCTGAGGCTTGCTGGAATACAATGCCAGTACTCGCTCAGGCCCCAACCAGTGGTCCAATCGTGGAAGTTACATCATCAGGAAAAAATGGTATTGTTTCACTGGAAAAGCACAACACTGTCGAAACACTCGTCAGCTGCAAAGTCCCACGCAGAACTCAGGTCTAGGAAAAGTGTTTCTTCCAATACAGAATAATGCGAAGGTGTACCAACTTGGTATACGACTGGATATGAAGTTTCACAACATGGAGGGAGTGACAAAACTCTGAACAACTATTTGATCTAGTGTCACGATGTACCTTAGAGTGTAATGAAGAAGAAATAGCAATACAATACATAATCCACAGTATTCTTTCATCTCTACAAAGCAAACAGTAATCTTTAAATTTTTTTAAACATTACAATTTCTGACAGAACATACTATTTACATTTTCATGTTGTGTAATATCAACAGCTTTGAGATAAGTTCAGGAGAAATACTGGTGTATAGATGAAACCACTTTATCACTGTGAGGGTCAAGAAGTGAGCAATTCTGGCCACCTAGTGGCAGAAAAGACGATGTAGCTTGCTTCACTGCACATAAAAGATAATAACAGCTACTGTGAATGTGTCTGTGAATCTGTTATCATTATTTACTACTTATCAAATGCACTCGTACAGATATATCACTAACATGTGTCATATAAACTTGTCCCTATTAAATAAGATAAGACAGCTGAACATTTGAGCCTAAATTAAATGCTTCTATAGAACAACAAATAAGAGGACAAATCTAAAGCTTCCTTAAAGAAAAGGTGCTACTCTGTGTGCCTCTATTGTGCGTCAACATGTTTAAATGCCACACAAATAGTCAAGTTACTGCATGAAAGAGCTGACTTGCATGCACCTAATAATTGTTATGGCCTACACATGCACACACCCATATATGTGTGTGTGTGTGTGTGTGTGTGTGTGTGTGTGTGGACTCATTCCAAATATCTCAGTGAAGGTAAGCTACATTCATTTGCAGAGCCTCCTCTGGCTTTGTTAAGTGAAAGCTTACAAAAAAGCTATGCAGCCCCTCTATGGCCCTCTTTGCAATGCAAATTGAGAAGAGGTATACTCAGGGGATTCTTGTGTGGCGGCCAAGTTAAGAATTGACCTGCACGCCAGATCATAATCTCAGAGAGTGCGAGATTGAATAGGATTCCTCAGTGTAGTTCCCTCTGGACTGGCAGACAAAGCACAAAGGACACCCGCTTCTCCCTGCCTCTTGAATCAGGTATCTGACTCCCAAATATTATTTTCTTACTCTCTGTATGGGGTTTTAAACACATGCTGCTGCATTCTAAGCACTTACATGACTTCAGAAGAGCTGTGTTGCTTTGAAGCTATAAGAAAACTATTCAGAAACATTCCCTGGGAAGTCCTTCTTAAGACTTGAGAAGACAGTGTGAGAGAGAGGACACAGTAATAGTGGATGTCCAGTAGATAAAACTGTCAAGTGTGAAGGGGGGGGAGATTAGATAACCAGAGACAGAAAGCAGACCAAATGACGATTGGAGGAGTAGCTGGTATGTTTTACAGGAAAGCTGCGAGTTGTGTGTATGTGTGCGTTTAAATATCTGGTCATCATAGCTCACCTTTGACCGTGGCGATGACGGTTCCAGCTGTACTGAGGATGTCCACCGAGTTGAGGCTCTGGTGTTTGCTGATAATGGCCTTCAGGACTCGCAGCAGCTCCCCGAGACGCTCGTGGGCCGCCTGATGGAGGCAGTCCTGGTGCTCTGGAAAGTTACAAACACACTTTCAACATGATGGCATTGGTAAAGACAGTAAAAACATTGGATATCAAGCGGTGAAAATCTCAATGACAGCTACTGTATTACCCATTAACCTTAGACCTGATCAGCCTGATAGCCTGAATGTGTGTGATTTGGTTATAGAGATTAGAAAGTTCAAAGACACAGTAGGTTTGAAGAATTCTATTGCTATTCTCACTTTGCCAGAGTCATAAATCATTAAATACCTTACAACAGACCTTTTTTTCAAAAAATGTAATTAATTAATTATTAGGCTACCCTGGCTTGATTGAATGCCTATAGGATCAAATAATATAATCATGTTCCCATAGGAATCTAGGAATTGGAGCGAAACTACAGTAAGGGAGGGGGGTGCAGGGGCACCATTTTCAAAGCTTTGTCAGAGGGGAGGCCCTCAGTCTTGGACTTTGAAAACCCCTGCTTTAGATCATGCTATGTAGAGGCTAGAAAAGCTTTCAAGGTACTACTTTATGCTATGAATTGTGTATTTAGTTCAGGAAATAATGAGGCTTAATTATGTGCCACTAAACCTGAGCAGACTGGACCTAGAACCTAGCAACTTTAAAATTGCCCTGCTCTAAATGAATGGTGCAACCTCACTGGAAACAGGATTACTACATGACATTCCAGCTTTGTTAGTTGAAAAGCGACCATGGCAGCCATGTCAGACTACTGCCACCCATTTGCAGCAGTTCTAGTCAACACTAGCAATCAATGGTCTGTCCAGTCAACTAGACCATAAAACAGAGATGGCAGAATGGTTAGACACAAACGTACAGTTAGAACCAAAATAGCACTAAAGTAACAGGCCAAGAGCATAAATAAGCATGACTCACTGTGCTCTCTGTGCAGTTAACAGTTAGCTAGTCAATTAACCAACGAAAACACGGCAAGTATGTGGTTCTGCGTACAAATGTGACTTTACCAACAGTGAGTCACCACCATTTACAAAGGGACACAATGCACTTTGCTATCAAGTAACCTTGATAATGTGCTCTTGGCATTGTCAAAGAATGAGGTCATGAATGAAAAAATGTAAATGAGTACATGATCTACAAGGTGTTTTTTTACTACTTATTGGAAACACACTCAGTACTACAGGGTCATGTGACAGGGTTCTGACACAATGGTGACTGATACATTGGGAATAGGGGAAGTAAAGGACAACAGGAAGGCATCCCTCTGCTCCTCTCGCTCTCTGTCTCTCTCTCTCACACACACAAATACACATAATTGGCATTGTGACTGAATTGGTTCCGGTCCTAGGCTCTAATTACAATAAATACATAGTAGGCTGCTTGACTTGTTTTTTATTTCATGCTTCAAAGTGATTTTCACAGTCACATGTATAAATATGTTCCTTGGTCAGATCTTTCTGCAACTTCCTAGTAAATACAGGTTAAAACACACACACACACACAGACATGCACACACAAACACACACAAAGAATAGATGCAGGCAGTCAAAGCCACATTTTGTGCTGACGATCACCCCTGGATTACCCCTTCATGGAAGGGGGGATCAGAAAGACTTTAGCTGTCTCCCATTTTTTCTTTTATTCATTAGCCCTCTTTTTTGGAGTGGGACAAATAGTGCCGCCAGTAGGGCTAATAATGCTGGGTCTGTGTGGCCGCCATGACAATGCTAGCTGAGGCCTGACCCGGAAATCCAGCCAACTGACCAGCAGGTGACAAGTTCACATTGACCAACAGGTCACAACAATAATCAAACAACCAGTATGACACACTGAAAAAACAACAAAATATGCAACAAAAGTCACTTTATTCCTGTCCAATAAAGCTAGATGACCACACGTGTGTTTGTATGTGTTTTCTGTCTAATGTATGTTTCAAGCTTTCCCATAGGAGTCAAGCAGCATTCATTACCCACAATGAATAAGACACAGCACTCATATGCCAAAGTCATGTGCCAAATGGTCGTGCAAGCTGCTGCTTTACTGACAACTTAAATGCAGCCAATCAGCACACCCTGCAAATCAACAATGGGCCTTTTAATATGAACCCAAAGGTCTAGAGAGGGGAAGGTGCAATAACACTACAGGGAGGTCAAGAGGTAATTTCAGGTGAGCATCAAGCACATGCAAAAGATTCACACACAAACAAATTATCTTGGCAAACAGACCGCTTAAATACCCAGAACCACCAAAATTATTAGAAGACAAGTACAAATCCCAGACTGTTCCGCTACCACATGACCTACTCCATGCCAACATGCCCTGTTGCTTCTAGCTCACCAAAAGTTACTCCACAGGACCTGGAGAGTCCTAGCCTTCACTATAGCAACCACCTTCATCCATCTTCATCAGATGTCATGCCCAGCTTCTTCTAGTGCCAAGGACCTAGTGGTTTTTGATGACGAAAGCCTCTTGTCCTTTTGTTTTAGCTGCCCAAATCCCCACGAGGCAGGAAAAGGGCCAGCGGTGTGCTTCTGGCACAACCACACATTAAACTGAGACTCAATACTTCTATACAATAAATGCACATGGGCGTATAGAGAAGGTCATTCTCTTTGTTAGTGGGCTGGATTACTATGTCATTATAAATGACTGTATACAATCCTGAGAAAAGAAAAAATGAGATTTCACAGTGGTATGACATGTACTCTTGTATTCACTCCCCATCCCAAATCTTTTGAATGGTGTTTTCCCATTTCCATTGGCTCAACTTTACAAAATAAAATACTCTACAAGAATTCTGCCTTTAAAGAAAAGACACACATGTAGATTTTCTGGAGTTAATGCAAAAAACAACATCTGAATTAGTTTCTAGTACCTTAGAATATATATATTTTCATATAATATATTATACATATTTTCCTTTGACATAATATTTTTTCAGTGTTTATAATTTACAGAACCCAGTCTTCCTAAAGACCTTATCTCTCACAACCTTATACAGGTAACCCAACCAGCAATAATGTGATAAGGGTCAAAGTTTACAATGAGCCGCTTCAACTCTTAAGCCCTTAATTGGTCCTGGTCAGTTTAGATCCCATTTATGGACATTATCCTTTCAATGACAAAATACACACAATGGCCTAAATCATCTCCACATAGGCTATACATCCCATTCATCAACTGAGTAACTGAATCCTGAGTCCTGGATGCACCAAGCCTGAGCAAGCTAGAGGTTTATTAAGAACGATCCTAAACCATGAATGCCCACGAGACAGAAGGTCTTCCTTTGCAAAGCTGCATGGGCTTCAATCTTCAATGGCGGTTGTGTGGCCTATTGGACCATCCTAAATGGAGGGTAATTAGCAAGACATTATGGTTGCGTCCACCAGCCCAGCAGGACACAGGATAATGTACAGAGACTGATTATTTAACCCCTCAACTGCCACTCTGGGGGGAAACACAAAGAGAAGAAGACTCGTTCCCACCAGGGAGGGCAGGTTAAAGTGACATCTAACTAGTGTATTTTGTTTCAGCAGTGTCATGTTTAAGGTGGGAAAGGACGTTTGGAAAGGAACATTTCGTGTTTCAATTTGCAAATATTAGCTATCTGAAAACTGGCATAAAAACAAACAAACAAACAAACTGCTGGGAAGATCACTCTGTTTTCCCTAGGGAAGACCACTGAGTTTTGTGAGGACTTGTTTGAGTGCCGAAAACTCACTATTGTCCCTGGGGCCACTTGCAAACAGAGGGACTGGTCACCTCATGGGCCTGCCACATGAAGCATTTATGGAACAATAAATCACAACGGCAGCTTTTCACTTTTCACGGGAAAGAAGGATTTGAGTGTGTGTATGTGTCTTTGTCCATGTGTGATGGTTAGAGGTGGGAGGAGTTTTGGTGGGCAGGGGGGTTGTGTGTTTTTTGGTGTAGTATTCTCCCTTGGGATTTGTCCCAAATTTACCCCTGCACCCCACTTCCCTGCTTCAGTGGGGGTTATGAGAGAGGGAGAGAGTGAGAGACATTCCTGGGCATAATAAGCCCTGGTGAATGAAGGCTACAGGGGGATCAGACTCTGATCCTGATGAGAAGGAGGCCGCGGATCAGGAGCTGCTCAGAGGCTGCCAGTAACACATTGCCAGGTTTTTACTTCATTAGCGTCATGGAAACCCAACATTCCAGCCTCTTGTTTGGGAGCAGGGATGGGAGTTGCAGGAGCGAGGGGTGGAGGGGGATCCATAATGAAAACATTGTCAGATCATTCACCATCGAGATGACACCTCAATACCAAAACTTTCTGATGCCTTTTTGGAGGACAGACTCTCTGACATTCCATGTTATGGACCCACAATATACAAACATAAGGCCATAGACTCCCATTTGAACATTTTGTCCTGAGGATCTGGCATACAAAGAAGGTTAAATTTGTTGATTTATTCTGCGCAGTACATGGGAACACAATATTAGTGAGCCATGAAACCAGGTCACTATAATGTTTTTTATATGAAATAATTTCTTTGGTACCCCACCAAATTACAAGCCCCCATGCTGGTCCGATGTTAACCTGCAGGTTCAAGCTTATTTGCGTAACAGTCCAGTTTTAACATACAGCACAACAGAGCTGCATCTAACAGACTCAGAAAGAGCTTGTTCTATTCTTGACTTGTAATATGTGCAATACAAAAATGTTGTGCAAAACAATGTTACTAAAAAGAAGGCTACACCTGGAACATACTTTCCTTATGAGCTGTTAAAGACTCTATGCTCAGATGGTTTTTGCAGAAAGTCTTGTGCAACGTAACTGACACACCTCTTAAAACAGAGACAGAAGAACATTTAGATAAGAACAAAAACTTGTTTTGTGGTGAGACAAACTATTTTACACTCAAGCATTTAATGTGAAAACTTTGTGCAATACTTAACCTCTTCCCATAATGTACAGAGTAGTATACAAAAACTAATACTTGAAAGAGGCTGATGCTTTTTGTTGATGTGTACCATAAGAAAACTCTTACTTTTAGGACTTGACATCAATGGCTTAACTCTTTGAAGCACAAAACTTCCACTAGGGCCTGACACAATATGACTTGGCAACATTCCTTTTGCTCTGGCCCTAGCTATGCTCAGTCATGCACTGCAAATCATGGGAGCAATGTATTATTTATGCTTCAAAACATTTTAGGGAACGGAGGGGTTCTTATTGCCACAAAGCAAGTGTGAAATCATTAAACATGTCACAACTGAGTCTGCAGATGTGTGATCAAATGGAGGCAGCTCATGGCAGAGAGGGCTAAATAGGATGTTGGACAGGCTAGCCATGACCAATGTCATCAAAACCTATTGAGTCAGACCATAGCTGGACATTCCATCTACTCACCCTTAAATAACCTGCGTGGACTCTGTTGTCGCAATTGTTTCAAAGAAATTGTGTATTCATCAAAAGCTATGTTAAGGCTAGCTTTCAAGAGGCTCTTTCCAAACTTGCCCCCTTCTTCAAAAGACAAACAACAAAACGTGGGTCTAATAATCAATCACTGTGCAACTCAATAACCTTTGTTTTGTTCAAATGGTTTTTCCTATAATTGGCCAAGTGAAATGCCACATTCTTTCACATAACCCTCTCACCAGTACCACACCGTTAATAGGGTATTTGTGCGCAATGCTAAAAATCACCCCATCGTTTTCAATACAGATTTGAACTATTTGCCGACTATAAGGCGGTTGCAAAATGGGTCCACTTAACCTTTAACACTTGAGCAGGGTCACTGCAATGGGTGGCCCATACATGGCTTGATTTCCCCCTCCTCAACATACTTCCTGTGGTCAGTGGCCCTGGTCCACGTCTGTCGACAGACCACCGGCGGTCCACTCTACGGATTAGCAGATTACATGCAGCTGGTAAAAGGCAGGGGAACTTTGCCTTCCCAGACTTCTATGCTCATTCCGATTCATTCCCTGGTGCTTCACCTTTGAAGCTCTTTTTCCCATGACTGCATGCACAAAGAGCTGGCGTTTAAAAAAGAGCACTATGCTACACACACAGCACCTTCCACCTAGGTGGGGGGCTTTTATGTTCCCACTCTGCAGGCTACTGCCTTTGTCAGGCTTGTTAGCTGTTAGCTGAGGAAACCAAAAGTGAAGGAAAAGTGATGCTCCAAGGAAGGCTGAAGTTCGGAAACAACTGACATTTCGTTTGACTACTTGAGAGGGTGCAAATTCCAGTAATACAGATCTGATAAGGAATTGACAATGATCCTAAAATCCAAGGGTGAATTGTGAAATGTTCCAGGATCTATTCTAGTCAACAGACAAGTTTACCCTTGGATATTTCTCTCTTTAGTCCTTCGCATATAAATGAGATACCCTGTGTGGAGTGAAGAATTTGTTTTTCCCTCTCTTTCATTTCTCTTTGGAGCTGTCTGTCACAGTGAGGAAAGACAGGCAACCTTTCTCTCTGAGGATAGACAGGAAAACCTTTC